>JAFEMH010000454.1:0-600000 GCA_022495995.1 Adenophora triphylla var. japonica | reverse complement strand
AATTTATTTATTTTATTTAAAAAAATTGAAGCATGGTAAATAAATTATTAATAACGGCGAATATAGGGAAAGATCGTCATCATTTTTAAAATTTTCATTGAAGTGCATGTCAATATTCTAAGAAATATAGATAGTATAAATTGGTATTTTAAAAGAGGGTGAGGAAGAAGTGGGTTGGATTGGGTTTGATGAGGGAATGGAGGGTTTGGGGAATTTTTTTTCATTTAACACAATTGTTGAATATTTTTTTGGACATTTATTTGAGAAATGAGAAAATTAGTACAATAATATTTTACTCCAAAATTAGATTAGTTTCTTGGTTTAATTTTTTCATTAATTTAAAACGCATAATACAAGTGAATATAATATATTTTTAAAAATAAGTATAAAATAATTATTTATAAATCGCTATCTCTCTCTCTATATATAAAAAGACTTGCATAAGTTTTAAAATAAATGAGGACACATTTGTAGTTACTTGGTTAGGATTGAAATTCTATGGAGAGCAAAAACATTACTAACATGTGTGTCGCTAATTTAAGAAGCTTTGTACATCATATTAAACATACACACGTGCACACACGCGAAAATACATTAGAACAAAATATCAAGTAACAAAATGAGTTATAATCTCAATTTTTATGAAATAAATTAAATTACTTTTATTAATATTTACCCAAATAAAGTGTATAAGAAATGATTTATTTTATTTCTTTTTTTTTTTTATTAAAATTATGAGAGCCGTAAATTACACGGGCCTAAAGAGGCGCGTGCGTGAATTCATTAGGTTTTTTTTTTTTAACATTGGACATATGTGTCGTCCATCTGTGGAAAGGCAATTTCGACATTTCTCTAGGGCGTGTACTGCACGGGCCGACAACAGTGCGTGTATGTAGGTTTTTTTTCCTTTTTTTTTTTTAAGAATTTGAAACATGTCTCCCGTTGATTGGCTTGCTTAATTTCCAAATTTTTTTATCGATTTCTTTACCCTCAATTATTTTATAATAAATTAATTTTTATTTAAATTTTTTTACACCAAAATTCATAAATTCTTTCTCTTTAAATAGAGACTTATTTCATTTGATTTGGATAGAGAAAAAAAACTCCCCTTTTTTAAATATAAATTTCTTAATTATCCTTTGTTAATTCGTCTTTTATTTCTCTATATATTTTTTGTAAAAATTAAATAAGTGTAAAGTATTTATTTTTAATTATAAATGATAAATATAATAATAAAAATAATAATAATAATAATAATAATAATACTAATAATAAAAATAAAGAATATAAAATAAAATAAATGTGGTGGGGTCTAGGATGATGAGTTGAAATGGTGTTGAATTTTTATAAACAAAACGATTGCGTATTTATAAAGTATAAATGGTTATTTTATATAATAATAATATATATCTATTTAATAAGTTAGATAGTGTAATATGGTTCTTGTGCTTATATACCAAACAATTAATTTATTTATTTTTAAAAAAAATATTTGAAACATTGTAAATAAAGTATTAATAAATTTATCGATTTTTGTATTCGTCTCAAAATATTGTGTATTTATAAAGACGAATATCAGGGAAGATGCCCATCAGTTATAAAATTTTGATTTAATTTTATGTCAATATTAGAATAAATAAAGATATTATAAATCGATATTTTAAAGGAGGGGGAGTAAGAAGTGAGTTGGGTTTTATGAGGAATTGTGGGGCTTGGCCAAAAAAAAATTCATTTAACGAAATTGTTAGTGTTTTTTTTTCTTCTAACTATTAAATAAGTTAAATTGAAAATAAATATCATAATTATGTTCATAATGAGTTAATGTAAATCAATATGACATGATTTTTTAGATGTACGATCATGAGTTAATGAAAATTTTTCATTTGAAAAATAATGATATTAGTTCTTATTAGATAACTGTACTATCCTGTTGGTATGACTAAATCTTTTGTTCTTATTTTAAAATTTCTCTTCATCAAAACGAAATAAAATATCACCTTTTTTTTTACTAGATTTCTAATCTTCACATTTTTTAACTGATTTCAATAACTTATTTCGTATATGATAAACATGTTCGTCTGTTTTATTTAATTTTTTAAATTGATAAAAACTACAGAATTGTATACAGAGAAATGCATAATCCTTATGATTTATGTTTTATTTCTATTTTATTGATTTCTAATTTTTATGTACTGACAATGTAGCCTTTAAGGAAGTCTTTTATAATGTATAAGCGAATTGAGTTTTTGGTTTATTTTAGTTAGATTTTTTATTTTTTGAATATATAGTAATGTCCCGTGCATCGCACGGGAGTCAATCTAGTCTATTTGAATAACCTTACACACTTACTAAAATTAAGAAATAATGTTATTAATTTGTGTATTGTGAATGGTTTGGGTTGGATTTCTCTAGCTAGCCAGTTCCCCTCTACAATAATACAATAAGGGGGCGGATTGAATTTTAATATTATTATCCAAATAAAAATGGGTAAATTTGGGCTAGCCTATACAAACAAGTGTGGGCCAAAATGAATTTGGGGCGGGTCAGCCCTCTATATTATTTTATTTTATTTTTGCCACAAAATGACATCATTTTAAGTGAAAATTTTAGTTGTATATCGACCTTGTACACTCAATCTATGAAACGTGAATTGAGAGACTCGAGAGAAGTAGTTAACAGAAACGGAGAAACCCTAATGAGACGTTGCCTCCTTCGTTGCCGTTTTCATCGCCGTCGATGCACTTAATCACGACCACTAATTCGTTGCCGTTACTTTCTCCAATCAACACACATCTCTCTCTCTCTCTCTCTCTCTCTCTCTCTCTCTCTCTCTCTCTCTCTCTCTCTTATTGATATAAATCTTTATTTCATTGATCATGATTTACCTGTCTTTGTTGTTAGTAGCAGTTTGCGAAAATTTTACTTGCGTTACCTGCTTGAGAATTGGTTTATATTAATATAAATTTTTGTTTGTATTTGTTTGACTATTATGATTTTTAATTTTTTTGGTATCAGTTAATGCACAGTTTCAAGCCCAAATTTTATTTATTTGATTGGCCCACATGGCCCATAAGCCCAATGAGGGTTGGGTAGGGATGACGTATTTCCAGCCCGTCAGAAATTTAGACCAGCCCGCACCGTTTAATGGCGGGCTTTAGCAGGTTGGGTCCGCCCTGGCCCGCCAGCCTATATTTGTAGGTGTTAGTGCCCTAGGCCTATAGAGATAGACTTATTTGTAATGTCATTATTCATTTTATATAAGAGATTGTTTCTTTGATTATTATATGTGTTTGCATGTTTACTTTAATAATCGTGTCCCTA
Organism: Adenophora triphylla var. japonica; assembly: GCA_022495995.1. NCBI lineage: Eukaryota > Viridiplantae > Streptophyta > Magnoliopsida > Asterales > Campanulaceae > Adenophora > Adenophora triphylla. Next base: position 596,679 of record JAFEMH010000454.1, on the reverse strand, counting down.
GTACTTATGAAACACTAGTATGAAGTCTAATGGATAATCATGTGATTATTATATGCATGGAGATGCACATTAGATTCATGGGTACTTGTTAGAGAACAAGATATTGGACTTGACCCATTATGAGATTTATGTCATGGTCGTATGTCATAAATAAATCTCATATAGTTATATCATTGATATCATTTGACCTGAGATTATCATCGTCTTCCACTCGATGAATATCATGTTTGATATAGTTTAACGTTGTCTTTAACCGGATAACAATAAGGGCTATTATTGGCATGATATGATTCTTGTTGGGAAGAATGATAAGTCAAGATGGAAATTTGTTCCTCGTAAAGAGAGATATTTGCTAGGCCACTCGTAAGTAAGATTGATGTAGTGCATGGCCATGCCCGAATGAATTAATGTGATTAATAACATTCGATTAATCAATTTACTTAGTAACGAGAAAGCATTGAACAAAATGAGTTGACGTGGACCATGACTCATGTTCAATATAACATCGTGTGACAAAGGGATTGTGATATGTTCTATGTAGGAAAATCGAACTTGATATTATATTAATTGGGTAGGCATGATGGCTTGCTAGAGTCCGCTCATGTCTTATGAGGATCGATGTGATCGAACTCATTGCCAACTTAATATAGTCCTATGGGGTCACACGCATCGAACGAATTGTCAAAAATGAAGAATATGGAGTTTTTGTTCTCAGGGGACGACTCGTCCCCAGGCCTGAACTAACTATTCCCTTGGCCTGGGACGAATGATTAAGAGGAAGAGTCCTGAGAGACGAATCGTGCCCATGGGGACGAGTCGTGCCCATAGGGATGACTCGTGCCCTGGGCTTGAACCAACTATTCCCCTTAAGGGGGACGCCAAATTCAGAAGCTTGGTGACAGGGGACGACTCGTGCCCTGGGGGACGAGTCGTCCCGTCGGCGCTGGACTGACGCGAAATTGACTTAAATTAGGGTTTTCGCAAAGGGCAAATATTTATAACGTATAAATACAAACCCTTGGTTGCCCTAGCAGTCACTCTCATGGTTTTGGGTTTAGAGAAACACAAAAGAGAGATTTCAATTGAGAATCAAAAACAACAATCAATTCCATTATTCTTCATCGATTGAAAATAGTTTCAATCAAGGATCTAGCAATTCACCTAGAATTGTTCTAGGGTTCGTTCATCGCGTGGATACACATAGAGGATCTTCGCTATTCAAGATCTTTCGTTCGTGATTCATTGATCGTTCATCGAGGATTCACAAGATCAACAATCTGGAGTTGGAACGCGTTTATCAAAGACAAAAGCACACAAGGTTGGTAATTCTATTTCATACTTCTTAATTAATCATCTAGAACGGATCCTAGGGCTCCGGGTTTTCGAGTTAATTTTTGCATTCTTCCGCTGCGCATGGACCCTCAAAACCCAACAGTGGTATCAGAGCCCCGTTCATGATGTTTATATTAGATAATCATGATAATTATATAATGTGATTATGTTAATTTTCATGATGAATATGATTTAGAACATGATTTTATATGAGAATTGCTTATGGAAGTAATTGTATATTTTGATATACCATGATTGTGAATTGAATTATTTGATTAATGTGATTAATCTAGAATATGGATCTTGAATATTACTTAGTATATGGGTTTGGACACCAAAAACTTCCCGCGGGCACTTTGATGGAAGTGTGGGATAACCTTGGATTACAATGCCACGTACTAGTAATTGATGAATTTCTAGATCTTGAACAAAGTGTTTGTTATAGGGATTATGTTCATATTAAATGAGATTTTACATGAGTCATTAAACCCTAATTGATAAGAAATTATGATGTAAACATCAAATGTGATTTGTGATGCATCATTCCATGTTCATAATTATGCTCATATAATTTTCATGAATCAACCTTGCCATGTTAATTGATAAACATGAAAATTGAACCTTCATTGAAATTTGAGTTTGTTTATGCCACTCATTTTAAACACTTGTGAGTACACGGATAGTTTTATGTAGGCTACGCCACAGCGAGGTACATTAATTCTATCTTTGTATGATCAAGATGAGCAAACGGTGATTGATATACGTTTAAAATGGTTGAATTCAATTAGGCTATCAAAACAGTTTTGGGCCTAAGGCATAAGATGAGATTAATACATGTGACATATGATGTCTATAATCTCATAAAGGATCTAAGAGTCATATGTTGATATGATTGATAAATGTTATCTACCTTTTTAGTTTAATTTTGAGCTTGATCGTGCCATAGCCGACTTGAAATTAAATTAAAAAGTTGGAGTCTTAGCCTATTAAATTATATTATGCATGATTGTATAAGAAGGTTATATAATTTAGTGGGAGTATTTATGAAATACGTTATTTAAATCTCTTAAATGAAATAGGTACTTATATGTGTTCATATTTGTTGCATATCTTTGTAGATCAATGGCTGTAAACACAAATCAAAATGCATCCTTTGCGATCGGTTCTTGAGAAGGACAAGTTAGAAGAGAATGGCAACAACTATGTGGATTGGATCCGCGGTTTGGGAATTGTTCTCAAACGGGAAAGGAAGTTATACATTCTCGATGGACCCGTTCCACCCGAGCTCGCCGCTAATGCAACTAAAGGCTGAAAAGGATCAACATAAGAAACATGTGGATGATTCTATTGATGTTGGTTGCTTGATGCTTGCTACCATGTGTAAGGCCCTTGAAGGACCTTGTACACATGGAAGATTATGATTTGGGAAATCATTTGAAGAAAATGTTCGATTGCAAGCACGTCGGGAAAGGTTTGACACTATGAAGGCTCTTCATTCATGCAAGATGATTGAAGGACAACTGTTGGGCCTCATGTGTTTGAAAATGAAGGGTCACCTCGAACATCTTGAGAGGCTTGGATATCCTATCCAGTTGGAGGCGCTACGGATATGATATTGCATTCACTCCCTGAAAGTTATAATCAGTTCGTTATGAATTATAACATGAATGGGATGAATAAATCTCTGTCAGAATTGCATGGGATGCTTAAGAATGCAGAGAACAATGTTGCCAAGAAAACCAATCAAGTGTTGATGGTGAATAAAGGAAAGGGGTTCAAGAAACCCAAGGTTAAAGCAAGAGTTGCTAAACCGGAGGCAAAGGTTGCCGTTGTAGAGAAGCTTCAACCTAAATCCCAAAAGGATGCGGTGTGCTACCATTGCAAGGAAACTGGGCATTGGAGGCGTAACTGCAAAGCTTATCAGGAAGGACTGAAGAAGAAGGGCAATGAGATTGCCATGACTTCAGGTATCTATGTGATAGATATTTTACTTTCTACTTCTAGTTCTTGGGTTTTAGATATCGGATGTGGATCTCACATTTGCCTAAATGTGCAGGGACTAAAGAATAGAAGGTTGCTCAAGGAAGGTGAAGTAGACCTGCGGGTTGGAAATGGAGCAAGAGTTGCTGCATTGGCCGTAGGGACTTATGAAGTCACTTTACCTAGCGGATTAATATTAGTTTTGAATAACTGCTATTATGTTCCGGATTTGAGCAAAAACATTATTTCAATTTCTTATTTAGACAACGAGGGTTACAATTTTCTTATTGCGAATAAGAAATTTTCCATTTATTTGAATGTTATGCTTTACTGTATTGCTCATTCTTATAATGGCCTTTATGTCTTGGATGTTGAAAATAATGTTGAGAATGTCTATCATGTTAGTAAGAAATCTAAACCAAATGATGTGAACAACACATATAAATGGCATTGCCGTCCTGGTCACATAAATGAGAAACGCGTCTCTAAACTCCATAAAGATGGATATTTAGACTCATATGATTATGAATCATATGATGTGTGCGAATCTTGTTTATTGGGCAAGATGACTAAAGCACCTTTTACTAAGAGTAGTGAAAGGGCTAGTGATTTGTTGGCTCTCATACATACTGATGCATGTGGACCAATGAATAGCATTGCTAGGGGAGGATTTCGGTACTTCATAACGTTCACTGATGACTTATCAAGATATGGCTATGTCTATCTGATGAAATACAAAAGTGAAGCATTTGAGATATTTAGAATATTTCAAAATGAAGTACAAAATCAACTTGGCAAAACTATTAAAACACTTTGATCCAATCGAGGTGGTGAATATTTAAGCTAAGAATTTGATGATCATACGAAAAGTTGTGGAATTGTTTGAGAACTTACTCCACCGGAACATCACAATGGAATGGTGTGTCAGAGAGGAGAAATCGAACTCTATTAGATATGGTTCGATCGATGATGAGTCAAGTTAACCTTCCTATCTCTTTTTGGGGACATGGCTGGAAGCATTTGCTTTCACACTTAATAAGGTCCCTACTAAATCGGCTCCTAAGACCCCACATGAGATGTGGCATGGAAGAAAACCTAGTTTATCTTTCATGAAGATTTGGGGATGTGAAGCTTATGTAAAGAAATTAGTTTCTGAAAATAAGCTTGCACCCAGATCTGATAAATGTATTTTCGTTGGTTATCCTAAGGAAACGAAAGGATATCAATTTTACAACCGATCCGAGAACAAAGTGTTTGTTGCTCGACATGGTGTCTTTCTAGAGAAAGAGTTTCTCTCTAAAGAAACTAGTGGGAGTAAAATTGATCTTGAAGAAATTCAAGAACCCGAAAATGACAAGGAACCAATAGTAGAGACGGAACCAAATTCACAAGCTGTTGTGGAGCCGGTTCAAGATACACAAGTTCTTCGCAGATCGGATAGGATACGATCCGAACCTGAGAGATATGGATTTCTCATGACGGAAAGTAACGAAGTAGAAATCATTGAGAATGATGAACCTACTTCCTATCAAGAGGCGATGTCCACTCCTGATTCGGACAAGTAGCTAGGAGACATGGAATCCGAGATCAAATCCATGTACGATAATCAAGTATGGAACTTGATTGATCCACCTTAAGGTGTAAAAATCATAGGGTGCAAGTGGGTTTTCAAAAACAAAACCGACATGGATGGGAAGGTACATACTTATAAGGCTAGGCTTGTTGCTAAGGGGTATAGGCAGACTCATGGCGTTGACTATGATGAAACCTTTTCGCCCGTAGCAATGCTTAAGTCTATTAGAATCTTAATTGCCATAGCCGCATATTACGACTATGAGATATGGCAAATGGACGTCAAAACAGCGTTTCTTAACGGAAACCTACTTGAGGATGTATACTTGATACAGCCTGAAGGGTTTGTCGAGCCAAAGAATTCTAATAAAGTATGTAAGTTGCAGAGATCCATTTATGGATTGAAGCAAGCTTCCAGGAGTTGGAATCTACGTTTTGATGAATCAGTCAAAGAGTTTGGCTTCATCAAAAACGAAGATGAACCTTGTGTATACAAGAAAATAAGTGGGAGCATAGTTCTATTTCTGGTGTTATATGTCGATGACATCTTGCTCATTGGAAACAATGTTCCTGCACTTGAGGCTGTCAAGTCTGGTTAGGGAAAATGTTTTTCAATGAAAGATATGGGTGAAGCGGCTTATATCCTTGGTATCAAGATCTATAGAGATAGATCAAGAAGGATGATTGGTTTGAGTCAGAGTACATATATTGACAAGGTCCTTAGAAGATTTCGCATGGAAAATTCTAAGAGAGGGAACTTGCCAATGGGACATGGTATTACTCTTAGCAAGACTCATTGTCCTAAGACAAATGATGAATGAAAGAGGATGAGTGATATTCCATATGCTTCGGTAATTGGGTCTATCATGTATGCCATGTTATGTACTAGACCCGATGTCTCGTATGCTCTAAGCGCAACGAGTAAATACCTGTCTGATCCTGGTGAGAACCATTGGATAGCAGTCAAGAATATCCTGAAGTACTTGAGAAGAACTAAGAATGTATTCTTGGTATTTGGAGGAATGGAAGATGATCTGGTTGTAAAGGGTTACACAGATGCAAGCTTCCAGACCGACAAAGATGACTTTAGATCGCAGTCTGGGTTCGTGTTTATGCTAAATGGAGGTGATGCTTGTTGGAAGAGTTCCAAGCAAAGCACTGTTGCTGATTCTACAACCGAAGCCGAATACATAGCAGCATCGGATGCGGCTAAGGAGGCGGTTTGGATCAAGAAGTTCGTTAGTGACTTAGAAGTCGTTCCGAGTATCACTAACCCGATAGAGCTTTATTGTGACAATAATGGTGCTATTGCCCAAGCAAAAGAACCAAGGTCACATCAACAATCCAAACACATTTTGAGACATTTCCACCTCATTCGAGAAATCTATGAAAGGGAGGACGTCAAGATATGCAAGGTACCAACGGATGACAACATTTCGGACCCTCTCACCAAGCCTTTGCCACAAGCTAAACATGATGGTCATGTTAGGTCCATGGGTATAAGATACATGAATGATTGGGCCTAGTGCAAGTGGGAGACTGTAGGTGTTAGTGCCCTAGGCCTATAGAGATAGACTTATTTGTAATGTCATTATTCATTTTATATAAGAGATTGTTTCTTTGATTATTATATGTGTTTGCATGTTTACTTTAATAATCGTGTCCCTAGTACTTATGAAGCACTAGTATGAAGTCTAATGGATAATCATGTGATGATTATATGCATGGAGATGCACATTAGATTCATGGGTACTTGTTAGAGAACAAGGTACTGGGCTTGACCCATTATGAGATTTATGTCATGGTCGTATGTCATAAATAAATCTCATATAGTTATATCATTGATATCCTTTGACCTGAGATTATCATCGTCTTCCACTCAATGAATATCATGTTTGATATAGTTTAACGTTGTCTTTAACCGGATAACAATAAGGGCTATTATTGGCATGATATGATTCTTGTTGGAAAGAATGATAAGTCAAGATGGAAATTTGTCCCTCGTAAAGAGAGATGTTTGCTAGGCCACTCGTAAGTAAGATTGATGTAGTGCATGGCCATGCCCGAATGAATTAATGTGATTAATATCATTCGATTAATCAATTTACTTAATAATGAGAAAGCATTGAACAAAATGAGTTGACGTGGACCATGACTCATGTTCAATATAACATCGTGTGACAAAGGGATTGTGATATGTTCTATGTAGGAAAATCGAACTTGATATTATATTAATTGGGTAGGCATGATGGCTTGCTAGAGTCCGCTCATGTCTTATGAGGATCGATGTGATCGAACTCATTGCTAACTTAATATAGTCATATGGGGTCACACGCATCGAACGAATTGTCAAAAATGAAGAATATGGAGTTTTTGTTCTCAGGGGACGACTCGTCCCCAGGCCTGAACTAACTATTCCCTTGGCCTGGGACGAATGATTCAGAGGAAGAGTCCTGGGGGACGACTCGTGCCCATGGGGACGAGTCGTGTCCATAGGGACGACTCGTGCCCTGGGCTTGAACCAGCTATTCCCCTTAAGGGGGACGCCAGATTCAGAAGCTTGGTAACAGGGGACGACTCGTGCCCTGGGGGACGAGTCGTCCCGTCGGCGCTGGACTGACGCGAAATTGACTTAAATTAGGGTTTTCGCAAAGGGCAAATATTTATAACGTATAAATACAAACCCTTGGTTGCCCTAGCAGTCACTCTCATGGTTTTGAGTTTAGAGAAACACAAAAGAGAGATTTCAATTGAGAATTGAGAATCAAAAACAACAATCAATTCCATTATTCTTCATCGATTGAAAAGAGTTTCAATCAAGGATCTAGCAATCCACCTAGAATTGTTCTAGGGTTCGTTCATCGCGTGGATACACATAGAGGATCTTCGCTATTCAAGATCTTTAGTTCGTGATTCATTGATCGTTCATCGAGGATTCACAAGATCAACAATCTAGAGTTGGAACGCGTGTATCAAAGACAAAAGCACACAAGGTTGGTAATTCTATTTCATACTTCTTAATTAATCATCTAGAACGGATCCTAGGGCTCCGGGTTTTCGAGTTAATTTTTGCATTCTTCCGCTGCGCATGGACCCTCGAAACCCAACAATATTGACAGCTCTATGAATGAGTAGGAGAGAGAAGATGAGTTTAAAATAATAAGTTGATAGTTGTTGTGATTATGACAAATGAGTCTTATTAACAAATAAATATTTTAAAATTTTCTTTTTAGAAAGTGTGACTAACCAATAAGACACCCAAAATGACAAAGTGGGTAAGATTTTTCGGTACGCATCCCAAAATGAATGATTATTTTCAATTTTTGAATTTAAGGATATTTTTAAAAATGTTAATTTTTAATAGAGAAAAAAGTATACCCCTTCGTTTTTATATGAATGTCCAAATTTTAAAAAATTTATCGGTAAAACTGTTAAGAAAACTGTCCTTTACGTTATTTTTAACAAACAAAATTCCTTATTTATTTTATTTTATTATCGTAAAACTAAAGATTTTTTTCTCAAATAATTTCATTTTAAAAATCTAAATCCCAAAATAACCCACATTTGAAACTATTTGCCAAAATGACCAACTTTTTTGAACTCTCTACACGGTGTAGCGAGTTTATAATTTTTTCGATTAAAATCGCTACATAGTGTAGCGAATTTAAATTTGCTCAATTTTACTTTAATATTTATACTATTAAAAAAAAAACTAAAATTTGAACTTGCTACACAGTGTAGCGAGTTCAAATTGACAATAACTACTCTTCCTACAAAGGTCCAAAGGTCCAAACTCCGTCTACTTTAAATTACAAAATATTAATACAAAAATTTGTATTAATTGTTACAAGGGTGTCGAGGAAACAATTACAGAAATTATGTATAAAATACAAATAACAATAAACTGAAAATACAAAGAGAAAGTTGTTGATGAAGATGCACTAGCCCAATGAAATTCACTGTCTCCTTAAGACATATTCGTTCCCTCACCGAGTGTGTTCGAGTTGGTTAGGACGCTTATCTCCCAGGATAGAATGTGCGGACCGGGGGCACTCTGCACCTAAAGTTCCCGGCGAGCTGAACGGAGCTTGGACAAAATCACCTCTTGATGTTATAATGCAAGCTAGGAGGCCAAAGAAATAAATAACAATATGCACCAATAGAATATGGAGGAGGATTGCAGAAATCAAGTTGTTTTTCTCTGTGTGTTTTTCTCTCAAAGTGTTCAAAAACTCTCCTCTATTGTTGTTGACAAACAACAATATATATATGTTCAAAACCAAGATCAAAAACTGAAAATCTGATTTTAATTATGTAATAAACAATATTATTACGAAATTAATTAGTCATTAATTCGAAAATATTAACCATGATGATTTTCGGTTTCAGTTTTCACATTTAATACTTGGCTGTTACATATCTGCTCAGGAACTGCTCGGCCGAGTTCGAGCCAGGCTATCCAGAAACTTTTGCCTAGGATCTACTCGGCCAAGCAAGGCATATGCCTCGGCCGAGCATGACTGTCCAGAAACTTTTGACAATCTGCTATGCTATGCTCGGGCGAGTCAATCACTCTGCTCGGCCGAGCATATCAGTCAAAGTCAAAAGCATTTTTGATTTACAAAATCAAAATTATTTAGCAAAAGTTGGGCCACATACTTTGAGCATTCATATTAAATTCATCCAAAACCCATTTTAGACAAATAAATATTTGATTTCTTATTCTCATGGAGTAGAACATAACCACATAAACAATTAAGGAATTTGATAAAATTACCCTTGAAGAAATAATCCATTAATTTCCTTCAAAACACACTATTTTTCCAACAATCCCCCACATGAAGGAAATTCATGAGGATAGGTGATAAAGTTCGGCAGTCAAAAACCTGCATAGGATAGGTAGGGGTTTTCCCTTTGAACCTTCCCTTGTAAAAGAATATTTACTCTACTCGCTAATCAGTAGACGCGATGTCCTTGAACTGCTAGCTTTTTGTGTAGCCGATCATATACTTTACACATGTATCTCCCTAACACAATTCAGCTCTCATAGTTGTGTCCATTAATGGCACTGGATCACAATACTTGGTTCTATGAGAAGGTCTAAGAATTGAGCCTCACACAATTCTCCTCGAAGCGGCCTCGACTTCTTTCTCGCATAGGTGATTCTTTTAAGTAACCCAATTTACTTCGCATAAGAATCATTAAAAGCCATAGGCTTAACCTCATTCATCTCGGGATGTCACTTTAAGGAATGAGTATAGGGTTGACCCCCACAGTGACGCTACAAGTCTTTTAACAGTTAGGTTGTCCCTTTGAACCTAGATCTTGGGATCTCCAGTCAGCTAGGTTGGGTTTTCTGCTGTGTTTAACTTCTCAAAAGGCTTTAATCCCATTTCCAATGTCAACCTTGCAACTATCTCTTTACTTAACCATTTGATAAGCGGATCCGCCAAATTATCTTTTGTCCTTACATAGTCAATAGATATGGAGCCAGTTGCAAGTAGTTGTTTAATGGTATTATGTCTTCGACATATATGTCTAGACTTACCATTATACATATGACTTTGTGCCCTACCAATAGCAGATTGGCTATCGCAATGTATACTAATTGCGGGCACGGGCTTTTCCCATCTTGGAATTCTTCTAGAAATTGGCGTAGCCATTCGGCTTCTTCACCACATTTATCTAGTGATATAAACTCAGATTCCATGGTTGATCTGGCTATAACAGTTTGCTTAGAAGATTTCCATGATATAGTTGCACCTGCTAATGTGAATAAATATCCACTTATAGACCTTGAGTCTTTGATATCCGATATCCAATTAGCATCACTATATCCTTCTATCACAGCTGGATGTCTAGTGTAATGTAATTCAAAATCACGAGTATATCTTAAGTACCTTAGTACTCTTACTATACCCTTCCAATGATTTGTTCCAGGATTACTTGTATACCGGCTTAACTTGCTAACGGTATAAGCAATATCCGGCCAGTACAACTCATCAAGTACATTAGACTTTCAATGATTCTCGAATACTCTAATTGAGACACCGGTTCATCTTTATTCTTTGAAAGATGAAGATTTGGGTCGATTGGAGTACTCGCTATTCCATTGTCATCCTTGCTAAATTTCTCAAGAATTTTATCCATATAATGAGATTGACTTAACACAAGTCCGTTGGATATTCTAGAAATTTTAACTCCAAGAATTACGTCTGCAAGTCCCATATCTTTCATGTCAACTTCGAATTCAACATGTCTTTCGTGGATTTGATCATCTTATCACAACTCCCTATGATAAGCATGTCGTCTACATAAAGACACAAAATGATATAGCCATTTTCCGTGGTTTTATTATAGACACATTTGTCACACTCCTTTATTTTAAATCCACTTTGCATCATAGCATTATCAAATTTTTTATGCCACTGTTTTGGTGCTTGATTCAAGCCATATAATGAGTTTACTAATTTGCACACCTTCTTTTCTTGTCCATGCGCAACAATCCCCTCAGGTTGTTCCATGTAAATCTCCTCTTCTAAATCTCCATTTAGAAAGACTGTTTTTACATCCATTTAATGTATTTCAAGATTTCTCAATGCGGCAATTGCAAGTACAACTCTTATTGACGTTATTCTTGTGACGGGAGAATACGTGTCAAAATAGTCTAGGCTTTCTTTTTGTTTGTAACCTTTAATTACAAGTCGGGCCTTATACTTATCAATTGTTTCGTCCGCCTTCATTTTTCTTTTGAAAATCCACTTATATCCTAGTGGTTTGCTTCCCGGAGGAAGGTCCACTAATTTCCATGTGTGATTTTACAATATAGAATCAATTTCGCTTTTAATTGCCACCTCCCACAAAGGTCCTTCCGAAGAGCTAATGGCTTCTTTGTAACTTGTAGACACCCCATTCTGAACCAATAAATCATGATTACACTACTCTTCATCTCTCTTTTGTGTTTTGATGAAAGCACATTAGTTTCGTCATGTTTCGTTAAGTTTCTAACTAACCTCGTTAGTTTTGGACCTAACTGACTAACGGAATAAACTGAAGAGGACAAAATAGTCATCAGACTAGATATCTCGCACGAGATATCATATCTCGCACGAGATATCCCCTCGACAGGATGTGCAGAAATCACTCTCCTTCTCCGTTTCAACCTCCTTTCTTGATAAACCTCATCTAATCCGGTTCTCCAATCAGAATTGAGTTCTGGAAGCTTCCTAGGAGTGTTTTACCTATCCACCTCTACCTCTTAAACCCCTATAAATACTTGGTGACTTCCACTGTTTCAGAGGTCCAGATTTCCACACAACACACACAATTTGCTGGTTTCTTTCCACGAAAGACTCCTTCAAATCACTCATAAATAACTCATAAATTCGTCCTTCAACCACGTTGATTGACGAACATCAAGGCTCAAGCCTAGCATCAAGGCGAAGCTCTGTCCGCATCACGACTTGACTCTCATATTGAGTCGAAACTCTGCCCAAATCACTTCTCGATCGAGAAAACATCTTAGAACCACGTTCTAAATCAAATCCTCCCTAAACTAGGTAAACTCCTATACTTTTACTCTTTTCTTCTTAATCTCTCTCTATTGGCTTTTAGAGTGGTGTAATCCCATCAAAAGGATTAGCCTAGAGTCCCTTCAATCGATGAAGGCGATCTCGAAGCGTACAATCCGACATTCCTAATCAAGAAATTGATTAGGATTTTCTTGTTCTTTATTTAATTAGTAATTAAAAAGATTGATAATACTCAATTGGCAAGACCGATCTCCGGATTGGGTGGAATGGATGCTCCTCGACCTACCCATTCGATAACTTAACCCCCGAACCCTCAAATCTCTTTTTAAGGTTTTTCTTATTGTTTTCCTAAATAAATAATAAGTGGCGACTCTGTTATTCGAAAAATTCACGCATCGCTACAATTTGGCGACTCTGCTGGGGACAATTAATTAAGAGGGTTAGACTTGCATTAACGATTGAGTATTATCAATCTTTTTATTTTTCTGTAAAAATTCTGATTTTTCTGGATTTTTTGGAATTTTTCGACACTGTTTTCAAAAAAAAACTGTTCGAATACTTATCCCGCGCGAGATATACTAATCTCGCGCGAGATTAGTATACGGTTGAAAAAGCCAAAAGATTCCTCCTGTGGCGGCGGACAGTGCAAAATCAAGAAAAAAGGGTTTTGGTCAACAGAGCTTTCTTTGACCATTAAAAAAAAATTGGGACTCCATTGACTTTCCTTTTTCCTGTAAAGTTTGACAATAGCAAATTCAAAATTTAAAGTGTTGACTTTTCTGTAAGTTGACTTGTGTTAAAAAAAAAAATAACAAAACAAACAAAAACAAAACAGTTTCCGAAAATCTTCAAAATAAAATTCAGAAATTTCAAAATAAATTAGCATTATTATTTTGCTTGTGCTAACTTTGCAGGGTAGAATAATTTTAATTACTCGAACTATATACCTGCATGTGATTGGTTATTTAATTTAAAGTCCGGTCCATGGAGGATTCGGGAGTTGTAATTTAAATTAATTTATCTCTCGCTCTCTATCCCTTTAAGTGGAACTACGACGGCCTGAGTCTTCCTAATTTGGGAGAAACGTAGGCAACCACTTGGTGCGGCCATTATCTGTTTTCCTTTTAGTTTTCAAAAATAAAACTTTCTATTTTACTCTATCACCTAGATTGACTCTCACACACGCGCACTCATATATAACTGTCATTGCACTACATACCCTCTATAAACCCGGGACCCACACTAAGGACGGATGACGGTAACCACCTAGTCGCCGGTCTCTCCGAAGTTGGATCATCCCACTCCGCGTATTCAATCCACCTAGATTGTCATATCGCGGGGAGCCTAGCCTTCCAGCCCTGCATCGCCACATATCATGTAGATTGACTTTTTAAGACACTCCTTGACCGGTCGGTTTGATCTTGGAGTCCTTGTAATCCCTTGTCAAGATCGTTTTGTGCAATAATCCACGGAAAAGAAATTAATAAATTGTCGCTTCGGAATTGTCCCTTCGAAAACGTCCCTACGGTTGTCCCTTCGGATTTGCCCCTAAAAAGAGTAAATTTTCTCATCAAAATTATTGCACAAAACTTGATGTTACTTTGGATTACTCCGACCCCTAGGTCCCTAGGTTTGGTTCTTGAACTTTAGAAACCCCCAAAACGGATTTTCCGTCCGACCAAAATTAGGATTAAAATCAGAAAATTGTGACTTTCCGTGGTGAAGTCTCGCGCGAGACTACTTGTCTCATACGAGATAAGTGTTCGGTCTTTTCGTATTTTGACCAAAACCTTCAAACCTTCAAACCTTCAAGCCTTCATTCACCCTATTCAGCCGACTTGTTGGGACTCGATCATGGTTTAACACGGTTGCTACACGTCTAGGTTCTTCGCCAAAGCTCGACACGATGTCTGCTTCTCCTTCTACCACCGAGGCCGATTTCAACGATGCTAAGGTCCAACTCATCGAAGCCATGACTAGGTTGGATGAACAAAGTAAGCAAATTGATGAGCAAAATGCCCAAATGGCCGCCCTCATGAAAGAACCCCACGAGTTGAAAGTCAAGAAAGGCAGAAAACAAAAGCAGAAAGTGGAATCCTCCGACGACGAAGAGGAATCCTACACCAAAGTGAATAGAAAAACCAAGAAGTCAAGCAAGAAAAAAAGAAGAATCCGATTCCTCCTCTTCCTCATCCTCCTCCGATGATGAGGAACATACCTTCAAGGGTGCTAAAACCAAGAAAGAAGGCAGTGGTGAAACTACTAAACTTGGTGACCATGTTACTAAGAACTACCTCGAGAAGAAACTTGCGACTCTTGACACTTCCAAAGGGTCATTCGTCCCATTTGATCCCGATGCTCTTCAACAATCCATCACCAAGTTTCCTCGCAAGTACAAGACACCCGATATTGCCAAGTTCAATGGTACTACCTGTCCTCGAGCTCATGTTGAAACCTACACTTGGGCCATGCTTTCAATGGGCGTTGATAACACAATCTTGGCCCAATGCTTTCCTCAAACTTTAGAAGGTGCTGCAAGGGATTGGTACATGTCTCTTCCTACGACTACAAGGCTTGATTGGTCATCCGCATGTTTGGTCTTCCAAAGGCAGTTTGAAGACAACTCCACTTACCGCCCTACTAGGAGGGATCTTGAACAAACCAAGCAACATGCAAATGAGTCCTTTGCTGAATTTGCTAGAAGATGGAGACTCAAACTTACTGAAATTGTCGAAAGGCCTACTCTTAAAGAGCAAATCCACATCTTCCTTCAATGCCTTCGTGATGAATTTCAAGAGAAGCTCGCCGGTAACTACTTTCCTAGTTTCAATGAACTCCTCGAGTCCGGAATTAGGGTTGACGACTTCCTCAAAAGTAAAAAGAGGGAAAGTAACTTCCGCTACAACAAACCCGCTACAAGTAAGGATGCTTCAGTCAACGCTATTGCACTCAGCCGCCCCAACACCGGAAAGTATTCTGCTGTCCCTCCTCCCGAAAAGAAAAAGAGACACTACGACAAAATTGAAGGAATCACTCAAGAAGAACTCTTCGATGTGCTTGTCCAGAATGAAAAGATCAAACCAAGGGAAGGTGGTCCTCCGAAGGATATGGGTCCTAATCATGCTCATCACTTATTCTGCAAGTACCACAACTTCACCGGACACGACACCAACTCTTGCCACCACTTGAAGGACATCATCCAAGACCTCTTTGACAATGGAGATCTAGAACGTCCCAACGTCATCACCAATCCTCTTCCTCGTACTCCATGAAGAAGATGAAGCTCCAAGAAGAAATCTACACTTACCACTTTGGGGCTACCACTATCCTCTCCCTTTCTCCTTTGATAGAAGTAGATTAGGTTTTAAATTTCCAAGTATGAACTCGAAGAGTCATTCTGTCTTTCTAGTGCTTCTCACCTCCTCTAGTTTGTGTCTTCTAAACTATCGAGTCTATTCTTAAATTTCTCAATAAATTAAAGTAATTTCTTTTCCTAAACACTTTCCCTAAGGTTGTTCTACCTCATGAATATCATTCAACTCATGCAAAATAATGGACCTTCCATTCCCTAAATCATCGCAAAAATAGAAACTTCTAAGTGACTTTAAGAAGCAAGTTATCATTAGAAGGCTTAAGGGCTAAACATTCCCCTACTGAAAGTTAGAGACCAACAAGCGAAGAAAGCCAAAGGTGCTGCTGTCAACATTCATCCAAAGAAAAGTGGGGCTACTCAACTCAAGGCTTTGAGAGTAAGAAAAAAAATAAAAAAAATTAAAAGCTCGCTAGGACGAAACTCCTCAATTCGTCCTAGGCAAAAATAGAGCATCGAAAAAAAAAAAAAAAAAAAACCTCTCAAGCCTTCATCGCCCCACAACAAGGATGGAATTTCAACAAAGGCAAGAAGGACTCTCCCACAAAGAAGAGGAGTCAAGTGGCACCAACAAAAGAAAAGAGGATTCCTCAATATCCTCCTACGTCAAGTGAAGAAGACTTTCAGTATCAAGAAAAATGTTTATCCTTAAGTCATACTAATGATTGGCTTCCTTCTCAAACTTATTTAGAAATTTCTAGATGATGCATGGTCCATAAAAGGTAGAATAACTTTTCTAGATCCTTGAGCCAAGTAGCGTTTCTTGTCGAGTCTAGGGGCTTCCTCTTAGCCACTCTCATACACACTCTTGAATTCCAAGCATCAAAACTGGGGCTTCCTAACCTCTTCTTCCCCAGTCAATCTCTACTTCAAACTCTTCAAAATAATCAAATCTGCATTAGGGGCTTTCCTCTTTGCTTCTCACTCTCATCATTATAAAATTCACCTCTCTAAAGAGTCAATGCTTGGATCACCTTCCAAAGAATAGA
The DNA here is from genome assembly GCA_022495995.1 of Adenophora triphylla var. japonica. Classification (NCBI taxonomy): domain Eukaryota; kingdom Viridiplantae; phylum Streptophyta; class Magnoliopsida; order Asterales; family Campanulaceae; genus Adenophora; species Adenophora triphylla. The sequence goes on along the minus strand of JAFEMH010000454.1, from coordinate 579,904 downwards.
GTCCGTCTCTCCTCAACTAAACTTGAGATCTCATTTCTCTCTCCTCAATAAGATTTTCTCTCTCTGAGTTCTCTTCGAGTTACATACTATTAAAAAAAAATGATGAAAAAAAAATTTAAAGACGCAAAAGAGATGCCCGCTAGATTGAAAACCCGAAAGGGCGGTCTAGGCAAAAACCAGGGTGCGCACTAAGAAAAAAAAAATCAAAGGTCAAAGGGAGAGTATTCTTCAACCTTCTTCACCGGACGTCATTCGATCCTCTTCAAATCAAACCAACAAGAAGAGTCTTCTTCAATCACCTTCAAATCAAGAGAACAGCTTCACAAGTCTGTTCACAAAGTCATCTACCACTTGCAAACAACTTGGGGCTTGAGACACCAAAGGGCCTTGGACATAAAGCCATTACGACAGTCGACAGATTTGTAGTCGTTTGCCTCCTCGAGACACGACTCAAAGGAGAAGTAAGAATGAAAATTCTCAACAGACCTAGATGTGTTCACACAAGGATACTCACCGAACGAAATTCTACAGCCTCGCTGACTAGCAACAGATTCTGCATAAACCTGATTTGGTCCCAACTTGTCAAACACAAGTTCACTCATACAATTCACCCATCTCAAATATACAAATCCATACAAATGTCCCTACATTTCCATATACCCTATACTCATACATAAACTCACCACCAAAATGTCCGACCGGCCATTTACACGAACAGACGTGAGCACCACCACGTAAGTCCAGTCAAACAAACTAAAATCTGCAAAATCTACTTGGAATCTTTATGTGCTGACAGGTACAGAAAGGTAAGAATCATTCGGGTCCATCCGAGACCATTATGCATATATCCTTGCATTACAGGGGCCGACAGAACCTTCATCTCAATCGACAAATTCAAGTCCGTGACCTCGGCAACAACTACAAAGTCTGTGACGGCAGCAACCTCAAGTCCGTGACCTCGGCAACATCAACAAAGTCTGTGACGGCAGCAACCTGAAATAGCCCGGATCCGAGAAAGGCCTCGCGGCCCCGGCATCTGGCATCTTTCGCGTTGGAGGTGTCTCGCCGTTTGTTTTCGCATTTGTAGAGTCGCCACGCCGTTTTTATTAAGCCCAAAACATTGAAAAAGGGCATCAGTTTAAAGATAAATTTTAAACTGTTTTTGTGTGATGAGATTTTGAGTTCGGAGGTCAGATGACTCCCCGGGAAGAGAATATTAGAATATTAGAGCTCACCCGAGTAGCCTCGTAAAACGAGTCTTTCGGATACCCCTAATATCCTTTAAATGTTGTGTGTGTGTGTGTGTGTGCTTTTAAAAATGCATGCTGTATCGGATGTCTACATTGTATTGAAATGTATTGAAATAGAATAGGAAGGAAGCCTTACCAATGTTGGTTCGTGTCTGTCTTCCGCAGGGGAATAGTGTTTGAGGCCTGAGTAGCGTTCCTGGACAGCTTCTGGGGATGCCTAGTCTGTCTGCGGACGAGTTTCGGCGTGAGTTGAGGTTGTAGGCCGCGTTTAGCGCAGGTTCGGCGTGCGTGGGGATCGTCGGGATCGGGGCAGAGGTTCGGCGTGCGTTGGAATCGTTGGTTGGATTCGGCAGAGGTTCGGCAAGGTTTGGGGATCGTCGGGATCGACCGGGCGCAGGTTCGGCGTGCGTTGGAATCGTTGGTTGGATTCGGGCAGAGGTTCGGCAAGGTTTGGGATCGCCTGGTTTTGACTCGGAAAGAGCCGGGACAGTGGGAAAGACCAGGCAAGGCCTCGGAGTACCACGAGGGGCCTCAGAGTACCTCGAGAGTGCCTCGGCAGCCGCGGGAGCGTCTCGGGAGCGCTCGGAGAGGCTTCTGAGCACCTCGAGGGGCTCGGAAGGCCTCGGAAGGATCCGAAGGGGCCGGGAATGCCTCGAAAGGTCTTAGAAGGGGAGCCAGAAGGCTTAGGGAGGAAGAGAGAAGTGGGAGGTGTGAAAAAATGAGGAGGGGGAGCCCTCTATTTATAGTAAAAATTTCGGAGCAAAGAGGTCCGTACGGACCTTCTTGGTTATCCAGAATTTTGGATTTCCTCGATTTGAGGGAATCTGCAATGATGGAGAATATTTGGGAATGATGATGTTCCCTGAGCAATAAGGTCCGTACGGACCATCTTGCATGCAAAGAGGTCCGTACGGACCAACTCTGCATGGAAGTCATCATTTCTCCCGGGATTTGAGGGAATATTGTGGACTTTAAGGGGATTTAGTAATCATTGAAACAAAGAGGTCCGTACGGACCTTAATTGCTTTTCTGATTTCCTGAAAATTCCCAAAAGGTCCTTTTGTCCCTTTTTATCCCAGAAAGGCTCCTCCCCTGGTTTGGTTGGGGGTTTGAGAGGTTTTTGAGAGGGTTTTGAGAGGGTTTTGAGTGAGAGAGGTCTCTGAGACTGCGTGGATGAGTCTGCGGTGTTTCCCGGGTGTTTGAAAGGGAGTGATCCAGATTGGGGTACTTACACAACCTCAAAGTCCGTGACCTCGGCAACATCAACAAAGTCTCATGGCGAAGAACCTCAAAGTCCGTGACTCCTACGACACCGCCAAAGAAAGTCTCATGACGGCAAAGACTTCAAGTCCGTGACCTCGGCAACTTCAAAGTCTCGTGACGGCAAAGAAACTTCAAGTCCGTGACCTCTAAGAACAACTTCAAAGTCTCATGACGGCAAAGAAACTTCAAGTCCGTGACCTCGGCAACCACAACAAAGTCCGTGACCTCGGCAACCACAACAAAGTCCATGACCTCGGCAATGACAACAAAGACTGTGACCTCGGCAACAACGGCAACGTCAGTAACCTCAGGCGACGCACTTCAACAACATCATCAACAAACTGGTATCTTCAGAATTGGGTCAAGTCCTTGATTCCTCAGTATGATTTTACCTTTTCAAAAAAAAATCCCTCTTCGATTTTCAAAAATGCTTTTCAAAATACCTAAAATAGCCTTTTTAGTGTTTTGGAGTCGAACTACGTTTGGTCTGATTCTCTCTTAGAGATACGTAGGCAGCCGTGCGGCACGACCATCCCAATGTTCAGAATGATGTCTTTCTATCGACGACATGACTTCTTTCATAAGTCCTGTCGCCGAGGGGCTCTGTAGACACCCCATTCTGAACCAATAAATCATGATTACACTACTCTTCATCTCTCTTTTGTGTTTTGATGAAAGCACATTAGTTTCGTCATGTTTCGTTAAGTTTCTAACTAACCTCGTTAGTTTTGGACCTAACTCGACTAACGGAATAAATCGAAGAGGACAAAATAGTCATCGTGACTAGATATCTCGCACGAGATATCATATCTCGCACGAGATATCCCCTCGACAGATGTGCGTAAAATCACTCTCCTTCTCCGTTTCAACCTCCTTTCTTGATAAACCTCATCTAATCCGGTTCTCCAATCAGAATTGAGTTCTGGAAGCTTCCTAGGAGTGTTTTACCTCTCCACCTCTACCTCTTAAACCCCTATAAATATTTGGTGACTTCCACTGTTTCAGAGGTCCAGATTTCCACACAACACACACAATTTGCTGGTTTCTTTCCACGAAAGACTCCTTCAAATCACTCATAAATAACTCATAAATTCGTCCTTCAACCACATTGATTGACGAACATCAAGGCTCAAGCCTAGCATCAAGGCGAAGCTCTGTCCGCATCACGACTTGACTCTCATATTGAGTCAAAACTCTGCCCAAATCACTTCTCGATCGAGAAAACATCTTAGAACCACGTTCTAAATCAAATCCTCCCTAAACTAGGTAAACTCCTATACTTTTACTCTTTTCTTCTTAATCTCTCTCTATTGGCTTTTAGAGTAGTGTAATCCCATCAAAAGGATTAGCCTAAAGTCCCTTCAATCGATGAAGGCGATCTCGAAGCGTACAATCCGACATTCCTAATCAAGAAATTGATTAGGGTTTTCTTGTTCTTTATTTAATTAGTAATTAAAAAGATTGATAATACTCAATTGGCAAGACCGATCTCCGGATTGGGTGGAATGGATGCTCCTCGACCTACCCATTCGATAACTTAACCCCCGAACCCTCAAATCTCTTTTTAAGGTTTTTCTTATTGTTTTCCTAAATAAATAATAAGTGGCGACTCTGTTATTCGAAAAATTCACGCATCGCTACATAACTTAGTGATTCACTTTCTACCATATAGGTTAGAAAATCCGGACCATAGGATTTTTCAATCCTAGCTCTTTTGCTCCGTCAAGGTTTCACCTCTTCTTCTTCACTTTTATCTTGAACGTGTTCTTCTTCTATTGAATCTATAACCCTAGTCAATGAGCTTGCCTCATTTCTTGACTTACTCGGGAATATATTCTCAAAGAAAGACACGTTTACAGATTCCATTATAGTATTTTTGTGTATAGCTTCAATTTTCTAGTCATACACAAGAAATCTATAAGCACTAATGTTATGTGCATATCCAATAAATATGCAATCAACAGTTTTAGGTCCAATCTTCACCTTTTTAAGAGGAGGTATGACTACCTTTGCAAGACACCCCCACACTCTCAAGTGTTTATAACTTGACACTCTTCCATGCCATAGTTCATAAGGAGTTTTGTCTTGTTTCTTTCGGGGTATTTTGTTTAACACATATTTAGCCGACAACACGGCTTCCCCCCACATGTTATCCGGTAATCCCGAACTCAATAACATGGCATTCATCATTTCTTTTAATGTTCGATTTTTCCTTTCGGCAACACCATTTTGTTAGGGTGTATAAGGTCCCGAGGTTATATGTTTAATTCCACTTTGAGTACATATTGCTTCAAATAGAGATTCATATTCACCACCTTTATCACTTTTAGCACCTTAATTTTCCGGTTTAATTAATTCTCAACTTCATTTTTATAGAGAGTAAATTTCTCTATAGCTTCATCTTTACTTTTTAGAAGATACACATAGAAATACTTTGTGCCATCATCTACAAAAGTCATGAAGTACTTATTGCCGTCCCATGATTGTGTTGATTTAAAGTCACATAAGTCCGTGTGAACCAATTCAAGTGGTTCACTATGTCTTTCAACTGAATGAAATGACTTTCTTGTTAATTTTGCTTCTACACAAGTTTTACATTTTTGTTTAGAATCAACTTTAAACTTTGTAATAGAATTTGATTATGTCAAACGACATATAGTATCAAAATTAACATGACCAAGTCTATCATGCCACAAATTAGATGACTCAAGCAAGTAAACGGAAGAGATATTCATATCATTAGCTTTTGGCTTAATCACCATTACACTTAACTTGAACAAACCATCATTGACATAGCCTTTTCCTACAAACATTCCACTCTTAGACAAAGTGACTACATTGGACTCAAACACAATACGAAAACCATGCTTTATCAAAAGTGATCCGGACACCAAGTTCTTCCGGATATCGAGCACATAAAGCACGTTGTTGAGAGTCAACTCCTTCCCGGATGTCATCTTCAAAATCACTTTTCCTTCACCTTTGATCTCGGAAGTGGCTGAATTCCCCATGAATAGCTTCTCGCCATCCTTAGCAACAAGAGTACTAAACATGTCTTTGTTAGAGCACACATGTCTAGTACCGCCGGTGTCAATCCACCATTGATTTGGGTTTGAACCCACCAAATTCACCTCGAAAATCACAGCTGTGAGGTGCATCTCGGACACGTCTCTAGCAATGCCTTCCACCAAGTTGTTTTCTCTATGAAGTGTTCTTCTCAAAATTCCAAAAAGTTATTGACAAACTTTGTCAAAATCTCCAATATAAAGCCTTAGGAATCAAAATGAATATTTATGATTTAATTTGATATTAATCACAATTAATCCGAAATTAACCTCCATTAAACTGAAAGTATTAACCCAATTTTCAGTTTTGATATTCATTTTCATGGCTGTTACACTTTGAAAATCAAACAGTCATTAATGCCCGTGTGGTCCGCTTCGCCGAAGTCACGTGCCTTGCTCGCCGAGCAAGGCCGGTCTGTAAACTTTTGCCTGTGATCCAGATCTCGCTACGAGCAAGGCATATGCCTCGGTCGAGCATGACTTTCCAGAAACTTTGTCATTCTGCCATGCTATGCTCGGGCGAGTCAATCACTTTGCTCGGCCGAGCATATCAGTCAAAGTCAAAGGCATTTTTAATTTACAAAATCATAATTATTAGCAAAAGGTGGGCCACATATTTTAAACATCTATAACTATATAATGGCTGAAGTGAATAAAAAATTTCGTTTTCCTGCTCAAAATTGGAACATTCCGGAAACTCTCCCCTACCTAGCGTACTGGATACGCTAAACGTTTTGTATTTCGGCCACGGATCTTCTTCTTCATTCTCTCTCTTTCCTTTCATCGTTAATTCAAAAACCATTCTTCCCCAAAAACCCCATTCTCTCTCTCTCTCTCCTCCCTTTCAGCGTTATTCCAAAAACCCCATTGATCGCTCTCCAATCAGGCAGTGCACTTCTTCACCATCCGCTACGGCCGCTGCAGTCGACGACGACGCTCAAGATCTGGTGTCCGATGTTCGTTCAACCTTCAATGTCAATCTACTTCAACGATGACGATGACGATTGCTACTTGGGTATATGCTTTTTCTCTCTCTCTCTTATCCTTCGCTGTTCATTGTTTAGATCTGAAATTTTAGGGCATCCGCTATTTATGGCACAAAAAAGATTGAACTTTTTTCATATATAATGTTCCCAATTTGAATGTGCTCACCCAATCGTGGACATTTCCCCATTTCAGTCAATAAGACGCATCCATTAAATCAAGCAATCACAATTAATATTCCAATTTTACATTTAAAAAGATTTTTTCTTGACAAGCTTGCAGCCAATTGAGAGATTTGAGACTTATTTTTTTTCTTTAAATCTTAGGGGAAAGTAGAAAAAATGGTTGAGCTACTTACTTGGGTATTTTTTTATTTATGTAACTGTGGTGATCTATGTGTTTGTTGCTAGGTTCCGAAACTTCTGATGGAAAGTGATTGTGGATTCAACATAAACAGTAAGAACCTAAGAAATTTGTTTCTTTCTTTACCTGCAAAGCTGAATTGTTTTACAAGGTCCTTATGTTGTTGGAGAACCTTTGTATTCATTTATAATTTCAACTTATTTCCTGTCTCTATAACACTTTCCTTTTCCATTGTCTTTGAATGATTTAGTCCTTATGTTGGCTGTATGTTAACCATTATAGCCTTCTACCCTCTATAGAAGTTAACCACCCGACTTTGTGAATGAAACCACTCCTCATATCTGTCGTCTCATATCTGTGTTCATTTATTATTATTACACTTGGCTTCTCCATTTTCTCAGTTTACAGGTGTAGTTAGTTTGTGGATATTGCTGACTAATTTGCTAACTGATCGATATGAGAACATGGAATGTCTTCATAGTTCATATATTTCAAATGCTACAGTTCAGGAAGACTGCTCTGAAATTGTTCATCATTAATAAAGAGAAAATCTTCTGGAAGTAATTCTAACAGGTATGGTTACATACTTACATGTATCTATGTATAAATATCTATAGTTTCTCTCTCATGCTTTTTCTTGATTCCAAATATTTCTCAGGCACGAACATGGCACCTTTTTGGGGAATCATTCATTCTATGGAAAGAAGGTTATGCATTTGCCACTGCCAGGTATGTCTATAAGACTAGAGCTAAGATGAGAAAGATTGATATAGGAACTGGCAATAGGACATTTGACGATGAAACTGACTTGACTGATCCTCTTCTGCATGTGGAGTGGCTAATGGTTCATCTGATCTTCTAATCCTGCAATTCAGATTAAAATTCTCATTTCATTTGAAATTGTTCCATGAGCTACGTAGTTTGATTGATTAAAACTACAATCCGTTTTATATATTCATTTGATTTTGGAAGAACATGTCTTTGATCTGTCACACTTGGCTTCTCCATTTGCTCAGTTTACAGGTGTAGTTAGTTTGTGGAGATTGCTGACTAATTTGCTAACTGATCGATATGAGAACATGGAATGTCTTCATAGTTCATATATTTCAAATGCTACAGTTCAGGAAGACTGCTCTGAAATTGTTCATCATTAATAAAGAGAAAATTTTCTGGAAGTAATTCTAACAGGTATTGTAAGTAAAAAACGGGTTGATAAAATTTTTGAATCCCTCCTAATCCCGCAATGATCCGCGTCTAATGAAAAGAGTTTGGAAATGTATTCTTTTAAATCGGGTGGGATTGGGGTGAATTTGGGATTAGCTCGAACCGTCCCATTTAACCCGAACCCGCATAGTATTCATCTTTTTTTAGAATAAATTTTAAATATTGATAATATTTGTATATTATTATATACTTATTTGTTTATACTTTATTGTATTATCTTATTTTTCTATGTCATATTATTAATCTCTACATTTATAAGGAAATAAAGGGAAAAAATAGCATTTTATAATAGAAATATTAATAATTTTTTCTTCAACTTTTGTCCTATTTTAAACGTTAAATAATTGGTTAGGATATTAAAGAGATGAATGGTTTTATTATAAAGTATAAAAAGTTGGGTACAAAGTAATTAGTGAATAGTTGTTGTGAGTATGACTTATAAGACCATTGAATAAAAAAATATCAAAATTTTCCCGTTGTATTTTTTTTAAAATTTAAAATGGGACACCTTTTATTAAAGAAAAAGGAAGTTTAAAATGGGACGAATGGAGCATTTATTTATTTGATAGTGAAATAATTTTTTCTAATGTTAAATTTTATTAATTGCGATATAAAAAAAAACATGATTATATAACAATAACAGTAAAGAAATATGTAAAAATCAAACGGGGATGTAGAAGTTGAATACGGTTCAAGAACAAAATAACTTCTCAAAAATAGAAATTGATGGTACTTGAAAATTTCATTTCATGTATTTTGTTTGTTTGGAGAATCACTATAGTCAAGAGTTCCGAATTGCAGTTGAAGAGAAAGATTTGGAGACTTATAACTAGATTGATTACGCTTTCCCAATTGTTGGCGAAACTAAGTGCTACTGTGGGCAAATTACGTACAAACTAACTATGCCTTAAATATATATTTATTTTAGTTACCTTCAATCTGATATTTGTACTAATTATATAGTTTTCAAAAAAGTGTTTTACAATGTACACAAACATTTCTATTTCCTTTTATTTTTGTATGAATCTTCGTCAATATGTGTTAATAGCTATCCGTGCATCGCACGGGAGTTACACTAGTGGTTGGAAAAGGAGGGTATGCAGAGGTTTACAAAGGGGTGCTAAAAGATGGTCAAGCATGATCAATTGTACGTTGCATTGTCTAGGGTCACAAACCGCCATAGATTGAAGATTTTAATGTGCGATGACGAAGGAAACCTTACCAATGAAACTACAAATGTTTAAAATGTTGTCTATAAGGAATTTTTTTAAAATTTGTAATATTCATAGATGTTTGAAATATTTAAATAAGTATTTCTTTCTTTAATTAAGATCATAACTGTTTCACTTTTATGTTAATAAACAATATGAATTTTTTTGGTTGATTAACTTAAATTTAGGAGTGCTCTGTTTTGCAATTGAGTTATTTGATTTAGTTCACTTAATGCAGGTCTCACATTTATGTATAACTTTTATGCAACCTCAGCATTCTTCTTTTCTATTGAGTTTTGACGCTTACTTGACTGACATTGAGTTTATAAGCAACCTTTCTTCCATTAATGGAGGCCGGATGGAGTTATTTGTATTTATAGAGTAGTGAAGCCATATCTATGGATTCATGATTTTCATGTGAAGGATGTGTACCTACCTTATTTTATTAGGGATGCTATTGATTAATTTGCGTTCTCCTGAAGTATTATGGGTTGACGGCTACACAAAGAATCCACAATCCTAGAAAAAATAATATTTAATTAGGTTTAAGATTGTACAAGTACCAAAACTATATTTAGCGCAATTTCAAGTTTCCAAATTGTACAAGTAAAGTATCATCTTTATGTTAATCAAAAAATTTATTTTTTTCGGTTGTTTAACGTAAATTTTAAAAAGTGTTCTTTTCGTGTGTTTAACACACGGGTGATATACTAGTTCATATTTAATTTATCTAAAATCCATTTTGGACAAATAAATATTTAATTTCTTGTTCACATGAAGTAGAACACAAATATATTCACAATTAAGTAATTTGACAAAATTATCCTTTAAAAAATAAATCATTAATTTCCTTCAAAACACACAATTTTTCTAACCGATGGCTAGTGGGTGTGATTTAGGAAGGAGGGAGATGTACGTGGTCGGCGTTTGTGGCTGATGTTGACGGTGCAGAGAGGAAGTTGAAGCCGAGGAAATGGAGGTTGGGGACTGACATGTTGGAAGAGATGGGAGCAGAGAGAGAGAGAGAGAGAGAGAGAGAGAGAGAGAGAGGCTAGAGTTCAATTTGGGGGGGGGGGGAAATTATATACTACTCCATTTGTAAGTGTTGAATTTATTATTATTATTATTATCATTAATTTTTTTTTTTGATTTTTATGGTCATTAATTTAATAAAATTTAAATTGTAATCAAACATAATAAATACACTAGGTTAGTGATCAAATAAGTATTCAATTCGTTAAATTACTAACGCTCTCTCTATAAGGACGTTCATTCATATTTTTAATTATTTTTGTTATTTTTAAAAGAGTATTATACGAATAAAATTAGGGGTGGACATGGTTCGATTTGGTTCGATTTGGAAGGAATTTTGAGACCAAACCGCTAGTATTCGGTTTGGGAAAATCCCAAACCAAACCGAACCATAGAAAATTTCAAACCAAACCAAACCAAACCACCTCGGTTTGGTTCGGTTCGATCTCAAACCACGGTTTCATAAACGGATCAAATCGTGGTCCGAACTGCGGTCTAGACCGCTATCCGAACTACAAACCTGTCCAACTAAAAGCGTTCTTCTTTACATTTTTTTTTATCAAACTAGCAATCATATATATTAAACATAAAACACAAATACTACTATCCAAATAGGAATGCGTTTTAGTAAATTGAAAGTTCATTGTTCTAACAAGTACAACAAAAGAAACCATCTCAAAACAAATTACAAGACATTGTCTAAAATAAAGATACAAAATTACAAATTCAAGATTCAACCATTAAATAAAAGTCAAATGTCTTAGTAGCAAGATAAAAGTATCAAACCAAATAGATTATACCAAGAATTTCATGGTTCGGTTCCGTGGTTCGGTTTCACGGTTCTAAACCGCGGTTCGGTCTGAATCGGTTTGGTTCGGTTCGGTTTGGTTCGGTTTTGAGGTTTCAGACTGCGAGCTGAACCGAACCACACGAATTATTAAATTTTCAAACCAAGCTAAACCATTTATAGAAAAAAACCAAACCAAACTGCGTGGTTTGATTCGATTCGATCTCAAACCGCGATTTGAACCGAACCATGTCCACCCCTAAATAAAATTATGACAATAAACTCAGGGTCAAAATCAATAAATCCAATCCACCCATAGTTTTACTTTTAGACTTCTTTGGATCGGGCAAGATAAAAGTCAATTAGAGCCCATTATTCACACAACTATCTTCTCTTCTTACTTCAGCCGCCGTTAGCTTGGCCGGCGCCGGGAGAAGATCCGTTCGCAGGTGGCAAATTCTTTCTCTACAGAAACTGGTGCACACCTCTCTCTCGAAGTAAATATATTATTATCTTGCCTCTTTGTTGATCAAATATCGCTGTCTCTTTTGACTTGATTTACTAAAATTGCAATCTGCACTTGCGCCTCTTTCAATTTTGTTTTGATTAAAGTAGAATTTAGGGTTACAGAACAATCTGTACTGATTTGGGGTTTGATTGACTGGAATTGTGATTAGAAACCTATGACCTGAACTCAAGTCCGATCGAGAAACCTAATTATAGGAAGTTGGATGCTGACACAATGGAAAATTATATCACGAATTTATTGACGTACTTGCCTATTTAGGATGTTCTGCTCAAATTTAATTGAGTCAAGGACTCTAAACCCCATATTCCAAATTAAAAACCCATATTAACCCATTTGAGATGAAAATGTCACCAAAACCCACGCCTAACAGAACAAGACGGCAGCTAATATTCCGTGAACTACCCGTAACATTCCGTACTCAAAAAATCAAATCCTTCGAAAACCCTAAATTTCTCTCTCTAACCAGTGCAAATCCTCTCCCAACCCAAATCAAAACCTAATCGACGCCTATCAATCCTTAATCGAAGCCATCAAGCTCTATTGAAACTCGCAAATCCTTTCCCAACCCAAATCAAAACCTAATCGACGCCTATCAATCCTTAATTGTCTTTTTCCGGCGACGTCAACAGCCTCCGACGGCCCCAACTCCGGCACTCAGTCGGTATCTTCTCCTTGAAGCACACTGCCACAAAATCGGTCATTTCGCTTCCCACTAAACCCACGTATCTTATAAATACTGAAGCCTCCATCAAACTAGGACTCATCACTTGCCACTAATCTCAAATTAAGTTAGGTCACGACTTCCAAGCAACAGGATAGTGCGTAAACAAGTGGTCATGGTCTCCTCAGGCCGGTGTCCACTGACAGGCACTAAGGACCAAGCAAATGCCTCGAATTTGCAAGGAACCTCGGAATTTTTATTTTATTTTTGAATTGAATTTGTTTGTTTGAAATAGATGTCAATTTTGTAATTATTTGTTAATGTGGTTAAGGACTCGTTTCAGTGTCCTATAACTCTCATAGGACACTCGTTCTAGTGTGATTTTAATTTCTAGGTTACTTGCTTCATATTGTTTGTGTTTGATAATGTGGCAAATAATCTATTACATGTCCTATAACCATTGCTATATAGAGCCGAAATAGTGTTCTTTTAATTTCGAGGTCACTTGCTTTATTTTGGTTGTGAATTTGTTTGTTTGAAATAGATGTTAAATTTTGTTATTATTTGTTAATGTGGTAAAGGACCTGTTCCATGTCCTATAACTCTTATAAAATGAATATTTTTTTACTCAGAATTTTTGATTTTTTTGATGAATAATTGATGTTCGTTCCGTCTCAATTTTATTTACTTTTCATCACTTTATTTGTTACTCATCTCGACCCGTCTTTGTAAATCAAGTTGCAGGTCCTATATCACTTGCTATATGACCATTCAAAGCTATAAGCCCTTTAATTGGTCCTATAGCAATTGTTATAGGATCTGTCAATATCATATACATAGCTATAAGACCTTTGAATGGTCCTATAGCAATTGGTATAGGACCTGTCAATATCATATACAAATCTATAAGCCCTTTAATTGGTCCTATAACAACTGGTATAGGACCTGGCAACATCATATTCAAAGCAATAAGACATTTTAATGGTCCCATAACAATTGGTATATGACCTGTCAATATCATATACTCCCTCCGTCCCGCTAATATTAGCACACTTTCCTTTTTGGGCGTCCCGCTACTATTCGCACACTCCCAAAAAGGAAACTTTATATTAATAAAATATTCACCCAACCCCACTCATTCTCTCTCCTACATTATTTTAATACTCACAACACCATTATAATTTATTACACCCTCCACTCATTCTCTCTCCACTCATTCTTTTACACTCACAACATTTTATTAAAATATCATATTTCTTAATTCCCGCGCAAACAGTGTGTGTGCTAATATTAGCGGGACGGAGGGAGTACAAAGCTATAAGCCAGTTAATTGATTCTATAGCAATTGGTATAGGACCTAGCAACATCATATACAAATTCAATTAAATAGATAAAAAAAAATATCAAGGTACGGATTATTATTATATTTATTATGAGACGGACGGAGAGAAGAAGAAGAAGAAGAAGAAGAAGAAGAAGAAGAAGAAGAAGAGAAACAAAATAAGCTACATATACTCACCAACAATAAAATTGATGGAGTATGGTTGAATTTTGACTGTTTGTTGCATTTACTAGTGTTGTCATGTTTGCACTGGCCATAGGACCATTCAATGTCTTTTAGCATAGGTATATGATTTTTTGAGGTCCTATATCACTTGATATAGGACCATTCAAAGGTCTTATAGCTTCGTATATGATGTTGTTAAGTCCTATACCAGTTGCTATAGGACCATTCAAAGGTCTTAATGCGTTGGTATAAGATTGTGTGAGGTCCTATATCAACTGGTATAGGACCTGGCAACATCATATACAAAGTTATAACCCCTTTAATTGGTCCTATAGCAATTGTTATAAGACACTTTACAGATCATATAACACATCAACAAACACAATCAAAATGAAGCAAGTCATCTCCACAACAAATGCACACTAAAAAATGTCCTATACCAATGATTATAGGACCTGGTATTAGAGATTTTGAAGAAATATTTCAATTGATTGCTATTTAATATTTGAAACCTTCAATAAAACTATTCACCAATGACAAAATAAGTTGATATATCATCAAAAACTCAAACTTTAAAATTTCTTCATCAAAATTCAAACAAAATCAATTGAAGGATCAATAAAAAAAAATCATTTGTTCGGGTTCCTGCCCCAGAAATAACACGGAGGACTGCTGCTGAAGGATAATCATTTTTTAAAATTAAATAACACGTAAATTGCATTTATTAAATAATAAAAAAAATTGGGTTTCATAATAATTGGAGGTTAATCATATGATGAAAAAGATGAAAAAATCTAAACTAATCATTAGAACAGTGTGAAAGGGGGCACAAAATCTTTTTTGAATATTATTTTCCTTTTATAATGACAGACACTAATCACAAGACGTCCAGTTTGTTTTCTTTAAATTGCGGAGTCACCGGAAGTTAACGGCGTTAGAATTAATTTTGGCCGGTTTTTTTGATTATTGGGGTTTAAAGGGATTTTGATTTGGAATATAAAAGGGGGTTGTCATTTTAAATTTGGGCTGGGTTTTAATGGGTTATGATTTGAGATATGTGGGTAAAGAGGAATTTTTCCAATTTAATTTCAAAATCTGGCATTTTTAAGGTCACAAAATCGATTTCTTATTATTTGGAAAAAGGCTGTTTTCACAATATTTTTGTGATAAAAAGTAATACAAATGGAAATTGAGCCGGTCTACGAAAGTCCAGTGGTTCCTACTCTTTTGAAAAAAATGAGTTTTTTAATGTGCGCGGTTCGACTTGAGAATGTGTACCAGTGCATATATTAATGAGTGCTATTGCATGTCTTAATGAGCGTCAGTGCATGTTTTTGTGTGTACGAGTGCATGTGTTTTTTGAGTGCCGGTGCATGTGCATAAGTGTATGTGCATGCGTTATTAAGTGTCGGTTGTTTTGTGAGTTCATGTGCTATTGATTGTCGGTTCATGTGTTAATAAGTGGCCCGGCATGTGTTTTGACTGTCAATTTGGAAATGTTATAAAAAAATCTATGTAGAAAAAAATCTTGTAAAAAAATTAACATTGGTAGTTTGTAACACTTAACAATTTTAAGGGACACACCTTTGTTTAAATCCATGTTTTTATAAGCTGGTCTGCGCCTCCAAGAAACCTGTTTTTCCCAAATCCTACGAAGAAATGGACTTTCATGAGATTTTGCGATGAAAATTATAGCAAATTAGAAATGTTTTATACATACTTTATATCAAATTATGTGTATAATAAATTGTATCTATTGGTTTGGTCTAGTTCTATCAACATTGTACAAGATTTTTAGAACAAGATTGGATCAATATACCAGTTGTAAGAAAACTTGAAACCATAATCGAACTTAAGTAACAATTTGGTTCGGTCTCTGCCTTCTCATGGTTTGTTAGTGGAGACGCAAGCATTAATCAAGTTGATTGTAAGCGGACCAAAAGAATGTAAATACAAGTATTTTAGTTAATTTACCAAAATTAATTTAGTCAAATATTGTAGGCTTTCACAATAGAGTTATACTATGTCAGAAGGTTATACTATGACATGAGCAAGTAAACATGAATAAATAACACATACTGAAACATATTTCAATGCAAGTACAACTATGATATGTTTATAAAATGAAAGCAAATTATAGGCTGTTACGATAATTCTATATACATAAACAACAAAGTAAGACGAGACCTAGTAAGCTACTAATGTTGTTATGTTATTTAATTATATGCAAATAAGTCAAAATTTGGATTTTTGGCCCCATACGAACACCCTTAGATAAATAGGCCATATAATGCATAAAAAAACTCGAAATTTAAATATGTTTTGATGTTGTCTAAACTAGACATCTAGGGCTTTCTAACCATACTTGTATAATTTGGTTTTGTATAACGGGTCAAGCAAGCTGTTGAAGTTGACTCAAATTTTGCGAATTGTAATGTGCATTACTTGATGAAATAGTTAAAATTAATATGCTGGACTTTATTAAGTAATTTTAATAAAGTATAATTGAATTAAATTAAATATTATCCGGCCTTATTAAATTTAGTTTATGTTAATGGTTATTAAGTAAACTCAAACATAGTTAATTAGTGCTAATATGTGACTAATATAAGAGTCTACATTATTTAACTAAATTTGGGTAGGTTGACTTAAATATTTCCATTTTATTTATTAGTCTGATCTCAATCACTTGGATTAATGCTTGTGTCTCTCCTTGCTTAACATGGGAAGGCTCGGTTCTCATTTCACGGTATCAACATAGTAAGGGAGACGAGAGGTGTAGAGAGATGATTGACATTAATAAGGAATAGCACACATTCAATGCGAAAAATATTTAAGAAAATTGACATTAACACGTACGTGAAAATAACTCTGCTCAAGTGACCATGAGCAATAACAGAGTACAGCTTCAGGACTAAAATCCAAAGCAATTAGATCAACATTATTTTTCATATTTGGGTATAGAAACTTAAATTATCTTACAGAAAAAGGCTTACCACATGGAATTTCAATCTCAGTGTAAGTGTAAACTAATAAAGGTAGTCTTCAGTTGATTATTGCAGCTTTAGTCAAGGCTTGGTCTCCAAGTTCACTTACAGACCAAGTTAGGTTCTAAAGTCATACCCCCTATATATTTATTTGCTTTCCTTAGTTCAAGGACTTAATGAACAAATAACATTGTGAATCTGTTATTTACATGTGTCATGCATCTTTCTCTTGGATGAGGCTCAAGGATCCTGTGTATGACTATGCAACACCTGGCCTGATGCCTTGGCTTATCTCATGCCCCCCCCCTCTTTGCTTTGTTTGCTTATTTGTGCTTGTGCATCTTCGTGCACCTCTACCTTATGGACTCATCATTTTTGTTTTCAATCTTAAAAATCAGAAAACACAAATCATTATCCTAAATGTCAAGCCAAAAAAAAGTTTCTAGTAATATTTTTGTGTTTCAAACAGGCCACACGTGTGTCCTCCATTATTGAATTAATTTCCTCTCTTCTATGTTGGCCAAATCTGAATTTTCCTGACATAATCAATAGCTAGGGCTTCCTTTTCAAATACTCTTGAAGATGGCATTTAAAATTTTTGTGTTCTGGTAGATTGAATCAGATGTCTCTCTTTGGTATCCAGATGCTTACATTCTACGATGCCAATGATATATTTTTCTTGCTTATTTTGATGCAAGTAGACTTTTTTTTGTGTTACAAAAGGACGTATATGAGATCAAAGAGTAGAATATACAAGAGACGGACAAGTTGAACATCAAATGTAACAAGAAAGAGAAAACAACATTAGCAAATAAGCCGCAGACCAGTCCCGCTTCTAATCCGAAGTATACAATCCCCAAAAACACCATTAGCAGATGCCCAAGAGAACTTATAGAGATTCGTAATATGTTGATTTCAAAAATCATGTTATCTTCATCCATAAACACCAAAATATAGCTGAACCCCACAGTCCCATAACTGGACTACATCCTTATCTCTCCCAACGCCTCGGAAATGAACCTGCAAATAGGAGTGTAACAAGCTAAGGCACACCCAATTTCTCTCGGTCACCTCAAATAACCGATTCCAAAGATAACGAGCAACAATAAAACAAAGAAATAAATGATCATGCGCTACTCTTATGAAAGCTTGCAGTTCACACACTTATAAGGCGAAATACATGTTAGAGGTCGTCTCGTGTTAAGTTTATTAAGCACTAAGGTCAACATAAAAGCCCTAATCTTCAAAGGAGTTTTGACTTCCGAATTTATTTTTATTAACTAGATTAGACAACCTACTTATCAGGTTTTTGGCATCTATGTGAGAGCAATAGTTGTTGCATTTTGAAGCTTTGAAGAGAGAGGAGGGGGGGGGGTTGGCTAAGCCAAGGAAGATGTAGATAACCCCCTTCTCATTTCATCTTTCATTAAACTAGTTAATTTACTAGGAAAAATTTAACACATTTGGAACAGGAAACCAGGTAGCTTATATCTTACCTGCGCTAGCTACAGGGACTTGTATATGTTTGGAACCAATCTTGTGAAGCTCCCACACCCATGTCGTGTCATGATGACAAATGCTTTGGGAAATGAAAGGTCCAGGTGAAAGAAGCAGCTTAATACCATCGAGGTATGTGTTGGGATATTGGCCCCAAAGCAATCAAGAAAGCAAAATACACGCGGACACAAAACGAATCACACACACAAGAACACGATTTGTTAACCCGGTTCGTCGAACAAATCAACTACTCCGGGGGCACTACCGAGCCTAGATTATTCTCAATAATATGTTATGGTGTTACAATGTATTTGTGGCTACCACTTTGGCTTATTAGATACCTAGGAACAAACCCTAAACCTTGGAGGAGAAGAAATTCCGAAATTAGAACAAAACAGGCCCGGCCCAGTAACAACGGTAAAGTGTGCCGCGTGACAGACTTTACTGTTTTCCAGGAATGGCCTGCCCATGGTTTCAATCATGGCCATGATTCTCCTTTTTCCTGATTTCTTTCTCTTTCTTTCCAACTTTACCCTTTGTCTCCATCACCTAACAGTATGACTGGGTAAAACCTGATAAACCTATTTAGGGAGCCTTCATACCCTTAGTGTTTGTATTTCACACATCATCTTTGGTGTAAAAAACCAATTTTGTAGCAAAGTATATCATTTTGAGTTGAAAATTAGATAAAATTTTAGGGGAAAGCCGTAATTTGGTATCCTGGTGGCTTTCAAAATCGGACTTCAACTATAAATGGTGAAAGTGAGGTATGCTAAAGCAAGGGTGTGGTCAGATGTTATAGTGGGTATACGATGTGTGTGTAAATGTCCTCACAGTACCAAATAGGTTTTGTAGAGCATATACTTTCATCACTGACGAGTCATTTACTTGATACAACTTTCCTTTCAAGTAATTATTTACTGCTGAAAGCCTGAAACTATTTCGGTATTTGGAAAAAAAAAGGAAAAGCTGAAGTTCATGGTGCAGTAGTTCACTCTCTTTGGGGGGAAGAGCACAGTGCAGTACTGCATTGCCTATTATAGTATTATGCAGCATAACATACTGCAATTATGTAGTGTTGAATTGTCTTGCTTCAGTGGCGGAGAGTGGGGGGGGGGGGAGCTGACACCCTTTAGTTTTGAAGAATGTCAAATTTCCCCTTATAAATTTTGAAAGTGTGACATTTTACCACTGAAGTCCATAATTTATCATTTTATCCCGCTTCTAATAGAAAAAATGCACTCATAATAATTTGCCCAATCCATCATATAATTTCCCCCGTTTCTGTAAAATCTTAGCTCTGCCATTGTCTTGCTTTAGTAATTATCTTGCAACATAATCATTTTCTCTCTGCTATGGTTGTGCACCATGTGGTTAGATGAAATCTAAGTCTGCAGACATATATTCATATTTTTCTTATTTTATGTTATTTCTGTTTATTTAACTTCTATTTTTGATACAGGATCAAGTGATACGGGATCAGGACCAATTTTTTTTTTACTCGAGTGACTTCTGTTTGATATTTCTTTGGGTTTTAAGAGTGACAAGAAACATGTCTGGTAAAGAAGAGAAAGGGGATGCAGCGGACCGAATCAAAGCCGCAGCCCTATCAGCTGCAAAGGGTCTTAGTCGTGCACAAGCCGAACGTGCAGCAACAGCCGCAGCTCGAAATGTGAATGCATATGGTCAAAAGGAAGAAGGACCAAGTAGGTGGCAAGAAAGGAAAGAAGCAAAGAGGCAAATGTATTTAATGAGTACCGAAAAACAAGTGAGATTAGGTGAAAGAAAAGATCTCAACAAGACTTCAATCTCAACAGCTACACAATGTCAGAAGTGTTTCCAAACAGGCCACTGGACATACGAATGCAAGAACGAAAGGGTTTATATATCACGACCTTCTAGAACACAGCAGCTCAAAAACCCTAAATTGAGGAGGCGAGGCCCAGTTTCGTATGATTTAGATCACCCAGAAGAGAACGATGTAAAAGAGGAAAAAAACTCAAAGAAAAGTAAGGGAAAAAGTAAGCATAATAAAAGGAAGCATACGGAGTCTGATAGTGAAGCTTCAGTTTTTGAGTCTGAAAGTGGGTCCTCTTCAGTTTCTCGATCTGGGTCTTCTTCTGAGTCAAGTTATAGCTCGTCTTCTGATTCAGAGGAAGAAAGGAAGAGAAGTAGGAAGAAGAAAAAGGTGAAGCAGCAAAAGAAGAGGAGGCATCGTAGGAGAAGCAGCTCAAGCTCTGAATCTTCTGAATCTGAATCTGAATCTGAGTCAGATTCAGACTCAGATTCAGAGGATAGGAGTAAGAGTAGGAAAAGCAAGAGGCATAGCAGAAAGCGCTAGAAAAGGTTATGGTAAAGATCTTTGAACGCACGAAAGTCAAATGTGGCAAAGACCTTGTTTATCGAGTATTTTTCCATTCTCTTTGTTCGGTTGGTTTCATAATTGTGTTGTTGATATTGAATGTTCGAAAGATTACGATATTTGTAGTATTTGATACCTTGGGAACTCGTTAGAAGATTGCCGATTAGAGTTTTTCACGCCAAGATCTTTGTAATGGTGCTCGTTCGAGCATGAAGATGCTCTAATTCTGTTCTCTTTATTTTTTTTTTGGCAATTATAAGTGCCAGTTTATGCTTAAAACTGTGCTTCTACCGAAGGGGATTTGCATTGAAGCCATGTTGGCATGTTCATGGAAGATGCTCCTCCATTGTTTTATTTGGTTGACACATATTCTTGTCCTTTGGAAATTCTTTTTTTTTTTTTTACACTACTCACACACACACATGCACACACAGAAGCGCCTGGAGATAAATTCAGAGAGCAGCCTCTTCCTCTAACTTGGGGATCGAACCCACGACCTCCAGGGTTGGAAGCCGTGTTCCCCTATGATTAAGACGGGATAACATTCATCAGGATTAATAAGGTTTATTAAAAGGGCGTTTGGTTGTAAATTAGGCATTCAGATAATTAAGCCGATTTATTGGGATTTGGTCTTAATCCCCTCACTAATTATACTGATTCCAGGAAAGTATTATTAATCCCTTCCATAATAATCCCCTCATTAATAATACTGCTAATCCTTATCCGACAATCAAACGAGCTTTTAGATTATGGAAGATAATACATGAATGGTAGACAAACTACTCTCCGTCAGTCACGTGAAAAGATAGTCCAATTTGTAATGAACGCAAATAAACTCACAGAAAGATAGTCCTATTTGTGACGGTAAACACAAATAAAATCATAAAAAGATAGACCTATTTGTGACAGTAATCACAAATAAACTTTCCGCCTCTCTCAAGATAGTTCTATTTGTGACAGTAAGCACAAATAACTTTTTGTCTCGCAGAAAGTCGCAGAAAGATAATCCTATTTTGTGAAGGTAAACACAAATAAATTTTGATAAAATAATAGTATCAACCAACATCTTTATCTTTAGTGAAATTCTAAAAATTGTTATTGATAAATCGTTAACTGATTTATCAATAATGTTTAGACTTTTACTAAGATGACGAATAAATTGACTTTAACTTAATTTTTGGGATGGAGGGAGTTTGGATTAAAATAGGCAGTTCAAATAAAGGATAAATGTAATGGAAAATAAATGTAATGGGCCTGATCCAAATCTCAAATTGCATTTCCATGTGTTTTTTTGTGGAGGGTTACTATTCAAATCCCAAAATCCTCCGAGTATACCCCAAATTTTTTTTTTTTTTTTTTTGCTTTTAATGAAATTCTTGTTTTGCCTTAAACAATTTACATACTTCTTTCCTTCTTCTTCTTCTCCGTCAACGGCAATGTCTCCGGCGGTTCAACGGCGAAACCGACGAGGTCAAAACTAACTCGTTTTTTAAAAATAAAAATATACCCGTGATCGGTTTTTCGCGTAGATCATGGACCCAGAACTAATTTAAAGTTTTGAGTAATTTTGAATAGGAGAAATTTTACATTTAGAAAAAAAAAAAAATTACCAGAGTCGGCCACAACCTGCCAACTTTGGGCTTAAAAGTCGGCCACTACCGGCCGACTTTGGGCTTAAAGTCGCCATCGGCCGACTTTAGGTAATTTTCCACCACCCGGACGAATTTTTAATAAAAAGTCATCCACCACTGGCCGACTCCTTGTTTTTTCATAAAATTCACCTATTTTTTTTTTTGAAATTATACTCCAAAAATTCAAAAATTATTTTCATGAACTAATTTAAAAAAAAATAATTTTATGAAAAAACAATTTTTGAAATTATTTTCACCAAAAAAATTATTTTTCATAAAATTAGTTCATGAAAAATAGGTGAATTTTATGAAAAAATTATTTTTCATAAAATTAGTTTATAAAATTATTTTTCATAAAATTAGTTCATGAAAATAATTTTTGAATTTTTGGAGTATAATTTCAAAAAAAAAAATAGGTGAATTTTATGAAAAAACAAGGAGTCGACCAGTGGTGGATGACTTTTTATTAAAAAGTCGTCCGGTGTGGTGGAAAAATTACCTAAAGTCGGTTGCCGACTTTAAGCCCAAAGTCGGTTGTGGCCGACTGTAATTTTTTTTTTCTAAATGTAAAATTTCTCCTATTCAAAATTACTCAAAACTTTAAATTAGTTCTGGGTCCATGATCTACGCGAAAAACCGATCACGGGTATATTTTTATTTTTAAAAAACGAGTTAGTTTTGACCTCCGTCGATTCCGCCGTTGAACCGCCGGAGACATTGCCGTTGACGGAGAAGAAGAAGAAGGAAAGAAGTATGTAAATTGTTTAAGGGCAAAACAGTAATTTCATTAAAAGCAAAAAAAAAACACAAAAAAAAAAAAAAATTTGGGGTATACTCGGAGGATTTTGGGGTTTGAATAGTAACCCTATTTTTTGTGGCAATAGGCTTGTATAAATATCTCCACGCGAGAAGTGAGACCTTCTCAAACGTTTGCTCTCGTTGTCTTTGTTTTTTGACAGGGAGAAAGAGAAGCGAAAGAAGAATCGAAGAGCGGGAAAACCCCCAAATATTCAAAAATGAGTACCATGAAATTCTGCCGAGAATGGTAATTTCTTCATCCCATCCAATCAAATTACACATTTTTCATGATGTCAACTTATGATCCGTTCCCAATTTCACATGCATGTGTGTGTTTATGGAGAAATTTTCATGTTTGTTGTTGATTCAACTCTGTGTGTGCTATATGTGTGTGTTTGATTTGGTAATGGTTTGGGGAAACATACAGCAACAACATTCTCTACCCTAAAGAAGACAAGGAATCGAAAACTCTCCTCTACGCCTGCCGCAACTGCGATCATCAGGTCTCCTCTCTCTCTCTCTCTCTCTCTCACTCTTAGGGTTTTTTAGAGGACTATTTTGCTCATCTGTACTTCTTTCTAATGCTTAAATTACATGTTTCTTGGTTTTTATTTCTTCTGTTTCAATATTAAAAGCTTAATTTGGTACTAGAACGTAAAAACCCTAATTTCGTTACCTAATACTCCAAAATGAGGGTCAACTTTTAGATTTTTAGGAATTAAGCAAGTTTAACTTGTAAGCACATTTAGTAACACCTACTCCCTCAATCCAAAATAAATAAATAAAATAAAAAAAGTTTACTTTGACTTTCTTGGTCAATTTGATTAAAAATTGGCCATAAATTTATAAAAACATAATTATTTTCATCAATTTTTTTTTTTGATGCACCATTAAGTTTAGGACATTTTTTTTAAAGGATGGAGTATAATTTCTGTAACATTGCATACAGATTAGGAAATAATAAGTACAAGGTACATGTAGTAACTTTACTAGGAAATGGACACTCATTTTGGAACAACCTCTTGGAATGACGCTAATTTTGAGATGGAGGGAGTAATTTACTAGAGATCATGGCACACACTTTGCCTGTGGACTAAATTAATTTAATTTTGCCTAAAATTAATTTGATACAATTTTTATTTATTTGAAATATAGTGGTTTTAATGAGTTCATTTTGAATGAGCAAGAGCAAAAAGAAGTTGGTAGGTGATTTAGTGAGAATGGGTAGTTATTTTACTGGTTGCAATTGATAAATAAGGTCTGGGGTAGTTTAGGTATTACAAATATATGTGATGGTTCAGTTTCCAGCCTCCTGCTTTACAACTCAGATTGCATGTATTGTCTAAATCTTAATCTCATGGGCACGTGGTATCAAGTGAAATTACTATTTGTTAGTTGCATACGTGTTTGGGACGTTTTCAAGAAACTGTCCACTTTCCTGAAAATACACATGCTTTGATGATCTTACTATCTTGTACCCAATTTTTTAATCCTATTGCTTTAATAGGTGTGATCCACTCCTCCTATGACTAGAAATTATCCTTTCATACTTTTTCAAGCGCAAAATTTAGAAAGCTATTTAGTCAAACGATTCTAAATCTTTGTATCTAGTCAAAGGGAAATCTTCTTAGGGATGAAGGGTGTATTTAAGATCCTGGTTCCAAAGAACTTACTAGCCATTCAAGTTAGAAGAATCTAAAATTCAGTAGCTTTAAATGTTTCAGTGATGTCCATGTAAACCATTGTTATTTAAGGTGAAAGGTCTTTTGGATGTGAAGGTGCAAAGTCTCTAGATTGCTCGACTGTGTTTCAGAGCTGATTCCCGGTCGCTTTACTTTTACCATTGACTATTTTGAACTTCCATAACTTGGAAATCCACACAGTTCATTGTACTAAATTTATTTGTCTCAAAACCTACAGGAAGTTGCAGATAACAACTGTGTCTACAGAAATGTGATTCAACATGCTGTCGGGGAACGAACACAAGTTTTGCAGGATGTAGCTGCAGATCCAACTCTTCCCCGTACAAAATCAGTTCGCTGTTCTCAATGCAATCATGGAGAGGCTGTTTTCTTCCAGGTATTCTTCGTTTTAATGAATATAGATCTTGTGGAAGCCAAATCATTTATTAGCATATGCTGCTATTGCATGTCCACATGTACAGCTGTGCTCATAGTGTTGTCTCCCTGCTATAAGGTCTTAATTCTTAAACCTGTTTGGCCTATTAAGTTATAGTTTTCATATTGGTTCAATATGTAGTACTTGTTTTCATTTTATTTGGTGTTTTTAATGTTAATGCTGCTTGGTGTTTATTGTTTTTATTTAATAAGCCGGACAAGGAATGGCCTGACTGCAGCTTGTTTTGAGTCTTTTTGGGCCTTTTGTTATTAAGTTAAACTAAGAAATTCCTTGCATTTCCACTTTATCTTCATCCTATTATTAACTCTCCTTTTCTTTTTATTTTTTGTTATTGTTTTCGAGAAATAAATAAATGTAGTAGTCATCAAAAATATGATATGCGAAGGAGGTTCCTTGAAGTTTGGATGCGTTATAAATTACATAATTTAGTGAAGACGGTTTGTAGTTTCCTCATAGTACCATATACTCCGTAAAAGGATAATGACGATATTTTGTTTCTGTGGATCCTTTCCCTTGACTGCTTGATCAGAGGATTTTGTGTCTTTATTAATTCTTTAGTCTTCCCATTTGATAGTTTCGAGAGCTTCTGTTATTCACTTAGAGGAGTGAGAGTTAAATGGATTTACGTTGAACAACAAGTTAAGTAGCCTTGGCTAAAATATAGCTTTCTAAGTATTTTTCTTCTCTAAGCTCGATCAACTACTATTGTTATCCTTTCAGTACAAAACTTAAAGATCCTCATTATAGGTTTTGCTGATTTATTTCTGGTGTTCTTTTTTATCCAAGGGTTATGGACACATGGTTTTACAGATATTTGTGATGGCTAGGTGTTTCAGTCTTTCAGATCTTGTCCCTATATCTTGTTTCTGATAGTTAAGTTTCCAGATAGCCATCTCTGTGTACTATGTTGGCTGTTTGCTTGATTGGGGTTTTCTGATTTGATGAACACCATTGATTTAGCTGATTGTAGGAAAGTTTACTAGTACGCCCTCCGGCATTATTTATAAGCAAAAGTACCATATTTTGGTGGCCTTAAATATAAGCAAAAATCATTAAATGCAACTGTATTTAATGCCATGCCTTTTTTTTTTTTTTTTTTTAAATACCCCTTATAAATTCTTCCATTTTAAAAATAAGTGCACAATAAGTAAACTTATACTCCCTCCGTCCGGACCGTCCCAAACCTACATACCCATTTTGCCATTTTGGGTGTCCCAAACCTACATACCCCTTTCCTAAAATGACAAAGAATCTTTACTGTTCCCTCCACTCATTCTCTCTCCTATTTTACTTTTATACTCACTACACCAATCAACTTTACTATTCCCTTCACTCATTCTCTCTCCTATTTTACTTTTATACTCACAACACTTTCTCCATTACCCACTTTCCTTAATTCCCGTGCCAAACACAAAATGGGTATCTAGGTTTGGGACGGAGGGAGTATAATTCAATGATATCTTAGTAAATTTAACTCTTTTTGTTACTAAAACAACACAACTTAACTCTTAATCTGTGTAAGTGGTTAATTTTGCTTATAAATAAGGCGGAGTATGTGTAAGAACATGGAGTAGGTTGGTGTTATGTGTGCTTTTCTGAATGTCCATGTGATTGATTTTCGAAACACTTGCAATGTAAATAGCACACACTTGTAAATTGTAATCACCGAAAACTTGCATGGCCAATCTCAAATATCAATTGTTACCGTATACTCCCTCCGTCCCACCTCAATGCAATGAGGACTAATTTCATTTTTCGACCGTCCCACCTCAATGCAATGATGACTAATTTCATTTTTCGACCGTACCAACTCAATGAGGACTGCCCAAAATGGGGAAGTTTTTATAATATTCCTCCCACTCATTCTCTCTTCTACTTTACTTTCATACTCACAACACCCCCTCCACTATTAATATTATACTACTTTTTCTTATTCACCATGCCCAAAAATTTAGTCCTCATTGAGGTGGAACGGAGGGAGTATAAACATTTGAGCAAATGATTATGAGCGAGTAAAATACTTGGGGGTACTCTCAGACCTATGTTCTGTGTTGTGGCAGGCAACTGCTAGAGGGGAAGAAGGTATGACACTGTTCTTTGTGTGCTGCAACCCAACTTGCGGCCACCGTTGGAGGGATTGACATCTCTGCCTGATAAGTAAAGAAAGGAATTGTATGCTGATTTGTACTTGTGATATTCTTCTGCCTTTCAATATAACATGGGACTTGCATCAAAACTGTTGATTAGGTTTATGTGGATTTTACTGCTGTGGCAATTGTTTTTGGGATTTTGTCATGTGCACAAGGAGAGATGTATTTGCTGTTGTTAAGTTCTACTTGATACTTTCCAAATTCTTATTTACATGTTTGTTTTTTCTACCTTTTAAATGATAAATATTAGCAATTAATAAGCTTTTAGTTTTTAACAGAATCGTCAAAAATCTTAGTTAAACAAATTCTTATCTGCTAGTTTTTCTTTTCAGAATAAAACCTCTACTTTTCTACTCTCTTAGTCCCTAAACCCAAAATAATTACCAGTAATACATGCTTTTACTTGTTAACATTGTTAACAAGAAGAATTGTACTAATCCACTCCATTGTGATCCGCCGGTCGGAGGAGTAGATTCAGATTCAGAAGGAGAGGCTGTTTTGAAGCTGCACATATGTATAGCAGTTTCCAAAGATTTAAGGCATATTTACCCTTCTTTACAGGTGAGTTTGACATGGAGGAATTTTCAGATTGGCTTTTATAGGCTGAAAAATATTTTGAGTTAATGAATATTTAAGGCATATTTACCCTTCTTTACCGTATGCCGCTTACAAATTGCGTGGTGGTTTCAACATGGTGGACACAATTAAGCAATCAGAGGGTACGAAACCAAAAACGCCCAATTCGTACATGATAGAGAATGAAATCTGCATTAAAATAACGATTTCCACCTGACGATTTTGAGATTTAATTTATCAAAATTTTCTGGAATGCAAACAAGGTAGTAATTGTTACTGCGATTTTCATTTACTGTATTCGCGCAATGATTTGAATGAAACTGAAGCACATCAAACTGCGAGGTACGTGGCAGACTTTCGGACTAACATTAAAAATCAGGTTGAGCTGTATACTTTTTGCACTCTTGATGAATCCATATCCCAAGCTAAGACATTAGAGCGACAACAACCCACACCGTTTCGGGCGCATTCAACATTTCAGAAGTATGGGGATTCATCATCTTCGTGTGGTAAGGGTCAGTATTCAGGGTATACACCAACAGCGAGGAGAAGGCACAAATTTCGAGTTCTAAAGTTGTTGACGAGAACGATTGTAGTAAAATGATGTGATACTTGCAACACAAATCGATAAAAACATTAAAACAACTAAACAAAAAAAATTCTTGTTTTTTTGAGTGATGAGTACAATCATCATTTGCGAAAGAAGAAGCTGCATAGAACCACAGAAAGGCAGAAGAAACTGAAATAAAGAAAATGAAGAACCAATAGAGTAAAGCAAATCAAGATTGAAAAGCTCACTCTTCATGCTCGGACCCCCCCCCCCCCCCTTGTCGGACAAACCAAAAGAGTAAAGCAAATCAAGATGGAAATGCTCACTCTTCATGCTCGTACTCTTACCCTCCCACGTATCGGACAAAACGTATCTCATAATTGTCGTCGACACGAGTCAGACAAAATAAACCAAAGAGTCCAAGCTAACTTTCATCAACTAGCTAGTTCATCAGCCACTTTTTTTAATTTCGAGACCATTCTACTCAACGAAAATCGACCCGAGGAAATGCTACATCTTCATTTATATAATTGTAAATATAGGGAGAAACAAAAGAGTTTTAATTTTTAAAAGAGGACCTTAAAGCGAGATAAAACAACTAAATATAACTTTCTTTTTTTTTTTTTTTTTAAGAGGGATGTCAACAAACAAAAATATCAAGGAAAACACAAACAAAATCTTATCATTTAGGAAAAAAAAAAAAAACTATTTGATGCTACTAGAGTCTCCCATATGTGGGGCATAGGAAAGGGCCGACCCCACTTGGGCTCATCATTTCAGAAAAGAACATCTTCCTAGCTAATATTAACCTTATCCAAATCTAAAATTTAGTAGCAGACAGTGGACTTTGCCATTTTGTGTTATCTTAATCATAGTTTTCATACCAACTAAGTTTTCTAGGAAGAAGGCTCCTTCAATCTTAAAGCCAATACTTTTGTCATATAATCTCTATAAATACACTTCTGCACAAATTCAACATTCTTCCCCTTTCCCCTCCATCCATTAGACACATATAACAATATTAATTTATCGCATTTTCCTTTCAGATCCGTCCCAAACTCATAACTGATATGTTTTTTCCGTCTAATAAGTAAGCTCGTTCTATCCTATTCAGTACCATTTCTACAAATATATCAACGTTTTCTCATGAATAAAATGAAGAGGAAAATAGCAGTCAAAACAAGTAATAATGTAATACTCCTAATTTATTTGACAATAGGTTTGCTAAATACATGAACCTGCCCAATACAAGTCACACTCTTGAAAAAGAGAGGTTGGTTCAAACATATTGGCACAATATGCAGAGAGCAAAAGCAAGCATTAATTTAGCCACATTAATTTTTCTTTTTTCTCCTACCCCCCTCCTTATTCTTTTCCAAATCTGGATAAGATTACAATATTGTCAACCAGATAAGGTCATACTTGTCATGCCATATTTACATAACAAATACTTCCCTAATTTCAACCTTATCCATAACTAATAGTTGGGAACTAACCATTGTCCACTAATCATTTTTGTCACGTTTTGTCTACTAAGTCATACTTGTCATGCCATACGTGCTCCGTTTTTAAAACTGTGCACCAGACGAGCCCTAAATCATATTTGTCACACAATACTAGGCCCCTCCATGATCATTCCTTGAACCTTAATCTAAAACTCTTCATAATACTTCATTCTATAATAAATGTAGTACTTTCCTTTAATCTGTCCCATAATAAAATAAGTGGCGGACGGGAACCGAGTAATTCCTATAAATACCGCCGAGTAACCTCAACTATCTTCCTCCTTCTTCCTTCCACTGACACCCTGATATGAGTATTGCAACTTTTAAGCATAGAGTTAAACTTGTTCAATCCTTCTCTGTTGTTTTCTTATACTGGTTCTATGATTTCTCCTGAATGATATTTGGTTCCTAGTCTAAGTTCTAACCTTGCTTAAAATTTTCTTAGTTATTTTACTCCCAGGTATAGAATCAAAGAAGTTCATGGCAACTTCGCCTATGAAACAAGCTAGTTCAGGGTCAGAAGAGGATGCCCGATACGCAAATATGGATGAAAAGAAAAGGAAAAGAATGATTTCGAATCGTGAATCAGCAAGGAGGTCAAGGATGAAAAGAGAGCAGCACATGAAAGATCTTAACGATCAAGTGATGTATTTTGAGACAAAAAAGAACGAACTGATTCGTAAAATAAATGAAGTTACAAAACTATACAGAGCACTCGAGGGGGAGAATAAGATCACGAGGTCTCAAAAGAAAGAACTTAGTGAAAGGCTGGAATGTGCTGAAACTCTTTCGAGCTATGTTGGTGAAACAAGTGACTTATCGGTGAGAACACATCAGGACCCTTGGTTTAGGTCACAGCAGCATCCTATGGCTATCATGTCATCTAGATTTTTCGAGTTCTGATGAAATTTGTTTGGACATGCGTGCATATTCACACTGCTTCCTCCTAGTTGGATTTCCTAGTCCATCCTCTGTTGCCTTCTATCATTTGTTTTCTCCTAGTAGTTTTCTTTATTTTCGTCTTTCAGTTTCGATATAATATTGTGTCCAAGAATTTTCGGGTTCTCCTAAGACCTGTGGATATTCAATCAATGGCCTTCAGCCTATAATGCTATAATAATAACAACCTAGTGAATCCCATGTTCATTGTCCTATCATTGACTCTATGTATTATTTTCAGCGAAATCTACAAAACA
Source organism: Adenophora triphylla var. japonica (assembly GCA_022495995.1). Classification (NCBI taxonomy): domain Eukaryota; kingdom Viridiplantae; phylum Streptophyta; class Magnoliopsida; order Asterales; family Campanulaceae; genus Adenophora; species Adenophora triphylla. Next base: position 548,637 of record JAFEMH010000454.1, on the reverse strand, counting down.
CTAAGAACCCTGCAAGTTGTATTTTCCTAATGTATGTGTAACTAGCTAACAACATTTTCCTTGTGTGTACTCTATCTACGTAAATCCCGAAAACCCGGTCCAGTATGTGACCCAGAACTCCTCGCTACACAAGCACCCCGCACTGATCCACTGAGTACAAGTACCTTGGGTCTAACTGGCTTACCACATGCCTATCTAGAAGTCATATCGGTGTCGAACAGTAGTATGTAGATACTTAAATAGTCCCCTAAACTCCCACACCTAACTATTGTGGGATAGTGTATTACAAACACTTCCACCTATATCTTTGTCGTCCCCGACAAAGCCACTAGGTCTGTATCACCCCGGGCAAGCTTGCAAGCCTCCGATTGGGGTTCCGCTCTCGTACCGTTTGTAACGTCCTGAGCCCACTGAGCACAAGCATCTTGTGTTCAACTGGGCTTACACATGCCGACCTTAAAGTTCATAGATGATGTTTGTGCCCAGTAGTAGTATGTCTCCCACACCTAACTGATGTGGGACGGGGTATTACAATCTAGTCTCTTCACCGGACTCACTGACCACAGAGCTTCTCTAATCGCCTGCTCCTTTGGGTGACTTACCTTATAGATCCGAAATCGCCTATTCTACCGGTCTCACCATGGAACTGATTTCTCCTAATCCAAAGCAGGACGCCTATTCTACCGGTCTCACCATGGAACTGATTTCTCCTAATCCAACACACCTAACTGATGTGGGACGGGGTATTACAATCTAGTCTCTTCACCGGACTCACTGACCACAGAGCTTCTCTAATCGCTTCCTCCTATGGGTGACTTACCCTATAGATCCTGCAATCGCTTATTCTACCGGTCTCACCATGGAATGATTTCTCTTAATCCAAAGCAGGACGCCTATTCTACCGGTACCATGGAACTGATTTCTACTAATCCAAAGCAGGACACGACAAAGATTCAGCAAACTTGTAAAATGAACATCTTAGTTTTTTTTTTTTCTTTTTTGCGTGTGTATATGTGTGCACAAACAAAGCTATCCTGATCACCTGCAAACTTACAAACATGGTGCTTAGATTACGAGCTCTCATCAGAAACTATCCAACATGGTTGAAAACTTGAAATTACAGGAGTACATACTAACAAAGCAGATGATTTTATTCAAGTACTGTACATAAAGATGTTTCCTAGCCAGTAACAAGTGCAAAGAAACAAACTCAAAGCCCCTTGCCTGCGGGGTGGTGGCGGGATAACAGACGCTCATGGCCCACCACGGCTCATGTTCCAGAAATCAACTTCATGTTCGAGAACCTGAAGGAAAACTACTTCTGCTTTTGCGTTTACCTCGTCAGATGCTGAGTGTAGGCAACGATTAACAATGTTCTCCAGGGACTCACAGTACTGCCCAAAGCCTTCATTTCCCCATCTTTGACAAGTCTCTTTTAGTTCTTCTGGAGTCATCGAGCCATCTTCCAAGCAGTGAGCAAAGCTTTCTTGATAAACCTTTTCAATGGCCCAGAATGCCGTGATGGCCACTGCATATTCAACTTCTGAATTCATTAAACTTTCCAAAAACCTGCAACACGCGTAAATAATCATTTCATTGCGAGGATTCTGAATATAGAAACAAAAGAAGGCTTACCAACTACTCTCTCAGTCCCAAAATAAATATCGCGTTTGACTAGTCAATGATTTTAAGGAATGTGGTTTACTTATTTGTATATTGCTTGTACCATAGTAAAATTGCACTAAGATTGTTTCCTGATTTAGAAACACAACATTTATAATGAGACGGACTAAAAAGGAGGAGCGACATTTATTACGGGACGGAGTACTATTAACAAAACATGAGGAAGAATTGCTACCTGCAATACTTGACGTTTGTTTTATGAGGAACAACAGTTGTCAGCGAAACAAGGAATCTGAAAGCTTCTTTCTTGAACCATTCAATCTCATCATTTAAAGATGCCATACCCCCTAATATTGTCTCCATATCAGTACCATTGTTTGACTCCTTCCATGATTTTACCAATACACTTGCTACAAATGGGACAAATGCTCTAACGAATATATAATCCTGTCCCTGCATTATACAATCACCAGTTATCGTTATAAAACTTATTAACTGTGAATGCGGTCACAAAAAAAAGTCACGAATAAAGGACTTTGAAAATCCAAAAGAATACAAAACAATCGACGGTTTCGTCAGAAATTTCTTTGAATGAGGATCCAGCTTGTGGATCCGAATCCACTCCTTTTTCCATAGGGAAATATATCGATTCTGGATATATTTTAAATCCATGTGTGATCACTCTAGAAAGATTTATTGTTAGCTATTATATTTAAAATTACCGCATTTCTTTGAGATAATTGATTACGTATGTTGCAGATATTTAGTTTGGGATAGTTTTGTGACTCTCCTTTTTGTGTATTTTACTGATATCTTCATGTTTTAGCCCATCTTATTATACTCCATAGATTGCAAGAAAATAGTTCACTTTCCAACATAGAGTGAATCACATAGCTAGCCTACATTTGTCTTGTTTCAAGTGAAGGTGTGTTGGACAAGTCAAATTTCAAGCCTAGAATTTCGAATTGAAGAACAAATTGAATTCCACCTCTTCCGATTCCAAATCCAAAGCTTGGTAATTGAGCTTCCAAACAAACCCTTGTAACAACCTGGGCCCAAAAACTTGGTCCGCTACACAAGCACCACACACCAGCCAACTGAACACAAACAACTTGTACACTTGGCTTACAACAGACCCACCCAAAAGTCCATATGGATGTTATTGGTGCCCAGAGGTAATGCGTGGAAGATTATTTATCACAATTAGAGTCCACATTCCGATGTGGGATGAGGTATATCACAACCTAAATTTCCATTAAGAGTACTATTAACAGTAATTTTCAGAACTGCACACTAAAGATCAGATTTTTTTTAAGTTTGATATCAAGTTTATCAGACAGTCAAAAATGGGTAAGATTTTTGGGAGAGGTAATCTGAAATAAACTCAAAATTGCAAGCAAGAATGACAAAATAAAAAAAAAAGGGTAATTAGAAAAAGAAAAGAGGAGACAATTTTTACCAGCCATCTCTTGAAAGAAGAGAAATCAACGGAGCCATCTCGAATACTGAGGATGAAAGGGTGTCTAGTTGCTCCGGTGTAAATCGGACGGTGCTTTCTCAACCAAGTCTCCGTCACCGGAATCTTGCTGTCAACTCCGGGAGCTGCCGGCTTTGCTTCCATTTCTTCTTCTTCTTCCGTTTGAGAAAGTGATGGGAGTCGGCTGAATTTAATTTATTTTCCAAATTCGTGGCGCCACGATAGCCTTAGTAAAGCTCTGTGCTTGCCATTTGTCTTCATTTCCAGTATCCCAAGTAGGCCGGCAACCTCAAATTAGCTACTTGTACCATTTGCATCATTTTTAGTACTTGAGATAGGGTCATTTTCATTTTATTTTTAATCATCATTACTTTTTTTTTTTTTCTGATTACCCAGCTTCTGGGCTTCACGGACGTTAATCCTTGACCACTGCATGTATCGGCCTCAAGATGGCGGAGAGTAAATCGTGGGATGCGTCTTATGCAAATCTGACAAAGACCCTTATACTCCAGCCCCAAATGGAGCCCTCCTACAAGACAATTACTTGGCTGCTCCACAACACCAATGAATTGGCTGCTCCACATCACCAAACGACTGCTCCACAACACCAATAGATTGGCTGCTCCACATCACCAAGAAACTGCCAAGATTTGAACTCCCCACACTGGGTACAAGCTCAAAGAATGCCGTTCCTTAATCGCACCTGGATGCCTGTCAGGACTCCAAGGCTCCTGAAATCCAAGGAAATAATTAAACCACAAGATTCTCCTTGGGGGAAATCGAACTGGTGACCTCCCCTAACTAGTTACTGACTTAGATATCGTATTTTTAAAATTAATTTCAAATAAGGTATTAAATCAAAATTTTAACTAACATCGTTAAAAAACCTAATGGACTTTGTCAACCTCGTTTGATAACTATCTCACCCACCTGCCCACCCCTTGCCTACCCCACCCCACCACCCACAAAAAAAAAAAAAAAAAAAACTTTTTTAATCATTTTTTGTAACTACCCCACCCACCCACCTGCTCACCCCTGCCTACCCCACCCACCCCCCTCCCAAAAAAAAATTTAATCATTTTTTTGTAACTATCCCACCCCACCCCACCCCATCCACCTACCCCACCAAAAAAAAAAATTAATCATTTTTTGTAACTACCCACCCACCCCCTGCTTATCCCACCCCACCCCCCCCCCCCACACCCAAAAAAAAAATTAAAATGATTAAAATTTTTTTTTTGGGGTGGGGGATGGGTGGGTGGGTGGGATAGTTACAAAAAATGATTAATTTTTTTTTTGGTGGGGTAGTTACAAAAAATGATTAAAAAAAATTGGGGTGGGGGGTGGTGGGGTAGGCAGGGGGTGGGCAGGTGGGTGGGTGGGGTAGTTACAAAAAATGATTAAATTTTTTTTTTTTTGGGGTGGGTGGGGTGGGATAGGCAAGGGGTGGGCAGGTGGGTGGGTGGGGGTAGTTATCAAACGAGGTTGACAAAGCACTACTACATTTCTGACCTAATGTAACGCCAATTTTCGTTGCATTAGGGCCCAAAAACCGTTACATTAGGCCTAATGTAACGCCAAATGGCCGTTGTATTCTCTTGCGTTGCATTAGGTCTAACGCAACGAAATAGTAAGCTAATGTAACGCCAGATCTTTGGCGTTGCATCAGGTAAATACCTGATGCAACGCCAATTTTAAAACTATATGAACACCTAATGCAACGCCAAAAAGTAGATGAATACCTAATGCAACGCCAATTTAAAAAGTAGTTGAATACCTAATGTAACGCCAAAAAGTAGATGAGTACCTAAAATTTAATACATAATTTCACAATTTTATTAATTTTTTTAATTTTCTTTTTTCAATATATATATATATATATAAATATATATATAAATATATTTTAAAAAATATATAAATATTTATTCTCAAATCAATTCCTTAACTTTTTTTTTCTCAAATCAGTCCCTTAATATTTTTTATTCTCAAATATGCAAGGGTGCGCTACACTTCAAAGACCTGGGTGTAGTGATAAGTATGCAAAGGTTGCTAGGTCGTCGCCCGGAAGCGACGCGCCATCTCTTCGCACGGGGGTGGTGTCAAATATGCAAGGGTTCCCGCATTGTGGACGAGTGCGGGTAAAGAAGCTAGTCCATGGTAGGTGTAAGGGTAGTAGGATGCGCTTTGAAACTTGGGAACATTGGATCATCTGTGAGATCAGCAGAGGTGGTGGAAGTTATGAGGAGGAGGAAGATTCACATAATGTGTTTACAGGAAACTAAGTGGGTTGGAGAGAAAGCAAAAGAAATATCGCCTCGGGGTTTTAAGCTTTGGTACTTTTCGGGGAAAGGATAAGGGTAGAAATGGAGTGGGTATCATTATTGATAAGGAGTATATTAATGATGTGGTGGACGTGTACAGGAAGAGTGATCGAATTATGGGCATTAAACTGGTGATACGTGATGAGATTATAACTATTATTTCCGCCTATGCACCACAAGTAGGGTTGGATGCATCTATTAAACAAGTGTTCTGGGAAGATTTGGAGGAGGTAGTGCAACGAGTATCTAGTGGTGAGAAATTAGTGATTGGTGGTGATCTGAACGGACATGTGGGGTCTAGTCGATATGGCTTTGAGAGCATACATGGAGGTTTTGGTTTTGGAGAGAGGAATGAAGCAGGAAATAGTATCCTGGACTTTGCGTTGGCATATGACTTGAGTATAATGAACACTTGGTTCAAGAAGAGAGAATCTCACTTGGTGTCCTATAGGAGTGGAGGTAATGCGAGTCAGATTGACTTCTTCTTAGTAAGCAATACTTGTAGAAAGAGTTATACAGATTGCAAGGTTGTTCCAGGTGAGAGCGCAACAACTAAGCATAGACTGGTGGTACTTGATTTTCGAAGTAAGAGAATTTCGAGGAAGAGAAAATCACAGGTAGATCCTAGAATCAAGTGGTGGAGACTTCAAGGGGAAAATCAACCGAAATTTGTAGCTAAGATGGTCGATACCGGTATTTGGACGGATAATATGGAGGATATGAATATAGATTCGACTTGGACTAAGATGGTACATACCATAAAGGAGGTGGCGAAAGAAGTCCTTGGAGAATCTAGAGGAAATGGGCCACCAAGTAAGGACACATCATGGTGGAACGAGGAAGTAAAACAAGCAATAAAGGGCAAGCGAGAATGCTACAAATTATTGGGGAAATGTAGGAGCGACGAGAACTATGAGAAGTATAAGGAAGCTAGAAGAGATGCTAAGAAAGCAGTAAGAGACGCAAGAGCAAAGGTGAATCAGAAACTTTATGATAAGTTGGATACAAAAGAAGGGGAAAAGGACATTTACAGACTCGCTCGTATGAGGGATAAGAGGACACGAGATATTGGGACGGTTAAATGTGTGAAGGATGTAGACCAAAGAGTTTTAGTCGGGGATAAAGAGATAAAAGATAGATGGAGTTCGTACTTTGATAACTTGTTCAATGGCGGTCAAGAGCAGGATGTCGAGATTTAAATATCTCTTCGAGTATGGTTAATCGAGATTTTATGCGGAGAATTCGAAAGAGTGAAGGGGAAATGGCAATGAAAAAGATGAGATTGAAGAAAGCCGCTGGACCGGATGGTATACCAATTGAGGTTTGGAGATGTTTCGGGAGAGGGGAGTAGATTGGTTAACAACGCTTATTTAACAAGATATGGAGAGTTAACACAATGCCATTGGAGTGGCGGAAGAGTATTCGATCCCTTTGTATAAGAATAAAGGTGATGTCCAAGATTGTGCCAACTATCGGGGATCAAACTAATGAGCCATACTATGAAACTTTGGGAAAGAGTGATTGCACAAAGGTGAGAAAAATTGTGGATATTTCGAATAACCAATTTGGGTTTATGCCAGGAAGATCGACTATGGAGGCAATATATCTTATGAGACAAATCATGGAGAAATATCGGGATCAAAAGAAAGATTTGCATATGGTTTTCATTGATTTGGAGAAGGCATATGATAAAGTGCCAAGAGAGGTACTTTGGTGGGCATTAGCAAAGAAGGGTGTTTCAAAGAAATATATTGATATTATCAAGGACATGTATAATGGAGTTAGTACTTGTGTACAGACTAGTGTTGGGAAGACTGAAGAGTTCCCTATAAAGATTGGAGTGCATCAAGGTTCCGCACTTAGCCCCTTTCTTTTTGCTTTGATAATGGACGAATTGACGAGGTCACCCAAGATGATATACCAAAGTGTATGCTGTTCGCAGATGATATTGTGCTGATTGATGAGACAAGAGAGGGTGTTGAAAGTAAATTGGAGTTGTGGAGACACACTTTGGAATCTCGAAGTTTTCGATTAAGCAGAAGCAAGACTGAATATTTGGAGTGTAAGTTTAGCAGAGTTGGAAGTAGGGAGGCAGGGGCGGTCACATTTGATGGAAATATTATCCAAGCTTCTGAGTTTTTTCGCTATCTTGGATCCATTATCCAAAAGGATGGAGAATTAGATGGAGATGTGGCTCATAGGATTATAGCAGGTTGATTGAAGTGGAAGCGTGTCATGGTTTCTATGTGATCGCGGCATGCCCCATAGATTAAAGGAAAAATTCCACCGCACGGCAATTAGGCCGGCACTGCTTTACGGCACCGAATGTTGGGCCGTGAAACAAAGGTCACGCGCATAAGATGAATGTGGCGGAGATGCGTATGCTTCGATGGATGTGCGGTCATACAAGAAAGGATCGGTTGGGGAATGAGGTGATCAGAGGTAAAGTAGGAGTTGCGCCCATCGAGGATAAAATGAGGGAAAATCGTCTACGGTGGTTTGGACATGTGAGAAGGAGACCGAGTGATGCACCGGTTAGGAGGCCGGAACGGTGGAGAAATGAGAAAATGGCGAGGGTAGGGAAGACCCAAACAAACTTGGATTAGAGTAATTGAAAATGATATGAATTTACTTGGAGTGGATGAAAGTATGGTGTCAAGAGGTCGAGTGGAGGGCAAAAATCCATGTGGGGGTTGATTTTTTATTTTTTATTTTTTTATTTTTTACTTTTTTATTTTTATTTTTTTTATTTTTATTTTTTTATTTTTATTTTTTTATTTTTTTTATTTTTTAATTTAATTTAATTTAATTTATTTATTTATTTATTATTATTATTATTATTATTATTATTATTTTCACGATAACATATGAGGATTCATGTTAGCCGACCCCAAATTATTTTGGGACTAAGGCTTTGTTGTTGTTGTTGTTGTAAATCAGTCACTTAACTTTTTTTATATTCAAATCAATCCCTTTAACTTTTTTTATTCTCAAATCAGTCCCTTAAACTTTTTTATTCTTAAATCAATCTCTAAACATTTTTTATTCTCAAACTAGTTTTTCATTTGTCAACATTTACACACCACCATTCACCACCACCATTCACCACAACCATCCATCACCACCACCATCCATCCACCAAACCACCGTCACCATCCTTCAAAAAAAGAGATGAACCCATCGCTAGAACACAGAGAGAGAGAGAGAGAGAGAGAGAGAGAGAGAGAGAGAGAGAGAGAGAGAGAGAGAGAGAGAGGAGAGACGAGTAGAGAGCGGTGAGAGGGAGACACTTGCCGACGCCGGAGACGAGAGAGAGAAGAAGAAAACCCAGATCTACACGCACACACACAATATCTATCCGTATCTACCCACTTGCCGTCGCGGAGATGTCAAGTAGTGGCGGCGAAGGAAAAGCGTGAGAGGGAGACGGTTCCCAAGAGAAGCAATGGGCGGCCGGCACGGGCGAGGCTACAAGGCTGCGTAGGAGGGTGATGCCGGAGGGAAATGAGAGAGAGAGGAACGGGTTTCTCAATTTTGATAAACTGGAAATGAGAGAGAGAGAAACGTTTCTTAGTTTTGATAAACTGAAAAAATAAAGAGAGAGAAATGAGGAGAGAAAAAGGGAGGAGAAATTATTGGTTTTGTTTAGAAATATTGTGGACCGTTGGATTGAAAGTGTGAATGGTTGAATTTGGTTTAGCTCATGATCCGCGTGGTTATTTGAGATCCAATCAAACAATGCCATGTGGCATTGTTTTATTGGATCTCAAATAACCACTCGGATCATGAGCTAAATCAACATGGCATTGTTTGATTGGATCTCAAATAACCACGCGGATCATGAGCTAAACCAAATCCAACCATTCACACTTTCAATCCAACGGTCCACAATTCTTCTAAATGTTTTTATATTATCAAAATATTAATAATGATGCTATTGTTAATTATTCGATTAAATAATTGAATATATAATTAATATTATATAATTAATAATAATATCTAATAATAATATTAATAATAACTAGTAATAATACATAATATCAAAAAATTAAATATTTTTATATTATATACTTTTATTTCTTTAAAAATTATTAGTAATGATACTTAATAATAATACTAATAATGATGCTATTGTTAATTATTCGATTAAATAATTGAATATATAATTATTATTATAAAATTAATAATAATACTTAATAATAATATTAATAATAACTAGTAATAATAAATAATATCAAAAAAGTAAATGTTTTTATATTATATACTTTTATTGTTAATTATTCAATTAAATAATTGAATATATTAATTATTATTATTATATAATTAATAATAATAATAATTGATATTAAAAATAATTAATAATAATAATAATTTAAACTATAAATAATATTATGTCTACTATCAATAATAATAATATTTATTATCAATAATATTTATTAATGAATTATTAATTATATAATTGATTAATTAGTTAATTAGCTACTGAATTCTAGTGCAATGTTCAAAATACACATGTATTTAGTAGCTAACTAGTTATCGAATGCAATGTCAAAGTACATATAGATTCATTAGTTAATTAGCTACTGAATTCTAGTGCAATGTTAACAAAATACACATGGATTCGGTAGATAATTAGCTACTGAGTCCAAGTGTATTTTAAGAATTTCATTGTTGTTCATCATTTTTTTTTCAAAACCATGTATTCAGGGATGTAGTTTGATTTAACTCGTCGATACAAGAAAAATTGTATTCTCGAAAAAAATTCGACTTATAGATATTAAAATATTTAATTTTGAAATTTTATGGAAATTAGGATGATGACGTGGCCGATTTTGAATTTGTAAGGTCAAATGACATTAGACAACTTTGTCCTTGTCTATCCGATTAATTGCAAAAATGTTACCATCTTTATCCAAGTAATTTCTAATATTAACCATTGATTTTTCTTTTATTTAATGGTTTTAGTTCTTTCTCATACTTTTCATTTTAATTGGTTCTCATTGGAGCAATATCCAATTAAAATGAGAAGCGTGAGAACCAACTACAACCATTGAATAAAAGAAAAATCAATGGTTCAGATTAGAAATTACTTGTTTAGAGGCGGTGGCATTTTTGCAATTAATAGGATAGAAAAAGACAAAGCTGTAGAATGTTATTTGACATTGTAAATTCAAAATCTGCTATGTCATCATCCTAATTTCCCTAAAATTTCAAAATTAAATATCTCAATATCTATAAGTCGAAACAAAAATCCGAGAATATTGTTTTTCTTGTCTCGACGAGACGAATCAAACTACATCCCTGAAGATAGGGTTTTAAAAAAATGTTGAATAACAATGAAATTATTTAAATATACTTGGATTCAGTAGCTACTTAGCTACTGAATTCATGTGTATTTGTAAGCATTGCACTTGGATTCAGTGGCATACTGAATTCATGTGTATTTTGAACATTACACATCGATTCAGTAGCTAATTTTCATTTGTAATTTTGAACATTCCACTAGAATTCAGTAGCTAATTAACTACTGAATCTATATGTATTTTGAACATTGCATTCAATAACTAGTTAGCTACTAAATCCATGTGTATTTTGAACATTGCATATGAATTCAGTAGCTAGTTAGATACTGAATCCATGGGTAATTTTAACATTGCACATGGATTCAGTAACTATTTAGCTACTGAATTCATGCGTATTTTTGAACATTGCACTAGTATTTATTAGCTACTTAATCCATATTTATTTTGAACATTGTATTCAATAACTAGTTATCTACTGAATTCATACGTATTTTTAACATTGCACATGGATTCAGTAGCTAGTTTGCTACTAAATTCATGGGTATTTTTGAACATTTTACTTAGATTCAGTAAGTAGTTAGCTACTGAATTCATGTGTATTTTTAAACATTGCACTTGGATTTAGTTGCTACTTAGCTAATGCATTAATATGTATTTTGAACATAGCACGTGAATTCAGTAACTAGTTAGCTACTGAATCTATGTGTAACATTACACATGGATTCAGTACCTACTTAGCTACCGAATTCATGTGCATTTTGAACATTACACATGGATTCAGTAGCTAGTTAGCTACTGAATTCATGCGTATTTTGAACATTGCACATGAATTTAGTAGCTAGTTAACTATTGAATACATGTGTATTTTTTAATATTGTACTTGGATTGAGTAGCTAGTTAGCTACTGAATTCATGTGTATTTTTTTTAACATTGTACTTGGATTCAGTGGTTACTTAGCTACTGAATACATATATATGTATATTGAACATTGCATTTAGTAGCTAGTTAGATAATGAATCTATGTGTATTTTGAACATTTCACATAGATTCAGTAGCTAATCTACTGAATCCATATGTATTTTGAACATTACACCTGAATTCAGTAGCTACTGAATACATGTGTATTTTGATCATTGCACATAGATTTATTAGCTACTTAGTTACTGAATCTTTGTGTATTTTTTATGAATCCAAGTGCAATTTTCAAAATACACTTGGATTTAGATACTAAATCCAATTGTATTTTGAGAATTTTATTGTTGTTCAACATTTTTTTTCAAAACCATATCTATATATATCGATACGAGAATAACTATGTTCTCGTATTTTTTTTTCAATTTATATATTTTGGGATATTTAATTTTTTAAATTGGAAGGTATTTAAACGATGACGTGACAGATTTTGAAAAGTGATGGTCAAATTATATTTTACCTCCCAACTTCAAAAACTACAAAAATACCCCTGTTTTTTTATAAAACTACATTTAATATAAACCATTAATTTATTTCAATTCAATGGTTGTGATTGATTCTCATGTTTCTCATTTTAAATAGGTTCTCATTTGAGAACTCGATATATATATATATATATATATATATATATATATATATATATATATATATATATATATATATATATACACTACCTCCATACCACCCGAAAAGACACAAATTTCTATTTTAGGTGTCACATTTAAAAAGGCACACTTCCAAAATGAAAAACTTTTTAATAATTCTTTATTTGTGGGATACACTTGTCATACTCACAATAACTATGCACTTATTATCATGTACCCCACTTTCTCTCATATCTCAATTTTTATACTCACAACAATTACTCAATTATACTGAACGGTATAAATCGAGTATGACCATGAGTCATAAATCGAGCAGGCCCAATGGGTTGGGCACAAAGTAAAATCCATACAAGTCTCAAATACGAAATAGGAAAGGGTCCCTACCTACGCTCGTCATACCTACTCGTCATTTTTCACTATGTCGACCTAGACATAGCATCGCAGATATTATGGCCAAGGCAATAACAAAGGAATATGCCGACTAAGGCATCCTTATATGCCGACAAGGCATCTACAAAGGCCGACCAAGGCCTCAACGAAGGACGACCAGAGCGTCCTCGGTCTACATCAAGACAGGGCAAATGGGCTTCCCTACCCTTGTCCATCCTCTTACTCAGCATTCGTACGTGCCGGCCAGCATCATATGCCGAGTAGCAAGCCTCCTAGGCATACGTACAGAAGGCTTATATAATCCTACTCAAACAATGACTATGAGAGAGTATAATCCATGTAGGATTATAATCCTCCTCTCACACAACTTCCTATCCAAGGATTGACTTTATATCCTACACCTATAAATACAAGCTATAATTCGCATAATTTGGGTAACGCATCTTTTGACTTTCAACTCTTGTCAATTGATTTGCTTTCTATATCACACGAATACTTACTCTCACGCCGGAGAGCCTTCGCCAATGAAGCCCCGACTTAGTTTACGTGTTTGTTCATACTTTTCAGGCTATTCAAACATCCAAGATACAACATGTCGCTGGATTTGGACTGATCCGAACATTTTTGACATCATCAAATACATTTTTTTTTTAATTTTTATGCAAAACTATTTTTTTGCTTTTTCGGATGGGGCGGAGAGAAACTCCGAAGCAAGAATAATCACATATTCATTCATGTCATCACAACCCAAACGAGCATTTCCAAAACTAAGCACACAATAATGACATCCCAAACCACCACTAACCAGATAAAATATAAATGGACAATTTTACATACTATAACATGTTCATGTGCAATAGGCACACTTTTGGCACATTTAGGATGAAACTCAAAACATTTTTCATCAAAAAATCAAACATATACTCCCTCTATCCCGCTTTAAATAAGATTTTAATTAATTTTGAGCACACTTTAACCAAATAATTTAAATAAAAACTATACACATAATCCAAGTGAAGTTGAAAGTCATCATTGTTAAGGTAGCTTTACAACACCTTAAAAACAGGTAAAATTAGCTCGGGACAGAATCGGTTCTGCCACGAGCTAATTTCACACGAACTTCCAGGAAGAAACCGAAAAGATCGGTGCACCCTTCCATCCAACAATCATACTCTTCCCATTCATATGAACCGTGGGTGAGCTTCCACGGTCAAACTTCTGAACCAGCAAATCCGCTTGGTATCGTGATATAGTACTAAGTTCCACTTCCACCATCCCAAACCGTGCGAAAAACGCCCTCCAAATATCGATACTAATATGCCTCATTATCCTTTCGGGTCCCTCATCAGCCACAATGTTATGTATAGCCATACTGAAGTGTCCTTCCGAGACGGACCTGTTTGCTTCATCGTCAGCCATACAATCTGCCAAGCTGTCAAAAAAGGCACTGTAGTAGAAAAGGGCCTCAATGAACCGGTTCACAAAGGCTGGTGAAGTGTGGTTCGCCTCGACTTCGGTGATAACTGTGACACGAGGATTGATGGTGTGGATCAGTCTCATTAGATGGTCAAGATGATCTGGTTTTACAATCAGGGTTGATAATAAGTATGGCAAGTAGATTGCAACTTCTTCTTCTTCACGGTCCCACTCGAATAGGTCTATATTGAGATCTAATATGCTTGATACCATGATAATGTTGAAAGTGAAAGGCATGTTCATGGACTGCGCAAAACTCTTTAGCCTCTCACCTGCAGGGAATAACAATTTCGGGTTAGTTTCTCTTTCATCCAAGAATAATTATTGGCCAATCAGCCTACAGATGCTACATATGCAACGTACTTTCACATTTTTTTTATATAATGCAAAGTGATCGTTAGTGACAGATATGACCAACATACTTTTGCATTTTTTATCAAATAATGTAACATAAATTTTTTTTTTACTTATGGCGTCAAAAAACTAACGGGACTGCTCCATGTCAACTTTGACATTGAAATTGATGATGTGGTAGTGCCACGTCAACGTCCCCGTTAGTTTTTTGACGCCATAAGCACTAAGAAAGTATGTTGCTTTATTTGATAACAGATGCAGAAGTATGTGGCATACCTGTTACTAAGGAGTACATTGCATTATTTGTAAATTTGGTTGCAGTGCGTTGCATAAATTGTTCTCGCCCCAGCATTGTAAATGATTGCAAGTATTTGTGCAGAAAAGATTCAACAGATTAAAAGAAAATAGCTTTGTATAGATTTACCCGTCTCTTCAACTTTTGATCTTGATATGGTACCAACTGCAGTTATCTTTAGATGCTGAAGAGGATAACTACGTTGAGCAGCAAGTGCTTCAATCAGAACTGTCCATTGCATCCCGTTCCTGATCTCAAAGTCAACTATATGAACCATTCTTGCTTCTCTGACATTTTCAACAATAGTTTGAACAGCAGTGAACTGGCAAATTTGAGAGAAGGGTAACCTTTGGTGAAACGCGATGATACCTGGATTGGGGCTCATCAAGGCTTCCAGAAGATCCGTTATTGTCCGCTTCCCAGGATAATAATTTGTATTTCCTTTTTCTCGGTTTATTTTCTCTAGAAGAGCATCAGCAAAGTGGTACACCAATCTTTGAACTGGATTTCCTTTACTGAAAGACAAATCACGAAACTGCCAGATCATCTTGCTTGCACTGTCGAACTGTTTTCGGCCTACTTTCTCAGCACATGAAAGAAGATCCTGGACCAGTTCAACATCTTTGGCCTCCCAATCAGAAAGGCCCATGAAAGAACAAGCAAATGGATTGCTGATCTGTGAAAGTTCATTGACCCTCTCAGAGCTGGATTGGATGAACTTTTCCCCAGCCAATCGCATAATAGCAGTAGCTGACAATCTGGTTCTGGGGTCACTTGCCTTGGAAGAATATGGTCTTTCATAGCTCTGCACATTCATTTTCTTACCATCCACTCGTGTGGACCTATTTGTAAGACGAGCAAAGGAAAATGAACCAGTTAAAATTTTCTCTCGTTCAACGATCTCTGATGTGTCAGAGTGACAATTTGGAAATTTCTCCGGGTCTCGAGGAAAATATTGAAATGGTGGAGAGATAACATCAAGATGCAAAGCATCTAAACCTCCAAAATTTGTAAGCAACTTTGCTTGCTGCTCAGAGGAAAAGGAATCAATCTCCTCAAACATGAGAGCTTCTAACTCAGACATATTAGTTTGTTTTTTAAGGCTTCCCCCTTCCATGGTCTCTAAGCTCTTCAAACATCTATCATGCTCTTGAACATTAATAAATTCAAATTGCTCCATAGATTTTTTAGCGCAAAAAACTATCTGCAATTTCCTCAAAATAAAGCTTCAGGTGTATTTGGACAGAGAAAAATAGAATCTTTTACAAATATTCTTAGACAATCTTTCATAGAAAAATAGAAAAGGGGAGGGGGGGGGGAATGGTGTGTGTGTGTGTCCGATAGAGAACGTTCATCTAATAAGTTACATGTATGGACACGTTCAAATGTGTAACGACAAAAAAATATCGTAATCCTTTCCTGACTTTGATGTTTCCAATCAAAAATCCGGCAGTTTAGCACTATGACTGTCATAGATTAGCTAAGCTATTTTGACTCCATCGAAAGAACCAAGACATGTATCTTAAACAAACAGGTATTAGAGGACCAGACTTTAATAAAGATTGTTATTAGCAGTTGAAACAGTATTTTTGGGTCAACGTCTTTATTCTTTACAACCCAACAAAACAAAAGTTAGCTTCAAATTATAATTTTTCCTGCAAACAATCTATATTGCAACAATGGAAAGGAAAATGAACACTGCTGGAGAAGTATATTTATTAGAACAGAAACAGAACACTGCAAGAAAAACATAACAAATGAAGACAGAAGTGGTAAAAAAGTAACTAGGAAGCTTCAAGGCCTGTCTCATTTTGGTTCGGCTTTATGTATTATTAACATTATTTTAACACTGACCCTCTTGTGTTAATCGCAAGAAGGGGAGCAAATTCAGAAGCCGGCTTGATGTTTTGGAGGTCAATTGCTATGATGAGGGACTAAGCTTGATAGTAGTCGTAAATTGACTTTATTCTAAAGTAGTCTTACATTGCCTTTGCTTTACGATTAATGACTTTCTCTTATATCCTCCGTCCCAAATAAATGTTGCATTGGACTTGTCAACGTTTTTAAGGAAGGTGCTTTACTAGTTTGTGCATTACTTGTACAATGAAAAAACTGCACTAAGTCACTTTCCTTATTTAGAAATGCGACATTTATTTTGTGATGGACCAAAAAGGAAAGTTCAACATTTTATGGGACGGAGGGTGTCAGTCATGCAAAAGTACAACCTTATACACTAAGTACAATTCTTCAAAATTGAAAGTTTCATGGAGCTAACCTCACAAGAATTTCCAAGCAGAAACAGAATATATTGGAGTTCCTTTCCATCCAACAACTAGGCATTTCCCATCCATAACAAGTGAGCAAGAATTTCCGCATTTAAAGTTTTTAACCAGCAAATCTGCTTGATACTCTGACGAAGAGCTCAGATCTTCCTCCACCAATCCAAACCGAGCAAAGTATGTCCTCCACACATCAATACTAATGTGCCGAACTATCCTTTCTGTTCCTTCAGCAGCCACAACATTTTTTATCATCAGACCAAAGTCTGCCTCTAAAACCCTTCTGTCCGTCTCTAAATCAGCCATACATTCTTCCAGAGCATCAAAGATTGCAGCGTAGTAAAAAAGAGTTTCTATGAAACGGTTCACAAACCCCGGTGAATTTTGGTTCGCCTCAATTTGACTCACGACAGTCGTACAAGGATTAATGTTCCTGAATACTCTCATAAGATGGTCCAGATGATCTGGCTGTTGAACCAGAGTTTCCAGAAAGTATCCCGAGTAGATTGCTACATCTTCCTCATTATCCAACTGTAAGAGGTCTATACTGAGATTGAGCATGTCAGATACCATAACTACATTGAAAGTCAAATGCACGTTCATTGACTTCGCAGCACTCATCAAGCGCTTACCTGCAGACAAAGTCAAGGTTGTGTTAAATGGATTCTTTTCTCAAAATAACACTATATGAAAAAGTATTTCCCAAAAAATCACAGTTGAGAAAGTATTGACCAACATAACCTATTTTGTGAATTCTCTACTGACAGTAGCGAATTTGAGCTTGAATTTGCTAGTACAAATAGCGAATTCTAATTTCCTCAATACTATTTCAAGCTGGGAAAGCCTAAATTCGCTATTGATAATAGTGGATTCAAGCTTAAATTCGCTAGTGCCAGTAGCGAATTCACAAAAGTAGGTTATTTTGGTCAATGCATAATCAACTAAGTTATTTTGGGAAATACTTTTTTAAGATGCATTATTTTGAGAAAAAAATTGTGTTGAATGACTGTAAAGTTTTTGAAAGTCTACACTTTGGCACAAGTACAAAAACCTCATAGTAGTAAAGGTTTTACCTGTCTCCTCTATTTTCGATTTTGAACTGGTGCAAATGGCAGTTATCTTTAGATTCTGTAGGAAATTTTCACCACGCACTGCAAGAACTTGCATCAAAACAGTATGTTGAACCCCAGTTCTGATTTCCATGTCAATAATATGGACTTTTCTTGATCTTCTGACCTTATCAGCTATAGTTTGAATTGCAGTAAACTGGCAAACTTGAGAAAAGGGTACCCTTTGATGAAGCGCAATAACACTCGGGCTGGCACACATCAAGGACTCTCGAAGGTCAACTATCTGCACCTTTCCTGAACCGTTAAATTTGACTCCGCCCATTTCTTGATTTATTCTCTCCCGAAGAGCTTCACAAAAGTAGTATGTTAATCTTTGAACAGGATTTCCGATGCTTGAAGACAACTTATCACACAGCAAAATGATTTTGCGTGCACTGTCAAACTGTTGCTGGCCTACTTTTTCAGCACAAGCGAGAAGATCTTGAACCAGGTCAACATCTATGGACTCCTCATCAGAAAGGCCCATGAACGAACAAGCAAATGGATTGTTAAGAATGGATAAATCATCCATCCTTTGGGAAACACATTGGATGAACTTTTCTCCGGCCAGAGAAATAATTCCAACGGTGGATTTTGGGTTACTCGATTTAGTGCACGATCTACCATAGCTTGACACATTAATTCTTTTCCCATTCATGTGTCTAGAACTCCTTTTAAGGTCTCTAAGAATCCCAAGGGACCGAAATCGAAACGAGGAAGAATTTTCTTTTTTCTGTTCAATATTCTCTGAAGTTTCGAAATTAAAGCTCGCAACTTTTGTGATGTCATCAAACCGTGATTGAGAAGGTTGAGAAACAGCATCAAGATATGCAACATCTAAATCTTGAAAATCTGAAACCAGCTGTTCTTGCTGTTCTTCAGCTACCTTGTCTTGATAAAACCCAAAATCCGAGGAAAATAAATCGCTTTCATCTAACTTCCCGAAATCTTCTAAAACCGAGAACTGAATTTGAGTTGCTACGTTCTCTCCTTCCACCATCTCTAAGGTCTTGGAAGAACTTTCATTATCTGGACCGATACTAACATCAAATTGCTCAAAAGGAAACATTTCAGAATGAAATCTCTGTAATCGCTTCAAACTGAAGCTTCACAAGTTTCAAGTTTTATTCATTTAATGGTATGGATAAGGAATTATATGTTCATACGTGATAACTAAGTACAATAAACAGAGAAAATACAAGATATCAGTTCTCGAAAATGACCAATTTTCTGATGTTAGTTTATGTATAATGTCGTAATCTAATGCCTAGCACCAATAAATTGATGATTTCAATGATGATGCTCAACCAGCTCACTTGACAATCGGCTGCTCCACACTAAAGTTTGTCATATAGAACAAACGCAGTCTATTCTCGAGCCTACTGTATGTGTGTTGTGAAACAGTCTCTTTCTTTCCTTCCCTTTCACTTTCCTTCACACCCACTAAAGGACGAATAATTATGTACAAGAAAGTATTGTAATGGAAAGGCGAACAACGTTATAACGATATAGTACAGACAAATTAATGCAGAAACAACAAGAAAGGCTCATATAAAGATAAAATAGAAAACAAGGTTCAACAAGATAATAGACTACAAGAAATAACTGACCAGGAAGCTACAAGTGCTATTTCTATTTGATATGGCTTAGACAAAGTTGTCGTTTTTTTCTACTTATATGTGTATGCAAGAGTTAAAGTGTGTGTGTGTGTGTGTGTGTGTGAGAGAGAGAGAGAGAGAGGTGTTCCCATGTAGAATAGATTTGGACCTCTATATACTTAAGAGTCATCATCTTGCTCGTGCTTTTGACACAAGCCAAGTGCAGAGACATCATGGTATAGGCAAAAGGGTCTGGTCCAAATAGGAACCTTGTGTGCTGGCCAAGTGCGTAAGGAAATAAAGTTAAGTCATTTGCTTACAACTAATGCTTTCAGCCCACTGGGAAGCTCTCATTCCTAAAAATTACTAACATTAAAAAAAAAACTACTGCTAATATAATACATCGTTCTACTCAAATTGGGACGCCAAAAACTACTCCTTTTATCCCTAAATGAATGTCCAAATTCAAGAAATTCTACACGGGGTGGTAAAGCTTCCTTTGATTTTGTTGATCCTGATGCCCTTTCTTTTCAAGACTTAAGATACATGGTTAAAGAATTGGGTTTTGATGCTGATAATCTGATGAAGGTGGTTTTTTTTAATCAAAAAGTTAATAGTGGGATGGGTTTAAAAGATGGGTTCATCAGTGAGAAGGATTTAAGATCTATTAAAGACTATGTACCATATGGGCAAAAGAGGCAAGCTCAGATATATGTTGACATGGCTGAGTATGAACCTAGGGTGGAAGAAACTGATACAAATGATGATGGGGTTTTGAATGTGAACCTGAATGGTAATGGTGCAAGTACTAGCTAGTGAGGCTATTGACAAGTCAGGGAGTGAAGATTCAAATGATTGTGAGTCATTTTGTGATAGTGAATATGACAGTAAAGAAGATGATATCTTATATGATGCCAATGTAGAATTAGCAGTGGGGAAGGGTGCTACAAATGAACCTGATTATGAATCTGAGGATGAACTGAATGGTTATATTAGTGAAGGTGATGATATTGCTAAGCCAAAGAGGAGAGTGTTTAATCCTTTAGTGGATATGCAAAATCCAAAATTTGAATTGATGATGATCTTTAAGGACCACAAAGAGTTTAGGAGGCTGTGTAGAGGCATTCCATTCTTGAGGGTAGACAAATTTATTTTCCCACACAAACTAGGTTTAGGTTCAAAGCTGTGTGCAAACATCCTTGTAGGCGAAAGTGTGTTGCATCAAGAGAGCAACATAACAATCAATTAATGGTGAAGACTTTAAATGCAGAGCATAATTGTACCTTCCACTTTGCCAACAAGTACATCAACTCTGAATGGATTGCTCAAGAATATGTTAATGAGTGGAAAGACAATGCTATGGTTTCAGCAAAGTTTATCAAGAAAAAGATGTTCACCGACCATAGTATGAATGTCTCAAGGTATCAGGTGTGGAGAGCTAGGAAAAAGGCTGTAAAGATGATCAATGAAAGTGTTGAAGAACATTACTCAAAACTGTGGGACTATGCTGAAGTACTTAGAAGGAGAAATCCAGTATTGCTAATAAAATTGGTTTAGAAAGGAGAGCCCACTTTTGAGAGATTTTATGTTTGTTTCAAATGGTTGAAGGAAGGATTTAAACACTGTAGGCCAATTCTGAGTATGGATGGATGCTTTTTAAAAACTGAGAATGGAGGTGTACTTTTAGTGGCTTCGGCTATTGACCCTAACCACAATTGGTACCCAGTATCTTATGCAGTTGAGGAGTATGAAACAAAAGACAGTTGGCTATAATTTTTGAAGCTAGTCGTTGAGGATCTTGAGATTGTTGATGACTTTGGGTTGACAATAATGTCTGATAAACAGAAAGGTCTCATTGATGCAGTGCATACTCTACTGCCTAACTGTGAACATAGATTTTGTGTGATGCACATGCATGCAAATATGAGGAGGGCAGGGTTTAAGGGAGAGACATATAAGGACTTCTTGTGGAAGGCAGCCAAAGCCGCAATTGTTACAAGATTTCAACGATGGAGCAGATAGCTACACATGGCATTATAAGGATTTTTATTGGCTTGATAGGCCGTGTGAGAATTGGTCTAGATCAGGTTTTAGGACTACCAACAAGTGAGACATCCTGCTAATAACTTATCTGAGAGTTTCAATAGTTATTGATTGAAGATTTCTCCCTCTAATTATAATTTACCTAGCAAATGTACTAGTTATCGCAGTAGTAATATGCACACATGCAAGATCGAATCCACAGAGACTTATGGATGAATAAGTATATTTAAATAGTGCCAAAGTGTAACCAAGAAAAGGGGTTTTGATTATTTGATTGATTATTATTATAAGAAAGCAAGAATTAAATAACAAGAAAGAAATCAAGAAAACAAGGGATTCATGGATTGAGATTCATAACTATTATCACTTTATGATATTTCAAATGGGATAAAAGGGATCAATCTCATTCAAGGGTTCGTTCACAAAAGATTAGGGCTGAGATGCTTGATGTGCGGATTGCAACCCTAATGTCTCAATCTTGTTTATATCTTTCGCTAGGTTAATACAAACAATTAAGAAATTGTAAGGAATTAGGGTTCATAATGAAATTGGGGACGATCGTTGCGTTTAGGAAGTTCCAAGACGGCACCGTTTATCGTTTTATTATCGTTTCGTTATAAACGTATAAATAAGTAATTATCGAGCTTTGAATACGCGCTTTCTCTTTAATGGGACGACGTCGTTTCTTGCTTGGTATAGGAATATAATTCCGTTATGTTTTACGGTGTCGTTTAAGAGAGAGAGAGAGAGAGTGTGGCCGTTGTTCCCACGTGCTACTCTCCTTATTTGCTCTGTAATCCGCCATTGTTGAGGCATGAATGATAAATCAATTATCCCAATATTCTCTCTCTTAAATTTCTATTTCTCTCTCATCTCATACTCTGATTTCTATCTAATTTCTCTTCTCATCTCCTCTGTTTATCAATTCTTATTCAAATTGGAAACTAATTTCCAATTTCTGATTTCCCCATTTCCATTTCATTGAGCTGGACATAACAAATCTGGTATCAGAGCAGTCGATTCACGGAAACCATGGTGAATCATCAGAATACTCGTATGGATGCAATGGAAGCAAACCTCAGAGCTGTTGATGAGAGGTTAACTGGGCTTGAAGGTGCGCTGGAGACAAAAACCAATGAATTGAAGAGTGAGCTGAAGGAGGAAATCTCAGCACTAAGCAAGAGCATGGAGGAAATGACTCGCAAGCTGCTGGAAGGGATTAAATCTAACCAGGGCAAGGACAATGTAGATGAGGCTGGACGAGGACTGAAGGGGACTAGCAGTACTGGCTCGATCTTAGGAGCAGGACCAAGTAATGGGAAGGAAGTTCCAGAAACTGAAACTGATAAACAAGGTAAGGCAACAAAGGAAACTATTCTTATTGATAATTCGATTGATGCTATTAAGGGTTCTGGGTATGGACATGAGGCTAGATTTGAGAAGGGAGTTAATGAATCATATAAGAAACACCTTAAACTAGAGTTTCCAAAATTTTCTGGAATTGATCATAGGGGGTGGATACGGAAGTGTCAAAAGTTTTTCAAATACAGAGAAGTTCCATTAAGAGATAGGGTGGAACTAGCTAGCATGCATTTTGAAGGGAGTGCTGAATTTTGGTATCAAAATTTCTGTGAGGAGATTGATGGAAGTGCTTGGAGTGAATTCATTAAGAAGGTGGCTAATAGGTTTGGACAACAGGCCTATCAGAATATTGAAGGTGAGTTTGCTAATCTGTAGAGAAATGGAGGTATTACCTATGTGGACAACAATTTCAAATCAAAACAGACCACCAAAGTTTGAAATATCTCATGGAGCAAAGGGTTACCGGAGGACTACAACAGAAATGGTTATCCAAGTTGTTGGAATATGACTATACAATCACTTATAAGAAGGGGGTGGAGAATAAGGTGGCTGATGCACTGTCGAGATTACATGAAAACAAAGGAAGGGTAGGTGTTAGTGCCCTAGGCCTATAGAGATAGACCTTTATGTAATGTCATTGTTCATTTATATATGAGATTGTTTATTTGATTATTATATGTGTTTGCATGTTTAGTTATAATAATAATGTCCCTAGTACTTATGAAGCACTAGTATGAAGTCTAATGGATAATCATGTGATGATTATATGCATGGAGATGCACATTAGATTCATGGGTACTTGTTAGAAAACAAGGTACTGGACTTGACCCATTATGAGATTTATGTCATGGTCATATGTCATAGATAAATCTCATATAGTCATATCATTGATATCCTTTGACCTGAGATTATCATCGTCTTCCACTCGATGAATATCATGTTTGATATAGTTTAACGTTGTCTTTAATCGGACAACAATAAGGGCTATTATTGGCATGATATGATTCTTGTTGGGAAGAATGATAAGTCAAGATGGAAACTTGTCCCTCGTAAAGAGAGATGTTTGCTTGGCCACTCGTGAGTAAGATTGATGTAGTGCATGGCCATGCCCGAATGAATTAATATGATTAATGTCATTCGATTAATCAATTTACTTGGTAACGAGAAAGCATTGAACAATATGAGTTGACGTGGACCATGACTCATGTTCAATATAACATCGTGTGACAATGGGATTGTGATATGTTCTATGTAGGAAAATCGAACTTGATATTATATTATTTGGGTAGACATGATGGCTTGCTAGAGTCCGCTCATGTCTTATGAGGATCGATGTGATCGAACTCATTGCCAACATAATATAGTCCTATGGGGTCACACGCATCGAACGAATTGTCAAAAATGAATTATGGATTTCTGGTGTGTTGGGCGACCGCCCAAGGTGCTATGGGCGACCGCTCATGTTATTTGAAAACTGGGTATTAGAGACTGTCTAGATGGGCGACCGCCACTTGTCATTATGGGCGACCGCCCATGTTGGTTTTCGAATAAGGGATTAAACCTCGGACACATGGGCGACCGCCCATGTCATGACGAGCGACCGCCCATACGGGTTTTCTGGAGGAAGGGATTAGGTGACCGGACACATGGGCGACCGCCCAGTCCCTATGGGCGACCGCCCATGTACCCTAAATGCCGAAACCGTTTTCTCAAGGGTTTTTAATAGGGCATAGTATTTATAGAGTATAAATACTCTCCTTTAACAACCCTAACAGCCGGTCCGTTTTTGAGCCTCGAGAGAGACAAAATAGAGAGAATTTTTCAATTGTGAATTGAAAAACATCTCATCAATTCCATAATTCATCATAGATTGAAAAGGTTTCAATCAAGGGATCTAGCAATCCTCCTAGAAAGAGTTCTAGGGTTCGTTCATCGCGTGGATACTCGTAGAGGATCTTCGCTTCTCAAGATCATTTGTTCGTGATTCAAGGATCGTATATTGAAGACTTGCTAATTCTTCAATCTGGAGTTAGACTACGTATATCAACGACAAAGGCATTCAAGGTTGGTAACCCTAATTCATATTTCTTAATTACTCATCTAGAACGGATTCTAGGGCTTTGGGTATTCGAGTTATTTGCATTATTCCGCCGCGCTGGACCTCGAAACCCAACAGTGGTATCGAGCCCCGTTCATGATGTTTAGTTAGATAATCATGATTATTGTGTAATATGATTATATGAATTTTCATGATAAATATGATTTGGAATGTGAAATTATATGAGTATTGCTTGTGAAGTAATTGTATATAGTGATATACCATGATTATGAAATTGAAATATGTGATTAATATGATTAATCTAGGTTATGGGATGTCAATTTCATTTATATGATTAATGTGATTAATCTAGGATATTTGTGAAGTATTACTTGGTATATGGGTTGGACACCAAAACCTTCCCCACGTGCACTTCGATGGAAGTGTGGGATAACCTTGGAGCACGTGGCCGCGTACTAGTAATTACCGACCAAATGTAATTTGTGTTGTATCATTCCATGTTCATAATTATGCTCATATAGTTTTTCATGAATCAACCTTGCTATGTTAATTGATAAACATGAAAAATTGAACCTTCTTTGAAATTTTGAGTTTGTTTATGCTACCCACTTTAAACACTTGTGAGTACACGGGTAGTTTTATGTAGGCTTGCCATAGCGAGGTACATTAATTCTATCTTTGTATGATCAAGATGAGCAAATAGTGATTGCTATACGTTTAAAATGGTTGAACTCAATAAGGCTATCAAAAGCTTTTGGGCCTAAGGCATAAGATGAGATTGAAACATGTGACATATGATGTCTATAATCTCATAAAAGATCTAAGAGTCATATGTTGATATGATTGATAAATGTTATCTACCTTTTTAGTTTAATTTTGAGCAGTCGTGCCATAGCCGACTTGAAATTAAATTAAAGTTGGGTCTTAGCCTATTAAATTATATTATGCATGTTTGTATATGAAGGTTATATAGTTTAGTGGGAGTATTTATGAAATACATTATTTAATCTCTTAAATGAAATTGGTGCTCATATATATTTATATCTTGTCGCATATCTTTGTAGATCAATGGCTGCTAACACTAATCGAATTTGTCATCGCGATCAGTCCTTGAGAAGGACAAGTTAGAAGAGAATGGCAACAACTATGTGGATTGGATCCGCTGTTTGAGAATTGTTCTCAAACAAGAAAGGAAGTTGTACATTCTCGATAGACCCATTCCACCCGAGCCTGCTGCTAATGCATCTAAAGCTGAAAGGGACCAACATAAGAAACATGTGGATGATTCTATAGATGTTGGTTGCCTGATGCTGGCTACTATGTGTAAGGCCCTTCAGAAGGACCTTGTACACATGGAAGCTTATGATTTGGAAAATCATTTAAAGGAAATGTTCCAGTTGCAAGCACGTCAGGAAAGGTTTGACACTATGAAGGCTCTTCATTCATGCAAGATGATTGAAGGACAACCTGTTGGGCCTCATGTGTTGAAAATGAAGGGTCACCTCGAACATCTTGAGAGGCTTGGGTATCCTATCCAGTTAGAGTCGGCTACGGATATGATATTGCATTCACTCCTGAAAGTTATAATCAGCTCGTTACTGAATTATAACATGAATGGGATGAATAAATCTCTATCTGAATTGCATGGGATGCTAAAGAATGCGGAGAACAATATTACCAAGAAAACCAATCAAGTGTTGATGGTGAATAAAGGAAAGGGGTTCAAAAACAAGGGTAAAGCAAAAGTTGCTAAACCGGAGGCAAAGGTTGCCGTTGCTGAGAAGCCTAAACCCAAATCCCAAAAGGATGCGGTATGCTACCATTGCAATGAAACTGGGCATTGGAAGCGTGAATCGCAAAGCTTATCGGGGAAGGGGGTCAAGAAGAAGGGCAATGTGATTGCCATGACGTCAGGTATCTATATGATAGATGTTTTACTTTCTACCTCTAGTTCTTGGGTATTAGATACCGGATGTGGATCTCACATTTGCCTAAATGTGCAGGGACTAAAGAATAGAAGGTTGCTCAAAGAGGGTGAAGTAGATCTACGGGTTGGAAATGGAGCAAGAGTTGCTGCATTGGCCGTAGGGACTTACGAAGTCACTTTACCAAGCGGATTAATTTTAGTTTTAAATAATTGTTATTATGTTCCGGATTTGAGCAGAAACATTATTTCTATTTCATGTTTAGACAATGAGGGTTACAATTTTCTTATTGCGAATAAGAAATTTTCAATTTATTTGAATGACATGCTTTATTGTGTTGCTCATTCTTTTAATGGCCTTTATGTCTTGGATGTTGAAAATAATGTTGAGAATGTTTATCATGTTAGTAAGAAATCTAAACCAAATGATGTGAACAACACATACAAATGGCATTGCCGTCTTGGTCACATAAACGAGAAGCGCGTATCTAAACTCCATAAAGATGGATATTTAGACTCATGTGATTATGAATCATATGATGTTTGCGAGTCTTGTTTATTGGGCAAGATGACTAAAGCTCCTTTTACTAAGAGTAGTGAAAGGGCTAGTGATTTATTGGCTCTCATATATACTGATGTGTGTGGACCAATGAATAGCATTGCTAGGGAGGATTTCGATTTCATAACGTTTCACCGATGACTTCTCCAATATGGCTATGTCTATCTGATGAAGTACAAAAGTGAAGCATTTGAGATATTTAGAATATTTCAAAGTGAAGTACAAAATCAACTTGGCAAAACTATTAAAACACTTCGATCCGATCGAGGTGGTGAATATTTGAGCCAAGAATTTGACGATCATCTGAAAAGTTGTGGAATTGTTTCAGAACTTACTTCCACCCGAACACCACAATGGAATGGTGTATCCGAGAGGAGAAATCGAACTCTATTAGATATGGTTCGATCGATGATGAGTCAAGTTAACCTTCCTATTTCTTTTTGGGGACATGCACTGGAAACAGCTGCTTTCACGCTTAATAAGGTCCCTACTAAATTGGCTCCTAAAACCCCACATGAGATGTGGTATGGAAGAAAGCCTAGCTTATCTTTCATGAAGATTTGGGGCTGTGAGGCTTATGTAAAGAAATTAGTTTACGAACATAAACTTGCACCTAAATCGATAAATGCATTTTCGTTGGTTATCCTAAGGAAACGAAAGGATATCTATTTTACAACCAATCCGAGAACAAAGTGTTTGTTGCTCGAAATGGTGTCTTTCTAGAGAAAGAGTTTCTCTCTAAAGAAACTAGTGGGAGTAAAATTGATCTTGAAGAAATTCAAGAACCCGAAAATGACAAGGAACCGATAGTAGAGACGGAACCAAGTTCACAAGCTGTTGTGGAACCGGTTCAAGATACACAAGTTCTTCGCAGATCGGATAGGATACGATCCGAACTCGAGAGATATGGATTTCTCATGACGGAAAGTAATGAAGTAGAAATCATTGAGAATGATGAACCTACTTCCTATCAAGAGGCGATGTCCACTCCGATTCGGACAAGTGGCTAGGAGCCATGGAATCCGAGATCAAATCCATGTACGATAATCAAGTTTGGAACTTGATTGATCCACCCGAAGGTGTAAAAACCATAGGGTGCAAATGGGTTTTCAAAAGGAAAAGCCGACATGGATGGGAAGGTACATACTTATAAGGCTAGGCTAGTTGCTAAGGGGTATAGGCGCATTCATGGCGTTGACTATGATGAAACCTTTTCGCCCGTAGCAATGCTTAAGTCTATTAGAATCTTAATTGCCATAGCCGCATATTACGACTATGAGATATGGCAAATGGACGTCAAACGGCGTTTCTTAACGGAAACCTACTTGAGGATGTATACATGATACGGCTCAAGGATTTGTCGATCCAAAGAATTCTAACAAAGTGTGTAAGTTGCAGAGATCCATTTATGGATTGAAGCAAGCTTCCCGGAGCCGGAATCTACGTTTTGATGAATCAGCCAAAGAGTTTGGCTTCATCAAAAATGAAGATGAGCCTTGTGTATACAAGAAAATAAGTGGGAGCATAGTCCTATTTGGTGCTATATGTCGATGACATCTTGCTCATTGGAAACAATGTTCCTGCACTTGAGACTGTTAAGTCTTGGTTAGGAAAATGTTTTTCAATGAAAGATATGGGTGAAGCGGCTTATATCCTTGGTATCAAGATCTATAGAGATAGATCAAGAAGGATGATTGGTTTGAGTCAAAGTACGTATATTGACAAGGTCCTTAGAAGATTCCGCATGGAAAATTCTAAGAGAGGGAACTTGCCAATGGGACATGGCATTATTCTTAGCAAGACTCATTGTCCTAAGACAAATGATGAGCGAAAAAGGATGAATGATATTCCATATGCTTCGGAAATTGGATCTATCATGTATGCCATGTTGTGTACTAGACCCGATGTCTCGTATGCTCTAAGCGCAACGAGTAGATACCACCCGATCCCGGTGAGAACCATTGGATAGTTGCCAAGAATATCCTTAAGTACTTGAGAAGGACTAAGGATGTATTCTTGGTATTTGGAGGAATGGAAGATGATCTCGGTTGTAAAGGGTTACACAGATGCAAGCTTCCAAACCGACAAAGATGACTTTAGATCGCAATCTGGGTTTGTGTTTATGCTAAATGGAGGTGCCGTTTGTTGGAAGAGTTCCAAGCAAAGCACTGTTGCTGATTCTACAACAGAAGCCGAATACATAGCAGCATCGGATGCGGCTAAAGAGGCGGTTTGGATCAAGAAGTTCGTTAGTGACTTAGAAGTCGTTCCGAGTATCACTAACCCTAGAGCCGTTTCGTGACAATAATGGTGCTATTGCCCAAGCAAAAGAACCAAGGTCACATCAGCGATCCAAACACATTTTGAGACGCTTTCACCTCATACGAGAAATGCGTGAAAGGGAGGGCGTCCAAGATATGCAAGGTACCAACGGATGACAATATTTCGGACCCTCTCACCAAGCCTTTGCCACAAGCTAAACATGATGGTCATGTTAGGTCCATGGGTATAAGATACATGAGTGATCGGGCCTAGTGCAAGTGGGAGACTCGTAGGTGTTAGTGCCCTAGGCCTATAGAGATAGACCTTTATGTAATGTCATTGTTCATTTATATATGAGATTGTTTATTTGATTATTATATGTGTTTGCATGTTTAGTTATAATAATAGTGTCCCTAGTACTTATGAAGCACTAGTATGAAGTCTAATGGATAATCATGTGATGATTATATGCATGGAGATGCACATTAGATTCATGGGTACTTGTTAGAGAACAAGGTCTTGGACTTGACCCATTATGAGATTTATGTCATGGTCATATGTCATAGATAAATCTCATATAGTCATATCATTGATATCCTTTGACTCGAGATTATCATCGTCTTCCACTCGATGAATATCATGTTTGATATAGTTTAACGTTGTCTTTAACCGACAACAATAAGGGCTATTATTGGCATGATATGATTCTTGTTGGGAAGAATGATAAGTCAAGATGGAAACTTGTCCCTCGTAAAGAGAGATGTTTGCTTGGCCACTCGTGAGTAAGATTGATGTAGTGCATGGCCATGCCCGAATGAATTAATATGATTAATGTCATTCGATTAATCAATTTACTTGGTAACGAGAAAGCATTGAACAATATGAGTTGACGTGGACCATGACTCATGTTCAATATAACATCGTGTGACAATGGGATTGTGATATGTTCTATGTAGGAAAATCGAACTTGATATTATATTATTTGGGTAGACATGATGGCTTGCTAGAGTCCGCTCATGTCTTATGAGGATCGATGTGATCGAACTCATTGCCAACATAATATAGTCCTATGGGGTCACACGCATCGAACGAATTGTCAAAAATGAATTATGGATTTCTGGTGTGTTGGGCGACCGCCCAAGGTGCTATGGGCGACCGCTCATGTTATTTGAAAACTGGGCATTAGAGACTGTCTAGATGGGCGACCGCCCTTGTCATTATGGGCGACCGCCCATGTTGGTTTTCGAATAAGGGATTAAACCTCTGGACACATGGGCGACCGCCCATGTCATGATGAGCGACCGCCCATATGGGTTTTCGGAGGAAGGGATTAGGCACTGGACACATGGGCGACCGCCCAGGTCCCTATGGGCGACCGCCCATGTACCCTAAATGCTGAAACCGTTTTTCTCAAGGGTTTTTAATAGGGCATAGTATTTATAGAGTATAAATACTCTCCTTTAACAACCCTAGCAGCCAGTTCCGTTTTTGAGCCTTGAGAGAGACAAAATAGAGAGAATTTTTCAATTGTGAATTGAAAAACATCTCATCAATTCCATAATTCATCATAGATTGAAAAGGTTTCAATCAAGGGATCTAGCAATCCTCCTAGAAAGAGTTCTAGGGTTCGTTCATCGCGTGGATACTCGTAGAGGATCTTCGCTTCTCAAGATCATTTGTTCGTGATTCAAGGATCGTATATTGAAGACTTGCTAATTCTTCAATCTGGAGTTAGACTACGTATATCAACGACAAAGGCATTCAAGGTTGGTAACCCTAATTCATATTTCTTAATTACTCATCTAGAACGGATTCTAGGGCTTTGGGTATTCGAGTTATTTGCATTATTCCGCTGCGCATGGACCCTCGAAACCCAACAGCTATTACCATTGTTCAACCTCAATGGGTGCAAGAAATCATGGAAAGCTGGGAAGGAGATTTAGAAGTACAGAAGATATTAGAGGGGGTGTTAACCAACAGTGATCAGTTTGCTGAGTTTTCTCTGAACAAAGGGCTATTAAGGTACCAAGGGAAGCTGGTTATTGGCAGTAATAGTGGTCTAAGAGAGAAGATTGTGAAAGAGCTACATCATACACCTCTGGGAGGTCACTCAGGCATCCAAGGTACTACAAGAAGAATAGCTCAACTGTTCTACTGGCCAAGTATGAAAAAGTTTGTTCAAGAGAAGATTGGTCCTTGTGATATTTGTCAACAGTCCAAGACTGAAACCACACATCCTGCTGGCCTCTTACAACCCTTACCAATACCTACTAAGCCTTGGACTGACATAGCTATGGATTTCATAAAAGGCTTACCCCCCTCCAATAATTGGGATTCTATTTTGGTGGTAGTAGATAGACTTACCAAGTATGGCCATTTCATACCTCTCACACCCCTACACAGCTTCCACAGTGGCTAAGCTATTCTTTGATAATATTTATAAGTTGCATAGCTTAACTGTCACTATTACATCTGATAGGGACAAGATCTTCCTAAGCCAATTTTGGCAATCTCTCTTTTCCCTCCTAGGCACCACATTAAACTTGAGCACAGCTTATCATCCACAGACAGATGGTCAAACTGAGAGGTTGAACCGATGCCTAGAGCAGTTTCTGAGGGCTACCACGAGCACAAAGCCTAAGCTATGGTCGAACTGGCTTACATTAGCTGAATGGTGGTACAATTCCAATTTTCATACTGCTTTGAAGATGACTCCCATTGAAGCACTTTATGGATACCCACCACCCCAATCTATTTTCAGTCATGAACAATACTGCAAGTTGGATGCGGTTACTGATTTTATGAAGGAAAGGGACAAGCAAATTAAAGCACCGAGGGAGGTACTGAATGAAGCACAAAACAAGATGAAGCAATTCGCAGATAAGGGCAGGAAGGAAAGAAATTTCAAAGAAGGGGATTGGGTTTACTTGAAATTGCAACCATATCGACAGACTTCTTTAGCACTGAGGAAGAATTTCAAGTTATCTCCCAAGTATTTTGGTCCATTCCAGGTTGAAGCGAAGATTGGAGCAGTTGCTTATAAGCTGAAGCTACCACCTACATCGAAAATACACCCTGTGTTTCATGTGTCACTACTTAAGAAGAGATTGGGAGATGCAATAATTCCAAACCCATCATTACCTTATGTTGGAGATGAAGGTCAGTTTTTGGTGGAACCCATTGCCGTGTTGGACAGACGCTTAGTCAGGAAAGGTAATAGTCCAGCAGCTTAGGTTCTAGTACAGTGGTCGAATGCTTTTCCAGAGGATTTGACTTGGGAGGACTGGTCGACTATTACTGCAAATTTCCCTCAATTCAATCCTTGAGACAAGGATTTTCTTAAGGGGTAGGGAATGTAAGGAATTAGGGTTCATAATGATATTGGGAACGACCGTTGCGTTTGGGAAGTTCCTAGACGGCACCGTTTATCGTTTTATTATCGTTTCGTTATAAACGTATAAATAAGTAATTAGCGAGCTTTGAATACGCGCTTTCTCTTTAATGGGACGGCGTCGTTTCTTGCTTGGTATAGGAATATAATTCCGTTATGTTTTACGGTGTCGTTTTAGAGAGAGAGAGAGAGAGAGTGTGGCCGTTGTTACCACGTGCTACTCTCCTTATTTGCTCTGTAATCCGCCATTGTCGAGGCATGAATGATAAATCAATTATCTCATTATTCTCTCTTAAATTTCTATTTCTCTCTCATCTCATACTCTGATTTCTATCTAATTTCTCTTCTCATCTCCTCTGTTTATCATTTCTTATTCAAATTGGAAACTAATTTCCAATTTCTGATTTCCCCATTTCCATTTCATTGAGCTGGACATAACAGAAATCAAATTAAATCATAAGAACAATGGAACCTAGATCTTTTTGAATTCAGCTAGGTCATCAATTAAATATATTCATCTCAATAATAGTCAACATATAAATTATCCACGCTAGTGCAATGGTTTATACCCAAATAATTCAAGAGATCAAATAGTATATTAATCATACAATTGAAATCAAGAATGATTTTTAAGAATATTGAGAACAACAAGAATGAGAAAGAAGTAGGAAGAATTAAAACCTTAGCATAAAGATCAAATTGTTGTTACCCAATCCACGAACCAATATGTTTAGCTACTAAGAGCCGTAAAAGAAAATATAAAAACCTGGATTGAAATCCTTCTTGAAACCTTAAATAAACCTAAAGTTATGTAAGAAATGATACAAAACCTAAACTAGTGTTGTATTTATACTAGGGAGGAGGGATTTCCTAATTTCAGAAAAGGAACTTTTCCGAAACCTTCTCAAATCTGGAGAATTGCACGCCAATCCGCCTAAAAACCGCATGGGTGCGGTCGCACCCCCTAAATGTGTGCGATCGCGCTCACTTTCTGGACAAACTGCACGGTCGCGCCCTCTTTGATGCGCGGTCGCCCTAACCTACTACTGCCTAAAGGGTACGGACGCTCCCCTTTCATGTGTGCGGTCGCTCCATAGGCTTTTTCAGCACTGATCCCTCCTTTTCTGCTTCTTTTTCATTCCGGACCTTGTACTTACACAAACACTCAAAAGGCATCAAAATTCCCAAGGATTGAGCATAAAATAGGTCCAAAAGTATATCCTTTTGGATGGGTGAAAACAGTTATATTCTAGAGGCAAGGGACATGCCTATTCTATCATGCCTTAGAAATCATCAGAAGACAGCTTATGTCTAGGCTTCAACATAATAGAGCCATTATTGCTACCAAATGGAAGGGGTTGTTTTGTCCAAAGATAATGAAAGAAGTGGAAAGGAGAAAGAAGTTGATTAAAGAGTGTATCCCTACAGCTTCAGTATGAGGTGAGTTGTTTGTATGGGCCTCAATATTCTGTAAACATCAAGCATAGGACTTGAACTTTTAGGAAGTGGGATCTGTCAGGTATTCCTTGTCCTCATGCAATGGCTTTCATGTTTCTAAGGGAGGAAGAGGTTGTTGAGTATGTGCATAATTATTACAAGGTATCTACTTACAAAAAGGTGTACTCTTACCTCGTAAACCCCATGGATGGAGCAGATATGTGGCCTGCGCATCTGGTTATGATATAGTCAGGCCTCCATTAGTGAAGAAAAAGCCAGGAAGACCAAAGAAAATGAGAAGGAGATGCAGAGCAGAGGTGCATGATCTAGAGCCAGGAGAATTAGCAAAGACATTGGAAGATGGGACTCAAAAACTGAAAAGAGGGTTGTATTCAAAGTTGTGTGGTGTGTGCAATAATATATATGGGACACAATAAAAGAACTTGCCCTATGTTAAAATAACAAAAAGAGATTAATTTGGAACCAATGGAAGATGTTAGTCAGGTGGAAGAAGGAGGGGTTACTCAAAATGAAGGAGGGTTACTAGGTGGAACAAGAACGGGCTACAAAAGTAGAAGGAGGAGGATTTACTCGGGTGGAAGAAGGAGGGTTTACTCATAATGAAGGAGGGAAATTTTCAAATTTGACAACTCTATATGAATTCTTAGAAGATGACAACATACTTGAAGGAATGGATATTGTTCTCGGTCAACAATCCCAAACATTTGTAAGTATACATACATTTATTATTATTTTTCAACCAACTATTATATAATGTCTTTATTAAAGTGATTGTCCCACATGTACAGGCTGAAATGGAGAGGGAGAAAGAAGTTGTGACACAAGTACCAACACAACAAAGTCTTGCCTCTGAAAATGTAAAATGCAGTGACTTTTTAAAATATATATGCACTGTAATTTATCTACATCGATATTTTAATATATATATACACACATTGAAATTGTTTGTTAATGCAGGTTCAAGAGGGGGACGGTTATTTGCAAGGCACGCTATTTGCAAGGCACGGAAAATGGACAAAATTGCCCTCCCGTACGCGAACGTTTCGTGTAATTTTACACGACATTGTCAAATACGTTTCGTATATAAACATACGAAATGTATTGAGTTATTTCGTGTATATTCACACGAAATATTAACAAATATTTCGTGTAGTTTCATACGAAACATATCTGACAGTCTGAATAATTCATACTTCCAAACATAAAAACTGGAAAAATTCAAAGACCAATACAGCTTTATTGAAAAAAAAAATCATAAAAAATGGTATACTTTGCCATATTTCACATCACAAATCCAAACTTCCAAACAGTTTTTAATGATTCATACATACAAATAAAAAAGGCTCAATAAGTCAAATGATACACTCATACTATGGCCTATTTCTTGAAACTCTTTCTTCGTTCGACGCAATTGAGAGTCGGTTGAATGTCTCTATCCGAGCTGTATGGCATGACCAAGTTACTTGCGCTTGCATCACGATGAGCCTCACAATATAACGCTGGCGATGGCATTGGGTAATCATTATCTAACATGTGCAGCAATATAAAATGGTTTCCAATGTGTCCAAGCACAAGTGTGTCTGTGGGTGGTCCTACTCCTTGTGGTACAGTCACCGGAAGGCATGTGAAGCCACTGGTTAGCGTGTACGAGATGAACACCACATTATACCTCGTGGCAATGATGTGCCCTAGCTCTGGGAGGGTCATATAATAATACTCAGGAGCCGGGGAGGAATAGTAAGCAATGCAACTGTAGAGCTCGTCCATACTAGTCCAAGATATAACTCTCTGATAAAGCTCGCGTCGACTATGCAGCTCAAGGCAACAATCTGTGCGGACTTGAGGCCACATGTCCTCATCTCCGTATATCTGCGCAGCTACGGCTCTATAGCCACAATGTCCATCACCCCTCACATCTGTGATGCCTTCAATAAATGGGACCATGAAAGGCATAAATGACATAGTATACCCAGAAGTATGTAGACTAGTGACTTGTCCATTTCCCTTTCCACGACCCCGACCCTGACTCCGACCCCGTCCCCGTCCTCATCCCCGACCTCGTCCTCTCCCACGAGTTGAAGAAGCTAGTGGTGGAAGAGACGTAGGAGTAGTAGGGCTAGATGGTGTAGTGTTTGAACCTACTTTCGGATTGGGCGTGGACTTCAAAGAGTTTGAGTCCCACGACATCATACCCGATTGGGTTGATGCAATGAATGTAGATCTAGACCTGCTGCCAGTGGAGGGTGGTGTAGTGGGGACTCCAAAATATCTGTCTGTATGCTCCCAATGCGAAAGTATTCTCGGGCGGCGGTCCGGGGTTTATTTGCCTTTGAAATATGAGGTGGCTCGAAGCATCTGGTTTGTGGATGTAGCTCTTCATTTATCGTTTGGAATAACTTTCTCTTGATCGGTTGGTGCGTTACGTACTTCGTTCCACACAGCTACAAAAGAATTTTCATTGATCGAAGACCTAGTTGGACAGTACTCTGGCTCAATGTCCAACTTCTTCCAAAAAGCATGAATCGAAGACAACCCAATCCGTCCCCCAGAGCTCTGTATGCGTGCAATCTCGTGACTGCATGGAAGTCCATGTGTTCGCCTAACATAACACCCACATTCTGAGGGATCCATGACATTATCCCCACTACGAGACCGCTCTTTTTTGATGATGTCCAAGGCTACATTTGACACTCGCCCCAATATGTCCTGATAAAGATTACAAGTCTTCATATCAACTGGAATTCTGCTCTTTGCCATCTCCATGCTAGCTTTGATTTTTATTATTTGAATTTCCATGATCTCGTGAGCAACTTTGAAAATTGTGTCAAAAGTAGAAGAAGTACTTCCCAACGCATGCTTCAACCTGCTATGCTCACTCTCAGATCTGTTCGTGGTGTGGGTTCCGAAGTGTAGCAACGTATCCGTATGCATGGACAGAATATTTTGAGAGTATGGAGTAATCCATGTATCGCGGAGATAGCTCAATAAAGCAGGATAAGCAGCAAAACGTTTAGAAAACCGTTGCCAACGGGTGTTCCATTCTCCGGAAGTAGCGGCTGATATTGCTGCATTGAATTTATTCATGAATGCTTTTGCGAATTCCGGGTTCCCAGTATGAGCCAACGCCCTCTTTCGAACATTGACTTCTATATGCCTTCGACACAAATGATGTGCGGTCTCGGGAAATTCTCGCTGGGACAAAGATTAATGAAAGCCAAGTCTCGATCAGTGAAGAAAACTGTTGGCATGTTGGGAGGATGAAAAAGACTACGCAAATTCTTGAGTGCCCATGCAAAATTATCGGTCTTCTCATTTTGGAGAAACGCATATGCAATTGTGAAATTCTTCCCCGTGGAAGTAAATCCCAAAATATGTAGGAATGGCAGTCCATAGCAGTTGGTGTTGTAAGTGCAATCACCTAGTAGGATTTTAAAGAGAAAGCAGTCGGACAACGATCACGAATTACATTTCGTGTACTTATATACGAAATTGTACATTTATATCGTGTATTTTTACACGACATAAATGATACCATTTCGTGTATGACCACACGAAATATAGTCTTAAAATTATATATCCTTTTCGTGTAGTTTTATACGAAATATGAACATATGTTTCGTATAAAAATACACGAACTTGTAGGCAAAATTTCGTGTAAAACCACACGAAATGAAGTACGAAACAGTATGTATGTACGAACGAGTAAAAACACATTGAAAAAAAATTCACAAAAATTTACCTTGGACTACATATGGAAAAGCAGTTGAGCATATGCGATGCTAGTGGGTGAGAGAAGAATACGTTGCCGATGATGTCAGCCGTCCTTGGCTTTCCTCGTGAATACAATATATTGCTTATCGTCGAGTAATTTCATGAATTGTTGCAGCGGTGATCTCCCTGCTCGTTCCCTTGCTTTGAACTTCACGATGGCATTATGGACGTGTGTCTGAGTACTCACATTCTTCTTATCCTTCTTCTTTAACATTGTGAGAATGTTATTCGGACGCATGGACGATTGACTTGCGGTACACACCTCCTCATACTCATCTTGTGACAATTTCCCGAGCGGATGACCTTCCGGATACGTTGGAAAGTCATGATTATGAGAACCATGCTTGACAACATAACCCCATAACCCAGCACCCATATCTTTGGCCCGAAGTTCAAACTTGCACCCAATCCTCTTGCTGCTAGTTAGCCTCTGATTTTTAGATTTGCCAGGCCTATACTTGCCACCAAAATGACATATAATCTTTGCGTAGCCTTGGATATTCCCACTAGTCTTTCTCGAATCTTGTATAACAAGTGTTATATTTTGAAGGGCCGCAATACTCCGTACGTGTTTTAGAAGTTCATCTCTATTTTCAAATAATTGTGATGTCGTGAATTGATCACTCAAATCCGGATATTGACCCTGCAAATTATAGTTGCATAAATAACTAATCAAGCAAAAATTTCAAGATTGGATTTTTATTCGAATGTGTATTTCAAGATTGCATTTTTATTCTAATGTGTATATGGAACATTGTCAATAGAATCCACATATGACAAAGATAAGATAGTAGCATATGAACTTACTTCATTGGAGCTTGGATTTTGATTTTGATGCGGAGAAGGAGATGAAGGTTGTGGAGAATCTTGATTTGGTGCCCTTTCGTCTTCTTCTTCAAAGATAAATTCTATATCATCAAGGTTAATATCATCGAAACAATGTGAGGAATCCATAATATGATTGTAAGAACTTGGATAATGTGTGTTATTGAATGGTGAATGGGGCTGCTGGTTTAACGCTGCTGGTTGCGTTTCGTAATAGCTGCTGGGACGAAAATATGATTGACGGCGTTTAATATAGCTCCTGGTTTAACTCGTTTCGTGTATAAATACACGAAACAAACTCCGCATTGTCGTGTCATAATACACGAAATCATAAAGAGGTTTTCGTATAATAACACACGAAATGTGAAGCAATAATTCGTGTATTGTCATACGAAATTAATTTGAGCAATATATTTCATCTATTTATTTTTTTTTAATTTTTTTCTAGATTCTAGATGACATTTAAAATGTTTTTCATCTACATGAGTTTCCTCAAAATCCAAATGGAGATTGAGTTACAAAATTTTGCCATTATTTAGGGTGTTTAGGGTTTTCTGTGTCCCGATCTTGCCAAAAATGGTATACGGCTACCTCGTTTATTTTTTTTAAATGTTTTTCTAGATTCTAAATGAAATTTAAAATGTTTTTCATTTACATGAGTTTTCTCAAAATCCAAATGGAGATTGAGTTACAAAATTTTGCCATTATTTAGGGTGTTTAGGGTTTTCTGTGTCCCGATCTTGCCAAAAATGGTATACGGCTACCTCGTTTATTTTTTTTAAATTTTTTTCTAGATTCTAAATGACATTTAAAATGTTTTTCATTTACATGAGTTTCCTCAAAATCCAAATGGATATTGAGTTACAAATTTTTGCCATTATTTAGGGTGTTTAGGGTTTTCTGTGTCCCGATCTTGCCAAAAATGGTATTCGCCTACCTCGTTTATTTTTTTTAAATTTTTTTATAGATTCTAAATGACATTTAAAATGTTTTTCATCTACATGAGTTTCCTCAAAATCCAAATGGATATTGAGTTACAAATTTTTGCCATTATTTAGGGTGTTTAGGGTTTTCTGTGTCCCGATCTTGCCAAAAATGGTATACGCCTACCTCGTTTATTTTTTTTTAATTTTTTTCTAGATTCTAAATGACATTTAAATTGTTTTTCATCTACATGAGTTTCCTCAAAATCCAAATGGATATTGAGTTATAAATTTTTGCCATTATTTAGGGTTTTTAGGGTTTTCTGTGTCCCGATCTTGCCAAAAATGGTATACGCCTACCTCGTTTATTTTTTTAATTTTTTTCTAGATTCTAAATGACATTTAAAATGTTTTTCATCTACATGAGTTTCCTCAAAATCCAAATGGATATTGAGTTACAAATTTTGCCATTATTTAGGGTGTTTAGGGTTTTCGTGTCCCGATCTTGCCAAAAATGGTATACGCCTACCTCGTTTATTTTTTTAATTTTTTTCTAGATTCTAAATGACATTTAAAATGTTTTTCATCTACATGAGTTTCCTCAAAATCCAAATGTAGATTTAGTTACAAAATTTTGCCATTATTTAGTGTGTTTAGGGTTTTACGTGTCCCGATCTTGCCAAAAATGGTATACGCCTACCTCGTTTATTTTTTTAATTTTTTTCTAGATTCTAAATGACATTTAAAATGTTTTTCATCTACATGAGTTTCCTCAAAATCCAAATGGATATTGAGTTACAAATTTTTGCCATTATTTAGAGTGTTTAGGGTTTTCTGTGTCCCGATCTTGCCAAAAATGGTATACGCCTACCTCGTTTATTTTTTTTAATTTTTTTATAGATTCTAAATGACATTTAAAATGTTTTTCATCTACATGAGTTTCCTCAAAATCCAAATGGAGATTGAGTTACAAAATTTTGCCATTATTTAGGGTGTTTAGAGTTTTCTGTGTCCCGATCTTGTCAAAAATGGTATACGCCTACCTCGTTTATTTTTTTTTAATTTTTTTCTAGATTCTAAATGACATTTAAAATGTTTTTCATCTACATGAGTTTCCTCAAAATCCAAATGGAGATTGAGTTACAAAATTTTGCCATTATTTAGGGTGTTTAGGGTTTTCTGTGTCCCGATCTTGCCAAAAATGGTATACGCCTACCTCGTTTATTTTTTTTTAATTTTTTTCTAGATTCTAAATGACATTTAAAATGTTTTTCATCTACATGAGTTTCCTCAAAATCCAAATGGATATTGAGTTACAAATTTTGCCATTATTTAGGGTGTTTAGGGTTTTACGTGTCCCGATCTTGCCAAAAATGGTATACGCCTACCTCGTTTATTTTTTTTTAATTTTTTTCTAGATTCTAAATGACATTTAAAATGTTTTTCATCTACGTGAGTTTCCTCAAAATCCAAACGGAGATTGAGTTACAAATTTTTGCCATTATTTAGGGTGTTTAGGGTTTTATGTGTCCCGATCTTGCCAAAAATGGTATACGCCTACCTCGTTTATTTTTTTTTAATTTTTTTCTAGATTCTAAATGACATTTAAAATGTTTTTCATCTACATGAGTTTCCTCAAAATCCAAATGGATATTGAGTTACAAATTTTTGCCATTATTTAGGGTGTTTAGGGTTTTCTGTGTCCCGATCTTGCCAAAAATGGTATACGCCTACCTCGTTTATTTTTTTTTTAATTTTTTTCTAGATTCTAAATGACATTTAAATTATTTTTCATCTACATGAGTTTCCTCAAAATCCAAATGGAGATTGAGTTACAAAATTTTGCCATTATTTAGGGTGTTTAGGGTTTTCTGTGTCCCGATCTTGCCAAAAATGGTATTCGCCTACCTCGTTTATTTTTTTTAAATTTTTTTCTAGATTCTAAATGAAATTTAAAATGTTTTTCATCTACATGAGTTTCCTCAAAATCCAAATGGATATTGAGTTACAAATTTTTGCCATTATTCAGGGTGTTTAGGGTTTTCTGTGTCCCGATCTTGCCAAAAATGGTATACGCCTACCTCGTTTATTTTTTTTTAATTTTTTTCTAGATTCTAAATGACATTTAAAATGTTTTTCATCTACATGAGTTTCCTCAAAATCCAAATGGAGATTGAGTTACAAAATTTTGCCATTATTTAGGGTTTTTAGGGTTTTCTGTGTCCCGATCTTGCCAAAAATCACTACAAGAAAACTGACAGATACTGACGGAAATTAGTGACGGAAATAAATCCGTCACTAATACCGACGGATTAGTGACGAAATAGCAACGACCTGGGGTGAAAAACAAAAAACGAAATTAGGACGAGATTACCGACGGATTTAGTGACGGATATGCCGACGGATTTCATTTCGTCTCTAATCCGTCACCATTTTGGCGCCAAAAATTTGCGCACTTTTTTACCGACGAATTTGTGACGGAATGGCGACGGATATTTTTACTGACGGATTTGAGTCGTTGCTAAATTATTTAAAACAAATATTAAATTTATATTTTAGGTTAGCGACGGATTAGTGACGGAATTAATTACCGACGGATTAAAATCCGTCGGTAAATTAATTACATATTATTACCGACGGATTTGAGTCGTTGCTAAATTATTGATAATAAATATTATTATTATTGATATTAGGCATAATAATATTTTATAGTTTAAATTATTATTATTATTAATTATTTTATTAATTATTATAATAATGAAGAAATACAAGTAAATAAATATTTAGAAACATTTTTTTTTTCGAAACTCCCAATCACTTAATCTCGACGACAAGACAAACAAAGTTTATTGAACCCAAAACCTTTGGCATGATTTTTTAAAATGCGATTGGAGACAAGCCCTTTGGCATGATTTTTTAAAGAAAATGTTTCAAAATATCTTTTATTTCGGTACAAATCGGTCATTCATTCAACGAGAGAGTAAAATTTAACAAAATCTAAAGTTATACTACTGGTATTTAACCTTGTAAATATGTGCAATCGGTTGAATTCAGTTCAATTTTGAAGATTGGATAAATATTTGTACCCTTTTTTTATTCATATTTTTTACTCCTATTTCAATATGAAAGTATAAACACTACTACACATTAATGTGCTATGCAAATAATTATGCCCCGTTTGCACGACACTTCTTTTCTATTTACTCTCTGCAAGAAAGCACAATCCGCGTCAAAACCCGTCCAACAAAGCATCCACCCTCCACTTACAAACCATCAACGACCAGAAAACAACCTCACTCTTTTCACGCGGATCACAACTCAAAACCCAACCCCAAATTTCAAACATTTCAAACCCCCGCCCCCAGTCAAAACTCCACAAATCCCACCCCAATCCCTAATCCAATTCACCAATTCAATAAATCCAAAATCAAACCCAATTTCTCCATACACATCTTCAATCATGTCTGGCCGTGGTAAGGGAGGCAAGGGACTTGGCAAAGGAGGAGCCAAGAGGCACAGTGAAGGTTCTCGAGACAACATCCAAGGCATCACAAAGCCGGCAATCCGAAGATTGGCGCGTAGGGGCGGAGTGAAGAGGATTTACGGCGATCTATGAAGAAACCCGCGGAGTGTTGAAGATCTTTTGGAAAATGTTATTCGTGATCTTGTGACTTACCTGCTTTGAGCACGCAAGGAGGAAGACGGTGACTGCCATGGATGTGGTGTATGCGCTCAAGAGACAAGGAAGAACTCTCTATGGGTTTGGCGGTTAGATCTGTCTATGCTACTTGTAGTCAGATTTTAGATGTTGTTTTTCAATTCCTAATCTCAGGGAATTCTAATGTTTGTTTGGACATGAATGTAATTTGCAATTGAAGCCTGTATTAATTAAGATCTGGTTATTAGTTTTA
The DNA here is from genome assembly GCA_022495995.1 of Adenophora triphylla var. japonica. NCBI lineage: Eukaryota > Viridiplantae > Streptophyta > Magnoliopsida > Asterales > Campanulaceae > Adenophora > Adenophora triphylla. The sequence continues at coordinate 504,346 of JAFEMH010000454.1, read as the reverse complement.
ATATTATATACTCCTCACACACACTCACTTTGGTGGTTAGATCTGCCTTTGCTATTTGTACAAACTTTTGTTTGATTTGTGTTGATTGTGGATGGTGGTGTCTTTGTTATTTGTACAAACTTTTGTTTGATTTGTGTTGATTGTGGATGGTGGTGGAGCAAAGTGAACTTTTGAAAAATGTAAGGATTTATTTGAATATAAAAAAAGTTTAGTGACTGTTTTGAGAATAAAAAATGTTAAGGGACTGATTTGAGAATAAAAAAAAGTTGAGGGATTGATTTGAGAATAAATATATACTCCCTCCGTCCCATTAGTAATGGGAAATTTACTGTAGAGACGAAAATTAAGGAAAAGTGAATTATAGTGGAGGGAATAGTGAATTATAATGGTGTTGTGAGTATTAAAATAATGTAGGAGAGAGAATGAGTGGAGGGAATAGTAAAGATTCCTTTCCATTTTAGGAAGTTTGTGGTTTGTAATGGGACGACAAAAAAGGAAAGTTTGTGGTTTGTAATGGGACGGAGGGAGTATATATTTTTTAAAATATATTAATATTAATATATATATATATATATATATATATATATATATATATATATATATATAATTTTTTTAATAAAAAATATCAAATTAGCGACGGAAATATCCGTCACTAAATTGGTCCAAAAAATAAAACGACCATTTAAATAGAGACGAAATGATCCGTCGATAATCCGTCACTAAAATGGTCCAAAAAAATAAAATGACCATTTAAATAACGACGGAATAATCCGTCGATAATCCGTCACGAAAATGGTCCAAAAAATAAAACGACCGTTTAAATAGCGAAGGAATTTTCCGTCACTAATCCGTCGGCATAATGCTTTAAATTGGTCGTTTATTTTACCAAATTACCGACGGATTTTAAAACGTTAGTGACGGAAATATCCGTCGCTAAATCTGATTGAGAACCGTCAGTAATCCGTCAAAAAATTTAGTGACGCACGTTTTAACATCGGATTTTTTTTGTCTAAAATCCGTCACTAAATTGATTTAGTGACGGATTTTTGGCATTTAGTGACGGATTTTTCCGTCAGTAACTGCCGTTTTTCTTGTAGTGAATGGTATACGCCTACCTCGTTTATTTTTTTTTAATTTTTTTCTAGATTCTAAATGACATTTAAAATGTTTTTCATCTACATGAGTTTCCTCAAAATCCAAATGGATATTGAGTTACAAATTTTTGCCATTATTTAGGGTGTTTAGGGTTTTCTGTGTCCCGAACAGCCTCCCATCTGAGCGCATCCGGATCTGGACGCCTTTCCCAGCTCGCGATAGATGTACGCCAAAGCAGCTGATCCCCAGGCGAGACGCCCAAATCTCTGAAGATCCATGCACAGGGAAAGATAAGCTGCAGGCATCTTATCCTGACTCTTGTCCACAAACAGCGTGCAACCCAAGAGGAACAGGAGATAAGTGGATGCACGCGGTCATCGACATGTGCGACTGAACGGGCCTCAAAGGCAAGACGGAGCTCACGTAATGTGTAGGACGTGCCCCTCGGACGGCCGATGAGGTGTCTGCGTATGCAGGCGTAAGGTCGGGCTGCGGATCCGCCGTCTAGCAGGAAAACCCGTCTGGTGACATCTATAAATTGTAAATGAAGAATATGTCATATGCGATCAACCAAAGCTCTACATATTGAAAATGAAAAATATAACAACAATATACCTAGAATATGAGTGACGTCATGCATCGTAATCGTCATCTCCCCCCACGGCATGTGAAACGTGTTAGTCTCAGGAGACCACCGTTCCACAAATGTCGCTAGCCAGCGCCAGAGCTAGTCCGGCGAATGGTGGTATCATGCGCAGTGATGGATACCCGTAGCATCGACTGCAGTCAACCATGCTCGATCATCCTCGGCCAGTCTATCACGCGAGAACCTGTTTAAAGATTTATCAATAACAATTTTTAGAATTTCACAATAATGATTACATTAAAACCAATGTTTCGTCAAAGTTTATTTTTGTAAACAAATAGCTTACCTATCGAGATGCTGCTGTCTGGTATGGAACTTCACCACCGACTGGCTAGTGGGGTTGCCCCAAATCTCTCGGGCTCGGTGATGACCGAACCCGTATAACAAATCACAAACCTCGGGGCCGCCACCTGGGTCGCTCACACCTGCCCGTGATGGTGGCTCCTCCTCACCCGCACCCGCACCCGCACCTGCCTCCTCCTCCGTCCCCGCCCTCTAGCCACATCCCGACCCTCCTCCTCCCATGCCTCAATGGTCTAACATCACGTCCCTCCGCCTCCGCCTCCTCCTCCTCCTCCGCCGCCTCCTCCTCCTCCTCCTCCGCTGCCTCCCCCTCCTCCTCCTCCTCCTCTGCCTCCGTCGCCTCCCCCTCCTCCGTCGCCTCCTCCTCCTCCTCCTCCTCATCAGAGTCAGAAACTAAGACCTCCGCATCTGCCTCGGGAATACCCGTCTCATCATCATCCTCAGAACTCTCATCAAGCAAAACTTGCCTGTCATGTTTCTTTTTGGTGCGTCCGGGAAATTTCGTTGCTGCCTTCTCGGCCTTCCTCTTCTGTTAGACGCAGTCATACGTTCACGTCCCTACAATTTTTTTTAATAAGATAGTTAAATATAACAGTTCACAGTTCACATTTCGTGTGCCTATACACGAAATGTAGTGAGTTATTTCGTGTAAATTCATACGAATCATATGGAATCATTTCGTGTATAGGCATACGAAACACAATGAAATAATGTTTAGTTCATTTCGTATGACTATACACGAAATGCTAAGAACAATTTCGTGTACTTTTCATGCGAGATAGAATGACCAGTTTCGTGTATAGGCATACGAAACAAACTAAACATTGTTCCATTGTGTTTCGTGTGCCTATTTACGAAATTTTTGGAACCAGTTCGTATAATTTTACACGAAATGTTGTGAAACAGCACGTGTAAAATTACACGAAACAATCACATTCCAGAAACATATTTCGCAATACAATTTCAAACCCAGTTCATCAATGGAAACAACAAATTCAAACCCAGTTCATAACATCTCATTTTAAAACCCAGTTCATCAAACTAATTTTTGAGTAATAATGATACTCTCTTTGACCTAAACTCCAGAAAATCGAGGCCGGGGAGGGAGGGATTACCTTCTTTACAGGCACGGTGGTAGACGATGTTCCGGCGGCCATGGCAGCGGCGGTAGCGGCGGCGGAAGCGCCGGACTTAACTGCCGGAATTTTCATTCTCACCATTGTAGCGTCGTTCGTCGTTCGTGTTCGTCGGTTCGTGTACGAGAGAGAGAAGAGAAGCTTGAACGTTGGAGGGAATGAGAGGAATGAAAAAAAAAATTATATATAAATGGGCATTTTCGTCATTTCCATGTGCCTTGCATTTTTCATGCCTTGCAAATAAAATTCACCGTTCAAGAGAGGGAAACAAGACCTGTTTTAGCACAAGTCCCCACTGGTCCAGGAAAAAATTGCTCAACCACCACCTGGTGTGATGCAAATGGTGGTCCCACCTAGAAGTGACAACAATGCAAACTTTTCAAGGGTTGTAACTTCTCAACAAGTTTCAAATGAAGTCACTCAACAACAAAATTCAAGATCACTCAATGAAGATCACATATTAGTATACCTTTTGTTACATTTGAACACTAGCTGGCCTTTTGGAACTTTGTCAACTTAACATGTATTTAACCTTAACTGTTGGCTTTTAGATATTCACTTTTGAATTTTCTATCCACATAAAAAACTTGCAATCCCTTCGATTCTGGAAAATAAATGAAAAATTAGAAAGGAATTGAAATAAGAACCTCACGGCTTCAAATGAAAATCAAAAATAAAGAAAAAATTACCTTATCGGCTTATCGTTGGGACAATTAACAAATCTTCTTTCCGGATTACTCTTTATCAATGATGTATGTTGCACTGCCATTAATCCGCACTTGCAGTTCATGGTGGATGGGAGAGAAAAGAAGCCGGAAACAAGGAAAAAATGAGAGAGGAAGAAGAAATGGATTGTGATGTAGGACAAAACAAGGAAAAAGTTAAGTTTGTTATCGTACGAACGGACGAGAGATTGATATCGTTCAATCAGACGAAAAGAGTAACATAACTCAAAGAAAACACACAGCTATGAAGAAGAACACTTAGTATTTTTTTTTTGAATGCCTCAACACATGATAAACACCCTTTATATAGGCTGTAAAATGGGGCTGAGTACATGAACTTATAGATAAGGAGGAATAGGGAAAGACTAGATAAGACATACAATTAATGGATCTACATTCAGATGAATGAACTACTGATTGAACCTGACTACTACTATACCGACGGCTGAAAATGACTTTTGAACAAATTTGTGCTTATTTGCTGGAACATTCTGGATCATTCTCCATTATTCCCTTCCGCTTGCATGACAATCCGACTCGGATTTGTCGTCTTGATAGTATGGTTAGAGGTCAGCAACGTTGAACGTCTTAGAAATCCTCATATCATCAGGCAAATCAAGGACGTACACGTTGTCGTTACTCTTTTTGATTACTTTGAATGGACCAATCTTTCGAGAATCAAGTTTATGATGTCCTCCTCGCTCTTTGCGCAAATATACCATCACAACATCACCAACCTCGAAAACTTTTTCACGACGGTGTTGGTCAGCTGCAACCTTGTAATTAGCAGTTGTTTCCTCTAACCTCTTCTTCACCTCCGCAATTGTATCCACATGATTTTGAGCAAGTAAATCAGCAGATTCGCTATTCTTGAAACCAGTAGGGAGCTTGATAAGGTCAACAGTGGTTGCTGGAACTTTCCTGTAAACAACAGAGAACGGTGACATACCTGTAGCTTGGTGTTGTGCGTTGTTGTAGGCAAATTCAGCTTGTGCCAATGCAATATCCCATTGCTTCTTTTTCTCCACACACAAACAACGTAACAAACTGCCAAGGTCCGATTGACGACCTTTGTCTCTGCCCATCTGTCTGGGGGTGAGCCGAACTACTGAACTTTAATTTGGTCCCAAAACGTTTTCACAAAGTCGACCAAAATACAGCAAGAATCTTTGAATCACGGTCAGAAGTAATTGTGCGAAGGATTCCATGAAGCCGAACAATCTCCTGAAAAAATAGTTTTGCAAGATGAGGTTCATCAGTAGTCTGCTTGCATGGAATGAAATGCGACATCTTAGAAAAGCGGTCTACCATAACAAATATAGAATCAAACCCTTTTTTAGTACGGGGTAATCCCAAAACAAAGTCCATAGATAAATCCTCCCAAGGCTGCTCCGGAATAGGCAATGACATATAAAGTCCAGTGTTTTGGCTTTGTCCTTTTAGTGTTTAACAAATAGAACACTTCTGCAAAATCCTCTCAGTATCCCTCTTCAATTGCGGCCAGAAATATCTCTCCTCAAGTCGCCCAATGGTTTTGTCACGTCCCAAATGTGCACTAAGCCCTCCAGCATGAAGCTCACGAATAAGCTTCTCCTGTAATGAAGTTCACGGAATGCAAAGACGGTTGCCTTTGAATAAATACCCATCTTGAACCAAGAAGTCTCCCATAGGTTATTTGGCTTGGTACTTAGACCAAATATCACCAAAATCTTGATCACCAACATAAAGTTCCGGGAGAAATTCAAACCCAATAACCTCATTTCTAACAATAACAAGAAGAGCTGCACGTCGACTTAAGGCATCAGCTACCTTATTTGATACTCCTGATTTGTGCTTAATAACGTATTTGAACTGGCCGAGGTAAGCTGCCCATCGAACATGCATCTTATTCTTAAGAGATCGATAGGACCGAAAATGTACCAATGACCGGTAATTAGTAAATAACACAAATTCCTTTGTTATTAAGTAATGCTCTCAAGTCTTAAAACCGTGAACAACTGCAAAAAGATCTTGATCATAAGTAGTCCAACTCAGACGAGCTTCATTAAGTTTCTCACTAAAAAATGTGATGTGACGCCCTACCGGTGCTAGAACACCTCCCACACCAGTTCTACAAGCGTCACATTCCACCTTAAATACTTTGTCAAAATCAGGAAGTGCAAGTACTGAAGCAGAGGTCAGTTTTTGCTTGATTTCATCAAAAGCTCGCGTTGCTGCAGGAGTCCATTTAAATGTTCGAAACTGCTTCGGACAGTCTGTAATTGGTGCAACAATACTGCTGAAATTACGAACAAAGCGCCTGTAAAATGTTTCTAATCCATGAAAACTGCGTACCTCAGAGTTGGAGGTAGGAATAGGCCAATCAACAATGGCCTGAATTTTCTGTTGATCAACGTGCACACCGTCCTTACTAATCACATACCCCAAAAATAATACACGATCCACCATAAAATGACATTTCTTCAAGTTAATATAAAGCTCATTATCTTGAAGAACTTTAATAACTTGTTTCAAATGGTTTTCATGTTCCTCAATACTTTTGTTGTATATAAGAATATCGTCAAAGTAAACAATAATAAATTTATTAAAGAATGGTTTGAGCACCTGGTTCATAAGTCGCATGAATGTGCTTGGTACATTAGATAAGCCAAAGGGCATTACCAGCCACTCGTAGAGTCCCTCCTTGGTTTTGAAAGCCGTCTTCCATTCATCTCCAGGACGATACGGATTTGATGATACGTCAAATCAATTTGATAAAGACAACTGAACCAGATAGTTGATCAAGCATGTCATCCAATTGGGGAATCGGAAATCTCTACTGCACGGTGATCCGATTGATAGCCCGGGATTTCCCTTTTTTGGCACCAATAAAGCAGGTACTGCACATGGGCTCATACTTTCACGCGCATACCCAATCCACAACAAATCCTTTACCTTTTCTTGCAAAATCTTGGCTTCCTCAGGATTTAGATGGTAATGGGATAGGTTAGGTAGCTTAGCACCAGGAATAAAGTCAATGTGATGCTGAATGTCACGCATTGGAGGTAGTTGAGTTGGCTCTGAAGTCTGAAGTAAGCTATAAGGTGGGGAAACTCCGTCAAAAAATGTTGAACCACCTCAGGAACATGTATCTCGCCATACTCCGGTTTGATAACTAGCGCATATGCCCCGCCAGATTTCTTCATGTCAGCTACAAATGAACCATTAGAATCTGAGAGAGAGGAATGCTCGCCCTTCACTTTAGAAGGGGATGTCTGCCCTTCCATTTTAGAAGGTGGTTTTGGACTGCCCAAAGGTGCAATTATAATCTTCTTACCTTTCCACCGAAACATATAAGTATTTTCACAGCCCCTATGTGTGGCATCCACATCAAACTGCCAAGGTCGCCCCAATAAAATCTGACACACGTCCATATCAACATCACAGAACACATCGTCTAAGTAAAACTTACCCATAGCCAAGAGGACTTTATATATATCCGATTCACCTGCAATTTTGGACCTTTCTGGATCCATCCAATCTGATAAGGAGTGGGATGGGGTTCAGTTGGGAGTTGTAATTGATCAATTAATTTTTGATCAATTAAGTTCTCACAACTGCAACTATCAATGATCAAGCTACAAATTATTTTACCTACTCGGCACCTTGCTTGAAATATTTTTCTGCGTTGACTCGGCTCTTCTTGTTTGGAGGAACCCAACGTTCGTTGAATCACGAGTACACTTCATCTTGTTCGTCACCACAAATATCATCAGCTTCATAATTCTGCTCTTCGTCTCCAAGGTCTCCCTGTTCTTCCTCCACTGTGGTATCAACTACGTGAACTAACCTGCGGCGACACTTATTAGACTTGTGCCCCGGCTGATTACACCTATAACGTTTGCTAAGGTGTGGATGTTGGTTGGTAAGGATTCTGATTGGTTGGTGTAAAGGTTGGACGGGGATCAGCTTTAGTCTGGTTGCTCTTAAATGGGCACGTCTGACCTTTTTGCTTGATGACACAGATGGCTGGATAGGTGTAGCAGCAGGTGCGCGCTGCTGGACAACCCCGGGGGAGTATGGCTGCTGAGTCTCCCATTGATTTTGTCGACCATAAGAAGATCATGAGGGTGGCTGAGATAGTAGAGCCTTCGCTCCGGCTGCCATTTCTCGAGCATCTAACAAAGACATAATAGTCTGGACACCAATACGATCCTGAATTTCTGGTTTGAGTCCTCTGGCATATCGAGCAACCTGCTGGTCATCATCTTCCCGTATACTGCACAAATCTGTCAATCTTAAAAATTCTTCTGTATAGCCTGCTACTACTGACCGATTGCGCCTTGATAACAATCAAGCAATTGGCGGTAGAGATTCTGAGTATAATCCCACGAAAGAAATATTTGCTACAATAGTTCCTTCATCAAAGGCCAATCTCGAACTGGAGGTTGGTGAAGCCTGTAACGCACTTCTCGCAGATTTTACCACCAAGCTCCTGCACCTCCATGCAATTTATATGCAACAATGGCTACCTTTCTGTCTTCACTAAAATCCATGATTTCAAAGAACCTTTCAACTTCGTTAAGCCAATCAAGAAATAACTATTTCTAAGCTACCATTAAAAGTTGGAAGTTCAGCTTAAATACGATACCCATCATAATCATCTCGGCGAGGAACTCGTCTATGGTATATTTGATTATCAGCAGCAGGTTCAGGTAGTTGTCGACACGCGATGTTGGGGGCTGCAACATGTTCGCGACCTACTGGATTCTCACGTGGCTGACCATTAAGACATAGAGCTTCCAATATTTGTTGAATCGATGCACACGCCTCTTGTACGGCCTCTTCTAGGACTGCAAAATGTTGTTCGAAGGCTGCAGAATTCATGGTTGGTTCTTCTGCCATGACTCTGACTCTGGTGATGAATGATAAAAGTTGCTGCAACGAAAGCGTATTGGACAGTAATTTATAGAAAAATTGCTTGAACCTTTGCTCGGATAGCAACTGATGTAGGACAAAACAAGGGAAAAGTTAAGTTCGTTATTGTACGAACGGACGAGAGATTGATATCGTTCAATCAGATGAAGAGAGTAACATAACTCAAAGAAAACACATAGCTATGAAGAAGAACACTTAGTATTTTTTTGAATTTTTGAATGCCTCAACACTTGATAAACACCCTTTTATATAGGATGTAAAATAGGGAAAGTCTAGATAAGACATACAATTAATGGATCTACATTCAGATGAATGAACTACTGATTGAATGCTGATTGAACCTGACTACTACTATACTGACTGCTGAAAATGACTAACAAATCTGTGCTTATTTGCTGGAACATTCTCCATTAGATTGTTTCTACTGTTGTGTGGGTTTCTCCTTAAACCTAGATTTGATTTCTCCTTGAACGTGTCAGGCATGCGTATGGGGAAATGACGTTTTTTTCCTCATTTAAACTCACCTGAGTTGCATGTGTTTTGCCTCCATCCATGAAATGTGACAGACATCCAAATTTTCTTCGGATTGCCATTTTACGTGAACATAATGCACTAAATTGCCACTTTTGGTACTATATGACCCAAATTTCAATTCCGGGTAAACTTAGTGGTAGTATGGTGCAATTTGCCCCAAAATGAATGTCATTTCTGAAAAAAAAAAAAATTGTCCCTAAATGCTTTATTACCAAAAAAATATTAGCTAGTCATTTTATTATCATAAAACAAAATGTTTAGAAAGTGGATAAAAAGAATATTTATGGTTCTTTGCCATTAAAATGTATAAAAACACACATTTTTAGATTGTTCCTTAAAATGAATTTTGGACATTAATTTAGGGACAGAGGATTCTTCCATCATTTTTAATGAAGCCAAATACTCGCTATTTTTTTCTTGGGAATATGATAAAATAAAGCAAAATGACTCACAAAACTGTCTGCGCTTTTTTGTTATGAAGCAGCAGTCAGTCCATACAATTTTCGACGCAATTTTCATCGTGGGTCGTCCGAAAATAGTCTCTCTGCTTTAATACAAGGACAAGACTATCAAGGATGATTCTCCTCCAAACACAATTGAGGCGCCAGCCTCGGATCTTGTCAGGCGCCCGCCTCAGAATATTTACACCATGGCTGAAGCTACTGGAAGCCAAGCGCCCGCCTCGTCACAGCCCAGGCGCTCGCCTCAACTACAACAAAACACGGCAACATCTTCTGGACATGAGGCGCCCGCATCACTCAAGGCCAGGCGCCCGCCTCAGCCACATTGTGCCTCGGCTGTTGCTTCTGTCTCCCAGGCGTTCGCTCCATGTCTCTCCAGGCGTGCGCCTCATCCGTTGACTGCTGTCTTGAAGTTTCCTACTTAGTTTTGGTTTCTATATTCTAATCATGTATATTTGGTAGTATATTTGTATTAGGAAACAAAATCACCTAATTGTATAGTTAGGATTCCAAATCCTTGTATAGAAAGGACTCTTCTAGTGTATTATAAATTCAATGCTAATCAATAAACAAATTAGCTTTTCCAAACTCTTACATGGTATCAGAGCGGTAAGATTCAAACCCACCTTCCTAAACCCCTCCAATTTTCGGCATCCCCCCACCCTGCAATGGTCGGAGCTTCCTCCACCATTCCAAAGGCTTCCCACAAAGCCGTCGCTAAAACCGACGATGAATCGGCCATCACCACGTCTACCCCTAACCCGGCAGCCATAAATTGGTTTTGCCAATATCGCCCCACCCTTAGGGCTCCCATAAGAACCTTAGATCCCACCATTGCTCTAGTCCACCCATCCACCCCCACCACCGCCCAAACTCGTCCATCACCCAACCGTATCTCTTACCACACCACCAAATACCACCCCATATACTCCCCCCCCTCCCTTCCATCCCTACCAACACCGAAACCCACAAACTAACCACCAAGCCCACAATGCCGCCTATTACAACCCCTCTCCCCCTCCTTCTTGGTTCATCGATAGTGGTGCAACCAACCACATCACAAACAATCTTTCCAACCTTGCCCTATCCACACCCTACAATGGCAGTGACGACGTCATTATCGGAGACGGCTCCTCTTTTCCCATATCTCACATAGGTTTCTTCTCTTTTTCCACTCCCTCATCTCTTCTTCACTTCAATAATGTGCTACATGTTCCTCTCATCACTCGCAATATTCTATCTGTGTCTCAATTATGTCGTGATAATAATGCCGTTATTGAATTCTCCCACTCTTCCTTCCTTATTAAAGACAAAACTACAAATCAAACCCGTATCCATGGAAACCTTGAGGACGGCGTCTACGTCTGGCACCCTCCACCCATTCAAGCTCACTCAAGCTCGCTCTCTTCTCAGCTGTGGCATCATAGGTTAGGACACCCTGCTCCCCCTGTTCTCAGTTTATTACGTAACAAATTTAGTCTATCTATTTCCCCCAACTTACCTCCATGTAATTCCTGTTTCATCAACAAAAGCCACAAGCTTCCGTTTGCATCCTCCTCTCTCGTCTCTCATGCTCCCCTTGATCTCATCTTTTCGGATGTATGGACCTCTCCAATTCACTCCCTAGACAACTTCAAATACTATGTCATCTTTGTCGATCACTACACCAAATATATTTGGTTCTATCCCCTTAAACACAAATCCGACACCTACAACACCTTTATCCGCTTTAAAACACTCGTCGAAAAATACTTCAAACGTCCCATCATTCAAGTCTACTCTGACAACGGGGGTGAATACCTCAAACTTACACCCACTCTAGGTCAAAAAGGCATCACCCACCTTACCACCCCTCCTCACACTCCTGAACACAGCGGGTATGCCGAACGTCGTCACCGCCACATTGTAGAAACATGTCTCACCCTCCTTTCCCATGCCAACCTACCCCTCACCTTTTGGCCCTATGCCCTCACCACTACTACCTACCTCATAAACAGGTTGCCTACTCCCACCCTAAACAATGATTCCCCCTACCTCCGCCTATTTCGCACCCCTCCAAACTACACAAAATTACGAAGCTTTGGTTGTCTTTGCTACCCCTGGCTTCGCCCATACACTCCCCATAAGCTAGCCCCTAAATCCATCCCATGTATCTTCGTTGGCTACTCACCTACGCAAAGTGCGTACTACTGTCTTGACCCCACCTCCCATCGAGTCTACACCTCCCGTCATGTCCGCTTTGTTGAAAATACCTTCCCATACAATTCCCTCAACACCACTCCCCCCACTACTTCCGCTCCCCCTCCCTCTAACTGGCACACCCTATTCCTCCCTATTCTAAACACTACCTCCCCCGTCACACCTCCCCCCCATAACCCCACACCTCCCCCCGCTCCCCCCACTCCTCCCTCTCCGAACCAACCCACGCCTCCCCCAACACCTCCCTCTCCAAACCACACCCCCAATAACCAAAATCATCACCCAACCCCAGCCCTAGCTGAACCACCATCCCTAGCTGAACCACCATCCCCACCTCACCCTGAAACAACTCAACCACCCCCATCCCCACCTCCCCCCCACCAACTACCCGTACCATCACCACAAGGTTATCCCATGGCATCACCAAACCCAACCCCAAGTATGCCAACCTTTCCCTTCTCACCTCCCCCACAAGTCTTCCCACCACCACCAAACAGGCCCTATCCATTCCCCACTGGCGTAATGCCATGATTGAAGAGTTTCAAGCTCTAACCCGCAACAATACTTGGTCTTTGGTTCCCCCTACCACAGCTCATAATATTGTCGAATGCAAGTGGGTCTTTCGCATCAAATACAATCCCGACAACACCATTCAGAAATACAAGGCTCGGCTCGTTGCCAAGGGTTTTCACCAACAACCCGGTGTTGACTACACCGACACATTTAGTCCAGTTGTAAAACCAGCCACTGTCCGACTCATCCTCTTCCTTGCCACCACCAATCATTGGCCACTTCGCCAACTTGATGTCAACAACGCCTTCCTTCAAGGTACCCTCTCTGAAACCGTGTTTATGACCCAACCCCCCGGATTTGAGGATTCCGCCAACCCGTCCTCTGTTTGTCGTCTCTCTAAGGCCATCTATGGTCTCAAATAGGCCCCTCGTGCCTGATTTCATGAACTCAAAACCTACCTCATATCATTTGGCTTCCACCCCTCTCTAGCCGATCCCTCCCTCTTCATACTAAACACATCCCCCTCCCCAATCTACCTACTAGTATATGTCGACGACATCATTGTCACTGGACCATCTCCACCTCACCTTCAGTCATTCATCACCGGTCTATCACACCGGTTCTCTCTAAAAGACCTTGGCCCTCTATCCTACTTCTTGGGTGTCGAAGTAGTCCCCAACCATGATGGCCTCCTTCTCTCCCAAACAAAATACATCCATGACCTTCTCACACGTCACAATATGATTGGTTGCAAACCACTCCCAACTCCCATGGTCACATCTCCACCCCTCACTCGGTCCACTGCTACTCCCGCTGTTGACCCTACCCCCTATCGAGCCATTGTTGGCGGTCTATAATATCTGTCCTTCACTCGTCCCGATATTGCATTCTTCATCAACAAACTCGCTCAGTTCATGCAAAGTCCTCAACCTCCTCATTGGGTTGCACTCAAGCGGCTCCTCCGCTACCTCCATGGCACTATGCATTTGGGTCTACAGATTTTCGCCAAGTCTCCTCCTTCACTTCATGCATTCTGTGATGCGGATTGGGCAGGGGACAAAGATGACTTTGTGTCCACTTCAGGGTTCTTAGTTTATCTTGGGCGCAACCCAATCACTTGGTCATCACGCAAGCAACGTGCTCTCGCTCAATCCACAACAAAGGCATAATTTCGAGCAATTGCTGACACCGCTGTGGAACTCTCATGGGTTAAGGACCTACTCACTGAGCTTAGATTCTCCTTGCCTGCTACACCTGTGGTCTATTGTGACAACCTAGGTGCTACAACCTATTCTGCTAACCCGGTTTTCCACTCTCGAATGAAGCATGTGGCTCTCTCATTTCACTTTGTCCGTGAACAAGTTCAATCCTTCTCTCTTCGTGTACAACACATTTCTGGTTCGGACCAACTGGCTGATATCTTGACGAAACCGCTACCTCGCATACGCTTCCATCATCTCGCTTCCAAGATTGGCCTTCACCCTGGATTATCCATCTTGCGGGGGCGTATCAAGGATGATTCTCCTCCAAAGACAATTGAGGCGCCAGCCTCGGATCTTGTCAGGCGCCCACCTCAGAATATTCACACCATGGCTGAAGCTACTGGAAGCCAAGCGCCCGCCTCGTCACAGCCCAGGCGCTCGCCTCAACTACAACAAAACACGGCAACATCTTCTGGACATGAGGCGCCCGCATCACTCAAGGCCAGGCGCCCGCCTCAGCCACATTGTGCCTCGGCTGTTGCTTCTGTCTCCCAGGCGTTTGCTCCATGTCTCTCCAGGCGTGCGCCTCATCCGTTGACTGATGTCTTGAAGTTTCCTACTTAGTTTTGGTTTCTATATTCTAATCATGTATATTTGGTAGTATATTTGTATTAGGAAACAAAATCACCTAATTGTATAGTTAGGACTCCAAATCCTTGTATAGATAGGACTCTTCTAGTGTATTATAAATTCAATGCTAATCAATAAACAAATTAGCTTTTCCAAACTCTTACAAAGACTGCATACATCCGACCCCCTTACCCCATCGTGGGTGAGAGACTTTGCGATAATGGGGTATTGTTGTTGTTGTATTTAGGGACGGAGGAAGTAACTTTGGACTATGATGCTCGGACTCTTTGGTTTACTCGGCCGGACCGTTGTCAACCGCACTAATATAGGGGTGTTCGACACAGGTACGGCGGGGTAAACCAAAGAGCACGAGCATAAGAGATTTTGGATGATCAAAGATGTAATCTATGACCCCAAGTCTTACTGGCCACAGTAGTGTCAGCCTTTTCCTATCGCATATCTTAGATCGGCAAAATAGTCAAATGTCAAGAGTTAATATCAATGCCATGCATCATTCAAGGGATGTCCTGTTGTGTCTTTTTAACGCTGGAATGTTGGAAAAATATGTTGCGAGCGAAGGAAATTGTGTATTTTTTTTTCATGAATCGTTTGTCGTTTGACAAATATTATTGTGGGTTCATGTTCCACTCCGTGTAAACATTGAAATGGTATATCTATATGTCCAATTTGAGATTGAATAAGAAAGATATGATAGCTCAAAGTTGATGGGTTGAAATGTAACTTCTAAAATTTAACCCCAATATTAATGTCATATGATTCCTATGATTCCTAGATTAATTGAGGGATTAATAGGGATCATTACCTTGGGATTTCAGGTTACAAAGTGCAAAATCAAACTTCATGAATACAAGGTAATGAATCTAATATTAATACAAAGATTAATTGGGTATTCATGGAAGATTTGGTGGAAGTATAAGAGTTGAAAGCACACAACAAAAGAGATGAATTCTTTTTTCATAAATTCTCCATCTTCCCCTTTGCAATTTGCTTTCTTCTTTCTTTGGCCTCCGAGAATAGTACACAATTGTAAGGTGATTTTGTCCGACCATAGTGAGATTCACCGAAAGACTCAAGTGTGTAGTAGTATTTGGTTCATCCGTTTTATCCTGTGAGACTAACGTCCATTGAAGCCTCGAGCACTCGCAGTGAGGGGGCGAATTAGTTTTAAGGAGAGTGCGTCATGCATGGCTCATACTCAAGCAAATCAAGACAATGATCATACGGTTTTCTCTTTATTCAAGTTTATATTGTAACTTGTATTTTATTTATATTGTAATTCTTTTTCTATTATGCTCAATTAATGATTTTGTCTAACAATCTTAAGACTGATTTCCAATTTGAAAAAGGAATATAGATTTGAGAAATTTAGTGTAGCGGTGGCACGGGAGAAAAGATGTAATGAGATGGAAGGGACGGTGGGAGGATAATTCCAGCACGGTTCGCAATGACCAGATGTGGTAAAATTTGCAATTCCCGATTCGTTAACCATTGAATCAAGCTCAAATTTTGTGAGCAAGTTTTAGACTCAGAATAATATTCTGGATAGTGAAGATCGGATTCCAAAATCCGTAGATGAAGATATAAATTCGAAGTATAGCCGTTTTTGTGAATTAAACACTAATAATAAGTTCTCTTTTTTAACGAGATCAACCAATGTTGAAGAGTTGATTGGCCCATGACATCAAAGATGTTGTAACGATTGTATAAACTAGTTGTGGAGATGTAACATTTAATGTTTATTCAATGGATGAAATGTCTCTTATGTTTCACGAGAATCATAGTGAGAAAAATTGAAAGTTTGTTGCAACTAAATTGAGAAAATTAATGTTGAAATATGTAGTATTTAACGTTGCATTTTATTAATGATGTATTTACAAAGATGATAGGGATTCTTGAAATGAGTTGTTTAATCCTATTATTGTTAATGGTGACAATTATCATAAAAATGAAAACAATAGAGCTTTTTGAAAGAAGTTGAATTATATTGTTGTGAACATTGAAAAATGTCACATCAAAATTATAGGGCTTCTTGGAAGAAGTTGTTAAAACATATTAAGGAAATATGTGACTAATTTCATAAAGATAAAAATAATAGGACTTATTGAAGGAAGTTGTTAAATTTTATTGTTGTTGATGTTGACAAATGACACAAAATATTTAGAAGGGCTCCCTAAAAGAAATTGTGTATTATGCAAATGAGAATGTGGCTTTCTCTAATTTAGAGGTACTCCAAGATGAGATCTTTAAAGTTTTGGAATAATTAACCTTCAACTATAATTTCATAAAGAAATTTAGAGGTTTATATATATGGTGGTTATAAGAAATAAATTGTGTTAATTTTCCATTGAATTAGCAATTTATTCTTGGAACAAATTCTCTAATTAAGTTAGAGAATTATATTTGTAACAACAAAGTTATAATTGTTGAAAATTAAAGCCAATCATTGGGAAAGACTCTTTGTGTGGAGACAAATCTCTAACGTAATGTGCTTGTTCCAAGTATTCGGAATCACTAGAGTGAGAAGTTAAAAAAATTGTTGGCCTCGACTTTAAATGATGACAACAAAAGATGTTCTACTTGACCACCTTGAATTTAGAGATGTTTCTTATGAAAGATCCTACAAAGTTAAGTGAAAATGAGATGTATGTTTAAGTCGTGAGTGCGGTTGAAGCATGCAAGTCGAATTTGTTATATAACATATATATTACAAAAAAAAAAAAAAAAAAAAACAATTGAGGGAGACTTTGGACTATAAATATAAACCGAGAATGTGGGTGTAATGAAATTCATTGTGATCCACTTCATTGTTTTTAAAACAGTTAACTCCATAAACCGGAAAAAAAAAATCAAATGGAAAAAATTGAAATACTTTCATCATGAAAACCATGCAGAGTGGATGATGTTGAGTGAAATTCTCAACTGCCAGCAATAATTGAAAAATTGTTTCTTGGAAAGATTTCAATAATCACCTCAAAAATAAATGAATAGAAATGAAGTTGAGGTGCTTGCTATTCGCCTTTGTGTTGGAAAAGAGAATAGAGAATCGGAAAATAAGTTGTCTAATTCTTCCGGCGGCGAAAGCTAATGAGGTAGAACATACCTAAATGCTTGAGGCAAAGACAGAGTTAGTCAAATGTTGTTTGAAAAGTCAAACTTGTTTGAAAAAGTCACACATATACCTTCTGTCTTTAGAGACAACGGTGAATTCATCAAGAATGATATTCATGATGTTTGAATGAATGAAATGAAAGTGTGTTCAAGTGATCAATAATGAGAATAAATCTTGTTATATGGTCAAAATAAATACAAATAAGAGTTATCAAATATGTGCTTGAAGTTATAATCAAGGCATATTGATGCTTAAGATGTGAATATTATTCACACAAATGATGGTAAAATGTAAGTTTTTACTTTTACTGTTGCTTGCTAGAAAGCAAAATATTGAATCTTATCTATTTAAAGGAAAAGTTGTAAATCAACTTAAAAAAGAGATAGTGATAAAACACAACTAAGTGTAGTTTGTGTATACTAAAGACTATTTGATTGCATATGTGTTGGGTATGATTAGAATAGTAGTGCTTATAGAATTCTTGTTTATAAATCCAAGAATCAATGTATACATAAGAATACTATAATTGACGCAGCACGGAAGCCGATAAATTTCGTGATTAGCGCACTAATCACAAGAACCCTTCAAGCGAAGGATCCTCAAACACAATACTGGAATCCACCAGCAGAAATCTGGAATCCACCAGGAATAAAGAGAAAAACTCTTCAAAATTAATAGTATCAAAAGCTGAGTTTAACAAAGCCTAAAAGATGTTTAAATACTATCTCTAAACCCTAAAACAAACCCTAAAACGAAATAACAATCTAATGATTAAAGTACCCCTAAGTAAAATAAAATTAAAATAGTAGCAATAGTAGTCCAACGCAAACATCACCACCCTAATTAAATAAAATTAAAATAGCAGCAGCAATCAGTATTCCAACGCAAACATCAGCAAAATCCCGTCGGCCAAGGCTTGAGACGCCCGCACCGAGAGGGGCCGGGGCGCCACGCCTGAGCACAGCACAACATCGCCCTTGGTTGTCTTGGCTTGAGGCGGACGCTTGGAAGTAGGTGGGGCGGCCGCTTGGTCCCAACCTGGTACTCAACCTCTGATTCGTCTCCTGCATCAGTCAACCACTCTTCAAAAAAACTCGACCCCGAGTTCATATCCGATATTTGGCAAGATCCGCTCCAGAAGAACAAATACTTTGAATAAATCAATGCTTTTCTTGCCTTCGGAAAAAAATTTAACACTTGTCCGTCCCAATGAAACAAGTATTTTGAATACATTCGCCCCTTTTGAAAGTTTTGAGGTAGACCAATTTTGTCCGGATGAAAATTTAGACTACCAATCCCATCCATCCGTTGATCGTCCGTCCCATCTTCCTCAGAGTCCACAATGAATGAAAAATTAGCGTCCTCCATGGACCCTTCCACAATTTCCCCATGATCAATAATAAAAATATCATCAACAAAATCATCGCCCCATACAAAATTCGATTTTGCAACAAACCAATTATTTCGGACTTCCTCCTTCACCTTGGGCTCAATAGGGGCATGAACATGGATCATAATATTTGCAGGAATAATTCCACCACATACCTGAATGATTTCGTCTTTTGCACACAAATCTTCCTCCTTAATTCCCAAATTCTCCTCTCCAATCTTTTCCTTCGTTTCAGCCAATGGAACTGCTGGAAAAACGGATTTGTCAACTTTTGAATTTAATTCTCCGCCGTTTGAATTTAATCCTTTCTTTTCAATCGACTCGACGCGGTGGAGACTTTCTCCGCAACTTTCTTCTTGAGCACAATTCTTGTTATTCTGCAACAAGACCTCGAACTGGCTCCGACGTTCTTCTTCAGCACGTTCATAGACTGCAGATCTACGCGCTTTCAGTTTCTGAATCTTGGCAGTGTAGTGATTGGCTTTGTCGGCCTAAAACTTGGCTTCCATCCTATGTCGCTGCCTAAGCACTCGCTCCCTTGAGGCTCGATTCAGATCTCTGATTGATTTATATTTCTGCACACGTCGATCATGCTTGTCCGCTTCATCGAGTTCTTCGTCCTCTAACACTAGAAAATATTGTTCCTTTTGTCGAGCACGATCCAATCGACGATCTATTTCATGAATAACTTCGTCATCAGATCTTGTTACTTGAACCCCCATAACGAATCAGCGATGAAAAGACAGGATATGGCCTGCTCTGATACCAACTGACGCAGCACGGAAGCCGATAAATTTCGTGATTAGCGCACTAATCACAAGAACCCTTCAAGCGAAGGATCCTCAAACACAATACTGGAATCCACCAGCAGAAATCTGGAATCCACCAAGAATAAAGAGAAAAACTCTTCAAAATTAATAATATCAAAAGCTGAGTTTAACAAAGGCTAAAAGATGTTTAAATACTATCTCTAAACCCTAAAACAAACCCTAAAACGAAATAACAATCTAATGACTAAAGTACCCCTAAGTAAAATAAAATTAAAATAGTAGCAATAGTAGTCCAACACAAACATCAGCACCCTAATTAAATAAAATTAAAATAGCAGCAGCAATCAGTATTCCAACGCAAACATCAGCAAAATCCCGTCAGCAGCTTGAGACGCCCGCCTGGAGAGGGGCCAGGCGCCCGCCTGGACAACAGCAACATCGCCCTTGGTTGTCTTGGCTTGAGGCGAACGCTTGGAAGTAGGTGGGGCGGCCGCTTGGTCCCAACCTGGTACTCAACCTCTGATTCGTCTCATGCATCAATAATGGAATCATGAAACGCTTCTATATTTAAGAATATGTTTCCGTATAAATTAAGAGATGAGGCAATCATTTAAACGGATTCAAGATTCAATAGAAGAATAAGAAACTTATCATGAGGAAATGACGAAGAAAAGGTAAAACCTCGACATATCAAATGAGATAGGATAAGAAAATTCTATAACCCAGATTTTCTAACCTACATGCAAGAAAGTGAATCACAAAGTTATAAATGTATTGAGCGCTTAGGAAGAAACTTTGTGCAAAAGGGTCATAAAAATTGAGATTAATTTCATCTTAAAAAATCATACTTGGGAACTAGTGAAAGTATCTCCGACTAGTAAACCAGTAGGATATAAGTTAAATTTTCAAAAAGGAAATTGAAGGCCAAGAGAACAATCAATGAGTAAAAAGGCTAGACTTGTAATTAAGGGTTCAAGCAAAAGTAAGACCTTTATTACTTTTATGCTTATTCTCCCGGTACGAGAATAATATAAATAAGATTTGTATTTGCAATTGTCGCATAGCAAAATTTGAAATACATAAAATTGATGCAAAATAGCCATATTTAGAAAAGAAAATTTACATAGAACAACCTGATGGGTTTGTTACAAGTAAGGAAACGAAGTGTCCGCCATGGACACCACGATAAAATGACGTTAATAATGAATATTGACATTATTGCTAATTTCAGGCTACCCGAAAATGTAGGAATAAGTCTACTTTGGAAAATTAACTATCTTTGGAAATGTTACCCCAAGAAAACAATGAAATGTACATATGAAGTATGGAAACGTAGCCCTACATACATTTGTAAATGTGGGATGTTTCACAAAGTAGTAAGTCCAATTAACAAAGAAATTGAAATTCGATTACTAAATGGTGGATTGTGTTTCAAAAGTTATGTTTGTAATAATTGCAAATACTGATTTGTTATGTATGATTCACTACATTTGAATATATATAAAAAATAAAGAAAAATAAAATCAATGAAAATCAAGTATTAATGTCAAAATCATGGTAACAAATAAATGATATTTTGGATGAAATGGATCAAATTGTTGAAACGGTTCAAGAAATGAAACATAAAAGGAAAGTGCTAGTTTGTAAAGTCATTGTATGACCTGAAACAAAAACATAGATAATGATATCAAAAGTTTGATTGTGTGGATTTAAACAAGAATTACTATGTCATTTTGTTGATTAAATCCATAAACGATATGTTGAACTCAAATTTTTTTAGTAAATTTGATTTGTGATTCAAAATTAAAGGAGAACTAATGGACTCGTCGTTAAGCAAGTCATTAAGTGAATATTCTTGATAGATTTTTAAGGATTAAGATGGAATAGCTAGAATTAAAATGGATTCGAGTTAACAATTATCACATGAATAAAGCTTGTGTTAGCAAGATGCTATATTGCTAAAGTCAATCTATGATTGAAAAGACACATATTAATGTGTAATGGTAACTCTAGTCTTGTATGTCGAACACTTAATACCATTAGACAACTACTATCAACTAATTTTGACTATGTGAAGTCAAAAGATAAATTGACCCGTTAACCAAATCGTTAAATAGAGAGTTAGTTGAAAGCTTAATGAGGGGAATGAGACTTAAGCCTTTTTAAACACAGCGAAAAACCCAATCTAGATGATTGGAGATTTCAAGAACTAGATTTAATGGGATCACCTAACTGTTGAAAGACGTATAGTGTTACTTTGGGAAACCAACCCCAAGTCCATATCTACTAGTGAGTAGTGACATCCCGAAATGACAAGGATAAGCCTATAGCTTTTAATGATTTTCACGCGTCGAAAATTCGAGTGGGGTAATCTTTTACAAAATCACATATATGAGAGAGAAGTGGGGCCGCTTCGAGGAGAATTGAGTGAGGCTGAATTCTTAGACCCTCTCGCGGAACCAAACGTAGGTTCAGGGCCATGAATGAACATAGCTATGAGAATTGAACTATGGTAGGACGATACCTGTGTCAAGTATATGATTGGCTACATAAAAAGCATATGATTCAAGGAAATCACGTCTATTGACTTGTGAGTATAGTAAATATGCTTGTACGACCGAAGGTTGAATGGGCATTCTCACACCCAACGTATGCAAGTTTTCGTCTCCGAACTCTATCACCAAACTCGTCATCAGTTTCCTTCGTGTGGTGGATATTATCGGAAAAATATGTTGTGTGCGAAGGAAATTGTGTATTTTCCTTACATGAATTGTTTGTCGTTTGACAAAGATTATTATGGATTCATGTTACACTCCGTGTGAATAATGAAATGGTATATCTAGATGTCCAATTTGAGATTGGATGAGAAAGATATGATATCTCAAAGTTGGTGGATTGAAATTGTAACTTTTAGAATTTAACCTCACTATTGATATCCTGTGATTCCTAGATTAATTGAGATTAATAGGAATCATTACCATAGGATTTGGGGTTACAAAGTGTGGAATTAAACTCCATGAATACAAGATAATAAATCTCATATTAATACAAAGATTAATTTGGTATGCATAGGAGAGTTGGTGAAGCTATAAGTGTTGAAAACACACAACAAAAGAGATGAATTCTTTTTTCATAAATTTTCCATCTTCCTCTTTGCAATTTGCTCTTCTTATTTCTTTAGCCTCCTAAAATAGTATATAATGGTATGGTAATTTTCTCCAAGCATAGTGAGATTCGACGGAAAGACTAAGTGCGGAGTAGTATCCGGTTCAACCATTCTATCCTTGGAGAATAACGTCCATTGAAGTATCGAGCACTCGTAGTGAGGGGGCGAATTAGTTTTAAGAAGATTGTGTCACACATGGCTCGTACTCAAGCATATCAAGACGATCATATGATTTTCTCTTTATTGAAGTTTATATTGCAACTTGTATTTTATTTATATTGTAATATTTTTTCTATTGTTATCGATTAAAGATTTTGTTTAACACAGAATTCATTACATGTTCCATGGGTGATTTTATCTGTTCCATTCCCTTTGTACCATTCCCTTTGTACCATCTTAAGAACAGTCAAGAGGCTCTAAGTACTCCCTCTGTCCCTAAATCTGTCCCTAAATGAATATCAAAATTCAAGAATTTTTATCCCAAAATGAGCGTCTTTTTGTAAAAAAAAAAAAAAAAAAAAAAAGAAGAAAAAAATAACTTTGTCCCCCATATGTTTTTATATCAAATATTTTTCGCTACTCATTTTATTAAAATAATTAAGATAATTTCTCTAATTTTGGTTGCATGTTGGCATGCTCCATAGCCAGTGCCATTATAAACAAGATACTGTAGTTTCTAGGGCTGGAAATGGAGAACCATCACTTCATCAATTGGACAACTGCACATATCTCCCATTATTATGAACCTCATACATAAGTAAACCAAAAAGCACAAACTACAAACATAAAAGTTTGGGTTAAATTCAGTCCCCACATTTGAGCTTTGGCCTAATATCAGTGTCCACCTTTTTTATTCACATATTCCATTTTCAATTATAACTACAGAAGGGTAGACACTGATATTTGGCCAAACCTCAGGGATAAACACTGAATTTAAACCGTAAAAGTTCATTGAGCTAACCTCACAGGAATTTCCAAGCAGAAACAGAAAAGATTGGAGCTCTCTTCCACCCAACAACAAGGCATTTGTCATCCATATCAAGTGTGCACGAATACCCACATTTAAAGTTCTTAACCAGCAAATCTGCTTGATACTCGGACACACTGCTCAGATCTGCCTCCACCAAACCAAACCGAGCAAAGTAAGCCCTCCAAACATCAAGATTAATGTGCCGGACTATTCTTTCCGTTCCTTCGGCTGCGATTATATTATTTATCATCAGACCAAAGTCTGCCTCTATAACCCTTCGGTTATCTTCTACATCAGCCATGCAATCAGCTAGAGCGTCAAACAATGCACCGTAGTAAAAAAGAGCTTCTATGAAACGGTTCACGAAAGCTGGTGAAGTAAGGTTTGCCTCAACGTCAGACATGACCATTACACATGGATTAACGTTTCTCATTACTCTCATAAGACAATCGAGATGATCTGGATGAGAAATTAAGGTTGTCAGAGAGTATGCTGAGTAGACTGCAACTTTTTCTTCATCATCCAACTGAAAGAGGTCTATGCTGAGATCTAGAAAGTCCTCTACCAGAAGTACATTGAAACTGAAAACCATATTCATGGACTGTGCAAAACTCATCAGGTGCTTACCTGCAGGGTAAATCCAGGATTTTTCTTAGATGGCAAAAAATTTAGTAAGTACTCCCTCATGTCTCAAATAAAAAAAGGGGGCAGCCTGCGGGTGCACACCCTCCGACCTCAAACATTGTAGACACCCCATTCTGTACATATTATCATATGATTACACTATTCTAGTCTCGCATTTTGATTTTAGAAATGAGTCCTACAATTTCGTCATGACTAACTTCGTTCGTTTGGACTTAGCTGACTAACGGAACACCAAAGAGAGACAAAATAGTCAAAATTGACTAGATGTCTCGTACGAGACAACGTGTCTCGCACGACACATCCCTCCAGAACAGGGTGATTTTCTTTCCTTTTTGACTTCGATCTCTTTCTTGTCAACAACATGTTGTGAAATTGGTGCTCCCCCGTTGCAATCAAAACAAAGAAATCAACACACTCACACGTACAAGAAAGAAACAATCACACACAAGAACACAAGAGTTGTTTACCCGGTTCATTCACCAACTCGTGAACTACGTCCGGGGGCAATTGCCAAGCCAATATGTATTCTAATATGTTGTTACAACTCACCAAATCTGTTCTAGGCCGTCACTATGCTTATATAGTAATACAAGGAAACCCTAAATCAATATTAAGAAGAGTTCTAATCAAAATAGGAAACAAATCTGCTGCAGAAAATTCCCACCCGAAACATGGACGGTCGCCCACCACAACATAGGCGGTCGCCCAAGATGAATAATCCACGAGCCAAACTTTCTGTCCTCCTGGGTGGTCGCCCAACCCCACCTGGGCGGTCGCCCATCACCCCAGAAAGTCCTCCCCGATTTTCCTTCTTGAATTCAGCAACTCCTCCGACTTAAGACTCCTTTTTCCTCATAGTTTAGGACTCCAATCCCAACAATCTCCCACCGGAGACTAAACTAACAAGCATAGAAACACCCATCAACTCCCACCACGGAGTAAAGACCTTCGAACACATTTCCCCTCATCCATATTGGCTTGACACTACCACACCTCTCCTCAAGTTCTAAGGCGAGTTGAAACCAAGCGACGTTTCAACCTCTCCGTGTTAGATCGTTCTTGCCTCCCCAAATCAGCTTCTACCTTGATTTCTCCCCGCAAGTCTAACTTCGCCTTCTCCC
This sequence comes from Adenophora triphylla var. japonica, assembly GCA_022495995.1. Lineage (NCBI taxonomy): Eukaryota > Viridiplantae > Streptophyta > Magnoliopsida > Asterales > Campanulaceae > Adenophora > Adenophora triphylla. Next base: position 478,793 of record JAFEMH010000454.1, on the reverse strand, counting down.
TCCAGACCCACCTTCCTCGCAATGCTTCCCCTTGAAACTCGGACACACCTTGTTTCTTGCATCGTCTGCTCTTGGTCTGAAACCGCTCTCTGTTAGGGCCCTTGGACATCCACACCGCGTTGATCAACTTTGTGTCCTCCCCAACATACCGTTTCTTGATGTCTCCCCTTTTCACACCAACAGGCCGGTTCTTTAGCCTCTTGCTCCCACCGGAACGAACATCGATATTGTAGGTAGAGTACAACATCTTCCCCTTAACCCCACGAGCTAACACCTTAGCCTCTTTTGTGACTTCCCAAGACCCACCAATGAAAGAAACACCATACCCTTCACTGTCAAGTTGTCCCACAGAAATCACTCTTCTCCTCAAATCCGGAACATGCATCACATCGTGTAGTTGTAAAACAGCCCCATTAGGTGTCTTCATCATCACATCCCCCTTACCTTTGATCTTCAATGGTTGACCATCACCAAGATAGAGAACCCCAAAATCTCCAGTTTTGTACCGCTTCATTGATTCTGCATTCCCACTAGCATGACAAGAAGCTCCAGAATCCAACACCCAATCTTCACTCGACTGCTCCTCCCCTAGGATTAATACATCACCATCATCATCCACCACGTGTGCACCACCATCTTTTCCCGGACAGTCATAACTGATATGCCCCAATTCACCACAATTGTAGCACTTGACCTTTTTCCCCTTTTTAGGTCCACCCCTTTTTCTCTCCACCCTAAGTGCAGCCCCATCTACGGAAGATTCTCCCCTTTTCTCTTTCCTTCTCAGCTCCTCTTGAAGGATGAGATCTCTAACCTCCGTATACACCAATGCTGTTTTCGACGTACTAATCGTTGTGACAGTAACCTCCCAACTATCAGGCAATGACTTTAGTAGAAAACAAGCTAGCACTTCATCGGAGAAAGTAATATCAACACTTTTCAATTGGTCCACCATACCTTTGAAATTGCCGATATGACTTGCCGGCCCGCCCCTCGACATCTTCGCATTCGCAAACCTCTTTATCAAATGCACCTTATTGATATTCGACGGCTTCTCATACATGTCCGACAGCGTTTGTAGCAACTCCACCGTTGTCTTGGCCTCCATAGCGTTCCGTGCAACGTCGTCGGTTAGGGCACTCCTTACCGCTCCTAACGCCTTCCGATCCAACGTCTCCCAATCCCCTTGTCACATGTCTTCGGGCTTCGCCTTCAAGGGTCCATGAAGATCCTTACAATAAAGGTAGTCTTCAATCCTTGTCTTCCAAAACGTGAAATTCACACCGTTGAATTTCTCGATTGAGTTCTTCATCTTGACTGCTTCACCAAAATCCCCAAGAACGCGATTCAAAATTAATCAACTAATGAAAAAATTTTGAATCCTCCGAACCAAAGCTCTGATACCAGTTGTTGTGAAATTGGTGCTCCCCCGTTGCAATCAAAACAAAGAAATCAACACACCCACACGTACAAGAAAGAAACAATCACACACAAGAACACAAGAGTTGTTTACCCGGTTCATTCACCAACTCGTGAACTACGTCCGGGGGCAATTGCCAAGCCAATATGTATTCTAATATGATGTTACAACTCACCAAATCTGTTCTAGGCCGTCACTATGCTTATATAGTAATACAAGGAAACCCTAAATCAATATTAAGAAGAGTTCTAATCAAAATAGGAAACAAATATGCTGCAGAAAATTCCCACCCGAAACATGGGCGGTCGCCCACCACAACATGGGCGGTCGCCCAAGATGAATAATCCACGAGCCAAACTTTCTGTCCTCCTGGGCGGTCGCCCAACCCCACCTGGGCGGTCGCCCATCACCCCAGAAAGTCCTCCCCGATTTTCCTTCTTGAATTCAGCAACTCCTCCGACTTAGACTCCTTTTTCCTCATAGTTTAGGACTCCAATCCCAACACAACACAATCCGGGATTTACATGATTTGTGAATATTGTGGAACCCTCTAGACCGGTATCTCTCACCTTAAAGTGATCAATTCCTTCCATATTTGTGTTTCCTAATCTTGGTAGACAAGTAATCCTCACATATAAATACAAGGCAAACTCCCTTAGATTGATACGGTTTTTTCCCTTCTAGACACATTTTTTATACTCGTTTAGTTGTATTCTCTCCCAGAAAGAACACACAAAACAACCTTAAATCTTTCCTAAATTTGGATTTAGCATCAAGATTGAAGATTGAAATTCAAGTCTTGTCTAGGCTATCCATTGAAGTTCTCGAATTACAAGGTAAACTTCGTTTGATTTTTCGTTCTCTTCTCATCTATTTTATTTGATCTTTAGAATAGTGTAATCTCATTAAACCTAGGATCGGCCTAGAGCCTCTCCAAATCATTGAGATGGTCTCGAAGCATAACGATCCGACATCCCAACTAATTAACATAAATTAATTAGTTGATTGCATGTTTTAACTATTTTTGCTTAAATTAATCATTTGAATGAATTAGTAAATCCCTAGAAGCAAGACCGATCATAAGATTGGGTAGGATTAGTGCTCCCTAACCTTCTAATCCTATAACTTAACCCACGAAATCTGAATTAAATTGGTTTTCCTATATTTTATTGAAATATTGTAGGTGGCGACTCAAATTAAAAAAAGAATTAAAAAGATAAACCAAAACGATGTTTCTCTCACATTCTCACAACATAAGCAAAAAAAGTAAATTTTTTTGGCCTTAAATATAAGCAAAACTCACCAAGTTCTATGCAAAAATCATGAAATGGAATTGTATTTGTAGTTGGTACTCATTTACCAAAAATATATGCCCCTAACTAATTATCCATTTTCAAATATAGGTGCACATTTATTAGACATTTAATAAGAGGATATATTGGTAGCTAAAACACACTTTTGTTATAAAATCAAGACAGTTAACCTACCTAAACTAATTTCTTAATCTGTGTGAAAGTGGTTGTTTTTGCTTATAAATGAGGCCGGAGGGAGTACTCAGGTAAAAACAGTTGAACAGTGCCCCCCCCCCCCGGACTTTAACTGTATAAAGAAGACATTATTTTCCTTAAAGACAAAGGAGCCACAGAAACATTAAAATTGTGCTGTGAATGCAAGAAAATCAAACAAAGTGAAAAGTTTGCTTACCTGTCTCCTCAATTTTTGCTTTTGATTGAGTACCAATGGAAATGGCAGTTATCTTAAGATGCGGAAGGAAATTTTGACTTTGAACTGCAAGTGATTGCATCAAAACTGTATGTTGCATGCCGCTTCTAATTTCCGTGTCAATAATATGGACATATCTTGCTCCTCTTACATTCTCAGCTATTGTTTGAATTGCAGTGAACTGACAAACCTGAGAAAAGGGTAACTTTTGGTGAAATGCAATCGTGCTTGGATTCGAACATATTAATTCGTTGCGGAGATCAAGTATTTGCGTCTTTCCTGTGCCATTATATTTGCTTCCACCCGTATCATTATTTATTTTCTCTCGAAGAGCTGCAGAAAAGTAGTACGTTAATCTGCAAACAGGCCTTCCTATATTTGAAGACAACTTAGAGCACTGCAAAATGAGCTTTCTTGCACAATCAAACTGTTGTTGGCCAACTTTTTCCGCACAAGCAAGAAGATCTTGAACAAGTTCAACATCTCTGGATTCCTCATCAGAAAGGCCCATGAACGAAAAGGCATAGGGATTGCTAAGAAGGGATAGATCATCAACCTTTTCGGAAAAACATTGGATAAAATTTTCACCTGCCAAAGATAAAATTGCAGTTGTGGATTTTGGGTGCCCCACCATAGTGCATGCTTTATCGTAGCTTGGCACATTGATTCTTCTTCCGTTCATGAGTCTAGATTTGCTTGTGAAGTCCTTTAAGATTCTATAGGATGGAAATTTAACTGAGGAAAGAATTTCCTTCTCAGGTTCAATTGCCTCAGAGAGAGACTCAAAGCTCAAAAAATTTGCGATGCTTTCGGTCCATGATTGGGAAGGTTGAGCAACAACATCAAGATAATCAGAACCTCGAAAATCGGAGATCAATTTTTCTTTGCATTCTTCAACCAGCTTATTTTTATAGGCCCCCAAGTTAGAAAAAAAAAAATTGTTTCCCCATATCTTCCCTAAATTTTCTGATACCAATATCTGTGTTTGAGTAGCTACATCCCCTCCTTCAACCCTCTCAAAGCTCTTCAAAGAATCATTATCTGAAACATCCTTAGTAACATCAAATTGCTCATAAGGAAACATTTCAAAACTGAAACAAGCAAGCACTTCAAATTGAAGCTCCACAAGTTCTAGGGGAAAGAATCAATTTTGTAAATATAAAATTCCATTCGGACTTCGGATAAGGAAAACAAATCTTTTAACTGATGCAAAGAGAAAATACAGGATATCATTTCTTGATAGTGATTAATTTTATATTTTGGTGGTTTATATAGACACTGCTGGATTCTGTTGCCTAGCAACAACAATTATATAGACACTGCTGGATTCTATTGCCTAGCAACAACAAATAGATGTTTTCAATGATATTGCTGAATATTTTTTTCGAATGACGATTCCATATGGTGATTCATGTTAGCCGACCCCAAATCATTTTGGGACTAAGGCTGTGTTGTTGTTGTTGTCATTTTGGGCAGAAGTATCTTCCAGAATGTCTATGTTGAAATAGTATTTACCAACATGTCCTAGTTTTGAGAATTCACTATTGGCAATAGCAACTTTATAGTTTCCGTACTCAGAAGCCGCCATTGCCAATAGCGACTTCTCATTTCCCCAAATTGAGAATTTTGGGGGGAAACTAAAGTCGCTATTGCCAATAGAGACTTCTAACAACTAAGCACATTTTGATGAATACTTTTTCAACATAGACATTCTGGGGTATACTTTTTTAAAAAGTGGCCGTTTGAGAAAAAGAATCCAATTCACTGCTGCTTGTCAATGTCACTTTCATTTTCATTAGTTAGGAGTTATACGAAAACTAAAAAAGAAGTTTATATAAAAAATGAACACTGCTGGAGAAGTATATTTATTAAACCAGAAACGGAACACTGTGTAGCATATTAGTATAGACGAATAAAAACATAACAAATGAAGACAGAAGTGGTAAAAAAGTAACTAGGAAGCTTCAAGGCCTGTCTCATTTTGGTTCGGCTTTATGTATTATTAACATTATTTTAACACTGACCCTCTTGTGTTAATCGCAAGAAGGGAAGCAAATTCAGAAGCCGGCTTGATGTTTTGGAGGTCAATTGCTATGATGAGGGACTGAGCTTGATAGTAGTCGTAAATTGACTTTATTCTAAAGTAGTCTTACATTGCCTTTGCTTTACCATTAATGACTTTCTCTTACATCCTCCGTCCCAAATAAATGTTGCATTGGACTTGTCAACGTTTTTAAGGAAGGTGTTTTACTAGTTTGTACATTACTTGTACAATGAAAAAACTGCACTAAGTCACTTTCCTTATTTAGAAATGCGACATTTATTTTGGGATGGACCAAAAAGGAAAGTTCAACATTTTATGGGACGGAGGGTGTCAGTCATGCAAAAGTACAACCTTATACACTAAGTACAACTCTTCAAAATTGAAAGTTTCATGGAGCTAACCTCACAAGAATTTCCAAGCAGAAACAGAATATATTGGAGTTCCTTTCCATCCAACAACTAGGCATTTCCCATCCATAACAAGTGAGCAAGAACTTCCGCATTTAAAGTTTTTAACCAGCAAATCTGCTTGATACTCTGACGAAGAGCTCAGATCTGCCTCCACCAATCCAAACCGAGCAAAGTATGTCCTCCACACATCAATACTAATGTGCCGAACTATCCTTTCTGTTCCTTCAGCAGCCACAATATTTTTTATCATCAGACCAAAGTCTACCTCTAAAACCCTTCTGTCCGTCTCTAAATCAGCCATACATTCTTCCAGAGCATCAAAGATTGCAGCGTAGTAAAAAAGAGTTTCTATGAAACGGTTCACAAACCCCGGTGAATTTTGGTTCGCCTCAATTTGACTCACAACAGTTGTACAAGGATTAATGTTCCTGAATACTCTCATAAGATGGTCCAGATGATCTGGCTGTTGAATCAGAGTTTCCAGAAAGTATCCCGAGTAGATTGCTACATCTTCCTCATTATCCAACCGTAAGAGGTCTATACTGAGATTGAGCATGTCAGATACCATAACTACATTGAAAGTCAAATGCACGTTCATTGACTTCGCAGCACTCATCAAGCGCTTACCTGCAGACAGAGTCAAGGTTGTGTTAAATGGATTCTTTTCTCAAAATAACACTATATGAAAAGTATTTCCCAAAAAAACACAGTTGAGAAAGTATTGACCAACATAACCTATTTTTGTGAATTCTCTACTGACAGTAGCGAATTTGAGCTTGAATTTGCTAGTACAAATAGCGAATTCTAATTTCCTCAATACTGTTTCAAGCTGGGAAAGCCTAAATTCGCTATTGATAATAGTGGATTCAAGCTTAAATTCGCTAGTGCCAGGAGCGAATTCACAAAAAGTAGGTTATTTTGGTCGATGCTTAATCAACCAAGTTATTTTGGGAAATACTTTTTTAAGATGCATTATTTTGAGAAAAAAAATTGTGTTGAATGACTGTAAAGTTTTTGAAAGTCTACACTTTGGCACAAGTACAAAAACCTCATAGTAGTAAAGGTTTTACCTGTCTCCTCTATTTTCGATTTTGAACTGGTGCAAATGGCAGTTATCTTTAGATTCTGAAGGAAATTTTCACCACGCGCTGCAAGAACTTGCATCAAAACAGTATGTTGAACCCCATTTCTGATTTCCATGTCAATAATATGGACTTTTCTTGATCTTCTGACCTTATCAGCTATAGTTTGAATTGCAGTAAACTGGCAAACTTGAGAAAAGGGTACCCTTTGATGAAGCGCAATAACACTCGGGCTGGCACACATCAAGGACTCTCGAAGGTCAACTATCTGCACCTTTCCTGAACCGTTAAATTTGACTCCGCCCATTTCTTGATTTATTCTCTCCCGAAGAGCTTCACAAAAGTAGTATGTTAATCTTTGAATAGGATTTCCGATACTTGAAGACAACTTATCACACAGCAAAATGATTTTGCGTGCACTGTCAAACTGTTGCTGGCCAACTTTTTCCGCACAAGCAAGAAGATCTTGAACAAGTTCAACATCTCCGGATTCCTCATCAGAAAGGCCCATGAACGAAAAGGCGTAGGGATTGCTAAGAAGGGATAGATCATCAACATTTTCGGAAAAACATTGGATAAAATTTTCACCTGCCAAAGATATAATTGCAGTTGTGGATTTTGGGTGCCCCACCTCAGTGCATGCTATATCGTAGCTTGGCACATTGATTCTTCTTCCGTTCATGAGTCTAGATTTGCTTGTGAAGTCCTTTAAGATTCTATAGGATGGAAAGTTAACTGAGGAAGGAATTTCCTTCTCAGGTTCAATTGCCTCAGAGAGAGACACAAAGCTCAAAAAATTTGCGATGCTTTCGGTCCATGATTGGGAAGGTCGAGCAACAACGTCAAGATAATCAGAACCTCGAAAATCGGAGATCAGTTGTTCTTTGCATTCTTCAACCAGCTTATTTTGACCGGGCCCCAAGTTAGAAAAAAATAAATCGTTTCCCCATATCTTCCCAAAATCTTCTGATACCAATATCTGTGTTTGAGTAGCTACATCCCCTCCTTCAACCCTCTCAAAGCTCTTCAAAGAATTATTATCTGAAACATCCTTACTAACATCAAATTGCTCATAAGGAAACATTTCAAAACTGAAACAAGCAAGTACTTCAAATTGAAGCTCCACAAGTTCTAGGGGACAGAATCAATTTTTTAAATATAAAATTCTATTCGGACTTCGGATAAGGAAAAACAAATCTTTTAACTGATGGAAAGAGAAAATACAGGATATCATTTCTTGATAGTGATTAATTTTATATTTTGACGGTTTATATAGACACTGCTGGATTCTATTGCCTAGCAACAACAAATAGATGTTTTCAATGATATTGCTGAATATTTTTTTTTCGACTGACGATTCCATATGGTGATTCATGTTAGCTGACCCCAAATCATTTTGGGACTAAGGCTGTGTTGTTGTTGTTGTCATTTTGGGCAGAAGTATCTTACAGAATGTCTATGTTGAAATAGTATTTACCAACATGTCCTAGTTTTGAGAATTCACTATTGGCAATAGCAACTTCATAGTTTCCGTACTCAGAAGCCGCCATTGCCAATAGCGACTTCTCATTTCCCCAAAGTGAGAATTTTGGAGGGGAAACTAAAGTCGCTATTGCCAATAGAGACTTCTAATAACTAAAAGCACATTTTGATGAATACTTTTTCAACATAGACATTCTGGGGTATCCTATTTTAAAAAGTGGCCGTTTGAGAAAAAGAATCCAATTCACTGCATGCTTGTCAATGTCAGTTTCATATTCATTAGTTAGGAGTTATACGAAAACTAAAAAATATGTTTATATAAAAAATATGTACTAAAGACCAAGCTACAGATACATGCAGCCTTAAACAACTCTGCAATCAGGAAGGAGCAACGTTGTGCAGTGAGCTATTCGTACTAGGATAATGAAGCAGTCTACTTCCTTCCCTTCACTTCACTTTCCAAGACAGCACAAGGAAAGGCGAATAATTACATATTATAGAATAATTGTATGAGGAAAGAAACATACGCAAGTATAGACAGATTGATGAGATCACAAGAAGACTGGTCGAAATAAAGACAAAATGGAAGAGAACAAGGTCCTAGGCAGTATTAAAATCACGTAACCAGGAATCCTCAGGCCTTGTTTTCTTCAAGGTGGTCCCGACTATGTTGTCATAGTTTACTGATTAGTGATAACGTATGCACATGCTTGTATTATTTTTTAAGGTGGCTTGGATTAAGTATTCTCGATGTTTGCTGATAACATATTTTGTGCGTGAGCGTGTGCGTCTGTGTGTGTGTGTGTTTGTGTGTGTGTGCGTGTGCTTTCATGGAAGAAGGAGAACCTGAATTGGGAAATGACATGGTCACTGATGGTCAATGCCAGTTACCATCTCCATGTTTGTCCGACTTCCTTTTCAAGTCCAAAAGTAAGTCTGTTTATATGAAGAAAAGAATATGTTTAACAGCTGCAGCACCTTTGCTCATGATAATGAACACATTAAGTTGGGAAATGTGACCCTGTTTCATGCTTGATAAGACAAACCAGCATTAAGCGTAAATTTGTGCTCAGAAATATATACTGCACTTATAACTACAATGAAAGTGAATGAGAAAACATAGATGTGAACTAAAAGTGAAAGCATCAAAAACAAGTTCTTGTGTCTCTGGGAAAAGAACTCAACAAGATCTAATGATACAAAAACTCAAAAGCTTTAAGCATAAATGCTCCCAAGCATACAAAGGTTGCCATGTTTTCAACACCTGACAGCATCATGAATGCTAACCCTATAACCAATGTACTCCCTCCGTCCCATAATAATTTGTCGCAGTTGACTAGTCAATTTTTTAAGGAACGTATTTTACTTGTTCTTTGTACATAGATTGTACCATGGTAAAATTGCACTAAGAGTATTTCCTTATTAATAAACACGACATTTTTTGGGACGGACCAAAAAGGAAAGTGTGACACTTATTATGGGACGGAGGGAGTAATATATTTTTCTCCGGCCTGAGTATGATAAGATTAGTTATATTTTTGTCCCTAATACAGAAATTGAAAGGAAAAAGCATTTTGAAAAATAAAAACTTAAGGATAGAACATTCAAAAGGGCTTCATGCTAATAGTCCACAACTATCCTTAGAGGAACTTCCAACCAGAAAGAGACTGAAGAGGCGTTCCTTTCCACCCAATAATTAGGCATTTCCCATCTTTATACAGCGTGCACTTGCTAGTGCAGGAAAAGTTCTCAACCACCAATCTTGCTTGATACAAGGACGACCAACTCAGATCTAGTTCCACCATGCCAAACCGAGCAAAATATTTCCTCCAAACATTGATATTCACGTGACGAGTGGTCCTTTCCTTACCCTCTAAGGCCACAGTGCTCTGTATACCCGGATAAATCAATACTGATTCTGTAATTAATCTGTTTTGATCGCCTTGATCCATGCAATCTTCCAAAGAATCGAAAAGAGCACCATAGAAGAAAAGAGCTTCAACAAAACGGTTGACAAAGAGTGGTGAATTAAGGTTTGCCTCAACTTCATTGACAACCATTATACAAGGGTTTATGTCTCTTAACACTCTCATTAAACAATCCAACCGATCTGGATTTGTAATCATAGATGAGAATAAATATGATGAATGGACAGCAACTGCTTCGTCAGGGTCCAATTCAAAGAGGCTCTCATTAAGATCAAGTATGTCTTCTACTACAACCACGTTAAAGGAGAAAGACAAGTTGATTGACTCAGAAAAGTTCATCAACCACTTACCTGTTTCCTCGAGATTTTGCTTTGATTTGGTTCCAACAGCAGTTACCTTGAGATGCTCAAGGGAACAATCGCATCTAGTTGCAAGAGCCTGCATCAGAACTATAATGTGGGACCCAGTCATGAGAACAAGATCAATTACGTGGACCTTTTTTGCAGTCGCTACTTTTTCGAAAATCCCTTGCATTCCAGCATATTGACCAACTTGAGAGAAGGGTACCTCTCGGTTAAATGCAATGCTGGAAGGCATTTGCTCCATCACTGCCTCTTCGAAATCTAGCATCTTCTTTGGTATGCTTCTTCTTCTTCCAGATTCTCGGTTTATCTTTTCTTGAAGCGCTTGAGAAAAATAGTACACCAGTCTTTGAATCGAACCTCCTTTACTGAAAAAAGAATCACTACAATTGTTGAGGAGCTGCCTTGCGTGTTTGTATTGTTGTTGACCTACTTTCTCAGCAGAAGCAAGAAGATCCCCAACGAGATGAACATCTCTGGCAAGCTCAGCAGAGAGGCCAGAGAAGGAACTTGCAAATGGATGGCTGGCCATTGAGAGGTCATCGACCTTCTGAGAGTAGGATTGAACAAAGAATTTCCCAGCCATCCGTATAATAGCATCAGTCGATGATTTCGGATCACTCATATTAGCAGATAACGGAGCAACAATATTTTTACTATTCAATCGATTCAACCTAATGTTATAGTTATTTAGAATCCCTAGGGAGGCTAAAGGAATTATATGCGCCGCTTCCTTTTGGGGTTTAAGAGCAACAGACCCTGGTTCTTCAGATTCAATAGCAGCAATATTCATGATTTGTTTGTGGTATGACTGGAATGGGGGAGAGAAAGTGTCGAAATATAAACTATCTAAACCCCCCAAAACAGAGAGTAATTGAGTTTGTTGTTCTCGATTATGTATGATCCCTTCAGTGGTCATGTTGTCCACAGACTCGACTCTCTCTTTTGTTCCCAAACTTTGTCTTTCTTTTATTGAGTTCCCTCCTTGGAAATCAGAATCCTTAGATGAAGTATACTGATCTGAAACCTCAAAGTCGAATCGCTTGAAAGATGACATCTCACTCGTTACTTCAAGAAATTGGAGCTAAAGTTCATGCGGCACAATTAGTTAATTGTAACGATATAGCAATCCCCTTTAACGATAATACCCTGTGGCTATCTTTTAAACTAGTTTTCGTCTTCTTGACACGGACTATTTCCTACATGCATAATACCGATTGGCAGATACCAAACCTAAGAACATTATAGAAACTAAAATACAAAGTCGTTGTATATGTTGGTACCAACATCTTGGCAGGCTATGAATGGATTTAGTGACCTCATCCCTGTTCGCAATATCTTATGATATGTGCATAAGTTTCAGAGAATAATCCAAAAAATTAGGTATTTTCTAGTCTAAGCATGTAAAAGGGTGCCAAGTAGACGAATGGTAAACTTACCAAAATCTTAAAGACTCGGACAAAAAAACAATCATCCTCTTTAGTTTCCTGGAAAGTTGTGCTAAGATTTCAAGCATGCAATCATTCGTCATTCTTGGAATCATAGAAAAGGTAAGTGAACCAACAAAGAAATAGTATCCCGATGGCCGATAGATAGTCAAATCACAGAACAAACATGACTCCAAATAACCAGAAACCGAACAGTTTAAAACATTCTCATAATAATCAAATAATTCAACCAGCAAAAACTATGAGATATGAGATTCTAACAGAATCCTGAATTTCGTATAAACATGAATTAGAAACCCTCTTAAGAGTACCTAGTATCTAGATTATATCATAATCCTAAAACCCGGTACGAGATTTTCGTAGATGGATACTAAACTAAACTGTCATATGTCCTTTCTATTATCATCACTCGTATAGCCAGCTAAACAGAGTTGCCTAGTTCATCTAGATTTTTTATTATTATTTTGATAAGAGCTTCAACATTATCTTTACCTATAAATGTCTGTGATACTCTATCAGGGTCTAGACTCTGGAGTAATTTACTCAAGAACCCACCCACGTACATTTATGGATTTGTTCAACTGGGGAAAGCTTTGTCTTGTTTAGAAATAGGTCCTGCAAAAGAGTATCACTTCACTTGGCTCTGATTTAGTGTTCAGAATCACTATACAGTTGAAACGGACAGGATAGCAGCACGAGACTGAAATGCTTTAATATATTCACAAATTGTTTCAAGGCAAAATAATTCTACTATTAAATTCTTAAGAATCACTAACAATTAAGAAATATACGAGACAAACAATGAATCCTATATAAAATTAAGAAATAGCAATTACTTGGAAGAAAAAGGAGCTTTGATCGAGTACAAGATTTGTCTTTAATGGAAGCATTTGAGAACAATTTGGTGAATTTCATTGTTTACAGCAAAACCAGCTTGGGAAATGATGTTAGAATTCATGGCTCCTTTCAATTTGGGATGATGTTAGTGTCTATGGCATCAATGGCGGTGTTTGTTAGTTGTCCTTCGTCTTCTTTACACAATCAAATACCAAAAATTATGTAACAAAAATTAAGGAAAAGTAGAATAGAGAAATAGTGGATGAGGGTTCGTGTGAATATGAAAAATTAAATAGGAAAGATAATGAGGGTAGAGAATAGTAAGTTGATCGGTGTTATTAGTAAAGAGAAAAAATGCGATGTGGAAATAGTGTAAAAACTTTGCCTTTTAAGGCAGTATCTACGTTCATGTGAGACGGACGAAAAATAAAATAAGTCGTCATTTACACACTCACGTGAAATGAAAAGAGTATTAGTTACTATATTTGGTAAGTAAAATAGTAAAATATTAATTGGTATATTATAATAGTTAACTATTATATATTGTTAAGTATTAATTTTAATTTAGATTTTCTATTTTGTTTATTAATTTTTATTCAATTTGCATTAATACAATAATTAAAGAGTTCTTGTTAAAAAACATTATCTGTTAAATGACACGTGACTTTCACGTGATCATTTAACGGATTTTTCTAACAAAACTATTTAAAAACTCTAAAATGCTAACATAATGATAATTTTTGAGCCTAAATTGTAAATAGTGATAGAATAGGGCCTAACTTATGAACACCCCCCTAAACTTTGGGGTCCAAAATGCAATTTTCCCATTAAAAAATGATATATTATATAACTCAATACTAATAGCTCAAATTACATAAAAAAATATATACTATACAATAATCATTTGATCAATAGTAATTGATGCTTTTTTAATGAAAAAAAACCATTAATAGATTATTAGTACATTACAAACTAAATACACTAAATAAAAAATCTTTAAAATTATAATAAAATAACTTTAATTTATTAATCAAAATAAAACACAAATTCCAAAATGCAACCTTTGTGTAGTAGAGGCTTACCACTAGTCAATTTGTATATCAGCAGTATCAATCATAATTGGTTCAAAACGCAACATTTACTCCCTCCCTTATAAATCCGTGATAATGTTGAGTAAATTTGCATTATTAAATTCATCCCAAATAAATTAAAAAATCGTATTCTTCCATTTTTTGTTCTTTTAAATCATTCAATACACCCATTCATCCACACCCACCCACAAACACAAAAATCTTGAAAAAAATGCATTTTTTCATTAGCTAAGAAAAAACGTGTTTTTAAAGCGGTTGAATTGAACTGTTGGCATTTTAAAAAAAAATTGACACTAAAACATGTGTGATGGCATATTCGTAAATACTTGATAATTTCAACTAAAGCTGATAATCATTAACTCTGGTGCTGTTATTCTTTCATACATGTGTTAGCACTCTTTAACACTCATCAAAATACACGCTATAGCACTCGATAACAAATTTTTTATAAAACTTCAAAGGCCCGTTTGAGGGCCTAAATTACGTGGTTGGGGATTTATAATCTCTGTTTCATGGCCAAATGCCTGTTTCTTTTGTAGGTATCAAAATTCCCATTAATTTGATATGTTGTTCGTTGAGTGGTTTATCACGAGTCAAAAGTTATGACAGGTTTTGCGCACACGCCCAATAGCACAATCAATTTTACTAGTAAAACACATAAACTGGTACTCCTTGTAATGTTGGTTGTATCATTTTTATGTCAGTGATGGTGTTTCTTAATTTCAGTGTTAGTGTTATTGAGTGTCAAATACATGTGATAGAACTCTTTGTTACTAATGATGGCACTCCTTAGTACTAACACCGCATATACCGGTTTAATGCTAGCAGTATTGTTTTTTTGAGTGGCAGGTACATGTGTTGGCACTCATTGTAACCGATGTTGACAGTGCGTCTAAAGTTCTAGTTATTTACTAAAATTTCACTGCGCCTTTTAAAAGAAGTGTCACTTATTTAAAAAAATGACATCAGTCCGGTTAAGCCCAGTTCAAAAACATAACATTAACTCCCTCCCTCCCCCAAACTCACGGTTCTCTCCCCAATTTCACCCTAAAGTTTCATTTTCTTTCGCCTCTTAAATTCTCACAATCACTCCGGTTTTAGGGCTAAGAAGAAGTAAAGCATATCAAGAATCCAAGTTATGTCAAATTTGAGAAGATAAGGAAAGTCTTTACAATTTCATTGTGTAGATTTTCATATATTTGTATAAAAATTGGTTTATGATTGAAGATACTCGATATAGCATGTATGTATTTCATAAATTAGGGTATGTTTCTTAAAACTTTTGGCAAATATGGGACATATCTGTATTTTTTGAGGTTCGGCCACGACTGTCTGAAAAAGTTTAGATGGACGCCCATGGTTAACCGATAGCTTATGTATTTCTCACTCACACCCGCAATATGTTTCTGTTAATATGTTATCGCAGAGCAAATAAGTTTCTGACAATCGTCGTATAAAGTCATTAAACGTTGTCTCTATATCAACAGTACCTATTAAGTTTCAATGAAGAATAAACGCCTCTCAAATCTCTTGCATGTTAAATATTTTCTTGCATTTTGCTAGAATATATTTGTTAATATGACATCGTCGGAGAAAATGAGTTGTTGTTGGGAACATTTGATGAAATCCATTCATCAAAGCAAATTCTCTATCAATGACGATAACATTAGGAAGACATGATACATCCTTCAAAGATTTCAATACCTCGGATGTCCACATGTAGTTGACTTTTTTTTCGGCATTTAAGAACACATTAGGAATTAAGAAAGTCATCTTTGTTGATGTCACGCCCACAATCTGAAGCAAAGGTAACATATACCTATTTGTCTTTTAAGTGCAATCTATGAATAATACGTATGGAAATGATTGCATCAATTTAATGCTTTCCAGATGAACGAAAAATAACTCCCTAATGACGATCATTTGTTCGCATCGGCGAAATTTATAGTGGTAACGATGTTGATCCAATTTATACATGAGTTGTTAGATTTGTGAACAACACGCACACTCAATTACCATATTCTTCATGCGCGCATTATAAACAATCCATATTATAGATTTGTTTTTCGGATATTTCTATTTTAAGCCATGTAAAATATCCTTCATACGGCTATTTACATGCGACATTTCTATCACATACTCCTCCTCCGGTTTCTGTAATCTACTGACATACGAATGACCAACCATGAAATGAGAAATCGAATGTATGTGAACGTCAGCCATTTACCACTTTTAATTGCCATTGACAATCAATAGTGACGTGTTTAACCTTCAACTGAAACTTACAATCACATTTATTTGTTCCGCTTTCTCTATTTTTCTTCTTGATGCCGCAAGAAAAGTGCTTATCAATCTTCCTCCACGTGGCAGGACTGATCACCTGGCTCCTTGACCTGAAAACAGAACCCACGACTAGCTGGATGTGTCTCCGGCTTAGACCCTCGGGCGTGAGAGTAAGTATTTGATGATTGGAGAGCTAAAATATACTGAATAATGGAATTCTGATAACAATATAGCAGTTACCTTTGCACCGTAGTAGTGGCAATGTATTTATAGTGAACGTAGGTGGTTGAATGACAGGGCTACATGAGCTCCGAGATATTAGGGACAGTTATTTGTCATGGGAACGTGTCCGGTAACGGCTCCTGATTTGTAGGGAACCAGTTATGGAAAGATTTGAAGCACGTGCGTCTGTTTTGGTTAAGTCGACGCTTGCTTATTAGGTCTAAGTCGCCGTTTGAGGTTAGGTCGACCTGACTGGCGGGTAGAGCTGGATCGTACCCGAATTAGAACATGGATCGTAGAGTCGGACCAAGCTAGGTCGGGACCTTGCAGGTCGGACTATGATCCTGTTGGTGGGCCTTGGGCCTTAAGGTGATTGGGCCAGACTCATTAAGAATGTGTAAGCCATGGCCGCCTATGATTGGGCTTTACTCGTTTGGCCCAACTCGACACTTTTGGTATGTTCAGTGGCCCCCAACTTTCGAGTTGACTTGGTCGACTAGGAAGTTAAGAAGATTTTTGATGAGGACTACTTCACTCGCAGGTCACTACTCGCTCCGAAGTTTAGTCGACCAATGATGACGTGGCATAATCATGGGCGTTGGTGATGAACGGTCAGATCTGAAGAAGCGCCGTAATTCGAAATGATTACTATTCTGACGTTTGATGGTCTGTCTCGAAAACCGTTTTCCTTGTTTAATTAGGAAATTAATTTTGAGTTTCCTTTTCCCTTCCAATTTTGGAAAATACAAATCCTTGAATCCTCATTCGTTTAGAATTCTTGCTGTTTCTGAGCTCTGAAGAAAACCGGCGAAAATAGCGAAGGAGCAATTGCCATAAATTTGACCTTCGTCCTCTGCGTCAGCTTCCAGTTCCGACTTCAATTTAGGTATTCTTCTCTTTTCTTGTTCTAGGGTTTTGATTGTTGTGTTGCTTTTGAATTTTCCATGGCTAGAACCTTCAGTAGCGAGCCAGGGGCTTGGTATGGATATTGCAATGTGAACCGTAGGGTGTATAAGCATGTAAATGGTGAGTGGAGAGAGATGCCTCTGAATGAATGTGCCTCCATCTTGACAAGGTGGGGGCTGAATTTCAGTGAGATAGGGTTGCCTGTCGGAGAGGACGTAGATAATTTAATAATTGATGACTCCAACATTGTCACTTTTCATCTCTTTCACGAATTGCTCGATCACATAGCTTTGTTTTATGTTAGGGATGTCAATAAACCTTCATTCCTTAGGAATAGGAATAGTTTCCCGGGGGAGTCTAGGTCGCCCTTAGCTAGGCATGCTGAACTTGTTCATAGGTCTGACTCCCCTGTTTCTCCCTCTTCTTGTACAGATATGGCTTCTCAAGGTGGAGCTACTGCATCCACTTCCTCAAGTCCCAGAATTGTGGACGCCTTTGATTCTTTGGCTGTACCCGGGAAGAACGAAAGGGGATATGTGCCTCAGAGGCCTCTTCGTGGGAAGAAGAATATGGAATCTCGCTATGCCATGATTTATGATTTCTGTCAGGTAAATAGGACAGACTTTAGAGTGACCATTCTTAGTAATAAGGACTTCATGGCCAAGTATCGTAGCACTTTTACCAAGGATACCACTAGGGTTGCTTTCTTTTATGGGCAGTTTGAGGCGGGTTTGAGGTTGCCACTGGATCCCTTTATCAATGAGTTCCTTGAATGTATGGATGCTCTTCCTCTTCAACTTGGGGCCAACACTTGTAGGGTATTGGTGTGCTTTACCATGGTGTGTAGGTTTTTGGGTTACGAGCCTTGTATGAAGGTTTTTAAAGAATTCTTTGGTGCTAAGCTCGACAAAGCCGATTGGGGAATTAGTACTCCTTCCAAACCCAATTCTCCTAAGCTGTTTGCTAACCTCCCCAATAAGCATAGTAGCTGGAACTCGTATGTTGTTGTTGTGGAGAGCAGGTTGGGATGGGAGTTTCCCTTGCCCGATGAGGAATCAGATGTTATAGCAGAGGAGAATTACTGGGCCACCTTGGTACCAAACTCTGTATAAGAAGCTGTGCTTGTTGGTCAAGAATGGACCTATCAGCTGGGAATCTTTAGGAACGACCAAATATAACTACATCCAAGCTGGGATGATGCCAGGAGATGGGGTAGTGGAGCCTCTGGTTCCTGTAACGAGAGGCCAGGTATACCCTGACTGGGCCACCCATACTTTGGGTAGGTTGGAAGAGAATTGCCAATTCTGCCAGAAAAAATCCAACTACTGTAAAGACAATGGGGAACACATTGGTGGTAAGAACTCATTCGCTTTTGTTCTTTAATTCATCAGCTGTTAGCTCGTCCATTGTTTGTTCGTATGTAGAACTAGTTAACTCATACATAGAATTGTTTTGAATTGCATCTCTTAACTCGTCGATTGTTTTGTTCGTATGTAGAACTAGTTAGCTCGTACATAGAACTGTTTTGAATTGCCGAGCTAATGCTTGATTGTCTTGATGTTGTGCAGTTTTGACTCCCGAACAAGAGGCAGCCATGGTGCGAATAGTGGGAGTGTCTGACAAGAAGAAGGCGAAGAAAGCCCATGGTGCTACCAATGCTAGAGCGAGCAGGGAGAGAGAAGCGGCTGCAAGGACCAATTTGCTTTCCAAAGATAATGTCGGGATAGTGCCAATGGAGGAGGTTGAACTGGAAGATCCTTTGCAGAGTGGTACCCAATCCATGGACGTGAATGAAGGAGGGGACGAGTCTAACAAGTCAGTTATACCAAGCTTGAGCTCCGACCCAACTCATGAGGCTAATGTTGCGACCTCTGGAGCTGAGATGGCAGGGGCTAGCCCTTTGAATATCGTCAATGTTGAGGATGATGACATGGAGGAGGGTAATGATGATACTGCCTTGAACACGAAGAAAAGGTCGCGGACTGAGAAAGGAAAATCCGTTTCCTCGAGCCAACGTCTTCCACCAGTTTCTCCCCCCTAACCAAAAGTCTCTTGAGGAACAAATTAGGAGATTGAGTAATGTGCCCCCTCTAGTTGGAGTTAATAGCATGAGTCATCGCTACCCGGAGATGAGCCTGGGTCAAGTCGTGGTTAGGAGGGCAATTGACGTTGACCTTCTTGCCCACTTTGCTGACAAGGGTATGGCTCCAGAGGAATTTTCAGCTCGAATGGGCTTGGTGCAGAGTGAGGTAAGCCTTGGTGAATTTCATTGATTTAGTCGCCTTTACTTTTAAGTCGTCACTTCATATTTCGAGTCATTGGGGAGCTAACATTTCCATGACTTTGTTTAATGCAGACCCTCACCATGACAGAGCAGGCCAAGAGCTCTTGGAGGGCTTCTATTGAGAGGGAGAGGCAGGCTCTGAAGGATTATTCCAAGAAGTCCCAAGAGCTAGCTGAGCTAAAAGAGAAGTACAACGACCTTGACAACTCTTTTGATGCTCAGGAGTTGGTGAAGAAGAAAGCCTTTGAAGATTTGGAAGCTGCTAAAGCCAAGGTTAAAGAGGTGACTTCCGAAAGAGATGCTGAGCGTCTTGCTCACAAGAAGACGAAGGTCGAGCTTGCCACAATCTCCAAACTTCTCAAAGATAAAGATTCCTTTTTGACAGAGCTTAATGAAGAGCACAACGTTGCCCGAGCTAAATGGAAGGAGGATCTAGAGAAGGCTGGCCCTGATGCTGTTGAGACGTTCAAGAGTGGAGACGACTACTACAACGCCATTGTTGCCAAAGCAATGGACTTCCTGGATTTGGGCAAGCGTCACATGGCTCGTCGAGCTTTGGTTGATCCCACTTCTGAAGTATCCTTTAAACAATTGGCTCGTTGGGCACGTGAGCCCCAATATGACATGGCAGCTCGAGGTGGCCACTCGCTTGTTCCTTATACTGAGAATGATTTAGCTTTTATTGCCCAGGAGGACCAAGAGGAGGCCTGTGAACCTTGGGTTGCCCCTGAATTAGCTCTTCGGAACTTTGATGTGGTTCTCCAAGAAATGGAGCATGCTGAAGACATGGAGGAGATGGAGGAAGATGATGGCTTTGGGGAACAGGTTTTCTCTGGTTCGGGTAAACCCATAGGCCCCCAGCAGCAGGGAGATGATGGAGAAGGTCGAGCTTCTGCTGACGAGCAGACAAACGTTGACCCAACCTCTTGATTTTGTACTAATGATGTTGTAATGGACAGGCCCCAAACAATGTTTTGTTTTTGTTTGATAACTTATTTGAATGCCTTGGCCCAATTTTTGGGAGGCATGAAACTTCATAACTTCTGTTTTGTACAAGTCTTGGCCCACCTTTGGGAGACTTATTTATGCATAATCGTAGCTGACCTCATATCCTTGTATGTTGTATGCTTGTAATTTCAGCATGTGTATGTCGAGCTAGATGTAGTAGGACAAATGGGTCGCTCTAAGTCTTAGGTCGACCTGGTTTTATGTTAACTCAATCGACCTCAGACTTGTAAGAGATTCTCGTAAACGAGGTTGACTAAGAGTCGAACCTGTTTGAGCTATCAAAGCTGACCAAAAGTCGAGCTCATTAGGACGAATTCGACCTTAGGTCGGACTTGTTAAATGAACGAAGCTGATTAGAAATCGAGCTTGTTAAAGAAACGAAGCTGACTAGGAGTCGAGCTTGTTAAAGGAACGAAGCTGATTAAAAATTGAGCTTGTTAGAACGAAGCTGACTATGAGTCGAGCTTGTTAAAGGAACGAAGCTGACTAGGAGTCGAGCTTGTTAAAGGAACGAAGCTGATTAAGAATCGAGCTTGTTAAAGGAACGAAGCTGATTAAGAATCGAGCTTGTTAGAACGAAGCTGACTAAGAGTCGAGCTTGTTAGAACGAAGCTGACTAAGAGTCGAGCTTGTTAGAACGAAGCTGACTAAGAGTCGAGCTTGTTAAAGGAACGAAGCTGACTAGGAGTCGAGCTTGTTAAGGGAACGAAGCTGATTAAGAATCGAGCTTGTTAGAACGAAGCTGACTAAGAGTCGAGCTTGTTAAAGTTAGTGTAACACAATGTTTTGGTCGAACAGAACTGCGGTGTTTATTGAAGTAGGAAAATGTTTACATCAATGGAAAAATAGAATTATGACAAATTTCAATCTTGCAAATTGCCTTAGCTTACGAACTGAACTAAGAGTCGAACTAGAAGTAATACTTGACGAGGTGAGTAGCATCCCATGGATGCTTCAGTTCTTCACCGTCTGGATGAGCTATCATGTAAGTCCCCTCTTTGATGACTCGAGTAACGATGTAGGGACCTTCCCAGTTGGGAGATAGTTTATTCTGTTGGGTTCTCCTTCCTGTTGATTCAATCTTTCTCAACACATGATCTCCAACTTGGAATGATCTTGTCTTCACCCTCTTGTCGTGGTAACTTTTAGTTCGCTGCTTGTAGTTGACCATCCTGAGGTAAGCCGTGTTTCGCTTCTCGTCGACTAAATCCAAGTCGATCAATCTGTTAGTATCATTCTGCTCCTGATCGAAGAAAGTTACTCTGGCAGTAGGAAATCGTAGCTCAGCAGGTGTCATGGCCTCCGATCCAAATGTAAGAGCGAATGGGGTTTCCCCCGTAGGCCCCCGAGTGGTTGTGCGAACTGCCCAGAGAGCAAGGGGGAGTTCGTCCAACCAATTGTTACATCGACCAACCAAGCCCGTTTTTAGTGCAGATAGAACAAGCTTATTTTCTGCTTCAGCTTGCCCATTTCCTTGAGGATAGGCGACGGACGACTGCCAATGCTTTATCCCTACTCGAGTCATTTCTGCTTCGAAAGCCCTTGAGAATTGTAAGCCATTATCTGATACTATAGCTCTAGGGATCCCAAATCGACACCAGATGAAGTCATGTATGAAGTTGATAGCATTTTCCTCTGTGATGCGAGCTAGTGGCTTTGCTTCGACCCACTTGGTGAAATAATCAATGGCGACGATCACATACTTGCAATTTCCTCGGGCAGGGGGGAAGGGTCCGATTAAGTCGACGCCCCACATATCAAACGGCCAAGCTACAATCACTGGGGTTTGCTCAGTCGTAGGCATATGAGGTAGGTTGGCAAACCTTTGGCATTGATCACATTGCTGAACAAAATCATGAGTGTCATCTCTCATGTGTGGCCGCAGTATCCCAAAGTGATGAGCTTGTCGGCCAGAGTCCTGGCCCCGGTGTCCACCACAGCATTCCACCGTGCACCTCATGCATTAACCGAGTGATCTCGAGGGTGGATGCACTTCAATAATGGCCTAGTATATGATCTTCTGAACAGCATGCCTCCTTGGACAACAAACCTCAGAGCTTTCTTTTTGATAGCTCGAGCTTTCTTCTCGTCATTAGGTAGCTCGCCACTTTCTAGGTATGCCTTCATTTCTTTGATCCAGCACTTCTCATAAACCCAATTGCGCGAGGAGTCCTCTATGCATTGAATCTTGATCCTTTCATAAGCTGGGCTCTCAAGGTAATGTACGGGTTCTTCATGCGGCTCGTCCGAAGTGGCCGCTTTGAGAGTAGGTCGGCTAGCTCGTTGTCTTCTCGACCAATCCTCCGAATTTCCCAAAATTCCAAATCCTTTGTCAATTCCTTTACTAGGTCGTGATACTTGACTAGAGTAGAATTCAAAGACTCGTACTCTCCTGATCCGGTTGACTATCACCATGAGTCACAATATGCCATGATTTTGGTAGCTCCAAAGCACTTTGCATACTCGATGGCTGCAACCAATGCCTTGTACTCTGCCTGGTTGTTAGAAGCATCGAACTTGAATCTCAATGACTCCTCATATACTGTCCCAGATTCTGGCTCAATCAGGACTATCCCAGCTCCACTAACATTTTTGGTTGCTGACCCATCTGAATAAACCTTCCAACAATCATCGGGTATGCTAGTGACGACTTGGGACTTTGGCTCTTTGCCTTTGATTTTCTCTTTCTGAGGTCGATGTTCGCTGTCTTCCTTGGTGAACGTAAGCTCGACCAAGAAATCTGCTAGAGCTTGAGCCTTCAACGTTTTTCGAGGTCGATACTCGATGTCAAATTCTGTAAGGGCAATTGACCAATTGAGCAAGCGACCTGAACTCTCTGGCTTGTGCAATATTTTTCTCAAGGGTGCATTCGTGAGCACCACGATGGGATGAGCCAGGAAATAAGCTCGCAGCTTCCTTGAGGCTACGACTAAGGCGTAGGCTACCTTCTCAGCATTGTAGTATCTACCCTCCACTTCTGATAGGGCCTTGCTAACATAGTAAACTGGCTTTTGAAGCCCTTCCTCCTCTCGACCGCATCGCGCAATCGCTTTGTCTCCCACAGATAAGTACACGAACAAAGTTTCTCCAGTGATCGGGCTACTCAAGAGAGGAGGAGTAGCGAGATAATCCTTAAGCTGCTGGAACGACGAATGACATTCGGTCGTCCATTCAAAATTCTTCGTCCCCCTCAACGCCTTGAAAAAAGGGAGAGATCTTTTCGCTGATTTGGATATGAAGCGACCTAGAGCTGCTACTCTTCCATTAAGTCGCTGCATCTCTTTGACACTGGTAGGCTCCTTCATGTCAACTAGAGCCTTGATCTTCTCCGGGTTAGCTTCTATACCTCGCTGAGACACCATAAATCCAAGGAACTTGCCAGCCGCTACACCAAAAACACATTTGTTGGGGTTAAGCTTCATGTCGTTTGCTCTCAAATTGGCGAACGTTTCCTTTAGGTCGACCACGTGACGTCCGGTCTTTTTTTAATGACCATATCGTCGACGTAGGCCTCCATGTTTCAGCCAATATGTGAAGCAAAGACCTTGTTGACCATACGTTGATAGGTCGCCCCTGCATTCTTCAGTCCAAATGGCATCATGTTGTAGCAGTAGATGCCTCCAGCCGCTTGAAATGCTGTCTTCACTATGTCATCCTCATGCATCTTGATCTGGTGGTAACCTGAGTAAGCATCTAGGAAGCTGAGGGTAGAGTGGCCAGCAATGGAGTCAACAAGTTTGTCGATTCTAGGAAGAGGATAGCTGTCCTTCGAGCAAGCAAGATTTAGAGTGGTGAAGTCGACACACATTCTCCATTTGCCATTTGACTTCTTCACCATGACCACATTGGCCAACCAGGTTGTATGAGTGGCCTCTTTAATTATACCTGCACTTAAAAGTTTTTGTACCTCAGCTTTTATGGCCTCTTCCTTATCACGAGCAAAGCTTCTCAATTTTTGGGGTCTGGGCTTTATAGTCGGGTTGACCTCAAGCCTATGAACGTCGACCTCTTCCTTGATTCCCCTCATGTCCTCTACTTGCCATGCAAAGACATCATTACTTTCTTTCAGTAGCTCGATGATCTCTGCTCGCTCCTCGTCTGATAGCTGTTTTCCAATCTGAATCTTTTGCTCAGGGTAGGAAAGGTTGGTGATTACTGATTCTAGCTCGTCAACAGCCTCTAGCTCTGGACCATCTCTGAACTGTAGGGTCTCAATGATGATCTCCCTAACCCTTTGTCTCTCTTTGGCCCCCAAGTGTGGAGCTTCCTCAGCTATCATGTCATCTAACTTGCTAGCGATCTCATCGGTGGTGGCCCCCGAGTTATTGTCGACCTGGAGGCATAGGTTGCCTATGATAACTTGGTCGACCATGACTACATCTAGATCAACCGCTGTGGCTTCGGAGTGACGTGTCGACTCAACCATGACCTCGTCATTTGAGCGATAGGTCGACTCCTCCACATTGGTGATCGTTGACAGTCGAGTAGTTTTAGTGACTGACTGGGACAGCTTTAAGTAACCTTCCGCTGTTTCAATTTCCAGCTCCCTCTTTTTTCTTTCTCGAAGGACATGATCCAGATATGCTCGACCCGTGCCTTGTACACAACCGACTCCAGCAGGGGTAGGAAATTTGAATCGCTGATGGGGGATCGATGCCACCATTCCCAGTGCGACCTGACCAGGAATACCAAGGATAGCAGCATAGTCATTGTTCACATCTATTACAATAAATTTTACCTTTGATACGACCTTGTAAGGGTGTTGGCCAAGGTCAACGTCTAGCTCGATCTGTCCCTTAGCATCGACTCGATGATTGGTGAAGCCTTCTAACCTACCATCGTATCTTTCAAGCTGCTCATTAGAGAGTCCCATCTCTTGGAATGTCTTGTAGAACAGAATATCCTTATAGGCCCCCGTGTTGACTAGGAGTCTGGTCGTCGTACATCCATCAATGAGTCCCGAGATGACGAGAACTTGCTCTCTAGCTGCCATATTAGTTGGTAGCTCGTGGAGATAAAAGCTGATCACTTCGTCTCTAACGTGGCTCCTTGGCGGCACATGTGGGGCTTTGCTGAGCTGAAAGATTTTATGTTTGATGGCTGTGTTGCTGGCTTGCTCTGTGATGACTCCCAAATTCAATCTGGGTTGCCTAGGTCCTTGCTGTCCACCCGCTGGCTGATCGCCTCCACCTGCTTGAGGCCTTTTAACATATGCATCGAGCCTTCCCTGGTCGACCATTCTCTGGATAATACGCTTCAAGCCTAAGCAATCCTCTGTGAGATGACCTGTATCCTTATGATACTCACAAAATTTCATGTTATCCCTCCTGAACTTATTGGCCGGGTTCATTGGGACTGGTGGGGCCAGCTCGACCGCATTCATTATTTCTGTTCGACTCACCGTTAGGGGAGTGAAAGCCTCAGGCACCTTCTCTGTCGCCCTGGTCCTGTTCTTGCCATTCTTATTGTTTCCCCCATTTTTGGTAGAGTCTTTTTTGTCATCAGCGACCTCATTCTTGGGGCTTTTCCCGTTCTTCTTTTCCTTCCTCTCCTCGGCTAATGCCACATTATAAAATTTCTCGAACAACTCCTGTCGAGTAGTGACTATACGAACCGTCAGCTCGTAATCCATGTCTGCCGAGGAAATGCCATTTCGGAAGCAATTGATCACCTCCTTGTCAGTGAGATCCTCCTCAATCTTGTCAACCATTTCTTTAAACTTGGTGTAGTAGCTCATGGAGCTTTCATTTTTCCCTTGCACCAAGTTGTTTAGGTCGGTGACAGTCACTTTACGAGCTCCAGCAGTTGAGAAGCGATCTAGGAATTTTGTCCTCAAACTCATCCAGGTGGAGATGCTACCAGCTTCCAAACCATTGAACCATGTTAGGGCTGCTCCCGTGAGTGTGCTTATGAGGGCTTTGCACATATTGTCATCATCATTGGCGACAAATCACATTGTGGCCTCTAGGTGCTGTATATGGCTCTTTGCATTGGTTGCCCCTGAGTACTTCTCTAGGAGGGGCAATCTAAAACCAGCAGGAGGTCGACTGTCAATCAAATCCTTGGATAGGGGTCGAAGAGCAAAGTCAATTCTTTCGACCTTTCCAGTATCATTTTTCTTTTCTGCCTCCCATTGCTCAAACTTTCTCTTCCATTGCAGCCACTCCCTAGCATCAGGTCTGTCTTCCCCAGCAGGGGGAACAGCATTCGACCTCTGACCCTCACTTCTGGGGGGAGTTACCTGCCTGCTTCTCCTATCCCTGTGAGAAGGTTCCCTTTCTGATCGAACGGGTGACCTGTGCCTGTCATCTCTTAGGGGCGACCTGCGCCTTTCATCCCTGGGTGGCGACCTGCGCATGTCATCTCTGGGTGGCGACCTGCGCCTTCCCTCTCTTATGGGCGACCTGCGCCCATTTCTGTCCCTATGAGACTGCGACCTTTGCGTCCTGGCAGGCGAACCACGTCGACTTCGGTTGGCCTCTAACTGCGTCCTCAAGTCTGACTGTGCTTCTTGTTCCCTGTTCTTAGTGAGACTAGCCCTTAGGTCGTCACTCGGAACATGAATAGGTGACTGAGGTCGCACCACCATCCTTTGATTAACATTTTGACCCACAGTTTCGTTTGGTCTAGTACTCCTGGCACGCTCCCTATTAGAAACTTGAGATGGGGCCACTCTCTCAGACCTTCTATCCACTTGTTCTGCCTCCTCCATTGCCAATAACTCAGCCACAATCTGGCTCGTTCCATCAGCATTTCCTTCCTACTCAGTGGGTTGGATGAGGGACCTGCCCTATTTCCAACATTCATCTGTCCAGTTGGACGTTTTGGAGGAGGTGGAGCTCCTTGTCCCTCCATGGGTCGCTTCTCTCGCGGCTCGGCAATCCCCGCCATCAGCTACACTGTTGGATCGTGTGGCTCTAGCGTGCTGACGCAACGGAGGGGGAGGAAGCAAATTTGCGTTTCCAGCATTTACATTTGCGTTGTTGTTTCCTTCTTCGTGCCCGAGTGAGGCTTCAGATACATGTCCGTCTGAAGTTACCATTGTTGCAGGTTGAGAGAACTTTCGAGGTCAAGCTTAAGCACGATTCCCGGCAATGGAACCAAACTGATGCCGCAAGAAAAGTGCTTATCAATCTTCCTCCACGTGGCAGGACTGATCACCTGGCTCCTTGACTCGAAACAGAACCCACGACTAGCCTGGATGTGTCTCCGCTTAGATTCCTGGGCGTGAGAGTAAGTATTTGATGATTGGAGAGCTAAAATGTACTGAATAATGGAATTCTGATAACAAAATAGCAGTTACCTTTGCACCGTAGTAGTGGCAATGTATTTATAGTGAACGAAGGTGATTGAATGACAGGGCTACATGAGCTCCGAGATATTAGGGACAGTTATTTGTCATGGGAACGTGTCCGGTAACGGCTCCTGATTTGTAGGGAACAGGTTATGGAAAGATTTGAAGCACATGCGTCTGTTTTGGTTAAGTCGACGCTTGCTTATTAGGTCGAAGTCGCCGTTTGAGGTTAGGTCGACCTGACTGGCGGGTAGAGCTGGATCGTACCCGAATTAGAACATGGATCGTAGAGTCGGACCAAGCTAGGTCGGGACCTTGCAGGTCGGACTATGAGCCTAGGTCGACTGATCCTGTTGCTGGGCCTTGGGCCTTAAGGTGATTGGGCCAGACTCATTAAGAATGTGTAAGCCATGGCCGCCTATGATTGGGCTTTACTCGTTTGGCCCAACTCGACACTTTTGGTATGTACACTTCTTATCCCCTAAACTTCCATTTCCAACAAATTATTAAGAGATTGACTTTTCTTTGTATGTCCCTCAACGTTTACAAAGTCATCATCATTTGAGGAGTCGAATTACGATTCCCGTGCTCTAAAATACAAGGGCATTGTAAAGTCTGTTGTGTAGTTTATCAAAACATTTTCAAAATCAACAACCTCATAATTATTGTCATTCATTGAACACAACAACAATTAAATTAAAAAAATTAGAGGGAGTACGGTCGAGAAAACTGGTTCGGCAATAAATGACCGAAAAACATTTTAAATTCGGCTGGGAGTCTCTGAAAAAATAATATGTTTCGACCAGTTGTTTTCGAAAAAATAATACTTTTTGGATGGGTGTTTACGGAAAATTAATTAAATTTTGGTCCGATATTGTCGAAATTTTATTTTTTATCGACTGAGTGTGAATGATTTTATTTTATTATTCCGATTGGGTTTAGCCTGACTTTTTAAAAATATTCAGCAAACAATCCCAAATTTTTACCTGGTTTTCGTTGGGTGTGGTCGAACCATTTTTTCCTTAGAATTTTACCGATTTTTTTAAAAAACAGATTCATATGGTTATAGAGTGAAGAAAACATATATCAACATTCGTTGGAGAGCCATTTCGTCTATGATCCTTAATTTAGTGTTCAACAAAATGTTGTTTGGATTTTTTTTTGAGTTATGAGAAATTTTTTTAGTGTCTAAAGGAGAGGGGTAAGAATTCAGTAAAGATGGGGAGAGCATAGTGGTAAATAGGATGGTGAAATGGGTGAAAATTTAATAGGGGATGCTAGGAAGGGTGAAAACTTGATGATGGTAGATAAATGAGATTAAAGTTACGGATGTATATAATATTGGGTTGGGGAGCACAAACATGGGTGTATGGGTTTAGGGTTAATATAGTCATTTCCTTGGATGACAACTTTTAAGTAATTAACCTTACGGGTTTACTCAACAATTTTACGGGTTTATATTACAACTCCCTTTCTAAAATTGGTATTCACCAATAACACAAAACTAATGAAATTATTAGACTTACTCCCGCCGTTCCACCCTTAAAAAATATTATCTTCGTCCGAAGTAATGTTAACACCAAGAGTTTGCATGATTATTAAGAAAATATTAAGAGAGGGTAAAAAGCAAGTGGATTGGGGAATATAATTATCCAAAACACTATTTATATGCAAGTGAGCAAAATAGAGGTTAGAAAAACATAATTTTTGTTTTTGTAATTATTCAAAAAGTTGGGGGCACATATGTCCAAAACACTGTTCACTTTTTGTTATTTTAGAAATAAAATAAAGTATGAACCTTACTCTGTTCTGTACGTACGAAAATAATTTGTATATTCAAATAATTTGTATATTCAAATGCCTATGTCAATCTCACTTCTTCGAATTCGATCTCTCTAATGAAACTCCACGCAGGGCGGAGCCAGGGGGGCACTTGCCCCCTCCCAGCGGCGGAAGTGCAGTGAATTTTTTTTTTTTTGCCCCCCCTCCCATATTTTTTTGTTATATATAATTAACTTCAAGATTAACACCGGTGAGTGGTTCGGTTCAGTGATAGAACGGGTGAAGTTAAAGCCTTTGATGTTTTTTTTCAAATCCATGTTCGAGCTCTGCTACCTACATTTTCAATTAATTTTATTTGTCCTCCATCTTTGCTATTCTCTCTCTCTCTCTCCATTTCTTTCTCTTAACAATTTTGTTTTTCTCTTTCTCCTAATTTTCTCACATTTTTTCAATCTTAATTAATTAGTTAGGCTTTTCCCATTTTTTTTATTTTTGGTCTTTCTTCCTATTATCCCAAGTTTAATTAGCAAATTTGAATTTCTTTTTTGTACGAGTAATATATTTTAATAAATTGTTTGCGTTAAATACTTCAACATTATTTCAATCTTTCTTTGAATTACTTACTTTTATCATTTTTGTTAACTTTCTTAATTCTTTACATTTTTAACTAAAATACATTATATTTCATGGATTCGACCCATTTTTTACTTGTCTGACCCGAATTTTTTTTTTTCGGCGGCGCCGCCCGAACCCCAATGTCTTGCCCGGGTAATTCCCGCTCCGCCCCTGACTCCACGCCCATACCTCGTAGCCTCTCACTCTTTCACATCGACATCCTCAACTCATGCAGAGTTGTTGTCATGCTCGTTCTGATCCCTTGATAAAATGATTAGATGATAACGTTTCTACGATAACAACAACTATAATAACAACTATTCTAACTACACCAAATTGTGATTGATTCTATCTATTTCAATTTTTTTAATTTTTTTTTGGGGGTTGGAAATATGAAATTGTGTCAATCATTCATGAAAAATGATATGCTTATTATAAAAAAATTGACTAGAAAAGTGAGTTGGAGAGTAATCTCTGAGAACCAAATTTTGATATAAAAGATTTTTTTAACAACTTTTTTATACGAAGACATATGAGAATTCATGTTAGCCGATCTCAAATTATTTTGTGACTAAGGCTTAGTTATTGTTGTTGTTGTTGTTAATTAAAAATTTTAAAAGTGTGGGGTTTTCATAATTTTTTGTCGTTTCCAAGTTTTGGTGGAAGATTTGTTTAGGATTAGACATTTATAATCAAAATATAAAATATATTAGTAGTCTCTTTTATTACAGACTGAAACCTCATCTTTTTAAATGTTATTAATGCAATTAACGTTTTGTTTGCTTTTTAAAAAAAAAAAAAAATGGGTAATTATTCAAGAAAAAATATTGATATTAAACCAATAACCAACAGCCACGTAGGCAAAATCGACGTGTATCCAACAGTTCGACTTCTGAGCTTTTTTTCACACCGTCAACGAAATGAATCTCCTCCTCCCTCCTTCCTCCACTCTCACACTCCCCAAATCCATCCCGTCTCTCTCTCGATCTCAAATTCATCATCGTCTTTCCATTAATTGCATTCTTCTCGCGATTTCTGCAACAATTTCCGAAGGTGGGTTGGTTGGAAATAGCCAGGTAATCTCAGATCTACCGTTGGAAAGGCGTGCGAAGAACAATGGGGGACAAGTATAATTTGAAGAACCCAGCTGTGAAGAGGATTTTGCAGGAGGTCAAAGAAATGCAATCCAACCCTTCTGATGATTTCATGAGCCTCCCTCTTGAGGTTTCTTAATTAATTCCCCCAATTATTTTGCTTTCTTTCTGCAATTTTTATCAGCTTATTTTGGGGGGATATCACTATTTTAGGTCACATACTTTGAATATATTATTGATTTCATTTGAAATTTGATTACTTGGGTAATGATTATTGAACCTTGTGTTTTGCTGGGTAATTGTTTATGCAATTTTGTGATGATTAAGTTTCCGATAATGCCCTCCCGTGAATTGATGGATTATTCTTCGGTTTTGTTTGGCTGGTTTATGAATTGATCATATTGTGACTCTGAGTAAAATATTTCAGATGTTGGATTATTGTTTTGTAATTGGAGGAATTGATTTAGGGCAACCTTAATTTTACTCATAGTATATGTGGTATCCATCCATGGTTGATAATTGTGGCCAGAACTTCATAAATAATCCCCATATTCAGAGGAAGAGAGAAAATTCCCCAAGTGTGTGTGTCTTTGTTGGGCGGATAGGTTGTTATTGGGGGTGTAGTGTTGTGCCTGTGGGCCCGAAAGTGTAGATGAACTTCAGGTGAGTTCAGGTTGACCCGAACAAAAAATTGATTTGGGTAACAAGTTGCCTTAGAGCAATCTTCTTTATTTCTTTATTTCTTTATTTCTCCATTGTTTATGAGCTTTAATTCATCAAATTGAATTACAATGCTGAAGCTTGTAAAAGTAGATGCATAAAGGATATCCTTTGGAGTCGTTTGATAACATGATAAAAGACATGATATGATAAATAATACTGGATAAGGTTGTTTAGTATGATTTTAATATTTTGGATTAATTAGAAGGTTGAGGCCGGTAAGGGACCTATCCCCTTATTATTTATCCCATGAAAGGGGGTGGTATTATTAATACGGAGATTATTATTATGGGGATAAATAATCATGGTTATCCTTGTCTTGCTACCAAACGAGCCCTTAGGGTATATGCTAGCTGGAAAGCCTGAATCTTTAAGAAACAGACATTTTTTCCGCCTTTTCTAACATTCAGTTTTCCTGGTAACACATTCCGTGAACTTTTTAAAGTTATCTGTTTCCAGAAACTCTTTCTTTTGCTATTTAAGTTGTGACAAGTTGCATATATAAGGTTCAGCTGAGTGTTTGTAAAATTATCTAAGAAGTCTGATAGCTTTACCTCATGTTGTCAGGAGAATATATTTGAGTGGCAATTTGCAATCAGGGGTCCACAAGACACTGAATTTGAAGGGGGCAT
Organism: Adenophora triphylla var. japonica; assembly: GCA_022495995.1. Lineage (NCBI taxonomy): Eukaryota > Viridiplantae > Streptophyta > Magnoliopsida > Asterales > Campanulaceae > Adenophora > Adenophora triphylla. The sequence goes on along the minus strand of JAFEMH010000454.1, from coordinate 446,127 downwards.
CTATCATGGCCGGATTCAATTGCCTTCTGAGTACCCGTTCAAGCCTCCTTCATTCATGCTATTGACGGTATTCTTTTCCTTTCAAAGGCTTTTTTATTTGTTTAAACTGCTGATTACATTGTAGAACCAAATTAAGCTCCTCGTTATTTTTGCGCTGGCTTATACAGTTTCATATCCTTTTTTATTTCTTCAGCCTAATGGACGTTTTGAGACTCAAACTAAGATATGCTTAAGCATATCAAATCATCATCCTGAGCACTGGCAGCCATCATGGAGTGGTAATTTTTCATTTTCGTGGGACATATTAGTTTTGTGAATATTTGGTACTTTTGATGATGTAATAAAATGATGTGTATGGTTTTTGCAGTTCGGACTGCTTTACTAGCACTAATTGCGTTTATGCCCACCAATCCAAATGGTGCTTTGGGCTCGTTAGACTTAAAGAAAGAAGAAAGACGTGTTCTTGCAGTGAAATCTAGAGAAGCCTCCCCAAAATATGGGACTCCAGAACGTCAAAAGCTCATAGATGAGGTATTTCTTTTACTACTACCAATTATCCTTTCATTTACTACATGATATATTTGAACATTAAGGAACACCTGAGCCGGCTTGAGCACAGTTCATATAAAAACTCGAGCATGTTAGGTTTGTTTCGAGCTTGAACATGAATTTATGCTTGAAATATACAATGGCGAAGCCACCCTATAGGAAAGGCGGTCATTTGACCCCTTAACTTTTGGGAATTATTATTTTAGTACCTTAAATTTAAGAAGTGCGCTAAAAATAACGTTTTGTTTCAATTTTGACCCCCTTATTTTTTGGTAAATTTTGTACTATGATAACATTTGACCCCATGTATGCCAAATTTCTATACATTTAAATGTAATTTTTATCCCCCAACCAATCTTGATCCCCCTTAGCAAAAATTTCTGGCTTCGCCATTGGACGTGTACATGAACCAAATTTAGTTTCGGCTCACTTGTGTTTTTTTTTATGGTGGTTTCTAGTTCATGTTAGCCGACCCCAAATTAGTTTGGGACTAAGGCTTTGTTGTTGTTGTTGTTGTTGTTGTTGTTGTTGTTGTTGTTGTTGTTGTTGGTTTCTAGTTCATATCTGAAGTTAGACCCGAGTAAGCTGAGTCAAACTCCACTTTTGTTGGCTCAAGAGGAGTCAACCTCTTGTTTGTAGCTCTTGATGTGATTTTGATACATTCTCTTTTCACGATTCAGATTCATGAGTACATGATGAGCAAGGCACCCCCATCCCCTCACCTTAGCATTCCACCGACTTCTCAAGAACAACCAGCCAATGGGGAATCAGCCGAAACCCCAACTGTTCCTCTAAACGCAGGAGAAGAAATTACTGAGGAGGGCCCACAAAGTCCTCCCGCAGTAGTTGATAGTATAGTTGAAGAACCAAATGAAGTTCCGGTCAATGAAATCATTAATCCAGAAGTCTCGACATTATCAAGACAAATACACGCACAACACCCGAGTGAGAAGCAAGAAATTAGGGTTCAAAAACCAGGCGATGACCGCCTATTCACGTGGGCTGCTGTCGTACTCACTGTTGCTATATTGGTACTTTTGTTGAAGAAGTTCATGAAAGCTAGCGGACATGGTGCGGTTTTCATGGATGAGTCATAAATATTCATCATGGGAATTTGGAAGTATAATTTGGAAAATGTTTGTAATATAAGTTATGGTCCAGTTATTGGCCACAATTATTTTGTTGGTCTGCAACATGAGCTAGTAAATTAAGCCATGCATAATGCTTTTAGGCTTGTTTTAGATTTTTGTATAGGTCAAATAAGCACAAATTTGGCACATCACAAGTAAAAGTAATAAATTGTGTATATTTTGCAGCATCAAAGTCTTATTTTAGCCATGTCCTGTCCAGAATTGTATGAATTTGGTGGGGTGTATCCAAACAGGCCCTTAATTTATTTCAAACTTCTTTGGAACACAATTTTTTTAATCTTCAAATTTGTTAAATAAACTTAGATTCTCAACTAGGAATAAGATAACTCATAAAAGGTTAAACTCTTAAACATTGGAGCTCTAGTGATACACTTGATGGAATCACAAAATTTTGCATTGGATTATATAGTAAAATACTCCGTCCGTCTCATAATAATAGTCTCATTTAAATCATTAACAACATCCTATAAAACAACAATACATCATAAACTCCACGAGTTTAGCTCTCTGGTTACAACGGACATGCACACAGTAATACAAACATCCTCGGATCAATATATAGGCGAGAAAATCCAACTTCATGAGATTTTTATTGAATAAACACTTTTTCCAAACTAAGTTTGATCTTGGAAAAGGAGTTTTCGCAAGAATTAATCGTGCTTGACCACGGTCACAGGGCACGAAGCGTTGTTCACCACGTAGTTGCTAACACTACCCATTATAGCCCTGCATAAACGATAAAGAGAGAGAGAGAGAGAGAGAGAGAGATCAAATAACATGCCATACAATCATATGATAAGAAATTTCCTAAAGGGTCATTAAATTTCCAGCCAAATTTATCGAGAATGGTTTGCTAATTAAACCATATACATTCCTTGCTTGAAATTAAGGTACCCTTGAAAATGCTCGCAATTGAAAATCTTGACTCTGACCGTCTATTTGGTGATGGACTCTACGCATAGTAGGACCGCTTCTAGCATCAAACTTTATATATATATATATATTTGGCACGGGGTTGGCAAATCACTCTTCAAGCTCTTTCTACAATAATAAGTGATTGCGAAAAAGGAAAAAAGGAGTTGAACTAGATGCATATAGTAGATACCTTATTACCTTTTAAGCTTCCCAAGCCCTCTGTTCCCAACAACAAGGCAGCCGAGATGGACGTTTTCAACCGCTTCGCATAACTTGTCTCGAGGATCTCCCCAATAGATTTTCAAAAGCACCACAATCTACTCCATAAAAAATAAATAGATCAAAGTTTTCTTCAAGAACTCCTAGTACCATTAATATGAAAGTTTTCTTCAATTACCTCTTTCTGAGCAGCAACAGTTCTGACAAGATTCAACGTTTCTATGTCAGGCTTCACCTCATATTTTTTCATGACATTGAGATCGGTAAATTCACTCAATGGAATCAAAGCTGATGAAAATCATAAAAACGAATTAAATCACATTGAAGGTAACACATTTGTTTACATAGATGTAGAAAATGTTGAATATTGGTCTCTACGTTGTTATAGCAAAGTCAAACTCTTGTACACAGTATAAATTGTAAAGCTTCCGCATAAATAAAATCACTGGTATTGTCAGAAAACAAATCAAATTTTAAATTTATCATGAACTGTGTCAACAAATCTTTAGTTCATTAAACTGAATATTTTGTTCTCGTTCTTCCCAAAAGTAGTCTGTCGATCTATTTCTCTCTTCTTTTCTGTATGAAAAAATGTTTCTTTTCCTAAGCAGCTCCAACAATATTCTGATATTGCTCAACTGTAAGAATAAGAATAAGAATTAACTACCTCCGTCCCAAAAATGAATGAACAAAAGAAAATTTCAAAATTATTTGGTCATTCATTTTGGGATGGAGGACGGAGGGAGTATTTTTAGGCTAAGATTTGTGTACAAGAAGTAATATAATGAGATTAATATCAGCAGACAAAAGGTTTCGTGGTGTAGTTGGTTATCACGTCAGTCTAACACACTGAAGGTCTCCGGTTCAAGTCCGGGCGAAGCCATATAAGTTTTATTTACCATGTTCAAGACCGGGCGAAGCCACATAATTCTTATTTTTATTTAACAAATACAAGAGAATTATTATATACGGAGTATATAAGTATTTTTTTTTTTTACCAAAGACAAGAATAACATACTCACTCCGTGGCTCCGTCTCATTACACAAGGCACAAAAACCCATTTCGGTGTTCCATTACAAAAAGCATAGGCCCAAAAAAGAAAGTTTTTAGTACTCGTACTTGTTTATTCATCGGATGGCATCAGATTTTTCAATTGATCCAGCCTAATAACCATAGTAGCTCATTTGGTGATTTCTTGACAAAATCACAACTGACCATTTTACTCCTCACAACATCAAATTTTCCAACTCACCCAAACTTCATACCCATCAAAGAGTTCACAGTAATTCATTGAGCATCAATAAGAAAATGTTTCAGTGAGACAAAATTTCTTGACCATCTTACCCTTGTGATCATATGAAATTTCCCAACAGACCCAGCAAGATCACACTAGAAACCCATCAAGAAAATCATAGGCAGAAGCAGAAAATGAAGAAAAAATAGATAAAAAATGGAAAAACTTCATTTTTGTCCACAATTTTTTTTGGGAGTGTTTCATTTTACAGTCAAACTTAATTTTTTTCATTTTACCATCATACTATAAAGTACTACAAACAATGGTATCATTTTATGCCTAAATAAATATGTTATTTAGACACAAATTTATTTCATTTTTACCATGTACCGTAAACAATATTACCCTTTTAACCCAAATTTGTTATAAAATGACCGTTTGAAGTACAATGGTAAAAATGAAAAAAATTAAAGTTTGATGGTAAATGTGAAAAACATCCCCAAGGTAGGATCCCAAATTAGGAAGTACAAAAATGAAGTTTTCCGACCATCAGGTTTTGGTCTGATGGCTAGAGCTCATGACTTTCAACCTGGAGGTCATGGTTCGATCCCAAAAGTTAGAGGGATGCTTTCTCTTCCTAGAATTATTTGTGTGTGTAAAAAAAAAAAAATGAAGTTTTCCCTACAAAAAAAAATTGACCATATTACCCTTGTGATGACATTAAGATTTGGAAGTTGAATCAGCTTGATCAAAGAAACCCAATAACAAAAAAAGATGAACAAATGAAAAAGAAAAAAAAAGTTGGAAGGGGAAAAGAAGAAGATCATACGAGAGCCAGTAGTTTCCCAGAACTGCATCTCGCCGGATTCATAGTAGCCTTCAGGTTGTATGTTGATAAGAATAAGGTGATCCCCTTTCCGAACAAGATTATCCACACCCCATTGGATTGCTTTCCTACTACCCTCTGAGAAATCCACCGCAACACCCACCTTCCTCACGTCCCCCATCTCTCTCTCTCTAGAATTTACTTCCTCTTTCTTTCACTTTCTCTCTAGGAAAATATCTGGGAGATTGTAATTTGTGATTCGAGAAAGAAGGCGTTGGAAGGATGATGACTTTTTCTGTGAGGAAGATGAAGTGGATTTGCGGTGCTATTTGTATTTTTGTTTGAGCCGGATTTTTTTCTCACATTTAATTCCTTTTTAAAAAGCCAAAATCTTTAAAAAAAAAAAAAAAAAAAAACATTTTTTCTTTAGTTTAGAAAAAAATGTGTTTTATTTTTCCCGTTAGTACCAGTGTCAGTGTCAGTGTAACAGAGTGCCAATGTAAAAAAGTGTCAGTGCATGTATAACAAAGTGTCAATGTAAAAAAGTGTCATATCAGTTTATTTAACAAAGTGACAGTGTTAGAGAGGAATGAGGTGCCGCATTTGAAGCCTAGAGTTATCCATCAATCGGTAACCCTTACAACATACACATATCCTCTAAACTAATAGTCATCTCACCAACATGGAAGTGAAAACCGTGGGTTTCCTGACGTTATCGCTCAACAACGATGTAAGCAAATCTCAATCAAACGTGATTTTTCCCAACTTGTAAACCACATAGAATCCTGCTACTACTAGTCTCTCATTATCCTCGCATGCAACTCTTTCGACAGAGTCGAACCAAGACGAAAAGATAACTTATCGACACGTTTTTCCTGCCCAAATGTATTTAGTTCGATGCTTATCTTGTAATCTCAAAACATCTCGTTAAAAAGGCCCCAGATCAACAAACGGCTCAAGAAGCTCCTCATGTTGATGCTCAGCATTCATCTGTAACACAACGCACAAAATTGATCAAATTTAAAACTCAATTTAACAAAAATACTAAATATACTAACCAAAAAACTTAACTTAATAAATGAAAAACCTAACTGAACTAATAAAAATCCTTATTCAACCAATAATAACATATAAATCAAGAATAACTAATCAAGTAAAGAAGAATAACTTATAAATCAATTAATTCGAAAATCATAGGTTGAATTCATTTCAAAAAACCTCCAAATCAACCAATTTCGAAAATCTTTGTTGAATCAATTGCAAAACTGATTCGAAAATAAGACAGATTATGAAATCAAGAACTTACACTAGTGAATTTGAAGTTATCACTACTATTCGCGAGTTTTGCCTCTGTTCATCGTCGCCGATTTCTCCCTCTCTATGTGTTGTTGTTTCTTTGTTTGTGTTGTGTGTGTTATACGATTAATAAATAAAAACAAATTTTCCTAAATTTGCTATTGATATTAGCGAGTCTTTTATTGAACTCGCTCTTTCAAAAAACGAGTTTTACCTTTTCATTTAAACTAATTATAACCCTTAATTAGTTAATCATTTATTTCAATTGAATTCGCTATTCACAGTAGTGAATTTAAATTTTAATAAAATTTTCACGAAACTCTGTAATTATTTACGTAAATAAAAAGAATATAGGAAAATGAAATTGTTATTTGAATTAGCGATTTTAGGCGAAAATTTAATAAAATCGCTAGTGGAAATGACGAATTTCAAAAAAGTGATTATTTTGGTCAATATTTTCGAATAATTGTTATTTGGGAAAATATAATTTAAAAAAAAAAGAATTATTTGAGAAAAAAAGTCTTTAAGTTTGTTGAATTTTCTAATACTCCCTCCGTTCATTTTTAAGGTTTTTATTTTATTTTTTTTTGTCTGTCCCAATTTAAGGTTATTAGTTGTTTTATTACCTAAAATGGATAATGAGACCCACATGTCATTTTCACAACAAAAATTATCTACCCACTTTTTTTCTGTTACTTTACTTTTTATACTTACAATATTTACTTTTTCTTAATTCATTACAATATTTACTTTTTCTTAATTCACGTGTCAATCAAAATAACAAACTTAAATTGGGACAGATCATATTTTACTTTTCATATTCATAATATTTACTTTTTCTCAATTTATGTATTAAGTCAAATTAAAAATTTTAAATTGGGGTGGAGAGAATACTTTTTAATCTTAGATTAGATTAGAGAGATCGGACGGATGAGGATGGTGAACGTACATGTGGTGCGGGATCCACACAGGACAAACGAAACATGCTCATTATTGACTTGGGATTTAATTTAGTGGGGAATTGGGGATTCCTGTAACATTCTCACATACTCCCTCCGTCCCAGCCTAGTGTACATTTATTTTTCTTTTGATCCGTTTCAGTTGAGTGTGAACTATCATAAATGGCAAAGGTTTTAATATTTTATATTCTCCCTATCCCATCCACTCATTCTCTCTCTTCATTTTTCACCATACAATTTATTCAACCAACCTACTATTAATTTCACTCATTCTCTCTCTTCATTTTCTACCACACATTTTCATTATCTTAATAGTATTTCTTAATTATTATGCCCAAAATCTTGGTGCACACTTGGATAGGATTGGATAGGAAGGAGGAGTACTCCCTATTCCCTAGTTGTATTAAATTACAACCATTGGTCAAACAAATCTGTCTATCAAAAATATTTGTCATTTTGTATTTTTGAATTTTTCATAAATTAAAAAAATAAATTATTATATCAATATAATGATCAAATCACTAAGATAATCTTTATTTATTATTTATTGCCCTCTTCTACATTACTTTAATTAATAAAGTGAAATGACTTTTAATTAGGTTGTGCAAAAAATTGGTGAAATTGGAACGGAATGATAGAATCGTAACATATCGGTAAAAACTCGATCGAACCAATAGTATTAGTCTGATCCTCCTGATTTCAAATTTTTATGAAATCGATTATTTGGTCTGGTCATGATTTTGAAAAAAAATATACACGGTCATAAACCGAAATCGTTAAAAAAAAAAGTTCTAATTAATTTTCTTACCTATTTAGTCGGCGTCGCTCCAAGCCTCTACTCCAGGAAACCCTATCTCAATATTTCTATCAATAGCGCCGTTTCATCTCATCCTCTCTATCAACGTTCTTCTCCACTCTCTACTAGTTTTAATTTTTTTTTTCTATATTATGGTTAAATTTGAATGTGAACAATTAATGTTTAATGATATCTATGTTGTGGTTTGAAAATTAAATATTTGTAACAATTTTTTTTTATTGATGTAACTGGTAATAAATTTTTGTTATTGTAAAAAATTATAATATATTGTAGAATCGACGAAATCGGACCATTAAAACCGGACCAATAGGACTGATCCTATAATGTAATGATTTGGTCCTGTTTCTAAATTTTTACAGAACCGAAGTATTGATCCAGTCCTGATTTTTTAAAATTTTGACAAAAATCGAACCAAGAACACCCCTACTTTTAATGCAAGATTTTAGACCAAAAGAAACAGCTATTTTGACCGGAGAGATTTGGAGTGTTTTAAAAAGATCTTTTATATATAAAAACAATAAATAATGTCCATAAATTTAATATAAATTTGATTGTGTTAAAAAACTATATTTTGCAATTGGACTGCGTATAAATAGTAACATGACACTTATTTAATAAGTGAGGGCAAGTTTTCCAAAGATAAAACGTAAATCCCTAGTCCGACATTGTTGATAGGACATGTAAGGAATTAATTCATTTATAATTGTACCCCTTGAACAAAAATAAAATAAAATGTACCACTAAAGAAAAAGGAGAGATGGAAACATAACAACTGTTTCATAATTTTCATAACTGCCTTTGCCAAGCAAAATATAACAACGTAAAATCTCTCATCAGAAACCTTTCAAAATAGATGCATTTACTTACTAAATATCACAGTTCAGTCATTTCTCATCTTACTGCTGACAGGAGCATTTTTCTCCGTAAGGAATTTCAGAACACTGACCAAAGCTCTCAACCGGTCCCACACATTCAGGCCATAAAGTAACTCAACCAGCGATTCCTGAAACTCAAAGGCGTTCTCCGCGATAGGGTACTGGAATTTACACAGAAATGTACTTAGCCGGATTTAAAGGGATTAGACAAAAAAAAAAAAAAGTCTTGGTCCCAAAACGATTTGAGGTCAGTTGACATGAACTGTCGTATGGACTTGAGAGATAATAATGCAATGAAAAAGTGGACAGACAGAAAAACGTGGTAGTTAATAATAAAAATAATTATCCTTTTTCAATGTCTAATCCCATTTTAAAGGGATTAGACATTGAAGAATATAATTTTGAAGTGTACCTGGATCGGCTTTGGTATCTTAGTTTTGATAAAAGGCCAGAATCTATCTTCCACGACTGCTTTAACAAGGCAGCAAGCCCTCAATCCTTCCACACCAGCAAACCTTCCGAATCCACTATCTTTTATTCCGCCAAATGGGAGGGACTGGCAACATTCAAAGGAATTTCAATAAAGCCAAGCGCATAAAGTGATAACTACTATCTGTAATCCACACACACACACACACAATGTGGATGGAGGGAGTAATTTGATATTTCCCTTGGTTGACTTTATGATAAGAAAGTGGACTATTTTTCAGGACGGTAGCAGTGTATATACAAATAGAGCTCTCTTATTGTACTAAGGTTGACTTCCTGATAAAAAGAAGACAGTTGTGTAATTGCTAGCATAACATTACTTTAATACAGACCAATACAAATGTTATGTTAGTAATTACACAACCAGCTTTTTACAATAATAATAAAAAAAGAAACTGCTACGGATAACATACTACTCTCTCCGTCCCATAATAAGAGTCATAGCTGACCTGTCGGAACTTTTTAAGGAATGTCTTACGGTTACAGGTTTGTACATTGCTTGTATCATGGTAAAATTGCACAAAAACTATTTCCTTATTTAGAATTCAACAATTATTGTAGGATGGACCAAAAAGGAAATCACAATATTTAATGTGGGATGGAGTAATAGAGTAATAAAGTGCACGTGCAAAAGCAAAAGCTACCACACGTGAAGCTTTCATTATTTAGTTCACATATATGCTAACAGCCAGCTTCGAGAGTCTCCTGATGCGAAGACACTAAATAACTTATCATGGGACGGAGGGAGTAATAAAAGTGCACGTGCAAAAGCAAAACGCAATACTATTTTTACCTGACACATATATGATGCTGCAAAGTCATTGATCGCTGCAACTCCACATCGTAACTGGGAAGCTATCTCTCTGGCACGACGCTGACTGCCAGAAAAAACAGCACAACCAAGCCCATATCTCGAGTCATTAGCAAGCATGATAGCCTCTTCATCAGTGCTAAACTTCATTATTGGCATGATTGGTCCAAAAGCCTGCATGAACAAAAAAACAGATTAAAAAGCTTTGTTGATCGAGCCAAATCTTTCAGAACGCAGCAGTTGATCTTAATCAATTTGGGTTGGCTAAAGGAGGGCCAGGTTGAAACTCGAGGACAGGGGCAAAGCTACCTTGTTAGATATAGGGGAAGCTGCCCCTATTTAGTTAATAGCATGCCAGTGCAATTTCTTTTATTTTGTTTATGAAATTAAGGATTTTAGTGTAGAAAACAAATATCCCCCCCCCCTCTTCAAGGAAAAAACCACTAAAATATATTTTCGCCCCCTTTTACAATGCGACATTGTCCAAGTAATAAAATTATGCATTTCTTGTCCCATTCATAAAAAATCCTAGCTCCACCATGACTTGAGGCTCACAACATTGCAGGGATCTGGGAGGGATCAAATATATGTAGTTGTATCCGTACACTGAGACTGTTTGTCAGAGATAGAACCCCTGACCTCCAAGTCAGGATGAAGAAATTCTATTGTTATGCCAAGGCTAAGCCCTAATGCTTTCAGAATTAAAACATTAAAAATTGTTTTCTGACAAATAAAAGGAAGAACAGATTTGTTGAATTTAATGTATAGTTTAAACTGTATATTGTTATAATTGATGGAATATAATTACCTCTTCCTGCATCAACTTCATATCGTGATTTACGTTGACAATCACAGTAGGAGGGAAGTACTGATCAACAGCGCCTTCACCAATATTACCAACTCTGCCCCTACTAACAATCTCAGCTCCTTTGTCTAAGGCATCATTCACAAGGCTATGAAGCCTTTCAGAATGTTCTTGCATGCAGATGGCTCCCATATCGTACTTACCAGACAGGGGAGGCCCCTGTAGAATATTATCAAGTCAAATACTGAAGAAATACATTTATTTTCAAGGTAAAATAACTGGGTTTACTTCATAATACTACCTCCATCCCAAAATGAATGTCCAAAAAGTTTTCAAATTTACTCTTGGTCAGGAGTAAATTTGAAATTTGTTTGGACATTCATTACGGGACGGAGGGAGTAGAGCATTTAAATACAGGGGAGGCCCCTGTAGAAGATTATCAAGTGAAAAAATACTGGCAATTCAAAATTCAGAACATTTAAATGGCCAACCAAATGAAATAAAACACACAATGTTGCTATCCAAGGAAGATTTAGGTTGAAATGAAAAGAAACACACTAATATTTTCCAAGAGAGTGACAGGAAATACTTACAGCTGTAACAGATTTTACAATATTACTAACTTCAGCAACAAATTTATCATAGATGTCTTTGTGAACATAAAATCTCTCAGCTCCAGCACAGTTCTGTCCACTTGATTGTAGAACAGCCCTAACAGCAATTTGCGACACCTACAATAAGTTTAGTGATCTATTAGCATCAACTGGCTTGAGAATCCAAATTCAAACCACACTTACAAAAACTTGTGTAATAGGATGCTCAATCAACAAGTAATTATATTTATCAAATTGATATAAGGAGAGATTCATACATGAGACACATCTACATCGTCGCACACAATGAATGGATCTTTTCCACCAAGCTCAAGCGTGACTGGTATCAACGTCTCAGCTGCAGTTCTCATTATCTGAATAAACGTAAGGAAAATACTACAGCAGTTAATATCCATTCCAATTTCGGAAATTTGTTTTTTTGTTAAACAATAAGAGGCTAGTGATGAAAGAAAGTGCATGAGCAGTTAGTACACATATGCACAACTGTAGGGACCTGGAATTGAATTTTCCGTTTAGTAAATAGTGTGCATTGACAAATAAAAACTCTGCTGAAGGGAAACATACCATCCTGCCTACACCAGGAGACCCAACAAATATCATTTTATCAACTGAAGACACCAGTGCTTCTCCAGTTTCAGCAAACCTGGCAACAACTGAACTCAAATTAGATATGGGTTATGAGCAGAAACTGACAAGTAATGGCGTTGGATGCTTCACTTCACATTCTTCCTCAATTTTACTTTCATGAGCAGAAACTGACAAGTAATAGCGTTGGGTTTTTTCCTTTTAGTTGTTCAACCTGGCAACAACAGGAGTACAATTTTCGCAAGATGTTTTGAAGTCACCTTCACTTTAACAACTAAAGGTAAAAGGAGAGGAGAGACGGAAAGAGATAGCCAGAGAGCTGATAGGACAAGTAATGATGAAAGTGGAAACTACAAATTGATCTAAAAGAACAGGAACACCATTTAACCTTCATTTGGCGATGACATGATAGTGAAAGTGACATAATCAATCATAGATGATGCTTACCCAGTTATCACTTCCACCAGATTTTCAGGAGCTCCTATAGCTGCAAGGGCACTTTGGATAATTCGCACATAGAAACATCCCGACCAACTTGCATGTTCTGAGACCTACAGTACATCACAGGGTTTAAAATAAAAATACTGAACTAATACCATATATTTCTAGTTCAAACTATTTCTTCTCTCACCAGATGACAAAACTTCTGAGTTTGGGCTCCCTAACTAACAAACTAAAAATGAAATGGCGTTTATAATTTAGGGGTAAAACTTTCAACGCGAAGAGTTTTTCACTACACTTCAACAACCAGAATTATCTAGCTGTAAAAAATCATAGAATATGACTTCAATCCTACAAGTCGTCGATGTTGGTCATTCCAAGAGAGGATATCTAACTGGAGAAGCTCCACATCATCTATCCATTTTCTATTTAAGTTTCCAGGACAATAGCTCATAGCCACGAAGGAGACTGCTGACACCGCCAACTTTGCTATTTCCATTTCCACCCCATGTTCCATCAGAACCACCCCTTCCTATCCTGCCCAAGCATTTTATGACTTTGTATAGCAATGTTAGCTAGGAGATATACTAAACATGTTTTCCAGTTGATCAATACCAATGGTTAAGAATGTTTAAACTGTTTCTTGACCATAAATACCAAATAGGTTCCTCTCTACATGTTTAATTATTTGCCCATGGTGGAGTCGACGGCGCTGGAACTTACTCCCTCCGTCCCGGCCGAAGTGTCCCAAAAGGACATTTGCACGAGAATTAAGGAAAGTGATGTAAGAAAGAGAAAAAGGTTAAATGTTGTGAGTATGAAAAATTAAATAGGAGAGAGAATGAGTGGGAGGAATAGTTAGGAGAGAGAATGTTGTGAGTGTAAAAGTAAAGTAGGAGAGAGAATGAGTGGGGTAGGAAGAGTATAAAAATAATAAAAACTTTCCTTTTTAGGAATGAGACATTTTAAATGGGACGCCCAAAAAGGAAACTTGGGACACTTCGGCCGGGACGGAGGGAGTACATTCCTGCAATAATTTCTGGGTAGTTTCTTGTCTAACTTAAAATTTTGCCGTAACCTATTATCCTCTTCTTGTTGTACTTGTGTTCGAGAATTATTTTTAAGTATACTACTAATGATTCATGTTAGCCGACCCCAAATTATTTTGGGACTAAGGCTTTGTTGTTGTTGTTGTTGTTGTTGTTGTTGTATACTACTAATGATTGTGTACATGACGTGAGAGCATGTGAAGTTACTTAAAGACAGGTGAATGTGGCCCGCTGGACACGTGTACCATCAAGGATCCTTATACCTATAACCTCTTTCTCTATCTTACGCCCATGCCAAACTTGCCCTTTGAAGAACACTTTCTGGAAACATGTAAAGAAAGATGCAGGGGCGAAGACTTGGAAGGATGAACAAATGTGTTGAGAGATACTGCAGTGAAGACCAACTAGGACTAGCAATAACTCAGAGATAGGTATCAAGTCAAAACTCACTGGAAGAGTAAAATACCATGTGGAGAGACCCTGGGATGAAGACTAGCAAGGATAGGCATATAACCATCAGCAAGGAAGTGTGTGAAGATCAGCTAGGAGAAGCAAAAGTGACATGGAGAGGACCCGAAATAGTGAACCGCAAGGATGAGCAGAATAGATATTCAAAACTTGTTTTATACTTCATACTAAACTCTCCATAAGTATATAAACACAGCAATAGCATCATTTAGATGGTATATTTAATGATACTCCCTCCGTCCCAAAATGAATACAACAACAACAACAACAACAAAGCCTTAGTCCCAAAATAATTTGGGGTCGGCTAACATGAATCCTCATATGTCATTGTGTGAAAAGGTTGTTGGAAAAAAAATAACAAAAAAATAAAAAAAAAAAATAATAATAATAATAATAATAATAATAATAAATAAATATAAATAAATACATAAATAAAATAAAAATAAAAAATATATATATATGTATATATATAGTAAAAAATAATGATAATAATCTATAGCATAAATGGAAGCTCCACTATGAACAGTTCTTTGAACAGTTCCACCGGCCAAAATCCCCACATGGATTTTTGCCCTTCACTCCGGCTTCTTCAACACCATACTTTCATCTACTCCAAGTAAACTCATATCATTTTCAATCACTCTAATCCAAGTTTGTTTGGGTCTTCCCCTACTCCTCGCCATTTTATCATTTTTCCACTGTTCCGGCCTCCTAACCGGTGCATCACTCGGTCTCCTTCTCACATGTCCAAACCACCTCAGACGATTTTCCCTCATTTTATCCTCAATGGGCGCAACTCCTACTTTACCTCTGATCACCTCATTCCCCAATCGATCATTTCTTGTATGACCGCACATCCATCGAAGCATACGCATCTCCGCCACATTCATCTTATGCACGTGACACTGTTTCACGGCCCAACATTCGGTGCCGTAAAGCAATGCCGGCCTAATTGCCGTGCGGTAGAATTTTCCCTTTAATCTATTGGGCATACCGCGATCAAAATGAATGTCCAAAAAAAATTCAAAATTGCTCGACTAACTAAGAGCAAATTTGAGAACATTTTGGACATTCATTTTGGGACAGAGGGAGTAGAAAATAAGCTTTTCATATTCACTCCCGGTACCTTTTAGATGGTACATTTACTGAGAAAAAAATAAGGTTTTCATATTCATATTTGTTATCCATATTGTCTTTTTCTTCTATGCAGAAAGGGGTGAGGTGTAAATTTGCGTGTTCCTAGCCTTCTTAAGTGCAGTCATGCCAGCAGCCAAACATCTTGAGATGCAAACAAAAGGAATCTAGATGGGACCTGGCACACAAGAACAACACGAGCTCCTACAAGCCATGGAGGTTAGCTATAGTTGACACATAAAACTTTAAGGAGGACGTCTCTGCCCAAGATAAATAGGTATGCTTCTGGTGTCCACTCAATTGTATAGGGATCCAACCCAGGTGAATATAGATGGGACCCAGCATGCAGATATAAGTGATCCCTCAAGCAAAGTATGCAATAACTTCAGCACCTAAGACATAGTGGACGGATGCAGTCAAATTAGTGGGCATGTTATGAGGCTCCAAAGCTTCAATAATCCCTTGGCCTGCTTCCTAATAAGGCCTTTGAAACCAGAAATTTTGGACCATATCACTTGTATTAACTAGGAAAAATATGAATACACTACAAAAGTATGCAAGTAAAAGAACTACTCCTTCGCAACATGACTATTGCCGAATTAGAGCAAGAATACTAAGACCCAAAATCCATCTTCTCATTTGTCATGACTAAAAAGAGCTCCTAAAACGTGCACATTCATTTATCAATGAAGTTTTTAATATATGAGCCTGTGATTTTGATTCTTAGATGCACTGTCACGGCCTCTTGCCGTGATTGCTTGTAGTTGTTATTGAATAATGAAAACAGCACTGCTACCCAGCACCAATAACCAACCATGCTCTCCCCCGTAAGCAAGTACTCTAAGAGCTAATATAATGAGCAGCACACTCCATGTCAGTTCAAACAACTCCGCTTTTAAATGAGCCGCTTTAAGCATTAATATGTACAAGCAATTACACATACTACTGAAAGAGCTACAGGCTATTATAATGAATCAAGCATCTCCATTTCACAAGCATGGACCAATACTTTAACTAATAGCAAAGGAAAAAGTACCTTTATAACAATGCTATTCCCCGAAAATACTGCTGCTAGCATCGGATTGAACATGTTATGAAATGGATAATTCCACGACACAATAGCACCAACAACACCAAGGGGGTGAAATTCTACTCGAGATGACTTATGAAGCATTGAAACTCCAGATGATCTGAGATTCATTATGCCATACAATCAGGGAAAAATGTAGACAAATGGAAACGAAATGAATGGTTAAAGGGGACCCAATAAAATATATCAATTGAATTGCAACCTAATAATAAAAAAAGAAATCCATGTAAGTGCAATAAACCTCTTCCACATATAACATCTTTTACTGATGTTTACAATAAGTTTGACTTAAACTAATTAGCCGAACAAGAGAAAGTAACATAATAGTTTTTGTACCTGTATTCAGGCTTCAGCCACCGCTCACCCTCAGAAAGAAGCCAAGTAATCTTTTCACAGGTTGTCATTATCTCTCCCAAGGATGCATCAATCATAGTCTTCCCAGTGTCCCGTGAAGAAATTCTAATCAAAGAAATAAATTAATAAGGGTATTGCCAAATCCAGAGTTTTCACATTGCAACAAATGTAACAATAATTAGTGTAATTAAAGACACTCAAGGGAGAGAGAGAGAGAGTAGGTGCTATGAGTGCATTCGCCTGTTTCATGAATTTCTAATATGAGATAGCAAAGTATAGAACAAAATCAAAGTAAGATAATTATTATAACTTGCAGGAGACATTGTATATATTAAGTTAGTTTCTTGAATTTCACTATTAACTGCAAAAAGACAAACAAAAACAATGATAATAGCAATTGGACATTAAATACATTTCACAGACTGTTCAACAAATCATGCAGAAGATGACTACACCTGGGCTTCATTCCAAAGCTGAAGAGAAGATTAAATAACCACAAGCAAGCTGATTAATTTCTCTAGAACTATTATGTCATTCTTTGTCTTCATTTTATTTTAATTTCACCAAAGTTCATAGATTACAAACTAATCATAAGCCCATGCCGAAAAGGGCTTCTTACTCGCATATAAGTTCTTGATGCTCAATAATGTACTTCAAGAGTACTCGTAGAAATTGGCGTCTTTGCTTGAAGCTACTCTTTGCCCATACTTTCTGCGCCTTCCTAGCCTGTGCCACACGTTCCTTGACCTGAGCACATTTGGCGGTCACCTTTAATCAGTAGCTATACTTATATGAGTATTAAGTGCAAGAATGTTTGCATATATACTGTCAACGGCAATGCAATATCATCAACAACTCAAGAGAAACGCTTTTGGTCTTTCTTTTTTACTTAATAAAGATACATAGAGTACAAGCAAGGAAGAAAAAAATTGAAGCACAGACACATGTTTTGTCCCAAGCACCAGCAGACATCACTCAATTAGAGATGAGCTCGTTTAAACCTTGATATCCAATTTGACAATACTATTCTATGGTGAGGGATGAAAAGCATGCATCATATATAAAGTTATATATAAATATTATATTCTATAAAAGGCCTCCTGTATTCAGGAAATGGGAATATGGATAAACGAAGCTTTGAACTTTTACTTTTAACACAATTTACAACTGATATAGTGCTTCATTCCCTAATATAGACTCAGGAGGCAGCCAATGCTGCATAACCAACTCCAGTTTGATAATGAGAAATTTTCGTTTTAAGGACCACATTCTAGCAATGATATTCGTACTCCCACATTCCCAAGCAACAACAGGAAATGATACATACATTGCTTAACACTTGCATCAACATTAAGTTTGATAGCGCTGTGAGAGAGATCAGAATCAAGGACGCGGATTTTTTGGCAGCCTATATAAGTGAGGGTCTACGTTTGGAATCTAAAATTAAGTATTGCAAGGTACTTCTACACAGTATACTATTATCAGCAGAAACTACTTATTTTGTCGGGAGGGGGGAAGCGTGCTGATATTTAATCATCGCAAAAAGAGCATGAGTTGCTAACTAGCAGTAACCACTTAGATCTTGCATATTTTGATCTACTTCTAGAAGATGAAACAGAATAATACTCCATATATTTTAGATTCTCTTGCTAAAAATGAGAACAAGACTGGGCAGAGTAATACTCATGACCTTGGCATTACAACTCCAAATAATCAACTATTTATTATGCATTGAAACCCTTTGTGACTAAGATGTCAAAGAGATGCAAGTACCTCATCTGGTTTTAGAGCAGGGTAGTATCCCAAGTACTTCATTGTTGCAGGCTCATAGCACTGAACTTTGTCTGTCTGTCTCCTTGAAGGTATCTGTAATAAATGTAAGCAACCTCCGTAAACTCAAGGGAACTAAGATTTCAAAGCAATGTATTGTCTCTAGAGCAAGGGTTGCAAAACCGACTTGTACGGCTAGATATAGATGTTTGAACATGGCTAGGAGTTCTAATAAACAATAAATAAATTCTATCCTGGGGAGTTACTGTATATTGGTTACAACTACAGAAAGCAGCATATTCCATCAAATCTCAATATCTTAAATTGCGTCTTTAAAAAAAAAAAAATCTTATGCAGTTGCAAACATGATGGAGAAATAATAATGATTTAAGTAGCCCTATAATCTATTAGAATGATATATTTGGCATGTAATGAGAGATCAATTACAGTATTGTGAGTTCGCATTTACATATGCAATAAAACCTAGTGTGATCCCAGAGCATAGGTGCGTACATAATATGCTGATATATATTGAATAATAATATTTAAAAGGTAGAAACTTACATAGATGAAGCTGTTTTCCTTTGGTTGAGTTCCATCATCTAGCACTGCAATTAATCCAAAACACACAGCATCACATGCATACATTTGAACTTTTCTATGCACGAGTCCACACACACACGCACACACACCCAAAGAAGCAGGCCCTATGGAATCAATTAGGAAAAAAAAACAATATGTACCATCGATATCACAGAGAGACATACACACACAAGAGAGAGAGAGAGAGAGAGAGAGAGAGAGAGAGAGAGAGAGACTATAGCAGCATTTCAAGAGAAAATCATATGAGATCTACATTTATCGGAGAGAAGTACTACCAGCATCACCTATACAACGGTAAACACATGCACACACAGAAAAGGCGTGCACAAAGAAATCAATTCATGAAAATAAAATGTTGAGATGTACATATAAGCATCACTTGCACAGAAAAAAATCAATTCAAGAAACATGTTCACTTGAAAACTTGTACTCAGGGAAAGAAGTACACATACAGAGAGACACACTCAAAAAACACAGACACCACGAAATCAATCCGAGAAAATAAAATGCAAAGATATACATTCACAAAGAGACAAAGTACCAGATGTAATGCCTCCTCTATAAATAAACGTGCACACAAGCACACAGTTAATCGCACACTCATAAACACAGGCACAACTAAATCCAGTCAAGTCGAGAAACAATAAGATGAACATATTTCGAAGGCAGAGAGTAACATCGGCATCACATGCACATACAGATTTGAGCGCACATACACACACAGTCAATAACACGCACACAACACACACACACAGAGAGAAAGAGCTCCGCATTAATCAATATAGAAAGTAACATCATCAACACATGCACACACCGATTTGCGCGAGCATAAACACACAGTCAATAACACGCACACAATCACACACTCGCTCGCACAAATACACACACATTCGCTCGCGCAGAGAGAGAGAGAGAGAGAGAGAGTGAGAGAGAAGCACCTCAAGCTCCTCCGAAGACGATAGCAGAACCACAGAACAGCGAGATTATTATACATTAACAAAGAGAAAATATGCATACAAATGTGCATAAACTCAAACAAACACGCACAAATTGAGAGAGAGAGAGAGAGAGAGAGAGAGAGTAATACCGTCGGAGGCGTCGACGTCGATGGACGGAACGTTGGACGGAATGAGCATCAATAGAAATCGACATAACACGAAAGCAAGAGCAGCAACAATCAGAGGCCACCAAAACGCCATTGTTGATTCTTCCGAACCCTAATTCTTCGATTCCTCTCTAGATTATGGATCCAAATCGGAGCACATTTCAGCGATTATATAAAATGCTTCGCTACTGACTACTGAGGACTGATCAGGAGTTCGAATTTTTAAAAGCGGAAAACAACAAACTCGAATTTCCACTTTGGATCCCTTTCTCACTATTTTCTTCTTAGTTTCTCATATTTTGTTGAGTCAGTGGCATCTTTAGTAAATAAAGTGATAGTAAAGGCTACTGTTTTACTACGAGTACATTTGCTTTGTTGCGTCAGCAAAATCTACTGATCAGTACGGTTAGGTCGGCTGAGTTGAGTACAGAATTGAACTCGTCTTTCCCAAAAATTACAATATTACCACCGTCCATTTTTATTAGAAAGCTAGCCTGGCCTGTCACGCGTTTACGTTTTTGATTTTTTTTTTTTTTTATTTTTATATACTCCCTCCGTCCATTAATATTAGACAAAACAGCTGCCATTGCGGGAATTAGAAATATGATATTTTAATAAAATGTTGTGAGTGTAAAAGAATGAGTGGAGAGAGAATGAGTGGAGGGTGTAATAAATTATAATGGTGTTGTGAGTATTAAAATAATGTAGGAGAGAGAATGAGTGGGGTTGGGTGAATATTTTATTAATATAAAGTTTCCTTTTTGGGAGTGTGCGGATATTAGTGGGACGCCCAAAAAGAAAAGTGTGCTAATATTAGCGGGACGGAGGGAGTATATCACAAAAAAAAAAAAAAACAAAAAAAAAAAAAAACAAAAAAAAAAACATGTATGTCTCACGACATACAAAGACAAAGGTGGGAGGGCAAAACGGGAAAGGAAGTGAATAGTGAGGGCAAAATGGTAATGTCGGCGGATGCTACTATTCATTGTACTGTGCAGACACCCTCCATTTATACTATAGATTAATGTAATTTTAACGAGTCGGTTTTACAATAAACAAACGTGTTTTAACTAACACTAACTAATAGATGAAAAAACAAATTTTCCATAATTTTCTGTTCTAATATTATAAATTGACGGATATTCAAAAACTGACAATTACACTTATAAACATTCAAACTAACACTAACATTTGCTAAAAGAAAATTAGTGGTAGTGTTAATTATTGTCAGTTGTAGTGTTAAATAATGTCGGTAGTAATATTAAAGATTGCCAGTTTTAGTGTTAAATAGTATCGGTGGTATTATTAAGAATTGCCGGTTGGTTGCAGTACTAAATAGTGACAGTGATAATGTTGAAAATATTGTCGGTCGTAGTGTTAAAAAGTGTCGTTTAGTATTGAAAAGTGCCAGTTATCATAACGAAAAGTGTCAGTGAATTTTTATAAGTTTCGATTATTTACAAAAATGTCATCGCGCATTTTAAAAAAATCACTTATTTATAAAAATGTCAACATACATTTTGAAAACACGTTTTTACACCACCGAGCAAGGGTAAAACATATTTTTCCAGAAATTTTGTGAATTTCAAGGGCAATTAACATTTTCAACTATACATGCCTCATATACACCCTCAATATCTTCAAAAATAGGAAAAATAAGACATTTGTTTAGCAATTTTACCATCATACTTTATGTTTTTTTTATAGTAACATTTGTATAATGTAAAAGTCATGAATAAATACCGATCATTGTCCAAAAAATAATGAATTGTGACATCTTGAAATAGCTAAAATTAATTTGAGCAAAAACAGAAATGTGAAATAACATTATGACTGCAACAATATATTAATACTGTCAAACATTTTAAAGAACGTAATCATTTTGGAATGTGTCAATTTTAGTATCTTCAAATTTTCTAAAATGACTCTTTACTATTAAAAATGATGAATTTATACATTTTAATCCCTTAATTTTAAGAAAAAATTGCACTAAATAATTATTTGACCCCATTATTTGCTAAATTTGGATACCTTAATTACAGTATTTATCCAAATTGAACTCAACCTTATTTTCAAAAATTAAATTTCTGATTTCGCCACCGAGTGAAACTTGATAACTCATAGATATTTACTCCCTCCGTCCCAAAATGTTTGTCCCATTTGAATTTTTTGTTAAATTTTGACCACAAATATATGACAATTTAATTTTTTTATGTTCATGAAATTCTAAAAATTCCTATTGATTCACCATTAATAATATTATCAACAACAACTTTTAGAATTTCATGAACATGATTAATCTCTCATAAATTTGTGGTCAAAGTTCAACAAAAAAGTCAAATGGGATAAATATTTTGGGGCGGAGGGAGTACTTCATTTCATCTATAAATGTGGCTTTGGAGCAAGAAGCACACTTGGACAAATGAATCATAATAACTGATCCAAGGAATTGTGCAGTTTTCTTTTCTTCTACCTCACAATTTCTACTATTTCATCCAAAATGATTGTTAAAAAAAAAAAAAAAAAAAAAAAAAAAACTGATCCAAGGAATTGTGCAGTTGAGAAAGTTAGTCGCATTTCAATGCACGAGTGATTTCCCACATCAATGTACTGCTCTCCTGCGTTACACCTTCGGAAAGTTGAAAGCCCTCCCTCCTACTGTTTACTATTGCAACAATAAACTTCTCGTGCTCAAGTAAAGATGGGTACATGATTTGTTCTTCCTGTTCATAAAATTCAAGAAAATGCACTGTAAATGAGTAAATGTATTCAGAAGCAAGACTTGGGGTTAATTCCAGTGCTCATCTCTGATATTTGGATAAGTATCACTCCCCCGTTTCGAGGTCTGGTTTTGTATCATGTTCTCATTTTCGTCACCTTTTACACTTTTCCATTAAATAACTTTATTCTAGATAATTTTTGTTTTTCATAATTCATTATGTTATTGCAAAACTAAAATTTTGAAGTAAATAGCAAGAATGTTTATGATTTTTTGCTATTAAAAATCAACATTTTCAAAATGACCCTTAAATCTATAAAGGTCATTCATTTTGGGATGGATGGAGTACTATTTGGCTATACAACGAAGAGACTTGGGGATAAACAATGTTGACAAAAGAGGGTGAGGTGAGATGAAACCAGACCTCAGGGAAGGCAGTGATACTTGTTCAAATCTCAAAGGTGGGCAGTGAAATTAACCAGCAAGTATCCATAAAGTTCACACACGCACGAGAGAGAGAGAGAGAGAGAGAGAGAGAGAGAGAGAGAGAGAGAGAGAGAGTTACCTCGGGCAGATCATAGAATTCATCTGGTGATATTTGCAGCAACTCTGTAGCAGTCTGACCAGTGCACCAAGCAAAAGTTTTTGCAGTGTCATCTACAACTGTGATTTTCAAATGGAAGCTATGAACTACTTCAGTATCACATGTAGAATTGCAAAAGTTGCACTTGAACCCATTATCTGTCTTAGTAACAAAATGCCCACATAAGGTATGCGAAAATCTCATTGTTACGTGGGAGTGTTCAACCTGGTTTAGCCAAACCCGACATATCTGAAATCAATAAAAAGGGATGAGAAAATGTCATGTTGTATGAAAGTTAGTTAAACACGTCTGATTGTCTTATTTTATAACAAAAAATGTTATAATTACTAAAATATCCTCATATTAAATATCAATAGAATGTGCACATATCTCTGAAATGAGAGAATTAATTAGGGGTATTTTTGGAAAAAGAGAATTTAATAACATTGAAATGTGTGCTTATGTATAAGGCCAAGAAAATTTCTAATTTTTTGCTTATATTTATGGCCGGAGGGAGTATAATTGTAATACCAGAGAGAGAGAGAGAGAGAGAGAGAGAGAGAGAGAGAGAGAGAGAGAGAGAATGCAAGAAAACATGCAGAGACGGAAATCAAAATTTTGTTTGACAAATAAACTACAAATTAAGAATCTGAAAGAAATACATACGTGTGTGTTGCTAGTTTCGCTGGATAGATCAGAAAGGTTTGATAGCTTGTGTAGACAAGATGAGTTCAATAATGCTGGCAAGCAGCTAAGGTTGAAGAATGATGCCCCACCCTCATTTTCAAACCATAAAGCTTCAATGCTGTAATTCAGAATATAAATTAATAATTATCCTGACAAAATTTATTTGTAATATCAGAAAAAGAATGTTGATGACAAATGAAATTGTGTTGAAGGGCTTAAAATTTAAGCGACAGAAACAATATAGGCTGCAAGCTCACCGCTTATGTACAGTCATAGAGCATGTCAAACCAGAAATATACACCACGTGACCAACATCTATCCGCCCCAACGACCTAAAAAAAAAAACAAGAAAAGAGAGAGTGAAAAATAAAATAAAATAAAATAAAATAAAAATCAAGAAAACATAGAGTGAAATGAGTGTGATATTATTATTGTGTGAATAAGCGCTCAACATTACCAAGATTTGTTAAACTGCAGCTTAGCCCAAATCCCTCCAGTTGAATCTTCAATTCTCAAAGAGAAAGTGACTTCTGTAGTATTTGTGTTTCTATTGATACCCGTAACAACACCATAGAGGCTGACGCCAGTCATTTTGTCACGAAGATCACTCACAAATGACTGCAAGACTTCGAAATGTAAGAAAGGTCAATTAAATAAACTAATAGCCAGAAAATGAACACATCATGAAGCAATTGAATGAAGATTTTCAGGTCTGCCCATTAATTGCATTTCCGGGTATAAAGTCACCTCTATTTCTGTAATTTAGAATCCAATGTCCCAAATTCAGTCAAACTGTGTCTATATTTTTTGTTTTGGTCATTTTGTCTCAGAGTACAGGTCTAGATGGATAATCCTCGACTTTTTGGATGGAAAATCATCAGGTGCCTTGCAGATGCCAGATTTATTGGTGTATTTTGATGTGTTTGGTACTAAGTTAATGACAGATTATTGATTTTTAATCTAGTAACCCAAAGAAATACTTGGTTAAATATGAATATTAAATGACTTAAATATCCTTGGCATGGACATCACAGAATGCAGAAACAGGAAGTGGTAAGCCTAAAATCATGCCGAAGAATATTCTACTCCCTCCGTCCTAAAATGAATGTCCAAAAGAGAAAACTTACTCGAAAAGGATAGTTACTGAAGTTGATGGACCCCTGAGAATCACATGGCAAGGTCACTTGAGAAACTCTGGGTCCCTGACTTGGATCAAATGCTGTCACCAGCTTTGATCCTTGATACCGATTTTGAGTCAGTGGTACACATACCTGAAAAGTCAGAATTTAGCTTTTAAAACTAAAACCATAATGCTTTTCTTTGCACAGACAACACGGAACATACTTGTTCCTCGTGTTGAATGAAAGGCACCAAATACAGTTGTGTTGCACTTCCATATTCAAGACACATTTCTTCATATGAATTTAGAGCACTGTCAACAGAAGCTGAAACAAACGGTCGATCCAAGGCAAGTGAACTTCCTACGCTGCAAGAAACTGCAGTTAGGACCATGCATAAAAGAAAAATATAGAGAATTAATATGATATCCAGCAGTATGGTCTACCTGAAAAGGTTCGCAAGATGGACCTGATCACCCCATAGTAGAAATTTCATCCGGATGTTGTCATTATCAACAAGTGTGATTCGTTTTCTCTGCAAGTTACCATGGTTTCCTTGAGTTTCCAAGGGCCCAATAGATTCAATCCTGCAAATTTTAAAAGTTAAATTTGGAAGGTAATCATCAGTGACAGTGTACTTCAGAAAATAGATAATACCCCTAATTATATAAGGCTTTACTAAATTGTACTCCTGACCCTAAATGAGTGTCTGGTATCCTGTGCAAGCTACTAATTCAGCCTTGCCTATGATCATGTTCTATTTTGCACTTGCGCCCATATGGTGTGATTATTAAGGAAATTGATGCACATGTGCTACTAAAAGTGCTTAGAGTCGACTTCCTTAATTTGCTAGAAAAATAAAACATGGATCCTCATTGAAACACGGGAATGATTACTTATATCGTCATCTGGTTTGAGATCGCTTAACACCAGTTTGAAAATTGAAAGTTGTGAGGTCATCTTCTTAAAAAAAATAGATGGGAGATGAGAGGATCCAAATTCTAACCTTGCATACAACGAGTAAGAGACACCTTTGTTAGCTGCATCAACTGAAATGGAAGCAAAAGAATCTGAGCAAAACTGTGCACCTATCAGCATCGCATCATCATCTTGATCCTGCTTAGAAAAATAATTATAGCTACCATTCACAAATAAAGCAAGCCACATTGTTTGAATTGAAGTACAGATTGATATCATATGGCCCAAGTAATGACAGAATATATTATATCATGTCTTTCTTATACAAACGCAAGTCATGCAGTAGACTTAATCCAAAAACTGCTGAAATAATCTGAAAAATTAGGATAGAGAAGGTTCAAAGTTCAAACAGAGCAGAGCACTACCTCATCTAATATTATTATAAGATGTTCTGTTGGCAGAAGTCGTGATTGACCAGATCCTATTGAGGCAGTTCGAAGATAGCATCCTGTTAGGAAAATCTCCCGCCCTTTTTTTAGAATCCCATAATTAGGGTCAGCCAAGCTGTAAAATCTGCATTACACTACATTTTAGATTATATAGCAGCATACCAAGGATACATGCATATACAAAGACCACAGTTGCAACACCTAGTTTGAGACTCTCCATCCCAAAATGAATGTCTATTTTTCCAAAAATGTTGTCCCAAATTCAATGTTCAAATTTGGGAGAAGTTACTAAATCATGGATCATCAAACAAGTTCTACTTTACACTAACACTAATGATGCAATATATTGAGATCATTAGAGGTTTTTAATGTAATTATGCTACTAAAAGTGCTTAAATCTCAACTTTCTTAAATTTCCATCAACCTTAAAATTGGACATTCATTTTGGAATCGAGGGAAGTACATTGTTAGGCTTGTTCACTTGGAGGGTATTGTTTCTGAATTTTCAGTTACAAAGATGAAAAAAGTTACTCCCTCTACCCATAAATGAGAGCCTATTCTCAAAACAAAAAAAAAAATCTCTTTATTAGTGTTCATTTTCTAGTGAAGTTATTATAATCACCTTATAAACTATCATGTCCTAGTTTGCATTTGCAATGACTCACTAAGGATACTTTGTGTATGTGCTACTAGAAGTCATAAAATTCAACTATTGTAACTTCTTTAAATAATTAAAAAATGGACACCCATTTAGGACCAGGAGAGCAATAATCATACAACTACGAGCATAAGCCATTTAAGCAAATACAAACACTAACAAACAAAATACAATGATAAAGAACAAGACGGAACATAATTTGGAATTAAAGACTTAGATTAAAAAAATGCCACGTTGGTTCATTAACCCAACTTACCTGCGGTGAAGAAAAAGATCAATGGTATTTGAACTCCAAAAATCACCCAGCGTCAACATGTAAATGTTTGTTCCTGAGACAAAGCAACTTATGAACAATAGCTAGTTGGAAAAGAAAATATATAAGCGCTAATTACCTACAAGCAACAACAATAGTTAATTCTAACTAATT
Source organism: Adenophora triphylla var. japonica (assembly GCA_022495995.1). Taxonomy (NCBI): domain Eukaryota; kingdom Viridiplantae; phylum Streptophyta; class Magnoliopsida; order Asterales; family Campanulaceae; genus Adenophora; species Adenophora triphylla. The sequence goes on along the minus strand of JAFEMH010000454.1, from coordinate 418,408 downwards.
GAGCTTCAATGTTCAAGCACGCCTCCAACAAATCAATAAAAGATAAAAAAATGTCATAGATTTCAAATAAACATTTTCCAATTAATATACATTTTCAACACAATCTTCGATAGTTTGATAAATTTATAAGTTGTATATGATTCATCAGTCAGGATTACCCAGTTCTATCACTAAAATTCAGCAAGGCTATTAACAAGTACTTGCAAAATAGCAACGATTCCGCTATTAAATGCAAATTCATAACATAATGGATATTTATTTACCTGGAAGGACAAAAGCATCAACTATAACAGTCTCTAGAACACTACTCAAAGACAAGAAATTTTTCTCGTAAATTGAATCGATTGTAGTAGTATTAGGAAGCTTCCCCCTCTTATGCTTCTTTTGCAACTGGTTGATGCATTCCAGCCGCTTCTTCACCCCACCACTCCTGTTACTCTCACTCCAAGCCTAGAAATCAATAGAATTCAAACATATCAACAGCATAATCTCATTTACAAAATAACCACCTCAATTAATGTTAACAACCTTTATTTCACTTTTCCAATTCAACTTCCCCAAATTTCGGTTCAACCAACCCTAAATAAGCTCGTATTATATTCATCTTCAAAAGAGGTCACACTGATATTCCAACTAACCTGAGAGAGATCGGAGAGGAGAATTGCGGAGGTAACGCCACTGGAGTAAGCTAAACAGGTCTTGAGGATCCGGGAAGCGACCCAATTCCAACCAGGTCGACTCAGCTCATCATCTTCGTCATCTTCGAATTCATCATCGGGGGAAATCACCGATTTAGCGTATTCGATGAATTTCAGAAACGGGTCATCATTTTCTTCTTCGTAGTTATCGAGATTGTTGCGTTGAGGTTGGAGATTATCAATTTCCATGGCTGAAATCTCGTGGTCAGTGATGTGTTGGAGGAGGTCCGAATCGGTGAGAGAGTCGTCCATAGTTTCGGTCTGGATCGGAGTTTGAGTTGGGTTGAGAGATTTTTCTTCCGGCTGGATTTCAGTGGAGGGAGGAAAGAGAAATGGGTTAATAGCCCTAGAATTTAAAAGATTAAATGGCGGGAGAAGTGAAGTGAATGAGCGGGAAATTGTGTATAGTCTTGTGTTGAATACGGAGTACTTTATTTTGTTTGCTAAAAAAAATAAAATGCTACTACGATGCAAAAATCTAATGACAAATATCGCATCATCTCATAACAAAAAGAATATCATTATTTTTACTGAGAAAGAATATTACTCTCTCTGTCCCAATAAAAGCTTCACTAATCACCCAAAAGGGCGTCCCGTTAAAAGCTTCACCTTTTTTTTTTTGACAAATAATCTTTACTATTTCTTTCACTCATTCTCTCTCCTACATTATTTTAATACTCACAACACCATTATAATTTACTATTCCCTCCACTAATTCTCTCTCCTATTTTCAAATCACACTCACAACATTTTTTTTTCCCTCCCATTTTCATAATTTGCGTGTCCACCCAAAAGGGTGAAGCACTTATTGGAACGGAGGGAGTATGTACTCCCTCCGTCCCGCTAATATCCGCACTAACACTGTTTGCGCGGAAATTAAGAAATATGATATTTTAATAAAGTGTTATGAGTGTAAAAGAATGAGTGGAGAGAGAATGAATGGAGGGAATAATAAATTATAATGGTGTTGTGAGTATTAAAATAATGTAGGAGAGAGAATGAGTGGGATAGGATAAATATTTTATTAATATAAAGTTTCCTTTTTTGGAGTGTACGGATATTAGCGGGACGCCCAAAAAGGAAAGTGTGCGGATATTAGCGGGACGGAGGGAGTAGATTTTGGAATTTTGGTGGCCTTTACTCCTGTCCTCGAATCTATATCTATATAAAGGTTAAAGTGCATAAAGCACTTTATCCCACTTATTTTCCCTCCAAAACTTGTATTTAGACATAATAGTGTTAAGATACAATATCTTAACAATTCTTAAATGCAATTTTTTGGACCTCATTATTACTAGGCACATTGTTTGATTTTTAACACACACATACACACACTTCTTGCACACACCCCAATAAATGATACACACACACACACCAAAGATTACACTTTTTTTTTTCAATTCTCTCTTTTTATCGTCCATCTCTTTCTTCTTTGTTTTTTTTTTCTTAATCTAATCTAATTTTAACTTTTTTCTTCATTATTTGTAGCAAAATTAAAAGAAAAAAAAATCATTAATTTTTTTCAAACTAAATGGACCTTTTAGATGATAGTTTTATTGTAGACTTTTTTAAAACAATAAACAAAAAAGTTTTCTTAATTATTTCAAAAGTTTTTTTAAGAAAAAAAGGTATTTTATTAGGGTTTTTTTAACTAAAAATTATAAGATATTTTTTTATGAAAGAAAACTATTTTATGATATTGGTTAGAAAATACTCCCTCCGTCTCATCTCAATGAAGACTAATTTTTTGGATAAGGTGATTAAGGAAAAGTATGAAAAATTATACCGGAGAGTTTGAGTAAGAAGAATAGTAAGTGAATTGTTGTTGTAAATATATATGACGAACTCATTGAATATAAAAATATAAAAACTTTGCCATTTAGGCATTCCTCATTGAGGTGGGACGAACGAAAAAAAAAAAAAATTAATCCTCATTGAGATTGTACGGAGGGAGTATGGGTTTATATGATTATAAAAAAAAAGACTATTTTTTCTAAGACACAGATTATTAATTAACTTCTTTCATTTATCGGTTTGAGTTTTATGGGTTTGAGAAAGTTGTTTCACCTTCTTATTCTTAATATGTAAAATAATTAACGGCCACTCTAGGTATAAATGTGCACATTTATCCTTTTTATACTTTTGTTATTATTAATTTTTTATATTTGATATTTTAAACTGATTACTTTGTCAAATTTATTTTCAAAATTTTTATTGTACTAACATAAACATAATGTTGTTATATTATTTTTACATTAATATGTTGATATTTTATTTTTTGAAATAAGTGCCTTCAACCTATTTTTTTTGTAAATTATTGTTTATTATAATAAATTATTCTTTATCTTTTTAATTTATTTGTCAATCTTATTTTTGTTGAATGAATCACCACTGGTGTGTAAAAAAGTCAGAATTTGTAATTTTATTATTTATGTCGGTATATGTATTTATTGAATATCTCTTATTTTAAGAGATTTCTAAATTAACCTTTATAATTATAGTAACTATTTTCATTTAGTTCCTCTTATTTATCAAAAAAAAAAATAGTCGTGTGTTTAACACACGGGTGTAATACTAGTTATCTAGTAATACTAGCAGTACTTCCGTGCGATGCACAGCAAAATCACGGATTTTTTTCTCAAATAATTCTATTTTAAAAATTTAAATCTCAAAATAACTCACATTTGAAACTATTAAAATTGCTACACGGTATAGCGAATTTAAATTTGCTTAATTTTATTTTAATTTATGCTATTTAAAAAAAAACTAAAATTTGAACCCGCTATACACAGTGTAGCGAGTTCAAATTATCACAACCGATCCAAACCATGTCACAACCGATCCAAACCAAACCAAAGGTACAAACTCCGTCTCACTTTAAATTACAAAATAATAATTATTAATAAAGAAAACTAAATATAAATTTATTTTTGCTTATCCCAATGAATATTTTATAAAATATTTTTTAAAATAATATTACATTTTTTGCTGATCCACTTATTATTGACCGGTCAGCAAAAAATATTACTTTCGACTCAAAATAAATAACCAAAAAATAAATATTACTTTCGAATCAAAATTGAAATATTATTTTTTGCTGATCCACTTATTATTGACCGGTCAGCAAAAAATAATATTACAACATTTTCTCATTCAAAATATTTTTTTTAAAAAAATTTTATATTAAATAATAATGACAATAAATTAAATATGAAATAGTCAATTTAAATATCTTTTAATATAATGAATTTAATTTTAATTTTATTAGTCACATAAAATTTATTCATAAAAAATGAAATTAATTTTTTAACAACGAATAGAAAAGTTTAAGAGTAGGTCTCCGGAGAAACACGTTTCTCCATAAGTAATAGAGAAACGTGTTTTTTCAAAGGTTCTGGATATTCAGAACCCTTTGATCATGATATCCAGAAGTTATGTTAGAATGGGACCAACACATACCAACTTTCTGGATATCAACTTAAATAGATTCTGGATATCACTTTCAAAGAGTTCTGGATATCCAGAACATTTAATATTGATATCCAGAAACTTTTCAAAAGGTTCTGAATATCCTTTCAAAAAGTTCTGGATATCACTTTCAAAGAGTTCTGGATATCCAGAACATTTAATATTGATATCCAGAATTGCCCAAGACAAGGCCATGGGCCAAGGTCATGGGCCAAGGTCATGGCCAATACAAAATTTCTGGATATCCTTTCAAAAGGTTCTAGATACCCGTTTCTCCATAACTTATGGAGAAACGCGTTTCTCCCTTGATTTTGGCAAAGTTTAAAGTGCATCGACCGTAATTGTTATTGTTAAAGGGAAACAAATCACACAAAAAAAGGAAGAAGAAGAGAAAAAGAAAATATATCATCACTCAGCAGCAGTAGTGCATCGGGTAGTGCGTGCATCAGCTACGTAACCATTTTTTTTTAACACACCAATTGAACTTGCACAAATAGGATGAATCCAACTTTAATTCCCAATATGCCATTTCTATAAAATCCCAATTGGTACCAACTTTCATCAGTAAGACAGTAGCCATTTTGCAATCAGTAATTCATATCGGTAATCAACATCAGCAACACAAACAAATCAGTCACACAGGTCGGTAATCTGTAAACTCGCTACACCATATAGCGAGTTCTTGGTCATTTTGAAAAATAGTTTCAAATATAATTTATTTTGGGATTTATAATTTTAAAATAATTCCAATTTAAAAATCTAAATTCCAAAATAACCCACATTTGAAACTATTTGCAAAATTGACCAACTTTTTGAAATTTTTCTGGTTAAAATCGTTACACGGTGTAGCGAATTTAAATTTCCTCAATTTTATTTAAATTTATGCTATTAAAAAAAATTGAACTCGCTACATAGTTTAAAATTATATTTTAAAAGATAATTAAAATAAATAAATTTATAACTACTTTAAAATTATAATCGGTTAATGAATTCTCTCTCCTTTCTCCGCCTAGTTTAACAGTCCACCTAGGATAGAGCTTTAGGAATAGAACTCACATTTTGGCCCATTAATGTTGCCCTGAACCAACCGATGAACTGAACACCTGAACACCAACCGATGAACTGAATCGGTCAACGCTCACCAAGCCTGTCAACACTCACCTAGCCGATCAAAAAAAAACTTTTTTATTTGCATCGGTTGACACCCAAATCAAAGATACAAACTCCGTATCACTTTAAATTACAAAATAATAATTATTAATAAAGAAAACTAAATAGAAATATTTTTTTTCCATCTCAAATAAATACTTTAAAAAATATACTTTTATAAAAAAATTATATTATTCATTTAAAAAATAAATATTACTTTCGACTCAAAATTATTAACCAAAAAATAATACTACACATTTAGCGAGTTTAGTGAAATTAGGGTTAATCTCATTTGGTAATTAGCTAAATCGCTACACCTGTTTTGGTCAAATTTCAACAAGTATCTTCAAGGATAAGAAAAATGACTAAAGTGATATGAATCTAGGTACAATGATTATCAAGTTGAATAGAAATGGACACAAGATGTTTGTTGAATAGGGAAAGCCCTTGAACAACTTGTTCGCCGGCATAAAACCCCGGGAGGTTTTGGTACCTGCCTTGACCGAAAGTTTACTAAGTGTTTTTGTGGTTACAAATCTAAGAGCGTATTCAAAGGGAGCTTAGGCTAGAGTGAACGTGTGTGTAAAAATACAGTGTTTTATCCCTTTTATACCTCAACTAACGGCTAATTCACAAAGAGAAAAGGTAGGCCTAAAATCTCGAAAGTAATGCTGATCTTGTTGAGATATATTCGCCATTTGCCGTTGAGGGAGGTGATAATGATTTGTTGCTGAAGAAACGTCTTTGAATCGGTCTTTGCTTCCTTTGACACGTTCCCTGGAAAATAGGGTTAGCGTAACTATGTTCCAACCTGCAGAAGTTCAAGTTGTGATAGAATAACTTAAGTTCGTTAGTACCAAGTTGTTTGATGCAAGTTGTAAACAAGTTGAAAAAACGTAGGGCCCAACAATTGTCCCCAAACTTTTTGAATTTTAAATGGGGAATATAAAGAGACAAAAAGATTCAAAAAGTTTGCTAAAAACGGCTGAAAGGAACGGCATTTTTTTTTTTAAATGAAAAGGGACGTGATGGGACGGTTTAAATAGCCTCCAAAGCAAAAAGGCATAATTGTTTTAAAGTCCCAACCGCTTTCAACCTCCCCACAAATAAATACACTCCTTTTCCAACTCTCCCTTTCACCAAATCAAAACAGTGACTTTAACGGAGGTTTTTAGAGGAAGAGTCGAGGAAGAAGACCGGAGAGAAAACCAAGTAGAAATTTTCGGTGAGTTTCTCCTTTTCTTTTCAATTTCCTCTCTGATTTCTTTGCTTAAGTTGAAAAAATGGGGAGGAAGAAGGTGGCGAATATAATCGAGAGTAGTGAAGGTTTACCGGAGGGTTTCGTAACCCAGAACATGTTGAAAAATCCGGACAAAGAAAAGTGTGCAATTCCTGCTACCAACTTAGAGATCATCAAGAAAAACCATGCTATGGCGTACGAAACTGAATTTTTCACACATCCTGACCTAATTTCGGAATGCTACTCTCCCGAATGGGTATGCTTCCCTGAATACCCCTCTGTTATCGGCTTGAAATTCCCTTTTCCAACTTTAATCACCAAGTTTTTTGTTTCTTCAAAACTTAACTACGCCCAAATCATGCCACAAGGTTGGAGATGCCTTCAAACCCTAGTTAGGTTAAGTGCAGAAACAGAATTGGAAGTTGGTTTAGAGGAATTTGCTTATACAACCGAGTTTAGGGGTTTTGGCTTAGGGAGATTTTGTTTTAGGATTAGGTCTGGCAGAGGGCCTCTCTTGAATGATAACAGCGATCCCGCTGATAGAGGGTGGAAGAATAAGTTCTTTTTTGCGAGGAGGAGTACTCTGGTGTCGCAAGAGGGTGCCAATTTCAAGTGGAGGTCTCAAGGTAGCATAGACATTTTTCTTATTCTAATAATGTTTCTTAATAATTTGCTAACTAACTCCCTGAATTTCCCTTGACTTAGTGGCTAAGTTGGATATGCTTTTCCCTTACAAAGATAAAACAGAGGAGAACGTGAGAAAGATTTACGAGTTGGAACCAGTAGTGAGGTCTTTCAAAGCATTGCCAGTTCTGTTTGTTACAGATCCAGAAGGAGAGATCAATCCTGAAGAAGCTTCAAGAATCCATCCCTGAAGAAGCTTTATCTGATCCTTTCAAGATGTCTACAGGTTAATCTAGCATCTTAGAGTTTTGCCTATCTTCAACTTGTTCTAACCCCTTTAAAATTGTTCTAATTCTACACCCTTTTTTGCAGCTACTCGATCCAAGGATACCGTGAGTGCTGCAGACTTACTAGCAGAGGCTAGGGCAAAGAGTTTTGCAAGGAAAGGTAGCAAGCCTCCCACTCCCAAGTCTGTGGCATCAAGCTCCAATGTGGATGTGTCCAAGAAGAAGGAAGAATCGAAGAAGAGGAAATTGGTGGAGACTGAGGCCACAAACTCAAGTGATGACATGGTGAAGACAAGGGAGAAATTCAAAGCTGCAATAGCAAGATTTGTTACTGAGGTAAAACGAAGTGACTTTGAATTTTTTTCAAAGAGTTGATAGAGTATTAACATTTCTTTTGCACAGGTTTCGGAGATTATGAGTCCGGTGATGGACCAAGTTGATGATATGAAGATCAAGGCGGCAAAATGCAGTTACGAAGCTGCGGAGTCAAAGAAGGAGGCTGCCAAAAGTGCTGAAGAAGTAAAGAGGTTGAAGAAGGAAGCGGACAAGTACGTTGGTGAAGTGGATAATTTGAAGAAGGATTTTGAGAAGTTGGGGAAGGAAGTGGAAGCTATCCGTGCTGAGAACGAAGCTCACATGAAGGAGCTTGAGGCCGCGAGAGGGGAATTCAAATTCAATGCTACCAAGACTTTGCTAGAGTCCAGAATTCAGATGATGGAGGAATACAAAAATGGACAGGCTTCCACTTGGAACTTGGAGGAGGAGAGAAGGGTTTTAGAAGACCACATGGGAGAGACAGCGGATGCAGAGGAGGTAAACTCGATGGCCCTCGAAACTTTGATTGATGACACTGATAAGGATCTGAGTACCATAGTGGTAGCTCAAGTCGAAGATAATGATTATGGGAAGGGGAACAATACAACACCGGCGGCAGCAGGCCAAGAAGTTTAAAAACAACTTGAAACTTTTTTGAGTATTTTGGATGGGTGAACAAAAACAATTTCTTTTTTGGTTTTTATTCGTCATACCTCTGCTGGTATGTACGAAAAATGGGGGGTCTGTCCCCGAGACAAATTTATTTTGGTATGTAATGGCTCATAAGAGCTCAAAAAAATTTATTTGGGGGTACTAGGTTGGGCTAGTACTCCAAGCTTTCTTAGGTTTTTAGGGATTGGTTGGCTTACCCAACTCGTCCTCTAGTTGCAAAAATTTTTTGAAAACACTTTTAAGGTTTTTAAAGAAGTATTTTGGGGTTTTTCAACAATACTTGCTTGTTCATTTGATAACATGTTGATGTTATATGCCGCAGGTAACATGACAATGTTACAACCAATAGTTCACAACTTGTATAAGTGTGAAATCGTGCGTCCAGGCGAAGGTGTCAAAACCTTAATTCGTAAGAAAAGATGAATATCTTTTAACCATATGTAAATTGTACCTTTGATAGAGGTATCCGTTTGAAGAGATAGAACAAGTATCAGCCGTCCTGGCGTGTCAACAAGTTATATCCATCTCCAGCTAGAATTTCAATAAGTATCAGCCGTACTGGCGTGTCAACATGTTGACATTCTTCTTCCTAGATCCAAACATGTTGAAGCCGTACTGGCGTGTTAACATGCTTAGACCTACTCCAACTTTAGGTCCCAACAAGTATCAGCCGTCCTGGCGTGTCAACATGTTGAGCCTACTTCGTTTGCTCAAGTTTCACCTTGCAAAACAAATTCATGTTAGGGTAGCTAACGCCCCTCCGATGCTTAAGTTAGTAAGGATTCTCAATAAAACTTGATAACTTGAAATATATGAATGAACTTGACAACTAAAAATAAATCGTCCCTGAGAAGTCTAGTTGTAAATAACTAGACTTACATAAAATAAAGTTTTAAGTGGATGGCGTTCCAACTTCTAGGGATTCTGTCTCCACTTGGGGTTGATAACCAATATGCACCTTTGCCAGCTTCAGCATCGATGAGATATGGTCCTTCCCACTTGGGAGCTAACTTACCTGCATTCAATTCTCTTGTATTTTGAAATACTTTTCTCAAAACTAAGTCACCAACCTGGAACCTCCTGACTCTGACATTTTTGTTGTAAGACCTCGCAATTCTTTGTTGATAAGCTGCCATCCTTATATTGGCTAAATCCCTGATCTCATCAATAGTATCTAAATCTTGAGTTAGCAAGAGATTATTTTCATCTTGAGTTAATAAGCCATACCTTGCTGTTGGGATTGTCACCTCGACTGGAATTACAGCTTCCGCTCCATACACCAAAGAATATGGAGTTCTACCTGTGGCTCCTTTTGTAGTGGTCCTATCTGCCCAAAGTACAAGCGGTAACTCTTCAGCCCACTTTCCCTTCTTTTGATCTAGACGCTTCTTCAAGTTGTTGATGATCAACTTGTTGCTTGACTCAGCTTGACCATTGGCTTGGGGGTGGACAGGTGTAGACATGATCAACTTGATGCTCCAGCGAGTACAAAAATCTCTGGTCTTTTTACTTATGAATTGTGACCCGTTGTCACATATAATCTCTGATGGCACGCCAAACCTGCTAATTATGTTTTTCTTTAGAAATGAGATTACCTCCTTATCTCTTACCTGTACGTAAGCCTCCGCCTCGATCCATTTTGAGAAATATTCGGTTAATGCCAACATGAACACTTTGCCTCTGGGAGCCTTAGACAACTTGCCCACAATGTCCATGCCCCACTGCATGAAAGGCCAAGATGAAACAATAGGGTGTAGAGGCTCAGCAGGTTGATGCAAGATGTTGTTGTGTCTTTGGCAGGCATCACATTTCTGTACATAGCTCATGGCATCCTGACGCATGGTTGGCCAATAATATCTTGTCTTGAGGGCCTTTGACGCTAATGCCTTTCCGCCAGAATGATTCCCACATATTCCTTCATGGATTTCTTTAAGCACCAGTTCGACTTGCTCATTATCGACACATCTCAAATAGTGTCCTGCAAAAGACTTCTTGAATAGCACATTATCTATCAAAACGAAAGTTGAAGTACGAATCTTAAAAGATCTAACATTCTTAATATCTGGTGGAATAGTTCCAAGTTGAAGGAACTCAATTACAGGTTGGGTCCAAGAAGGTTTAGCATCTTGTGCCCCAGTAGGTTGAGTAACCACTTGAGTTTCCTCAACTTGGTCTATTACCGGGTACTTAACATAAATAATGGGGATACTGGTATGCAACATTGATTTGCAAGTTGAACCCAAGTTGGCCAAGGCGTCCGCTTCTGTGTTCTCCTCTCTAGGGACATGTTCCAAAGAGAATGATAGGAATTTCGAAGCTAAAGCCTTAACATGTTGGAGATCTGAGAGTCATCTTGGAATGCTTCGCCATATAAGCGCCATTAAAATGGTTAGCTAGCAATTGAGAGTCAACAAATACATTTATATGTGTAATGTTTAAACTTAAAGGCGTAGTTAGACCCATGATTAAAGCTTCATACTCGGCTTCATTATTTGTTGCCTTGAATTCACAAGATACGGCTTGAGGTATGATATCACCTTGAGGGGATTTTAGGACTATTCCCAAGCCAATTCCTTTGGAATTTGAAGCTCCATACGTAAACAGTGTCCAAAATCTAGGAATAGTTTTACCTTCAAGTTGTTGCACTTCCGGCTCCACCTCGGGTTGCAAACTTGGGTGAAGTCGGCTACGAAATCGGCTAGGGCACGAGATTTGATGGCTTTTCTTGGCTCATATGAAATATCATAGGTGCTCAACTTGACCGACCACTTGGCCAATGCCCGAGCATCTCCGGAGTTCTCAACACATTCCTTATAGGATAATTAGTTCTAACGGTTATAGAATGCGTTTCGAAACAATGACGCAGTTTTGTAGCGGCGGTAGTTAAGGCTAATATTAATTTTTCAAGATGAGAGTACCTTGTTTCGGCGTCTAATAGAGACTTACTTACATAGTAAACGGGATGTTGTTCACCTTGGATTTCCTTCACCAATACTGCACTAACGGCATTTTCGAGATACAACCAAATATAAATAAAGGTGCTCACCATGCTCTGGTTTGGCAAGTAGGGGTGACGTCACCAAATATTCTTTAAGTTGCTTAAAAGTTTGCCTCATGTTGGTCGATCCATTGAAAGAGTTTATTCTTTCTTAATACTTCATAGAATAACTGCACTTATCGAGATGATTTAGATATAAATCTATTCAAAGCAGCTACTCTACCTGTTAACCTTTGGACGTCTTTGATATTCTTGGGAGATTCCAAGTTGAGAATGGCTTTGATCTGCTCGGGACTGATTTACCTGCTCTAACACCAAAGTTGCACTTTGCTGGATTGAGCTTCATGTTGAAAGCTTTCAAGATGTTGAACGCCTCAGCAAGATGCTCTACATGATCTTCAATATGCTTGGACTTTACCACCATATCATCTATGTAGACTTCCATCGTCTTGCCAAGTTGATCTTTGAACATCTTGTTCACCAGCCTCTGATAAGTTGCCCCTGCATTTTTAAGACCAAATGGCATAGAAATATACCAATATATACCTTTCGGAGTCATGAATGCCGTATCTTCTTGGTCCGAGGGCTCCATTTGAATTTGTTGATACCCTGAAGACGCATCCATGAACGTCAAGATATCATGGCCAGCTGTCTCATCAACTAGAGAATCAATATGAGGAAGAGGGAATGGGTCTTTCGGACAGGCTTTGTTCAAGTCTGTGAAGTCCACGCACACTCGCCACTTGCCATTCCTCTTCTCTACCACCACAACATTAGCTAACCACCTTAGATATTGAACTTCCCCGATCATCTTGGACTTCAAAAGCCTCTCAACTTCATCCTTTATGATCTGGTTCCGCTCCTGGGTAAACTTTCTTCTTTTCTGGTGGACAGGTCGGATGGTGGGATCTATGTTCAACTTGTGAGTAATGATGTCCTTGCTTATTCCTGTCATGTCCTCGTGCTTCCATGCAAAACAACATTTCTGACTTTTTAAGAACTCAATCAGCTCCTCTTCAATTTCGAATGGGAGGTCTACCCCAACTTGCACTTGGGCCTCAGGATTCGATGCATCAACAGGCACACTCTTCGTCTCATGCTCTACTGCTTCAAGAACATCCTGGGCCTTTTTCTTTAATTGCTATGCTTGTCGAGGGGCTGAACTTGCTTTCATGTTGACCTTGTAGCATTCTTTGGAGACTTGTTGGTTTCCCCTCAACTTGGCCACGCCCCAAGGTATTGGAAACTTGACGCACTGGTGATAAGTTGACGGCACAGCCTTCATGTTGTGTATCCAAGGTCTTCCCAAAATGACATTGTACGAGGAAGAGCATTCGATCACACAGAACCTTTCCATAGCATTCATACCCTCCAAATAGATAGGCAACTTAATTTCCCCGATTGTTTGCTTTATCTCACCACTGAACCCTATCAGCACGGATGAATTCTTCACAACTTCAGACAAAGGAATACCCATATCTTCAAGAGCATGAGTGAAGATTATGTTGACTGAGCTCCCGCCATCAATCAGAATTCTCTTGACCACACAATTGGCGATCTGCACTTGAACAACTAAACCATCGTGATGAGGATCCAACGTGTTGTCCTTATCTTCATCTTCAAAGGAAATAATATGACCATCTGTGAAGTCACGACGCCTTGAAGGCAATTCTGATTGATCCTCCTTAGAACTTTTGGCATGACGTTTGGCTGCAGAGTAAGTTGTTCCACAAATATGAGATCCACCTGAAATGACATTTACTACCTTGGTGGTCAGGCGGTGCAACTTTCTGTCCGGATTGCTCCCCTGAATCAGGCTCTTTAGACTCACTTCTGACCCTCTTCTTTCCCAAAAAATCCTTAAGAAGACCCTTGGACAATAAATGAGTAATTTCCTTCCTCAAGGCAAAACAATTCTCGATGGTATGCCCAAAATCCTCATGAAATGCGCACCACTTGGACTTGTCCCTCCCAGTTGTTATTTGGTCGTTCTTCCCGGGCCACCTTGCTTTATCTCCAAGATTTCCCATAGCGCACGGGATTCTGCAATGTCTGAAAGCGGTATTTAGAAATTTTTGGATAATCATTATCATCTCCCTCTTGATCATCATCTACAACATGAATTCTAGAAGATTCGTATTTAACGGGGTTTGCCTGTTGGACTTATAGTGATGGGAATCCGATTTTTACGTCGAAGGCTCAAATAGAGGAGTAGGAGTCCTCCCGGTTGACTTCCCATTGCTAAGTTTGTCTTCCTCCAATCGATGAAAGGCAAGGCCACAGTTACGATTTCTTCAAGTTGTTTTGCAGGGGTCATCACCAACTCGTTATAGAACAATGAGCTCTTCTTCAAGCCTATACGGAATGCTTCCGTAGCGGTGGATACATCCAAGTTGGGTATAGTCATTGCCTCCTTGTTAAACCTGTGCAAATATTCTTTAAGATTTTCGTTAGGTACATTGCACAATTCTATAAAGATCACTAGTCAACTTGTCAAATGCCCTATTGCATGAAAATTGATTAATGAACATATTGACAAGTTGAGCATAAGAAGAAATAGAGTTTAGAGGAAGCCCTGTTAGCCATTTTAAGGCCGGTCCTGACAAGGTTGAGCCAAAGCCCCTGCAAAAACATGCTTCTTTAAAAATAGGGAGGATACTTATGATATCCATTAATTCCTGATACAGCAATACATGCTCTGTCGGGTCAGTACTCCCATCATACTTCTTCATATGAGGGACTGAAAATTTCTTTGGGATCTCCACACTAGCTATTGCTGGAACAAAACGAGATTCATTATAGCAAGTTGGAGAAACTTGGTGATATGGCAAGTTGACTCCAGGTACGCTTCGAAGCAACTCCTTAATGGTTTGCATTTCTTTAACAAGTTGGTTCTCTGCGAAAAGAGGAACATTATTAAAATGAGGTGCGAAAGTATCGAAAGTGTTAAAGAAACTCCCTGTTTGCCCCATTGAGGGTGTAGCATAGGTGTAGCAAGATGACAGCGCAGGTTGGCTAGCTGGTAGGCTGAATCTTGGTTGCTCGATTGGAATGGATGCCACGATCGTGCTTTCTGCTGGCAAGGTGTTGGACATAGGGATATCCCCAGCATGGCTTGGTCCTGTACCTGCACCAAACAGAGATCTAGAAAGTAAAGGTGAAAACGGAGTAGATACTTGGTTTTCGACTTGCTTCCCTTTACGCAAGGCATCGATGGCATTGATCATCATGGTGTTTGTATGCTCCTGAGCGTCCAATCGGCCATTCACTTCTCTTCAACATATCGGCCATGTTGGACAGTATCTCCAAATTGACAGCTTCTGCATTCGGAGGTGGATTACCTTGGATGCCGGAAGCAGGAAGTGACCGACTCCTCTCAGCTTGACTGCCGGACGATGGATTAACCATTTCTACGCAAATAATCAAAGTTTCCCACAGACGGCGCCAAATTGTTTTGGTCAAATTTCAACAAGTATCTTCAAGGATAAGAAAAATGACTAAAGTGATATGAATCTAGGTACAATGATTATCAAGTTGAATAGAAATGGACACAAGATGTTTGTTGACTAGGGAAAGCCCTTGAACAACTTGTTCGCCGGCATAAAACCCCGGGAGGTTTTGGTACCTGCCTTGACCGAAAGTTTACTAAGTGTTTTTGTGGTTACAAAGCTAAGAGCGTATTCAAAGGGAGCTTAGGCTAGAGTGAACGTTGTGATGATGTGCCCACCTAAGATTTTTTCCGAAAGGGTTTGCTTTTGTTGTTTTTGTTTCTTTGAAAACCAATCGAAAAAGAACGGAGTCGCCGCGCCATTTTTGTTTTAAGGGCCAAAACTTTGAAAAATGCCCGAGATTAGAGATTTGGGTTCGGAGGTCATGTTACACGCCGGGAAGGACGTTAGTGTGCACCCGGAATGCCTCGTAAAACGAGTCTTCCAAGCTGAAAATCATTTATGTGTGTGTGTGTGTGTGTGTTTTGGCCAAAATAATTTGAAACTCAGAAAAGTAAAAATTGGGATATCTTTTTAAGACTTTAAACTGATCCCATGATTTTTTGGAAGATTTTTGGATTGAGATTTGATACTCAAAAGACCTTTTGAAGTTGAGAGTCACTTCTGCCAGAATGAAAAAGGCAGTGGACCTTTGATTTTGAAATGGATTCAAGGGTCTTAAAACTTCATAATCTGGATAAACTCAGAGAATGAAAGTTGTTCCAGACACCTTAAATAAGATTTGTACGAAGTAATTTTCCATTTTGGAGAAGATTTGAGGGGTCAAAACCTTCTGGAAATCTCAGATATGCAATCTGGATTTCCAGAAGCTGATGAACTAGCCTCTAAAAGAAAATTTGAAAAAGAGAGTTTTACTCACCCAAAAAATAAAGTAAAAATAAGTCTGGAAAGGTCTTGATGTTGGATACAAAAAGTGTTTTGTAGTCAACACCAAATTCCAAGTTTATCTGTGTCCAAAAATTAAGACAATGGACTGGGATCTTGGAAAATTGCTACTGGACAGCAACTTCTCAAGAAAGAAAATATGATTTTAAGGGGGGTTTTGCATCCATGCTTGTCCCCATTTCCCTAGGTTTTGGTTAGTGATCACTTGACATTTTTGTGGTGAATCAACTATACCAAACCATCCTTGGGGTACATTAGGACTAAACATTTCATTTGCTTGGGAAGGGGAATTTTATCCTTTGAAATCAAGATTTGGTGCTTGAAAATGGTTTTTAGGGTTTTGAAAATGTGTTTTCTTTGTAAGAAAGTAAGAACACTTTGAAAATAATGTAGATCCTTGTAGAAGATCATCCATGGAGATGAACTTCCATGGTGATCTTCTTGGATCTTAAGACAAGAAGATGAATGAACTATATTTTGTAGTTTGAAGATGCATGCATGGATGAGAGATTTAGGGTAAGAAGAGGGAGGTTATACCTATCTTCTTTGTGCTTTGTTTTTGAAGGCTTGAATGCAAGAGTGTTTGGGTTTGATTTGAGTGAGTGAAAGTTGGGAAGATTCAAGAGAAAAAGGTGACAATTCTTATAGAATTCTCACTGTTTTCTCGAGTATATTCGCCAAATACTGTGAATTGTGCTCTTGTTCCTCCTTATTTTTGTGACTGGAGGGCTCAATTTATAGCCCTCTGAAAAATACAATGTCATCCGCGCGGATAGGATCAGTCGCGTGCACTGTTCATTAAATGCTGCTTTAGGCTTTGGACACAAGGAATAATCTTTTTTAAAATTCAAATTAAACGGCTGATTATGTTCCGGCCATTTCTTTTTTGGTTTTTCTTATTTCTTTTGCTTTTTTGATTCCTTTCCTTGGTTTATCCTTTTTGGCAATCCCTAATCTACCCTTACTTGGTTAGAAATGTTAGGAATGTTAGGAATTGTTAGAAATGTTATAACTTTCGTTAATTTTCTAACGAAAATTCTAACAAGCTCAAATTGGAGCATTTACAGTAGCCCCTCGGCGACGGCGCTTTCGAAGGAAGCGGGGTCGTCGATAAGAGTAAGGCTCCATATTTGGCGGGATGATCGAGTGATCGGGTGGCTGAACCTAGCGATAGGCTACCTACGTATCCCGAATGGGAATCAAGCCAGTCGTAGTTCGGGTCTTTGACCTCGGGAGATGGTGGCGTTTTAGGTGCCTCGAACTGATGAGCGAGTTACGCAATCGGTTCTTTGGAGAGAAACTTCCGCTGGGGATAAGAGATGACCATTTTCGAGTCGATGGCTATCCGCTCTGCTGGGGATGATTGCGATTTATCGCTTTCCTAGTGATAGCGTCTTAGGTGCCTCGAACCTTGGAGATGGCATTTTAGGTGCCTCAGACCTTGGAGATGGCGTTTTAGGTGTCTCGAACCTTGGAGATGGCGTTTTAGGTGCCTCGGACCTTGATGATGGCGTTTTAGGTGCCTCGGACCTTGATGATGGCGTTTTAGGTGCCTCGGACCTTGATTGTGAAATGGCCTTTCGGTGGACTTTGTCTGCTGCCGAAGGAGAGGGTGACCGTTTTGGTCGAGGGGCTGGACCTAATGATAGGCTACCTACGTATCCCTAGCGGGGAATCAAGCCCTTTCGTAGTTCGAGATCTTCTCGAGATTTCGTTGGCCTTTGGGATTCCGTTAACTTTCTTTGGGGATTTTGTTAGCCTTCTTTGGGGAAAATCGAGACGTATTCGTCTCTGGGAAATCGGTCTTACGTTTGACTGCTTAGGGAAGATTTTGATGAAGATACGGGATCTCGTTATCTTTCTCGGTGAAGATCGGTCTTACGTTTGGCTAGTTTGATGATTTTGATGAAAGATACGGGATCTCGTTATCTTTCTCGGGAAAAATCGGTCTTACGTTTGGATCGCCAGTTTAATGATTTTGATGAAAGATACGGGATCTCGTTATCTTTCTCGGGGAAATCGGTCTTACGTTTATTTGCCGTTGGAATGATTTTGATGAAAGATACGGGATCTCGTTATCTTTCTCGGGAAATCGGTCTTACGTTTGGCTAGTGCCGTTTGATGATTTTCTTGACAAGGGGTTGACTTTGGTTAACTTTGGTTAACTTTGTCAAGTTGGGGGCTGAAGCTATGAGAGTCCTGCAGTTTTTAAAGGGCAAAAGGGTCATTTTGACCTTGACAATCCTATCCGCGCGGATAGGAGCGTGTTCGAGAGGGTTTTAAATGAGGGGCCGCCCCTTCTTCTTCCCCGATTCAGTTTTACAGAAAATTATGAGAGAGAGAGAGAGAAAAATCGCTCAAAACCGCCATTGTTGGCACAGGAACTCCAAAATTCTTCCGATTTTCTTCGATTTTTCAAGCAATGGAACACGGGAAGGTGTTTTTCAAGGCCAAGGACGTGGCCCGGTAGCGGAGAGATGATTGGAGCTCGTCCGAATGAGGAGGCACTATACTCTTTCGCAATCGATTGCGGAGGAGCCATACCACGATGCTTGGCAACATTGGGCCACCGATCCGAGTCTCCAACGGTATACTTGAATCTTTTCATTCCACTTTTGTTGATTTCTTGCTTGAGATTGAATTTTGGGTGATTTTTGAATTTTTTTTTTTTTTTTGAAAATTCGAATGATTGATGTTCTTGGCTTTCAATCTTGATTTTGATGCTTTGCATGTTGTAATGAGTATATGAGTAACCCAAAATGTGCATTTTGTTTGGGAAAAAGAATTGGCATTTTCGCCATTTTTTTTTTAGTATCCAAAAATTATGGATGAAAATTGTGATTTTTTTTTTTTGAAATTTGAATATTGATTTTTGATGATATGCATGTTGCAATGAATTTGTTGGTGTTCCAAAATGTGCATTTTGCTTTGAGAAAAGAATTGGCATTTTGCCAACATGAGATGATGATATGAATGTATTTTTTATTTTTTTTTTGAAAAGTGGGACGATTTTTTCCTCCCGTTGATTGAATGCATGTTATTCTATGAAAACGGGCCGGAGTTTTTACTTCCGTAGGAATGCATTTTTTCGATGAATGTATGCATGTTATTTTATGAAAATGGGACGGAGTTTTTGCTTCCGTTGACTCCTTGTATGAATGTTGATTGGGATTTCTTTGAAAATTGTTTCTTTTTTTTTGTGCGAGAAAAATTGGGCTATGCTCATTGTATGCTTTGTTATCTTTGTCGAATTTTCTTTGAAATTTCATGATGCATATGTATGCTCTTTTTTTTTTTCGTGCAAATTTTTTTGACATTTTCTCTTTTTTGTTTTATTGCGGGGTGGAAACAACTACGTTACGGGCTTGGTGAACAAGATGAAGACTCGAGGATCGGTGGAGTACAGTAGTTGACTTGTGGGACCGGCTTCCGAATGCGGGCCGAGGAGCTTTGCCGAGTCAGGAGACAGATTGTCGTTGAGGCCGGGCTTTGGGAGTTTGTTGAGTGCTTGAGGGGATTGGTCAAGTTCCCTAAGAGCAAGGGCTTGATGTTTGCTTTGGGCGCATCATTGGTGGGATGCGACCCACACGTTTCACTTCTTTGGGGCGAGGCTACGGTTACGCCTTCGACTATCTTGCGATCACGGGTTTGTCCTTTAATGGACGCAACATTGAGTGGCGGGACGGCTACGGCGATGCGGATCTGCGAGGCTCTTACAGGATTTTCCCTATTCCCAAGGGGATGGGGATGGAGTATGCCGTGGTCTATGGGAAGATCGTGGAGACCATTGTGAGCTACGAGTGGGGAGGAGAGGATAGGCGCCGAGCGCATTGCAGGGCCTTCTTATGGTTTGCTTTTTCGAGCACCCTTTTGGACATGCTTGAGGGGACGGTGATCTTTGCCTTCTTGAGGTCCTTGGAGGAACATGGAGATGCAGCGGAGACGTCTCAGTGGGGAGAAGCCGAGGTGGCGAGCTTTACTTTGCTCTTTCCGATAGGTACAGTAGGAAGGCTGGCCAGGCTCCTTGTCTTGCTTTGAGTTTGCCACTGGAGGTATAAGCTCTCTCTTTGCTTTCCCTTTTTCTTGAGCACACACTTTTCTTTTACCTTTGGATTGATTGGATTTTTACCTTTCGCGGTATGGGCGTTGGAGTTTTCCCGTCACGATGTGGCGGCGGCCGCGGAGTACGTCGGGCGTATCCGGCCATGCGCTCTTGAGTCCCGAAGCATGCCCGGGAGAAGATAAGCTCCGGGGCGTACGACTCTCGGATACGCGGATTGCCTTCCTTTGACGGAGGTGAGACGGATGAGAGGATGATATTCTATCCACAGGATCGTTTTGAGGTGGCGCGGTGAAGGGCGGCGAGATTTGGACTGTGCGGCGGAGGATTACGAGAGGTCGACTGCGATGCCTATTATCTGGGAGAGAGGGTGACGCGCCGGCATGGCGTGGAACTCGCCTTTGAGGACACCGGTGGAGCCTCCCGTCGATATGATGCACCCGAGTGATGGATCGTGACCTGGGATGATTACCGAGCCGGCCCGGCCACTTCTCGGCATTTGTGGCGATTGAGCCGTACCCTATATTTGTTTTGAGGGAGGCTGAGGATGCCCCGAGGTTACGGATAGAGAGGGGTTGGGGATCCGCGGTACCCTCGGACGGATTTTCGTATATCGAGGATGGGGTCCGATTGAGGGTGCGAGATCCCTCGGCTGAGCGGCTTCCACGAGCTTTCCCGGCCTCGTCAGGAGTATGAAGGTATGGCTTCTCTTTCTTTTTTTTGCTTTTGTCTTTTGTCATCATTTCTCGCTTCAAGCATTTCTGACGCTTTTGCTTTTGTGCGGTTTCGGAGGTGGTCGTCGAAGGCGACGAAGCAAGTGATCGAGCTAAGAGATTTATCGGGGAGGATGGTGCGCTATGCGGGGCTCCTCGAGCTAGAGCGGCGACCACGGCCGGCGCTGTCGGGCGGGGAGGCTTTCCCTATTCGTTCGAGAGACTTCTTCGAGAGACTCCTCTGTCTCCTCTCATTGATCCCCGCGCGGTGCGCCTTCGGATCACGTCATTCTCGAGGATCCACACGGGCGAGGACACCGTTTGGCGGCATGGTGGGTCGTCTTCGTACGTCCGAGGAATCCGGCGCCTTCACCTTCGGATATGATTTTTCGCAGATCTTGGCTTGCCCTATCGAGCGTGCCGGTTGGTCTGACGAGCCTCTTTACGGAGACGAGGGATGATTCGAGCCCGAGATTTTCGGGGCTCTGAGGAGAAAGCGGGCCCGAGTCGCAAGAGGACCGGGGACAGGCGTCGGGCGCTAGGGATTACGATTGATTTTTTTTTTTTTAGGCGATTTTACGAGATTTTGAGATTTATGAGGATTGAGATTTGTACGACTTATGCACATTTTTTTTTTTTTTTGATGTAATAATTTAGGATTATTGTTACCTACTTTTTTTTTTGCACACTCCCTTTATTTTTGGAATGTAATAATTTAGAATTTTATTTTTTTATGAATGCAATGCAGTATGAATGCAATGTTGCATGAGCCTTGGTTTTTTTTGGCAAGGGTGTTAGTGTTTGGTATATGGGTGGTTTGGGGAGGTTTTTTTTGCACGGGTTTCGAGCAACCGGGACGGAATATTCCTCTTTTGGTGTAGCGGCTTGGGTATTTGCGAGATTTTATGATGGAGAGCAAACATATCCGCGCGGATAGGAATCTGCATCGACATTGTCCTTTAATTTTGCTAGATCTGGTCTCACTTTATTTCAAATTCAAATATCCTCTTCAACCTCCAGTCCAAACAGCCATTTTCGGGGATGTAAGTGCTCCAATTTGAGCTTGTTAGAATTTTCGTTAGAAAATTAACGAAAGTTATAATATTTCTAACAATTCCTAACATTTCTAACATTTCTAACCAAAGTGAGGGTAGATTAGGGATTGCCAAAAAGGATAAACCAAGGAAAAGGAATCAAAAAAGCAAAAGAAATAAGAAAAACCAAAAAAGAAATGGTGGAAACATAATCTGGTGGTTAATTTGAATTTTAAAAAGATTATTCCTCTTGTCCAAAGCTTTGGAGCAGACATTTAATGAACAGTGCACGCCACCAATCCCATCCGCGCGGACATGATTGCAATTTTCGAGAGGGCTATAAATTGAGCCCTCCGAGTCACAAAAATAAGGAGGAAGAAGAGCACAATTCACAGTATTTGGCGAATATACTCGAGAAAACAGTGAGAATTCTTTAAGAATTGTCACTTTTTTCTCTTGAATCTTCCCAACTTTCACTCACTCAAATCAAACCCAAACACTCTTGCAATCAAGCCTCAAACACTCATATATTCAAGCCAAAGCCCCAAAATACAAAGAAGATAGGTATAACCTCCCTCTTCTTACCCTAAATCTCTCATCCATGCATGCATCTTCAAACTACAAAATGTAGTTCATTCATCTTCTTGTCTTAAGATCCAAGAAGATCACCATGGAAGTTCATCTCCATGGATGATCTTCTACAAGGATCAACATTTTCTTCAATGTGTTCTTACTTTCTTGCAAAGAAAACACATTTTCAAAACCCTAAAAACCATTTTCAAGCATCAAATCTCATTTTCAAAGGATAAAATTCCCCTTCCCAAGCAAATGAAGTGCTTAGTCCTAATGTACCCCAAGGATGGTTTGGTATAGTTGATTCACCACTAAAATGTCAAGTGATCACTAACCAAAACCTAGGGAAATGGGGACAAGCATGGATGCAAAACCCCCCTTAAAATCATATTTTCTTTCTTGAGAAGTTGCTGTCCAGTAGCAATTTTCCAAGATCCCAGTCCATTGTCTTAATTTTTGGACACAGATAAACTTGGAATTTGGTGTTGACTACAAAACACTTTTTGTAGCCAACATCCAGAGCTTTCCAGAAATATTTTTACTTTATTTTTGGGTGAGTAAAACTCCTCTTTTCAAATTTTCTTTTAGAGGCCAGTTCATCAGCTTCTGGGAATCCAGATCTCATATCTGAGATTTCCAGAAGGTTTTGACCCCTCAAATCTTTTCCAAAATGGAAAATTCCTTCGCACAAATCTTATTTAAGGTGTCTGGAACAACTTTCATTCTCTGAGTTTATCCAGATTATGAAGTTTTAAGACCCTTGAATCCATTTCAAAATCAAAGGTCCACTGCCTTTTTCATTCTGGCAGAAGTGACTCTCAACTTCAAAAGGTCTTTTGAGTACCAAATCTCAATCCAAAAATCTTCCAAAAAATCATGGGATCAGTTTAAAGTCTTAAAAAGATATCCCAATTTTTACTTTTCTGAGTTTCAAATTATTTTGGCCAAAACACACACACACACACACACAAATGATTTTCAGCTTGGAAGACTCGTTTTACTGAGGCATTCCGGAGTGCACACTAACGTCCTTCCCGGCGTGTAACATGACCTCGAACCCAAATCTCTGATCTCGGGCATTTTTCAAAGTTTTGGCCCTTAAAACAAAAATGGCGTGGCGACTCCGTTCTTTTCCGGGTTTTATTTGGTTTTCAAAGAAACGCAGAAAAATCGAATTTTTCCCGCGAAATGGCGACACATCATCACAGTGGCGACTCCGCTGGGGATTTAAGCTTTTTCTAAAAAAAAATGATATTTGGTATATTGGTGGAAACCATTAAACTTCCCGTTATCGCCTCCTAACACGAGTCGGGGATAAATTGTGGTTTAACAATCCCACGTACCGGTATCACCGTTTTCAAAAAAAAAAGAAAAAGCTTTTGAGGGTCAAGCTTTCGTCCCGGCTTTGAAAATCATTTGTGTGTGTGTGTTGATTTTTGCACATTTTCGTGTTGTTTTGGCCGCCTCGGAAAAAGTCAAAATTTTGACTGTCGGAATCATGTCCCTAACTGTCGGAATTTTCGTGCTTACGTACTTATGTGTTCATTAAATTTCAAAAAAAAAATTTCAAAAAAAAAGGATTTTCAAAAAAAGAAAATTTTCAAAAAAAAAATCATGCATCATATTTTTAAGACACATAAAAAAAAATTTCTATTTTACTCGGAAAAAGAATATAGACTGCTTGCACACTACGCACACGTGACCGTACCTTTGCACACTACGTCCCTAACCGGGAAATCCTTGTCGCGGTCCGTTTGGTCTTATTACGCCTCTCGGACGAGCACGGGACTACCCAAACATCCCATGGAGCCTCGTGTCGACCATGCACTTGTCAGTGACACACTTTGTCAGAGACCCGGTTGGTTTTAGTACAGTACGTGTCATGCCACTGTACGTGTATAGACCTTTCCTTTCAAGCCTTTGTCGGCATACCGACTCAATATCTTTCGGGGACCACTAATCGGTCGAAGTTACGCCGGTTTTCCGCCGCGAGACTTTGACCAAGATATTGGCCAGGCGCCTTGACTTCGGCTACGGCGGCACAAATTATACAGCGACTCCCGGCAGTTGACCTTTGAGTCATCAAGGATTAATGATTATTCCATGCCTAATTACGGCTTAGCGACGACAAGTCAAGATCGGTTGTGGACGCTTATCGGTCGAATCATGCAGGCTTTTCGTCGAGCCCTCGGACATGATCTTGACTTTTGACGTCGGCTTTGTCGTAATTTACATCGAATGCTCGTTAAGACTCGATTACCCGCCGGACTTTTAGGATCGTTTTTCTTTCGGTCGGTGGGACCCGCTTGCCCTATAGGACCCTCGCCGGGGCATCCGCTGGGAGGTCGAAATACGGAGTGGAATACGAGGGGCTTATAGACGTAGTGACGGGGCCCGGCGATCCCGGGATCGAGTAGTTTGCGAAAAAGAAGAGCAATCTTTTCCAACCGATTAGGTTAATAAAACATGTTTTAAGTAAACGTGAACAAATAATCGCATGTTGCATGAGCCTAAAGCCCAAACACCTACCCTCCTTCCATTCCCGGACATACGAACCTTCGTGTCCTTTCCCCCATGACTCCTCACAAAGCTTGGTTTCGGGCACTTAGGGTCATCGTTTGATTAGTTGGGAAGAGTCAGCGCGTCATCGGCTTCGCCGTTTGTTAGACTCGGGTTTGAGAATGTACGCATCGGCCGGTAATGATGGGGATAACGTCGCTCCGCCTCCGGGACCCCTCGAGACGAGCAACGGTGGAATCGGTTAAGCGAACGAGATGAGGTTACGACGGGAAGCACGGCTAAACGGCCTTATGGAGGCTATTAAGAGCCATGGTACGGCCGCCGGCCTCAATCCGGATGGCACCTTCACGTGGAAGAAGACGAGGATGCAGCCCAGCTCTCGGTCGCCACGACTACTCCGGGATGCCACCACCCACCTCCTATGGTGCCACTACGAGAACCCATGCTCCTCGGTCTTCGGGTCGGCCCGGCTCCCCAACCACGAGATCCTTTGGATCCATGCGGCAGAAGCGGCACAAATCCGGTTCACGGTTCCTCGGTGGGGACAAAGCCGATGCGGAATGTCTTCTCATGGTTGGGGTTATCTCGGAATGCCCGACAAATTGGAATGCCACCTCGGTTCGGAACCGATCAATCAGGACCTTCCACGGCAACGGCCACGGTTCGGAATGCCGCCACGGCTTGGTTACGGGCCACGATCGAGGGCCCCTCCTCGAGAATAATCTTGGTTCCATTGCTCCTCACACAAATCCGTTCCTCACTCGGACTTCTATGGGTTACCAAGCCTCCATCCGGTGTCATCCGAATCACCGGGACCGCAGTACCCCCGGGTTATACACCCTCGCCTCGGCCGGCCATGCAATTCAACGGTCGGGGACGGCGGCCCGCTTTAAGCCTACTTACGGGACCCGCTCTGGAAATCCAAGTTATCAGGCTACATCGGTGCCTCCACCTACTTTGCCGAGTTGAAAATCAACGGCGGGCCGCAAGGTTCTATCCCTTCGCCCAAGCTCCTACTCATGCTCCCCGGGGTAACTCGGCCCGGGACGGAGTTTTCACCTACGTCCCGGATCGGCCGTTCCCTCCGCGATCTGCCTCCGGTGGTAGCTCCTCTCTCTAGCTCGGCCGCTAGCTTGAATGCCATGGTTCCACCACAAGACCCTCACTTGGCACAGTTCATGGAACAACACAAGGAAATGAAAGCGCGGATCGGAGCGGCGAAGTACGCCTTCCGGCCTACGGACCGGACTCCATTGTTCCTCTGCCCACAAATTCGTGATGCCTAATCTGGATCTCTTTGATGGGGCTGCATGCCCGAAAACCCATTTGGACACATATACCTTGGCGATGAAGGCGAAAGGGTGCACAATCGGCGGTTAGGCGACTATTTCGATCTATCCTTGAAGTCCGGTGCCTTAAAGTGGTTCTTAGTTTGAAACACGAAGCCGGGGCTACGTGGGACCGGATTACCAATGCCTTCACGAGAGAAATATAAGGCCAACTTGGAGTGGGAAACAAATAGAGTTGACCTACAAACAACGGTGCGGCGTCTGATGAGAATGTTGGGGACTTCTACAAGCGGTGGAATGCGAAACTCGGTGAAATGGCCATCCCTCCTTAGAAGAGGAACAAGCTGGACATCTTCCGGTCATGCTTGAAACCACATCGAGAGCCTCCCTCGGTCACTTCCCATACTCGAGACTTACGGGCCATGGTTAACTCTGCGGACTAAGTTTGAAAAGGCCTACAATCGGCCAGCACTTTGCGCTGCTTACGAGATATCGAGCTCCTCCTTGAGCATTGCCCACTGCTCTGCGAAAGGCAAAGAAATGATTAACTATGCGGGACGGGAATGTAATAACACAACTCCTTTTGCTCCCGGAAAACCAGTAGAGCCCGGACCACGGGTCATGAATCTCGAAAACTTTGGAATGCCTCTGAATGACATCTTTAGGGGGTGGTGAAGGAAGGCTTCTTTGCGGCCTTTGGAGAATTTCCAACCCGGGAATCCGAATGCTCCGTGGATACTACAAAGTATTGTGCTTTTCATCAAGCTCACGGACATCGGCGACAAGCTGCTTTACTCTGAAAAAGGCAATCCGGGGCTAATAGAGCAAGGAAAGTTGGAAGGCCCAGAAGGACCTAATACGATCAAAAATCCTGCGCGAGGAACCATAATCGAGGTGAATATGATTGAATGCGGAGAATCTTCGCATGCCCGGGAAGATGCGATGAAGGTCCCCAAATACCGTGGCCAACCTCGTCGAGGATCTGAGTCGGATTCCCCCTCGGCCTTGAGGATATCGAGCGAATCAACCCATCTTGGTCTCATGTCGAGACTCCTTGCAAGAATACGAGGCCCGCTATTTCTCGGATGAAGGGAAGGCCAATCTTGAAGAGGCTGGGGCTGTTCATTAGGTCAAAACATGAGAGGACCATTTACACAAGATGGTTAGAACAATCGAGAAGAATTGAACAAGAAAGCTTAGGCGAGCGCATCTTGGGGCTTATCGGCAAAGAGGCCGAAGAGCATGCGGAGCTAGTACACTTCCTAAGCGGCTATTGGAGAAGTCGAATACGATCCCGAAGGCGGTGGCGAAGAATCGAGAGGAGGAAGAACCCTTCTACATTCTACACGGTGTCAAATACGTGCCACCCCTCTCACTCTTCCCCGCGGTTTACGGGAGGAGAAGGCTGAGTCACAATTACCACTTAGGGAATGGGAGCATATGACAATTTACGCGGTTTGCACGCACCCGTATTCCCTAACGGGTTTGATCGGCGTTCCCTCTCGCCGAAATCCCGGTAGTATGGGAAGAAGATTCCGATGACAACGGCGATGATGATGATGATGACGAGTGAAGAGTCAGCGAGGCCCCAGATCCGGAAACAATGCGGAACAATCATGCGGAAATGAGCCCGTGGGAGCCGGGCACGATGGTTGGTTGTCGGCAAGCGGCACGACGAAGACACTTCGGGAGACGAATATGAAACCGAGGACATGAAGGCCATGAAGTTTCTGGATGCGAGCACGTGGATGTCTTAGAATTCAACACTTGCCTACCATGCTTTGGGGAAAGGGTTTCGGGCGTCAGATCCGGGTGATAGTCGAAGATACGATCGAAAGAGGAAAATTAACTCCCATCCGCCCAAATGAGAAAATAACCATGGTTAGATCAAATCCACCCAGAACAAAGTAACACTCCTTGTCGGGGTTACCCAAGAAGAGGTCACCTTCCCCGAATGTATGTCGGCTTTCGGAGAAGTCCTAGAAGCGGCATGATACCGGATGCGCCTCCCACCTGAATGCTATAATCATCTCCAACTACGAGTATTACGAGAAAGGAACCGAGAATGGCTGCACTATACCGGGGATGAAATCGAAAAGCCCCAGAGCCCCGACAATAGCGACTCTTGTTGCATGATAACTATGAGCAAGGCGAGGCCATGAGAGTGAATCGGAGGACGCCCTAGCTCTGTGGGCCATCGAGGGCAACAACACAACCCCAGGACTTCAGCACACGTGACTTGGGAAGCGGTTATAAGGGCCGCCCGGGAAGGGGCCGGTGCGGCTCGGCCCCTCCGTTGCTAGACTCCGTCGGGACCCGGTGGCCAATAGCGAAAAGGCTCCCCGATTGACCTTAGCGGCATTGAAGAAATCCGGTGAGACAGGCGAGGAGGAAGTTAACTGTTGACCCGTCCAGGACAGATCTTCCAAGGAATCCCAAGGCGAGATAAGAAGGCCGCGAGATCAAGCACCGAAAGAAGATCGCCGCCCCTATGCTAAGGCAGTGAAACTCCGGACCCGAAAAAGAGGATCCGTGCTCACCCGGTTGAAGCAAACACGAGGCCAACATTTCCCTCTGGTCTCTACTCACTTCGTCCTATCCCCATAAGCTAAAAATTTGGAAGAAAGCACAGCTCGCACTCTAGTGCCTATTGATGCTACTCCCGATGATGTGGTACGGCTGATTGGAAACATCCATTACGGGAATATAATCACTTTCACGAGATCTCGACCTCCCTCAATTTGGGGCGATCATAACGAGCCTCTCTTCATCACGGTCGAGTTGGATGAACGACGCCTCCCTCGGGTCTGGTTGATAATGGGTCGGAATGAACATTCTTCGGCAAAGATCATGAGCACTGCTTGATATCAAGACTACGAGACTTGAAGCCTTCCTCCCTCACGATCAAAGCTTACGACTCAACATCTCGGCGAGTCCTTGGAGTCGCTACCTTGGACCTCTGGTTTGGACGAGAAATTGATACTGTGGAATTCCGGGTTATTGACATCCCGATTACTTTTAATGCCTTATTGGGAAGACCTTGGCTGCATCGAGGTCAAGGGGTCGCCTCAAGCCTCCACCGGTGTGTGAAATTCGTCTCGAATGGGGATTTGACAACCATTTACGGAGATTTAGTCACTTTAGAGGGCACGGATACGGGCGGAATACCTATTACGGAAATCAAACATGACGAGGAAGGTCTCATGCTAACGGGCTTCACGGTCGAGCCTCCCAAGGCCCAAGTGTGCAACATAGATCGACGGTCACTCGGGATAAAATCCCACGGTCTTGAAAATGATGAGAAAAATGAGCTATCTACTGGCCTCGGTGCAGGGAAGCACCAACAAGGAACTCACAAACTCATCGAGGTGAAAGGACGAGAATACTCGCCACGGCACGGGATATGAGGCCTCCTCGGTGGACAACTGCAAAAGGAAAAAGATTTGAAGGCTGCCACGGGGAAGGGTCCGGTCGACGACCCTAAATCTCTCCCCTTCGAGTCCTAATTTGGTGACTACTTTGTAAAGGGTCCCACACAACCGGTAACATCACGAGCCCGCCTACGGGGAAGAATGGCTAAAGCTACGGGATAGCCTCAACAAGTTCGGGAGCCAAAGCTAACCCGGTCCGCGAGAATGTTCTGGACCTACCCGAAGCTACCGGGGCTACCGCTACCATGAAGAGTGAGTACACCTTCAAAGGCGTGCCAAGCCTAGTGGAGCAGGTTCGAGAAGCTCACAACCACAATTCCTACGCCCATGAAGGTCCGAAACTGAGTTCGAATTGGCCGTGCCAAAAGCGAAAGCCACGAAGTCTTTTCGGATGATTGGGATGGCCCAATCATGCGGCGGTTGTTCGGGGAAGAGATCAGGTGCCGGATCGATTGATTTCGGCTCGATCAAAGAAATGGTAGCGATGATCGAGGAGAGACGGCTCCCGAGTCATGAGGCCAGCGACAATGCCGCTAAAGAATCGGGAAACTCTCTCGGGCCCGTCGCGACCAAAGAAGAAATGATCACCAAGCTGGATTGGTCCCCGTCCCTTTGTGTCAACCTAGGAAAAGTCCTCGAGTCTTTCATTGTTAAGGTCGAGTCTCTAGAGTCGTCCAGATGGCCTTACGCTGAAGACTACGAGTACGCCAGCAAGCGTTGTATTCCTTTTCGTTTTCAATGAAATGACGAACCTTTACAGTATCCCTTGATTGCCACTTTAACTAATGATGAATTAATTAATAAAAAATTTTAATAATAATTCATTAGATAAAGAAACGAGACACATTAAACAACAAAAAAAAATCAAACAAAAAAAAAAAAAAGAGAGGATCTTTAAGCGGGTTGTCAGGAAGAGGAAAATCGAGCCCAGTTTGCCGAAGAGATTTTGACGAGTGTGAATGCAGGAGCTGCGGAAGAGCCTAAAGAGACGCGAGATTGGTGATTTCTTCAAAGGAAGCTGGAAAGGATGCTGCAAAATCCTACAAAATCCTCAACTCAAGGAAAGTAGCCCTCTTCATCAAAGAGAACATCATATGCGAGATACGGGTTGCCGTAGAAATCATCTCGAGATAATGGATCCCACTTCGAAGGGGAATGCGACGAGCTGGCGCGAGAATTCGAATAACCCGTCACAAGTCATCTCCTTACGGGCCCCAAACCAACGGAGCCGTCGAGCGGCAAACAAGACTTTGGAAAATATCATCCAGGAAAATGGTGTCCAAGGCGAGAGATTGGCAGAAGTTACACTGGCACTCTGGGGCTACGGAACATCGATCGGAACGGCAGCGGGAAACACCGTTTGCCCTCACATACGGAATGGAAGCCGTACTCCCAATCGAGCTAGAGATCCCTCGCTCAGGTATGCTGGCTGGAAAGCCGGATCAACGAGGTCGAATGGCTCCCGAGTCGCCATGATGAATTGGCCTGCTAGAT
This sequence comes from Adenophora triphylla var. japonica, assembly GCA_022495995.1. Classification (NCBI taxonomy): domain Eukaryota; kingdom Viridiplantae; phylum Streptophyta; class Magnoliopsida; order Asterales; family Campanulaceae; genus Adenophora; species Adenophora triphylla. The sequence goes on along the minus strand of JAFEMH010000454.1, from coordinate 387,449 downwards.
GAACGCCGATTGAAAGCAATGGAACACATCCGAGCCTACCAAGGAAGAATGGCGAGCCTTTGACAAGAAAGTAAAGCATCGGGAGATCAGAAGGTGATCTCGTTTTGAAAGAAAAGCCCCGGTCAGTATCAACCCCCTCGGCAAATGGGAGCACATGTATGGGTCGGGCCATACGTCGTCCGAAGATCTTCTCGGAGGAGCCATGCAACTTGCGGACCTCGACGGGAATCCCTTTGTACACCCGGTGAATGGTGACAAGGCTGCGCGAGATACTACGCGTAAAAAAAAAAAGAAAAAAAAAAAAAAAAAAAGAGTGCTAAAGAGTAATACCCAACTAGGTTGAAAACCCGAAAAGGGCGGCCTAGGTAAAAAACGGGGTTGCACCAAAAAAAAAAAAAAAAAAACAAAAAAAAAAAAAAAAAAAAAAAACAAAACAAAAAAAAAAAAAAACAAAAAAAATCGGGTTGAACTACGAAGACTGAGGCTCCTCAAAATGAGGGGAACGTAGGCGGCGGAAACGGTTCGGTCTAAAACACAAATAAAAAGTCATACTTTGACATCAATACAGCGATCGAGACCATGAAAGCGTCTCGAAAAACTACGAAGCAATTCAAATATTCATTACAAGTTAAAAACTTTTTGATGAGTCTAAGCTAGATTCATTCCTACAAGCGGCACACTGCTAAAAGAAATTAAGATACATAATCAAACTAATGTGTACGCCATGACAAGAAAGGGATACTCGGAAACCTCGAGTCACTCCATGCCACTCGAGCGGCCTCTCCCCTCTTCTTCCCCCTTCGAGTCTTCTTCTTACGAACGGGAAAAATGTCGGTCTTCCTCCTACCAAGCTACGGTATAGGAGCACGGGATCTATCAAACCGGCCTCTGTCGGGGCCTTAGTAGCCACTAGCGTCATCTCTCATCTCCTGTAGCCTAGGCGGTAGCATAGGAGCCCTCCTCTCTGTCTCTTGACGTAAGCCTCATAGTCGGTCACGGCGTCTCCGCTCTGTCATGAGGGTTGGCCCTCGCCTCGGCCCTCCTCCTCTCGAAGCAGATCGGGTCCTCCGCGCCACGTGGCCTCGCGCCGCCTCAAAATAGCCATACGAGTCTCTCCCAAATGCCTCTCGTACCAATCCGGTACCAAGTGGTCGGGAACACGGGTCTCGGACGCTTTGAGGATAACCAGGAGGAAAGGCGTCATACCTCCATGCTCGGGAAAGAAATGGAAACACCGAAGGATCATCCATAGAAGCAGGAGCCACCACCACGATGGCTATATCATCAAAGTTCTCGAAAGGAACTGCTCAGGGCCGAGCTGTCTCGAGAACCAAGGACGGAATATAGAAGGCTGGTGAGAAAGCCCGGAAGCATGACCACATGAGACCCGTCTGAAGCACTCTGCGAGTCTCCACCCGCCAACAAGGCAGCGACCATCGATATCTTAAATGCGGCGACCAGCCATCCAGCGCTCCCATGAGCCACGATCATCAAAATCTACGGCAACCCCCTCTGGCAAATGTCGAGGCTTGATCATGTCGGGAGTTTCCCAGAAAAAAGAATCCCCCAAGCGCTCCATCGGCCGCGAGGGTCAAGAGGCAGGCTGCCCCGTGCATATACCGCTTCCGGTAGCCGGCCTATCGAGAGCATGAAAAGTCTCCCCCAGGGATCAAAGGTACGACATCTACGCCCAAGCGACAATGAACGACTACATCCGGCGAGACCGATGGCGAGATCCCGAAAGAATAGACCATGAACAAGGTCCCGAACATGCAAAGTGCAAAGGCATCCCAATAGGCATCGTCAAGCAAGCCTAAGCCCTAAACCTATCGGGAAGGCGGAAATATCAAAATGATCGGGACCACGGATCATACCTTGCGCTTCCTCAGGGAAAGATGAAGGAGGACGCACAATCTGTCAACAAAGAAGCCCCTCCCGGGCAAAGGAACCGCTATCTCTTCCACCTCAGGACCTCCAAGCAAGGCCCGAAATTCTTCCACGGTTCGGAACAATCTCGTTGAAGGAAAGGCAAAAGACATGCCTTCTAGTGTCCCAAAATGAGGAAGAAGCCCTCAAAAGCTCATAATCCGGAATCAATTCCTTGAGAGACCATAAGCACTTCACCTTATACCTTTCTTCAAAGAAGGACCTCCTCTCATGCATAATCTCCGGGACCAATCCTTGAACTTGTTGAAGAATGACATTTGGGATTCTTGGGACAATTTTGATGGAGCTTTTCTAAGGTTTTCCATGGATTTTCTCTCTTTCTCCCGAAAATGGCTGTTTGAATTTGGAGGTTGAAGAGGATATTTGAATTTGAAATAAAGTGAGACCGGATACGAAGCAAAATTAAAGGACAATGTCGAGATGCGAGGACTCCTCCGCGCGGATATGTTTGCTTTCCATCGAGAAAAATCTGCAACAGTCCAAGTGCTACACCAAAGAGGAATATTCCGTCCCGGTTGCTCGGAACACGTGCAAAAACCTCCCAAACCGGTCCATATACCAAACACTAACACCCTTGCCAAAAAAAAAAAAAGAACCAAGGCTCATGCAACATTGCATTCATCTTGCATTGCATTCATAAAATAAAATCCTAAATTATTACATTCCAAAAATAAAAAAAAAAAAAAAAAAGAGTGTGCAAAAAAAAAAACAAACAAACATCAATAATCCTAAATTATTACATCAAAAAAAAAAAAAAGAAAGAAAAAAAATGTGCATAAGGCTGTACGAAATCTCAATCCAGTCATAAATCTCAAAATCTCGGAAAATCGGTCTAAAAAAAAAGGGGGGTAATCAATCGGAATCCCTAGCGCCCAGACGTCATCCCCGGTCCCTCTTGCGACTCGGGCCCGCCTCCTCGGGAGCCACTGAAAATCTCGGGCTCGAATCGTCCTCGTCTCCCGAGAAGAGGCTCGTCGGGACCAAGCCGGCACGCTACGATAGGGCAAGCGAGATCTGCGAAAAAATCATATCCGAAAGGTGAAGGCGTCGGACTCACGGGACGTACGAAGACGACCCACCATCTTGCCAAACGTGTCCACTGCCCGTGTGGATCCCAGAGAATGACGTGATCCGAAGCGGCACGCGCGGGGATCAATGAGAGGAGACGAGAGGAGTCTCTGAAGAAGTCTACGAACGAATAGGGGAAGCCTCCGCTGACGGGCGCCGGCCGTGGTCGCCTCGCTCCTAGCTGAGGAGCCCCGCAAGGCGACCATCCTCTGATGAATCTCTTAGCTCCGATCACTTGCTTCGTCGGCTTCTCGACGACCACCTCAGCTGCACAAAAGCAAAAGCGTCGAAAGCAGATTGAAGCGAGAAAATGATGACGGAAAGAAAAAGAAAAGACAAAAGTAAAAAAAAAAAAAAGAAAGAGAAGCCATACCTTCATGCCGGACGAGGCCGGAAGCTCGTGGAAGCCGCTCGAGTGAGGATCTGCACCCTCAATCGGACCCCATCCTGGATATATGAAAAATCCGTCAGGGTACCGCGGGATCCCAAGCCCCTCTCTATCCAGAACTGGGGCATCCTCGGCCTCCTCAAGAAACAAATACGGGTGCGGCTCAATCGCCACTGAAATGCCGAGAAGTCTTTGGCCGGCTCGGTAATCATCCCAGTCACGGAATCTGTCACTCGGGTGCATCATATCGGCGGGAGGCTCCACCGGTGTCCTCGAGGCGAGTTCACGCCATCTTTGGCGCGTCACCCTCTCTCCCGGATAATAGGCATCGCAGAGTCGGACCTCTCGAGAATCCTCCATTGCACGGTCAAATCTCGGCGCCCTTCGGCTGCGCCACCTCGAAACGATCCCAGGGGATAAAATATCATCCTCTCATCGCGTCTCGGCCTCCGTCGAAGGAAGGCAATCCGCGTATCTGAGAGTCGTACGCCCCCTGGAGCTTATCTTCTCCGGGCATGCTTGGACCAAGAGCGCATGGCCGGATACGCCGGACGTACTCCGCCGGCTTTGTCGCCACATCGTGACGTGGAAAAACTCCAACGCCCATACTGCGAAAGGTAAAAATCAAATCAATCCGGTGCAAAAGAAAAGTGTGTGCTCAAGAAAAAAAAAAGGGAAAGCAAAGAGAGCTTATACCTCAGGGGCAAACTGAAAGCGTACAAGGAGCTCGCATGACCTTAGAGTTTGTACCTATCGAGAGCAAAGTAAAGCTCTGCCCGGCCCGGCCTCTCCCAGGGAGACGTCTCCGGCCATCTCCATGTCCTCCCGAGGACCTCGGCAAGGCAAAGGCTGCCGTCCCCTCGGCATGTCCAAAAGGGTGCTCGAAAAAGCAAACCATAAGAAGGCCACAGCAATCGATCGGCGCCTATCCTCTCCTCCCCAGCCTCGTAGCTCACAATGGTCTCTACAATCTTCCCAGTAGACCACCGCATACTCCATCCCCATCCCCTTTTTGGGAATAGGGGAAAATCCCAGAAGAGCTGCAGATCCGCATCGTTGTAGCCGTCCCGCCACTCAATCTTTGCGTCCATTGAAGGACAAACCGTGATCGCGGCATAGTCGGAAGGCGTAACCGTAGCCTCGCCCCAAAGAAGTGAAACGTGTGGGTCGCATCCCACCGATGCTTTGCGCCAAAGCAAACATCAAGCCCTTGCTCTTAGGGAACTTGACCAATCCTCGAAGCACTCAACAAACTCCCAAAGCCCGGTCTCAACAACAATCTGTCTCGGACTCGGCAAAAGCTCCTCGGCCCGCATTCGGAAGCCGGTCCCACAAGTCAACTACGGACTCCACCAGATCCTCGAGTCTTCATCTTGTCTAATTTGCTCAGTAACGTAGTTGTTTCCACCACTGCAATAAAACAAAAAAAAAAAGAAAATGTCAAAAAAAAAAAAATTGCATTTGCATTTGCCCAAAAAAAAAAAAAAAAGCATACATATGCATCATGAAATTTCAAAGAAATTTCGACCGCATAACAGCATACAATGAGCATAGCCCCATTTTTCTCGCACAAAAAAGACAGTTTTCAGCAAATCCCAATCAACATTCATGAAAAAAAAAAATCTTTCATACAAAGAGTCAACGGAAGTAAAAACTCCGTCCCATTTTCAAAAAAAAAAAGAAGTTCCTATGCATGCATGCATATCATTCATCTCAAAAAAAAAAAAAATGCATTCCTACCTCCGTCCCATTTTCATAAAAAAAAAAAATGCATTCCTACGGGAGTAAAAACTCCGTCCCGTTTTCATAAAATAACATGCATTCAATCAACGGGAGGAAAAATCCGTCCCACCTTTCAAAAAAAAATCATACATTCATATCATCATCTCATGTTGGCAAAATGCCAATTCTTTTCCCAAGCAAAATGCACATTTTGGGACACCAACAAATTCATTGCAACATGCATATCATCAAGATCAATATTCGATTTTCAAAAAAAAAAAATCACAATTTTCATTCATAATTTTTGGATTTACAAAAAAAAAATGGCGAAAATGCCAATTCTTTTCCCAAGCAAAATGCACATTTTGGGTTACTTTCTCTCGTATACTTCATTGACATACGAAGCATGTCAAAATCAAAGATTCAAAAGCCAAGAACATCAATCATTGGCGAATTTTCAAAAAAAAAAAAAAAAAAATTCAAAAATCACCCAAAATTCAATTTCAAGCAAGAAATCAACAAAGGGAATGAAAAGATTCAGGAAGTATACTTAGTTCGGAGACTCGGATCGAAGCCTTGATGTTACCCAGCCTTCGGGAGGTAGGGCTCCTCACTTAATCGATTGCGAAAGAGTATAGTGCCTCCTCGATCAGGACGAGCTCGATCGTCTCTGCCTATAGGGCCAGACCGTCCTTGGCCTTGTGAAAAACACGCTTCCACAAAATGTTCCATTTGCTCAAAAATCGAAGAAAATCGAAAGATTTTTGAAGCTTTTAGGACTTAACCTTGATATGGCGGCATTTGAGGCGATTTTCTCTCTCTCTCTCGTAATTTTATAAAAGCGGTAGGGGAGAAGAAGAAGGGGGCGGCCCCTCATTTAAAATCCCTCTGAACAACGCTCCTATCCGGCGCGGATAGGATTGTCGGGAATCAAGAATGACCCTTTTGCCCTTTAAAATATGCAGGGACTCTGCGGTTCGGTCCCTGACTTGTGCGAGGAGTTAACCAAAAAGTTAACCAAAGTCGGCCACACCTTGTCGAAAAATCATTCACTAGAGCAGCGGTCAAACGTAAGACCGATTTTTTCTGAGAAAGATAACGAGATCTCGTATCTTTCATCAAAATCATTCCCAGCCGAGTGATCAAACGTAAGACCCAGATCTCTCCCAGAGAAAAGATAACGAGATCATCCGTATCTTTACATCAAAAATCATTCAACGAGCCTTGTGATCAAACGTAAGGCCGATCTTCCTGAGAAAGATAACGAGATCTCGTATCTTTCATCAAAATCATCAACAGGCCGATCAGAAACGTAAAGGCCGATTTTCCCGAGAAAGATAACGAGATCCGTATCTTTCATCAAAATCATCAACGGCGATCAGAAGCGTAAGACCCAGTTTTTCCACGAGAAAGATAACGAGATCTGCAGTATCTTTAATCAAAAATCACCCCTCAAACGGCAGGTCAAACGTAAGACCGATCTCCTGACAGAAAGATAACGAGATCTCGTATCTTTCATCAAAATCATTCCAGCGATGATCAAACGTAAAATGGAATCATTCCCAGAGAAAAGATAACGAGATCCCAGTATCTTTCAGTCAAAATCATCAACGGCGGTGTCAAAGCGTAAGACAGAGCTCTCCCTAGAGAAAGATACACTTGAGATCCGTATCTTTCATCAAAATCATTCCGACAGCGAGTCAAACGTGAACCCGAATTTCTAGAAAGGGGAAAGATAACGAGATCCCGTATCTTTCAATCAAAATTATCAACCAGCGGCGGTCGAGCGTAAGTCCCGATTTCCACGAGAAAGATAACGAGATCGCGTTATCTTTCATCAACGAATCACCAGCTGCCAGTCAAACGTAAGGCGGGAATGACTCCTCTCAGAGAAAGATAGCGAAGAATCCAGTATCTTTCATCAAAATCATTACCCCAGTGGCGAGTCAAGCACAAAGGACCGATTTCCTAGAAAGATAACGGAATCTCGTATCTTTCATCAAAAATCATTCCGAGCAAATGAGCAGTCAGAAACGTAAGACAAATTTCCCCGAGAAAGATAACGAGGGTCCCGTATCTTTCATCAAAATCCATCAAACGGCGAGTCAAACGTAAGACCGATTTCCTCTCGAGAAGATAACGAGATCACAAATTATCTTTCATACGGGGAAATCACCGAGCGATTGCACCTATGAGCCGATCTCCCCCGAGAAAGATAACGAGATCTCCGGGTATCTTTCATCAATTTCCGCCGAGGAATGCCGTTAAAGCTAAGACCAGATCTCCCTGAAAGATAGCTTGATGAAATCCACATCTGGATCTTTCATCAAAAATCTATCCCCGGCGATTGAACGTAAGACCGATGTCCTTTGATGAAAGATAACTGGGGATCTCGATATCTTTCGGCGCGATCAATAATTACCGAGCGATTGACATTAAGACCGATCTCCCCGGAAAGATAACGGAATCCCGTTATCTTTCATCGAAAATCATCAAACGTGAATCGGACGTAAAGGATCTCGTCTCTGCCAGGAAAGATGCGATGCTGAGATCCACTAGCGGAGCCTCTTTCGAGAAGCTGAATTACCCTCGTTAAAACAAGCGTAACGACCGATCTCACGAGAAAGATAACGAGGATCTCGATATCTTTCATCAGGTATTCGATCTACCGACGCGAGTCACAGAGCACGATAAGGACGATTTTCCATCTCAGGCGAATATGCGAGTTTTCCCCCAGCCGAGGCTAACAAAATCCCCGGCTGAAGTTAACGGAATCCCGAAATGCTGACGGAAGTCTCGAGGTAGTTCTCGAACTACGAAAGGCGCTTGATTCCCTTCTAGGGATACGGGATTCGCTAAATCATTAGGTCTGACCCCAGGCCAAAACGCCACCCTCTCTTTCGGCGGTGAAAGTTCAGCTAGAAGGCTCTTTTCTTGAGGCGCCTAAATCGTCCGAGGTTTCTTGAAGGCACCTGACGCCATCATCAAGGTTCGAGGATGCGCTATCACTTTTCTGCGCCATCTTAACTAGCGTTTGAGGCACCGATAAACATTTGTCATCTAGAGAGCGAAGAATCGCAATCTATCCCCGGTGGAGCGGATAGCACAGTCGAATACGAAAATGGTCATTTCCAAGATCCCAGCGGGAAGCCGGAATAGCGCATCCGACTACAAAATGACTGTAAATCCCTTATCCCGAGTTTCTCTCCGGCCTTAGGCTGCGAGAACTGCTCGCCCATCGGGTTCGAGGCACTCTAATAACGCCATCATCTTTCCCGAGTCTGTTTTGCAGAAAACATTCTGGCCCGGCTTGATTCCTCATTCGGATACGTAGGTAGCCATTGATTGAATAGAGTTCGACCACTGCGATCCCTTTCGATCATCCACGCCAAATATGGGAACCTTACTCTTATCAGCTGACCACGCTTCCTTGGCGCGGAGCGCCAGTGAGGGAACTATCGTGAAGTGCTCCCGATTTGAAGGCACTTATCTTCGTTATGAATTCCGAGTGCTTAGAAAGTTATAACTATTCCACAACAATTCCTAACAATCCTAACATTTCTAATCTCAAAGTGAGGGCAATTGAATTTTGGGCATTGTTATTTGAAAGGTTAAACCTCAAAAAGGAATCTTAAAAAAGCAAAATGGTCAAAAGATTTGATAAACCCGAAAATAGAAATGGTATGGAAACATAAATGGAATTTGCATTTTAATTTGAATTTTCAAAAAAATATTCCTCTTGTCCAACCACATTTTGCATTTAATGAACGAGTGCACGCCTGACCAATCCCATCCGCGGACATCTTTGATCAATTTCCGATTGATGTTCTATAAATTGAGCCCTCCAGTCACAAAAATAAAGAGAACAATGAACACAATTTTGCCTTTGAACCTTTGCAGCGAAATATAGAGAAAACGGTACCAGAATTCTCAGCACGTTGTCGTTTTTGACTATTTTCTCTTGAATCTTCCTCACACGTTTCACTCACTCAAATGTCAAACCTAACACTCTTACAATTCAGAAGCCTCGAAACACTCTTTACATTAAGCAAGCCGTCCTCAAAAATACAAAGAAGATAGGAATCTATAACCTCCCTCTTACTTACACCTAAATCTCTCATCCATGCATGCATTTTCAAACTACAAAATGTAGTTCACATTCTTCGATGTCTTAAGATTACTAAGTTCATCCTGTCGCGAAAAATGGGGCTATGCTCATGTTATCTTTGTTATCTTTGTCGAATTTTCTTTGAAATTTCATGATGCATATGTTAATGCTCTTTTTTTTTTTTTTCGTGCAAATGCAAATGCAATTTAAATTTTTTTTTTTTGACATTTTCTTTTTTTTTTTTTTGTTTTATTGCGGGGTGGAAACAACTACGTTACGGAGCGGCCCGAGACAAGATGAAGACTCGAGGATCGGTGGGTGCAGCGTAGATTTGACTTGTGGGGCCGGCTTAGAATGCGGGCGAGGAGCTTTGCGAGGGTTTCGAGGCAGGTGTTGTTGAGGCAAGACTTTGGGAGTTTGTTGAGTGCTTGAGGGGATTGGTCAAGATTCCCTAAGACGAGGGCTTTGATGTTTGCTTTGGCGCGGCAACTGGCTGGTGGGATGCGACCCGCACGTTTTCCACTTCTTATGCAGGAGGCGAGAGCTACGGATTACGCCTTCGACTTCTGGCTGCGATCACGGGTTTGTCCTTTAATGGGACCGCGTGACATTGAGTGGCAGGGACCGAGCATAGCGGCGATGCGGATCTACGAGGACCTCTTACAGGATTTTCCCTATTCCCAAAGGGATGGGGATGGAGTATGCGGTGGTAATTACAGGGAAGATTGTAGAGACCATTTGCTGAGCTACGAGGCACGGGGAGGAGAGGATAGGCCCGGCCGATGCGGTTGCCCAGGGAGCCTTCTTATGGTTTGCTTTTTCGAGCACCCTTTTCGGACATGCTTGAGGAGACGGCGATCTTTGCCTTCTTGAGGTCCTTGGAGGACATGGAGATGGTGGAGGCATCTCTGGGGAGAGGCGGGCGCGAGCTTTACTTTGCTCTTGATAGGTACAGGAAGAGGCTGTGAGCTCCTTGTCTTGCTTTGAGTTTGCCACAGGTATAAGCTCTCTCTTTGCTTTCCCTTTCTTCTTGAGCACACACTTTTCTTTTGCTTGGATTGATTTGGATTTTTACCTTTCGCGGTATGGGCGTTGGAGTTTTCCACGTCACGATGTGGCGGCGGCCGGCGGAGTACGATCGGGCGTATCCGGCCATGCGCTCTTGGTCCCAAGCATGCCGGGAGAAGATAAGCTCCGGGGCGTACGACTCTCGAATACGCGGATTGCCTTCCTTTGACGGAGGGCGAGACGGATGAGAGGATGATATTTTATCCACAGGATCGTTTCGAGTGGCGCAGTGAAGGGCGGCGAGATTTGGGCTGTGCGGCGGAGGATTACGAGAGGTCGACTGCGATGCCTATTATGCCAGGAGAGAGGGTGACGCGCCGGCATGGCGTGAACTCGCCTTTGAGGACACCGGTGGAGCCTCCGCCGATATGATGCACGAGTGACGAATCTGCGACACAGGATGATTCTGGCCGGCCCGGCACTTCTCGGCATTTGTGGCGATTGAGCCGTACCCCGTATTTGTTTTGAGGAGGTGAGGATGCCCCCGGGTTCTGGATAGAGAGGGGCTTGGGATCCAGCGGTACCCTCGGACGGATTTTTCATATATCCAGGATGGGGTCAGATTGAGGGTGCGAGATCCCTCGGCTGAGCGGCTTCCACGAGCTTTAGGCCTCGTCAGGGTATGAAGGTATGGCTTCTCTTTCTTTCTTTTTTTGCTTTTGTCTTTTCTTTTCTTTCTGTCATCATTTCTCGCTTCAAGCTGTTTCGACGCTTTTGCTTTTGTCTAAGTTTTTCGGAGGAGTGGTCGTCGAGAAGGCGCGAGTGAAGCAAGTGATCGGAGCTAAGAGATTCATCGGGAGGATGGTGGCTGCGGGGCTCCTCGAGCTAGAGCGAGCGACCACGGCCGCGCACAATCGGGCGGGAGGCTTCCCTGTTCGTTCGAGACTTCTTTAGAGACTCCTCTGTCTCCTCTCATTGATCCCAGCGCGGTGCGCCTTCGGATCACGTCATTCTCGAGGATCCACACGGGCGAGGACACGTCTGGCGGCATGGTGGGTCGTCTTCGTACGTCCGAGAATCAGCCTTCACCTTCGGATATGATTTTTCGCGAATCTCGGCTTGCCCTATCCAGGAGCGTGTAGGTTGGTCACTGACGAGCCTCTTCACGGAGACGAGGACGATTACAGCCCGAGATTTTCGGGGCTCTGAGGAGCGGGCCCGAGTCGCAAGAGGGGCAGGAGACGGACGTCGGGCGCTAGGGATTACGATTGATTACCCCCACTTTTTTTTAAGGCGATTTTAAGGATTTTGAGATTTATAGGTAGGATTGAGATTTATGCGGCTTATGCACATTTTTTTTTCTTTTTTTTTGGGATGTAATAATTTAGGATTATTGTTACCTACTTTTTTATTTGATTTTTTTTTTTTTGTACACTCCCTTTTATTTTGGAATGTAATAATTTAGGATTTTATTTTTTGTATGAATGCAATGCGGTATGAATGCAATGTTGCATGAGCCTTGGTTCTTTTTTTTTGGCAAGGGTGTTAGTGTTTGGTATATGGGTAGTTTGGGGAGGTTTTTGCACGGGTTTAGAGCAGCGGGACGGAATATTCCTCTTTTGGTGTAGCGACTTGGGCATTGCAGATTTTTCGATGGAAAGCAAACATGTCCGCGCGGAGAGTCTGCATCGACATTGTCCTTTAATTTTGCTTCGAATCTGGTCTCACTTTATTTCAAATTCAAATATCCTCTTCAACCTCCGGTCAACGGCCATTTTCGGGAGAAAGAGAGAAAATCCATGGAAAACCTTAGAAAAGCTCCATCAAAATTGTCCCAAAGAATCCCAAATGTCATTCTTCAACAAGTTCAAGGATTGGTCTAGGGAGATTATGCATGAGAGGAGGTCCTTCTTTGAAGAAAGGTATAAGGTGAAGTGCTTATGGTCTCTCGAGGAATTGATTAGGATTACGGTCTTTTGAGGGCTTCTTCCTCATTTTGGGACACTAGGAGGCATGTCTTTTGCCTTTCCTTCAACGAGATGGTCCCAGCGTCGAAGAATTTCGGGCCTTGCTTGGTGGTCGGAGGTGGAAGAGATAGCGGTTCCTTTGCTCGGAGGAGCTTCTTTTGTTGACGGGTGTGCGTCCTCCTTCATCTTTCCCGGAGGAAGCGCGAGAGTATGATCCGTGGTCCCGATCATTTTGATATTTCCGGTCTCACGATAGATTTAGGGGCTTAGGCTTGCTCGACGATGCCTATTGGGATGCCTTTGCACTTTGCATGTTCGGGACCTTGTTTATGGTCTATTCTTTTGGGATACGTCATCGGTCTCTGCTGGATGTAGTCGTTCATTGTCGCTTGGGCGAGAGATGTCGTACCTTTGATCTGGGGAGACTTTCCATGCTCTCGATAGGGCGCTAGGGAAGCGGTATATGCGCGAGGGCGGCCCGTTCCTCTTGACCTGTGGGCGATGGAGCGTTTGGGGATTCTTCGGGAAACTCTGATATGATCGAAGCCTTGGACATTTGCCGGGGAGGGGTTCTTTGTAGATTTTGATGATCGGGGCTCGTGGGAGGCGTTGGATGGCTGGTCGCCGGACGAGAAGATATCAGATGGTCGGTGCCTTGTTGGCGGGTGGAGACTCGCGAGAGTGCGCCGGGGGCCAGGGTCTCATGTGGTCATGCTTAGGGGCTTTCTCGGTCCGGCTTCTATATTCCGTCCTTGGTTACGAGACGGTTCGGCTTGGAGCGAGTTCCTTTGGAGAACTTTGATGAGATAGCCATCAGGGTGGTGGCTCCTGTTTCTATGGATGATCCCTCGGTGTTTCCATTTCTTTCCCGAGCATGGAGGTATGACGCCTTTCCTCCTCGGGTTATCCTCAGGCGTTCGAGACCTGTGTTCTGACCACTTGGTACTGGATTGAGTACGAGAGGCATTTAGGAGAGACTCGAGATGGCTATTTTGAGGCGGCGTGAGGCCATTGTGGGTGCGGAGGACTGACGGTTTCGAGAGGAGGAGGGCGGCGAGGGCCAACCCTCATGACGGGAGGCGGAGACGGCGCGGCCGACTATGAGGCTTACGTCCAAAGAAGGCAGGGGAGAGGAGGGCTCTATGCTACCGGCTAGGCTACGGGAGATGAGAGATGGCTAGGGCTACTAAGGCCACTGACGGAGAGGCTGGTTTGATAGATCTGTTCCTATACGAGCTTGGTAGGAGGAAGGCCAGACATTTTCTGTTCGAAGAAGAAGACTCGAAGGGGAAGAAGAGGGGAGAGGCCGGTTCGAGTGGCTTGGAGTGACTACGAGGTTTCAGTATCCCTTTCTTGTCGTAGCGGACACATTAGTTTGATTATGTATCTTAATTTCTTTTAGCGAGGTTGCCGGTTGTAGGAATGAATCGGGCTTAGACTCATCAAAAAGTTTTTAACTTGTAATGAATATTTGAATTGCTTGAGTTTTCGAGACGCTTTCATGGTACGATCGGTGTATTGATGTCAAAGTATGACTTTTATTTGTGTTTTAGGCCGAACCGTTTATTTTGCCTACGTTCCCCTCATTTTGAGGAGCTCGAGGTCTTCGTAGTTCAACTTTGATTTTTTTTTTTGTTTTTTTTGTTTTTTTTTTTTTTTTTTTTTTTTGTTTTTTGTTTTTTTTTGGTGCAACCTGTTTTTACCTAGGCCGCCCTTTTCGGGTTTTCAACCTAGTTGGGCATTACTCTTTTAGCACTCTTTTTTTTTCTTTTTTTTTTTTTGACTTCTTCTTTTTTTCTTTGTTTTGTACGCGTAGTATACGCGCGACTTGTCACCATTATTTGGGTGTACAAAGGGATTCCGTCGAAGTGCGCAAGTTGCATGGCTCCTCAGGAGAAGATCTTACGGGCGACGTATGGCCCGACCCGAACGAGGCTCCCATTTGAGGGGTTGATACGGGGGGGGCTTTTCTTTCAGAGATCCCTTCTCGGATCTCCCGATGCTTTACTTTCTTGTCGAAGGCTCACGGCCATTCTTCCTTGGTAGGCTCGGATGTGTTCCATTGCTTTCAATCGGCGTTCATCTAGCGGGGCCAATTCATCATGGCGACTTTGGAGCCATTCGACCTCGTTGATCGGCTTTCCCGGCGGTACACGGAGCGAGGATTTCTAGCTCGATTGGGAGCACGGCTTCCATTCCGTATGTGAGGAGCAAACGGTGTTTCCCCGATTGCCGTTACGGCGTGTTACGTAGCCCGAGTGCCGAGTGTAACTTCTCGGGCCAATCTACGCCTTGGACGGCCATTTTCCGGATGATATTTTCCCGAGTCTTGTTTCTTTGCCTCGGCGGCTCCCGTTGGTTTGGGGCTGTAAGGAGATGACTTGTGACGGGTTATTCGGAATTACGCGGCGGCTGTCGCATTCCCCTTCGAAGTGGGATCCATTATACGAGATGATTTCGGGTGGCAACCGTATCTGCATATGATGTTCTCTTTGATGAAGAGGGCTACTTTCCTTGAGTTGAGGATCTTGTAGGATTTTGCGAGCATCCTTTCCGGTTCCTTTGAAGAAATCACCAATCTGCGTCTCTTTAGGCTCTTCCGCGAGTTCCCAGATTCACACTCGTCAAAATCTCTTCGGCGGCTTGGGCTCGATTTTCCTCTTTCAGGACAACTTTGCTTAAAGATCCTCTTTTTTTTTTGTTTGATTTTTTTTTTTTGTTGTTTAATGTGTACGCTTCTTTATCTAATGAATTATTATTAAAAAAATTTTTATTAATTAATTCATCATTAGTTAAAGTGGCAATCAAGGATACTCAGAAAGGTTCGTCATTTCATTGAAAACGAAAAGGAATACGGCGCTTGCTACGAGACTTCGTAGTCTTCGGGCGTAAGGCCGTCGGACGACTCTAGAGACTCGACCTTAACAATGAAAGACTACGAGGACTTTTCCTAGGTTGACCTGAGGGATGGGGGACCAATCCAGGCTTGGTGATCATTTCTTCTTTGGTTGCGGACGGGCACGAGAGAGTTTCCCGATTCTTTAGCGGCATTCTTTGTCGGTGGCCTCATGACTCGGGAGGCTGTCTCCCTCGATCATCGCTACCATTTCTTTGGCGAGTGAAATCAATCGGATCGGCACTGGATCTCTTCCCACAGAACAAGCTAGCTGCATGATTGGGCCATCCCGATCATCACGAAAAGACACGTGGCTTTGGCTTTCGGCACGGTCAATTCGAACTCGGAGTTTCGGACCTTCATGGGCGGTAGGAATTGTGGTTGTGAGTTTCTCGAACTGTTCCACTAGGCTTGGCACGCCTTTGAAGGTGTACTCGCTCTTCATGGTAGTGGTAGCCGGGTAGCTTGGGTAGGTCGGGGAACATTACGGGCCGGGTTGGCTTTGGCTCCACGAACTTGTTGAGGCTATCCTGTAGCTTTAGCCATTCTTACGTAGGAGTGGGCTCTGTGATGTTACCGGTTGTGTGGGACCCTTTACAAAGTAGTCGGCCAAATTAGGGTGAAGGGGAGAGATTTAGGGTCGTCGGCCAAGGGACCCTTCTGTGGCGGCTTCAAATCTTTTTCCTTTTGCGGTGTCAGCTGAGGAGGCCTCATATCCCGGGCCGTGGCGAGTATTACGTCCTTTCACCTCGATGAGTTTGTGAGTTCCTTGTTGGTGTTTCCCAGGCCAGAGGCCCGGGTAGATAGCTCATCTTTCTCATCATTTTCAAGGCCGGTGGGATTTTATCAGTGGCCGTCGGATCTATGTTGCACACTTGGGCCTTGGGAGGCTCGGCCAGTGAAGCCCGTTAGCATGAGACCTTCCTCGTCATGTTTGATTTCGAGAATAGGTATTCCACCGTATCTGTGCCCTCTAAAGTGACTAAATCTCAGTAAATGGTTGTCAAATCCCCATTCGAGGCAATTTCACACTTGGTGGAGGCTTGAGGCGACCCCTTTGACTTGATGCGGCCGAGGTCTTCCCGATAAGGCATTAAAAGTGATCGGGATGTCAATAACCTGGAATTCCACGAGGTATCAATTTGCAGCATCCAAACCCCGGAGGTCCAAGGTAGCGACTCAGGGGCGCTTTCGAGATGTTGAGTCGTAAGCTTTTGGCTTGTGAGGGAGGAAGGCTTCAAATACGTAGTCTTGATATCAAGCGGGCTCATGATCTTTGCCGGAAGAATGTTCATTCGGACCCATTATCAACCGGACCAGGGAGGCGTCGTTCATCCAAGCGGGTTTGTGATGAAGAGAGCTCGTTATGATCGGCCCCAAATTGAGGGAGGTCGAGATACGTGAAAGTGATTATATTCCCGTAATGGATGTTTCCAATCAAGCTGTACCACATCATCGGGAGTAGCATCAATAGGCACTAGAGTGCGAGCCGGGCTTTCTTCCGGCTTCGGCTTATGGGGATAGGACGAAGTGAGTAGAGACCGAGAGGAAATGTTGGCTTTGTGTTTGCCTTTGCCAGGTGAGCACGGGATCCTCTTTTCGAGTGCAGGTTTGTTTGTCTTAGCGTAGGGCGGCGATCTTCTTTCGGTGTTTGATACGTGGCCTTCTTATACGCCTTGGGATTCCCTTGGAAGATGCAGGATCGGGTCAACGGGTTAACTTCCTCCTCGGTTGTCTCTTGGTGGATTTCTTCAATCTTGCTAAGGTCGACGGGGGAGCCTTTTGGCTATTGGCTGGTTACGACGGAGTCTAGCAGCAGTGAGGGCGAGCATCTTGGCCCCTTCTGGGCGGCCCTTATAGCTTGCTTCCCAAGTCACGAGGCTTTTGAGTGCAGGGTTGTGTTGTTGCCCCTTGGATGGCCTGAGCTAGGGCGTCCTCAGATTCGCTCTCATGGCTGCCTTGCTCATAGTTATCATGCAACAAGAGTCGCTATTGTCGGGACTCGGCGGCTTTTCGATTTCATCCCGGTATAGTGCGGCCATTACGGTTCCTTTACGTAATACTCGAGTTGGAGATGATTATAGCATTACGTGTGGGAGCGCATCCGGTATCATGCCGGTTTCTAGGACTTCTCGAAAGGCGACATACATTCGGGAAGGTGACCTCTTCTTGGGTAACCACGACGAAGGAGTGTTACTTTGTTCGGGTGGATTTGATCTAACCATGGTTATTTTCTCATTTGGGCGGATGGGAGTTAGTTTCCCTCTCTCTATCGAGATCTTCGACTATCGGCTGGATCGGACGCTTTGAAAACCCTTTCCCCCAAAGCATGGTAGGCGGTGTTGAATTCTAAGACATCCACGTGCTCGAGATCCGGGAAACTTCATGGCCTTCGTGTCCTCGGTTTCATATTCGTCTCCCGAAGTGTCTTCGTCGGTAAACGCTTGCGATAACCAACCATTGTGCTGGCTCCCGTGGGCTCATTTCCGGCATGATTGTTCCAGATTGTTTCGGATGCGGGGCCTCGGTTGACTCTTCGCTCTCGTCATCATCATCGTCATCGTTGTCATCGGAATCGGAATCTTCTTCCCATACTACCGGGATTTCGGCGGAGAGGAACGCCCGATCAAACCCGTTAGGGAATATGGGTGCGTGCGGCCGCGAGAATTGTCATATGCTCCCATTCCGGAAGTGGCAATTGTGACTCGGCTTCTCCTCCCGAAGCTGCGGGGGAAGAGTGAGAGGGTGGCACGTATTTGACACCGGAGTAGAATGTAGAAGGATTCTTCCTCCTCGATTCTTCGGTTTCACTTTGCCTTCGGGAGTCGTATTTGACTTCTCCAATAGCCGGTTGTGCGGAAGTGTACTAGCTCCAGGATGCTCTTCGGCCTCTTTCTTTGATAAGCCCCGATCTGAGGCGCTCGCGGAAGCTTTCTTGTTCAATTCTTCTCGATTGTTCTAACCATCTTGTGTAAATGGTCCTCTCATGTTTTGGCCAGGAACGGCCCGGCTCTTCGGTATTGGCCTTCCACTTCATCAGAAATAGCGGGCCTCGTATTCTTGCAAGGAGTCTACGACATGAGACCAAGATGGAGTTGATTCGTTCGATATCCTCAAGGTGAGGGGAATCCAGAGTCGGGATCCTCGACGAGGTTGGCCACGGGTATTTGGGGACCTTCATCGGCATCTTCTGGGCATGCGAAGATTCTCCGCATTCAATCATATTCACACGATTATGGTTCCTTGGCGAGAGGATTTTTGGCGTATTAGGTCCTTCGGGGCCTTCCAATTTTCCTTGCTCTATTAGCCCCTGGATTGCCTTTTGAGTAAAGCGGTTGTCGATCGGATGTCAGTGAGCTTGATGAAAAGCACAATACTTTGTAGTATCCACGGGAGCATTCGGATTCTGGGTTGGAAATTCTCAAAGGCCGCGGCAAGCCTTCCTTCACAGTCCCTAAAGATGTCATTCGAGAGGCATTCCAAAGTTTTCGAGATTCATGACCCGTAGTGCAGGCTCGGCCTGGTTTTACGGGAGCAAAAGGAGTTGTGTTATTACATTCTGTCCCGCATAGTTAATCATTTCTTTGCCTTTGGCGAGGCTTGAGGCGGTGTTTGAAGGAGGAGCTCGATATACATAGCGAGCGCAGCGGCCGGTTCTTGATTGTAGGCCTTTTCAAACTTAGGCTGAGAGTTAACCATGGCCGTAAGTGCAGTATGGGAAGTGGCGAGGAGGCTCTCGAGATGTGGTTTCAAGCATAGGTGGAAGATGTCGATTGTTCCTCTTCGGAAGGAGGGATGGCCATTTCAGCGAGTTTCGAGATTCCAGCTTGTAGAAGTCCCCAACATTCTCATCGGAGACCATTTGCTTGTTTGTTGTTTGTAGGTCAACTCTATTTGTTTCCCACTCCAAGTTGGCCTTATATTTCTCTGTGAAGGCATTGGTAATCTGGTCCCACGTAGCCACGGCTTCGGGTTTCAAACGGAAGAACCACTTTAAGGCCTTGGACTTCAAGGATGGCGAAATAGTCGGCTAGCTGGCGATTGGTGCACCACTTTGGCCTTCATCGCCAAGGTATATGTGTCCAAATGGGTTTTCGGGCATGCGGTCCCATCAAAGAGATCCAGATTAGGCATCACGAATTTGTGGGGCGAGAGGAACAATGGAGTCGGGTGCAGTAGGCCGGAAGCGGAACTTCTTGGCGATCGGTTCGGCGATCTGCGCTTTCATTTCCTTGTGTTGTTCCATGAACCGAGGCCAAGTGAGGGTCTTGTGGTGGAACCGTGGCATTCAAGCTAGTGGGCGAGCTAGAGAGAGGAGCTACCAGCTGGAGCGGGCGAGTGGAGGAACGGCCCGATCCGGGGGATGTAGGTGAAAACTGTCTGAAGTTTGAGATTACCACAGGGAGCATGAGTAGGAGCTTGGGCGAAGGGATAGAACCTTGCGGCTGCTTTGTTGATTTTCAGCGGCAAAGTAGGTGGAGGCGGCCCGATGTAGCCGGATAACTTGGATTTCAGTGGGTCCGTAAGTAGGCTTAGGTGCGAGCTGCTGTCACTGGCTGTTGAATTGCATGGCCGGTGAGGCGAGGTGTATAACCGGGAATGCTGCGGTCTGGTGATTCGGATGACAGGGATGGAGGCTTGGTAACCCATAGAAGTCGAGTGAGGAACGGATTTGTGTGAGGAGCTTGATTGAACTAGTACTATTACGAGGAGGGGCCCACGGCGTGGCCCGAGAACCAAGTTGTGGCGGCATTCGAGCGTAGGTTTATTCTTTGTGAAGGTCGGATTGATCGGTTCCGGCGAGGTGGCATTCCAATTTGTTGGGGCATTCGAGATAACCCCAACCATGAGAAGACATTCCGTGCTTGGCTTTGTCCCAGCTGAGGGCTATGTGGTTTGTGCCGTCGAGTGCATGGATCCGGTGATACGTGGTTGGGAGGCTGGTGACCCAGAAGGCGAGGAGCATGGGTTACGGTAGTGGCACCATAGGAGGTGGGTGGTGGCATCTGGTGTAGTCGGGCGGCGAGAGTGGGGTTGGCATCCTCGTCTTCTTCCACGGTGAAGGTGCCATACGGATTGGTGGCGGCCGGACCATGGCTCTTAATAGCCTCCATAAGGCTGTTTAGTTTGTGCTTCTGTCGTAACCTCATACATTACGCTAGCGATTCCCTTTGTTGCTCTGTACGAGGGTCCGGGAGGCGGAGTGACGTTGTCCCCATCATTACCGGGCGTGCGAGACATTACTAAAACCCGGAGTCGGAACAAACGGTGAAGGCGATGATGCGCTTGACTCTTCCCAACTAATCAAAGCGATGACCCGGTGCAGAAACCAAGCTTTGTGCGGAGGCTGCGGGGGAAAGGACACGAAGGTTCGAGATGTGCAGGAATGGAAGGAGGGTAGGTGTTTGGGCATTGGGCTCATGCAACATCCAGTTATTTGTTCACGTTTACTTAAAACATCTTTTATTAACCTAATCGGTTGGAAAAGATTGCTCTTCTTTTTTCGCAAGCTTCTCTGGATCCTGGATCAGTAGCCCCCGTCACTACGTCTATAAGCCCCTCGTATTCCACTGTATTTCGACCTCCCGGGGTGGACGGCCCGGGCGAGGTCTATAGGGCAAGCGGGTCCCACCGACCGAAGAAAACGATCCTAAAAGTCGGCGGGTAATCGAGTCTTAACGAGCATTCGATGTAAATTACGGACAAGGCGCGTCAAAGTCAAGATCATGTCAGGGGCTCGACGAAAAGTCGGCATGATTTGGGTGATAAGCGTCCACAATTGATCTTGACTTGTCGTCGGTTAAGCCGTAATTAGGCATGGAATAATCATTAATCCTTGATGACTCGGTGTCAATCTTTGGGAGTCAGTGTATAATTTGTGCCGGTCGAGCCGAAGTCAAGGCGCCGGTCAATATCTTGGTCGAAAGTCTGCGGCGGAAAACCGGCGAGAACTTCGGCGATTAGGGTCCCAGAAAGATATTGAGTCGGTATGCCGACAAAGGCTTGAAAGGAAAGGTCTATACACGGACGGGGCATGACACGAGACCGGACTAAAAACCAGCGGGTCTCGGACAAAGTGTGTCACGGACAAGTGCATGGTCGACACGAGGCTCCATGGGATGTTTGGGTAGTCACGTGCTCGTCAGAGGCGTAATAAGACCAAACGGACCGCGACAAGGATTTCCCGGGTTAGGGACGTAGTGTGCGGTGTACGGTCACGTGCGCGTAGTGTGCAAGCGATCTATATTCTTTTACGAGTAAAATAGAAATTTTTTTATGTGTCTTAAAAATATGATGCATGATTTTTTTTGAAAATTTTCTTTTTTTGAAAATCCCTTTTTTTTTGAAATTTTTTTGAAATTTAATGAACACATAAGCACGTAAGCACGAAAATTCCAACTGAGTTAGGGACATGATTCCGACAGTCAAAATTTTGACTTTTTCGAGGCGGCCAAAACAACACGAAAATGTGCAAAAATCAACACACACACACAAATGATTTTCAATGCGGGACGGAAGCTTGACCCTCAGCTTTTTCTCTTTTTTTTTTGAAAACGGTGATACCGGTACGTGGGATTGTTAAACCACAATTTATCCCCGACTCGTGTTAGGAGGCGGTAACGGGAAGTTTAATGGTTTCCACCAATATACCAAATATCATTTTTTTTTTAGAAAAAGCTAGTCCCCAGCGGAGTCGCCACTGTGATGATGTGCCATTCGCGGGAAAATTCATTTCAATTTTTCGTTTCTTTGAAAATCAAATAAAACCCGAAAAAAAGAACGGAGTCGCCACGCCATTTTTGTTTTAAGGGCCAAAACTTTGAAAAATGCCCGAGATTAGAGATTTGGGTTCGGAGGTCATGTTACACGCCGGGAAGGACGTTAGTGTGCACCCGGAATGCCTCGTAAAACGAGTCTTCCAAGCTGAAAATCATTTGTGTGTGTGTGTGTGTGTGTTGGCCAAAATAATTTGAAACTCAGAAAAGTAAAAATTGGGATATCTTTTTAAGACTTTAAACTGATCCCATGATTTTTTGGAAGATTTTTGGATTGAGATTTGGTACTCAAAAGACCTTTTGAAGTTGAGAGTCACTTCTGCCAGAATGAAAAAGGCAGTGGACCTTTGATTTTGAAATGGATTCAAGGGTCTTAAAACTTCATAATCTGGATAAACTCAGAGAATTAAAGTTGTTCCAGACACCTTAAATAAGATTTGTGCGAAGGAATTTTCCATTTTGGAAAAGATTTGAGGGGTCAAAACCTTCTGGAAACCTCAGATATGAGATCTGGATTCCCAGAAGCTGATGAACTGGCCTCTAAAAGAAAATTTGAAAAGAGGAGTTTTACTCACCCAAAAAATAAAGTAAAAATATTTCTGGAAAGCTCTGGATGTTGGCTACAAAAAGTGTTTTGTAGTCAACACCAAATTCCAAGTTTATCTGTGTCCAAAAATTAGGACAATGGACTGGGATCTTGGAAAATTGCTACTGGACAGCAACTTCTCAAGAAAGAAAATATGATTTTAAGGGGGGTTTTGCATCCATGCTTGTCCCCATTTCCCTAGGTTTTGGTTAGTGATCACTTGACATTTTAGTGGTGAATCAACTATACCAAACCATCCTTGGGGTACATTAGGACTAAACACTTCATTTGCTTGGGAAGGGGAATTTTATCCTTTGAAAATGAGATTTGATGCTTGAAAATGGTTTTTAGGGTTTTGAAAATGCATTTGCAAGAAAACAAGAACACATTAAAGAAAATGTTGATCCTTGTAGAAGATCATCCATGGAGATGGACTTCCATGGTGATCTTCTTGGATCTTAAGACAAGATGAATGAACTACATTTTGTAGTTTAAAGATGCATGCATGGATGAGATATTTAGGGTAAGAAGAGGGAGGTTATACCTATCTTCTTTGTATTTTGAGGCTTTGGCTTGAATATATGAGTGTTTGAGGCTTGAATGCAAGAGTGTTTGGAGTTTGATTTGAGTGAGTGAAAGTTGGGAAGATTCAAGAGAAAAGGTGACAATTCTTATAGAATTCTCCTTTGTTTTCTCAGTATATGTCGCCAAAATACGTGAATTATGTGCTCTTTTTCCTCCTTATTTTTGTATTTGGAGGGCTCAATTTATAGCCCTCTGAAAATTGCAATCATGTCCGCGCGGATGGGATTGGTGGCGTGCCTTGTTCATTAAATGCTTGCTCCAGGCTTTGGACAAGAGGAATAATCTTTTTTAAAATTCAAATTAACGGCCAGTTTATGTTTCCAGCCATTTCCTTTTTTGGTTTTTCTTATTTCTTTTGCTTTTTTGATTCCTTTCCTTGGTTTATCTTTTTTTGGCAATCCCTAATCTACCCTTGGTTGGTTAGAAATGTTAGAAATGTTAGGAATTGTTAGAAATATTATAACTTTCGTTAATTTTCTAACGAAAATTCTAACAAGCTCAAATTGGAGCACTTACATCCCCGAAAATGGCTGTTTGGACTGGAGGTTGAAGAGGATATTTGAATTTGAAATAAAGTGAGACCAGATCTGAAGCTAAATTAAAGGACAGTGTCAGATTTCTGTCCTATCCGCGCGGACAAGTTTGTTCTCCATCAGAAAAAAATGCCTGCAGTCAAAGCTTGCTAAACCAAAGAGGAATATTCCGTCCCGGTTGCTCGAAACCTGTGCAAAAAAAAAAACCTCCCCCAAACCAGTCCATATACCAAACACTAATACCCTTGCCAAAAAACCAAGGCTCATGCAACATTGCATTCATACTGCATTGCATTCATAAAAAAATAAAATTCTAAATTATTACATTCCAAAAATAAAGGGAGTGTGCAAAAAAAAAAAAGTAGGTAACAATAATCCTAAATTATTACATCAAAAAAAAAAATGTGCATAAGCTGTACAAATCTCAATCCCAGTCATAAATCTCAAAATCTCAGAAAATCAGTCAAAAAAAAAAAAAGATGATCAATCAGAATCCCCAGCGCCCGACGTCTGTCCCCGGTCCCTCTTGCGACTCGGGCCCGCCTCCTCGGGAGCCTGAAAATCTCGGGCTCGAGAATCATCCTCGTCTCCGAGAAAGAGGCTCGTCGGGACCAACCGCACGCTACGATAGGGCAAGCCAAGATCTGTGAAAAAATCATATCCGAAGGTGAAGGCGTCGGATTCTGGGCGTACGAAGACGAACCATCTTGCAACGTGTCCCTGCTGTGTGGATCCCGAGAATGAAGTGATCCGAAGGCGGCACCGCGCGGGGATCAATGAGAGGAGACAGAGGAGTCTCGAAGAAGTCTACGAGCGAATAGGGAAGCCTCCCGCACGACGGGCGCCGGCCGTGGTCGCCTCGCCTAGCACGAGGAGCCCCGCAAGACGACCATCCTCCTGATAAATCTCTTAGCTCCGATCACTTGCTTCGTCAGCTTCTCAACGACCACCTCCGAAAACTGCACAAAAGCAAAAGCGTCAGGAACAGTTGAAGCGAAAAATGATGACAAAAGACAAAAGCAAAAAAAAAAAAAGAAAGAGAAGCCATACCTTCATACCGGACGAGGCGGAAAGCTCGTGGAAGCCGCTCGAGTGAGGGATCTGCACCACTCAATCGGACCCCATCTGGACATACGAAAAGTCCGAGGGTATCGCGGGACCCCCAACCCTCTCTATCCGGGAGCACAGGGCATCCTCGGCCTCCTCAAAACAAATCTTGGGTATGGCTCGGTCGCCACAAATGCCGAGAAGTCTTTGGCCAGGCTCGGTAATCATCCCAGTCGCGAATCTGTCACTCGGAGTGCATCATATCGGCGGGAGACTCCACCGGTGTCATCAAGGCGGAGTCGCGCCATGCGCGCGTCACCCTCTCTCCCGGATAATAGGCATCGCGAGTCGGGCCTCTCGGGAATCCTCCATTGCACGGAGTCCCGAATCTCGAGCGCCCTTCGAGTGCCCCACCTCAAAACGATCCCGGGGATAGAATATCATCCTCTCGGCCCGTCTCGGCCTCCGTCAAAGGAAGGCAATCCGCGTATCCGAGAGTCGTACGCTCCACTGGAGCTTATCTTCTCCCGGGCATGCTTGGACCAAGAGCGCGTGGCGGATACGCCCCGACGTACTCTGCGGTGTCCGCTACATCGTGACGTGGAAAAACTCCAACGCCCATACCTGCGAAAGGTAAAAATCAAATCAATCCGGTCTGAAAAGAAAAGTGTGTGCTCAAGAAAAAAATGAAAGCAAAGAGAGAGCTTATACCTCCGGGGCAAACTCAGCGGTACAAGGAACTCGCAGCCTTCCGGCTGTACCTATCAAGAGCAAAGTAAAGCTCTGCCGGCCCGGCCTCTCCCAGGAGACGTCTCCGGCCATCTCCATGTCCTCCAAGGACCTCGGCCAAGGCAAAGGCTGCCGTCCCCTCGGCATGTCCGAAAAGGGTGCTCGAAAAAGCAAACCATAAGAAGGCCTCTAGCAATGCGCTCAAGGCGCCTATCCTCTCCTCCCGGCCTCGTAGCTCACAATGGTCTCCACGATCTTCCCATAGACCACGGCATACTCCATCCCCATCCCCTTTTTGGGAATAGGGAAAATCCCGAGAAGAGCACAACGGAGTCCGCGTCGGCTGTAGCCAGTCCCGCCACTCAATGCTTTGCGTCCATTAAAGGACAGACCAGTGATCAGCGGCATAGTCGGAAAGGCGTAACCGTAGCCTCGCCCCGAAGAAGTGAAACGTGTGGGTCGCATCCCACCAGTCTTTGCGTAAAGCAAACATCAAGCCCTTGCTCTTAGGGAACTTGACCAATCCCCTCAAGCACTCAACAAACTCCCAAAGCCCGGTCTCAACGACAATCTGTCTCGGACTCGGCAAAGCTCCTCGGCCCGCATTCGGAAGCCGGTCCCACAAGTCAACTACAGACTCCACCGATCCTCGAGTCTTCATCTTGTTCAGCTGCTCCGTAACGTAGTTGTTTCCACCCTGCAATAAAACAAAAAAAAAAAGAAAATGTCAAAAAAAAATTTTTTGCATTTGCACGAAAAAAAAAAGAGCATACATATGCATCATGAAATTTCAAAGAAAATTCGACAGCATAATAGCATACAATGAGCATAGCCCCATTTTTCTCGCACAAAAAAAAAGAGAACAATTTTCAGCAAATCCCAATCAACATTCATAAAAAAAAAATTCATACAAGGAGTCAACGGAAGCAAAAACTCCGTCCCATTTTCATAAAATAACATGCATACATTCATCGAAAAAAAAATGCATTCCTACGGAAGTAAAAACTCCGTCCCGTTTTCACAAAATAACATGCATTCAATCAACGGGAGGAAAAATCCGTCCCACTTTTCAAAAAAAAAAAAATCAAAAATCATACATTCATATCATCATCTCATGTTGGCAAAGTGCCAATTCTTTTCTCAAGCAAAATGCACATTTTGGGATACCCATATAATCATTACAACATGCAAAGCATCAAAATCAAGATTCAAAGCCAAGAACATCAATCATTCAAATTTCAAAAAAAAAAAAAAAAAAAAATATATCAAAAATCACCCAAAATTCAATTTCAAGCAAAAATCGACAAAGGGAATGAAAAGATTCGAAGAATACCGTTCGGAGACTCGGATCGGTGGCCCAATGTTGCCAAGCATCAGGGTATGGCTCCTCCGCAATCGATTGCGAAAGAGTATAATGCCTCCTCATTCGGACGAGCTCCAATCGTCTCTCCGCTACCGGGCCACGTCCTTGGCCTTGAAAAGCGCCTTCCCCGTGTTCCATTGCTTGAAAAATCGAAGAAATCGGAAGAGTTTTGAAGCTTCTAGGCCAACAATGGCGGATTTGCAGTTTCTCTCTCTCTGCTCTCGTAATTTTCAAAAAAACTGAATGGGGAAGAAGAAGGGCGTTGGCCCTCATTAAAACCCTCTGGAATACGCTCCTATCCGCGCGGACAGGATTGTCAGGGTCAAAATGACCCTTTTGCCCTTTAAAAATCTGGGACTCTGCAGTTCAGTCCCAAACTTGACAAAGTTAACCAAAGTTAACCAAAGTCAACCCTCTTTCATCAAAATCATCAAACGGCAGTCAAACGTAAGTCCGATCTCTCCGAGAAAGATAACGAGATCCCGTATCTTTCATCAAAATCATCTACGGCAGTCAAACGTAAGTCCGATCTCTCAGAGAAAGATAACGAGATCCCGTATCTTTCATCAAAATCATCTACGGCAGTCAAACGTAAGACCGATTTCCCCGAGAAAGATAATGAGATCCCGTTTCTTTCATCAAAATCATTCCCCGGCAGTCAAACGTAAGACCGATCTCCCTGAGAAAGATAACGAGGTCCCGTATCTTTCATCAAAATTACCAACGGCAGTCAAACGTAAGACCGATTTCCCCGAGAAAGAAAACGAGATCCCGTATCTTTCATCAAAATCATCAAACGGCAGTCAAACGTAAGACCGATTTCACCGAGAAAGATAACGAGATCCCGTATCTTTCATCAAAATTACCCCCGGCAGTAAAGCGTAAGACCGATTTCCCCTACAAATACGTCTGATTTCCCCCAACAAAGGCTAACGAAATCCCCAGCAAAGCCAACGAAATCTCGAGAAGATCTCGAACTACGAAAGGGCTTGATTCCCACTAGGGATACGTAGGTAGCCTATCACTAGGTCCAGTCCCTCGACCAAAATGGTCACCCTCTCCTTCGGCAGCAGACAAAGTCCATCGAAAGGCCATTTCAAATCCAGGTCCAAGGCACCTAAAATGCCATCATCATCAAGGTCCGAGGCACCTAAAAAGCCATCACCATCCAGGTTCGAGGCACCTAAAACGCCATCATCATCAAGGTCCGAGGCACCTAAAATGCCATCATCAAGGTTCGAGGCACCTAAAACGCCATCTTCAAGGCTCGAGGCACCTGAAATGCCATCATCAAGGTTCGAGGCACCTAAAACGCCATCTCCAAGGTTCGAGGCACCTAAGACGCTATCACACACAACACTAGGAAAGCGATAAATCGCAATCATCCCCAGCAAGAGCGGATAGCCGCCGGACCAAAAATGGTCATTCCTATCCCCAGAAGAGCGAATAGCCATCCGACCGAAAATGGTCATCTCTTACCCCCATCAGAGTTTCTCTCCAAAGAACCGACTGCAGAACTCGATCATCAGGTTCGAGGCACCTAAAACGCCATCATCTCCAGGGTCGAAGACCCGAACTACGACTGGCTTGATTCCCATTCGGGATACGTAGGTAGCCTATCGCTAGGTTCAGCCATTCGATCACTCGATCATCCTGCCAAATATGGGGCCTTACTCTTATCGACGACCCCGCTTCCTTCGAAAGCGCCGTCGCCGAGGGGCTACTGTAAGTGCTCCAATTTGAGCTTGTTAGTATTTTCGTTAGAAAATTAACGAAAGTTATAACATTCCTAACAATTACTAACAATTGCTAACATTTCCTAACAATCCTAACATTTCTAACAAAGTGAGGGCAAAATGGGCATTGTTATTTAAGGATAAACCAAGGAAAAGAATCAAAAAAGTGAAAGAAATGGTCAAAAACCAAAAATAGAAATGGCTGGAACATAATCTGGCTGTTTAATTTGAATTTTAAAAAAGATTATTCCTTGTGTCCAAAGCCTGAAGCAGCATTTAATGAACAGTGCACGCGACTGATCCTATCCGCGCGGACATGTCTGTAATTTTCAGAGGGCTATAAATTGAGCCCTCCAGTCACAAAAATAGAGAGGAACAAGAGCACAATTCACAGCATTTGGCGAAAATACTCGAGAAAACAGTGAGAATTCTCTAAGAATTGTCACCTTTTTCTCTTGAATCTTCCCAACTTTCACTCACTCAAATCAAACCCACTCACTCTTACATTCAAAGCCCCAAACACTCATATATTCAAGCCAAAGCCCCAAAATACAAAGAAGATAGGTATAACCTCCCTCTTCTTACCCTAAATCTCTCATCCATGCATGCATCTTCAAACTACAAAATGTAGTTTGTTCATTTTCTTACCCTAGATCCAAGAGGATCACCATGGAAGTTCATCTCCATGGATGATCCTCTACAAGGATCAACATTTTCTTCAATGTGTTCTTATTTTCTTGCAAATGCATCTTCAAAACCCTAAAAACCATTTTCAAGCATCAAATCTCATTTTCAAAGGATAAAATTCCCCTTCCCAAGCAAATGAAGTGCTTAGTCCTAATGTACCCCAAGGATGGTTTGGTATAGTTGATTCACCACTAAAATGTCAAGTGATCACTAACCAAAACCTAGGAAAATGGGGACAAGCATGGATGCAAAACCCCCCTTTAAATCATATTTTCTTTCTTGAGAAGTTGCTGTCCAGTAGCAATTTTCCAAGATCCCAGTCCATTGTCTTAATTTTTGGACACATATAAACTTGGAATTTGGTGTTGACTACAAAACACTTTTTGTATCCAACATCAATAGATTTCCAGACATATTTTTACTTTATTTTTTGGGTGAGTAAAACTCCTCTTTTCAAATTTTCTTTTAGAGACCAGTTCATCAGCTTCTGGAAATCCAGATCACATATCTGAGATTTCCAGAAGGTTTTGACCCCTCAAATCTTCTCCAAAATGGAAAATTCCTTCGCACAAATATTATTTAAGGTGTCTGGAACAACTTTCATTCTCTAAGTTTATCCAGATTATGAATTTTTAAGACCCTTGAATCCATTTCAAAATCAAGGATCCACTGCCTTTTTCATTCTGGCAGAAGTGACTCTCAACTTCAAAAGGTCTTTTGAGTACCAAATCTCAACCCAAAAATCTTCCAAAAAATCATGGGATCAGTTTAAAGTCTTAAAAAGATATCCCAATTTTTACCTTTCTGAGTTTCAACTTATTTTGGTCAACACACACACACACACAAATGATTTTCAGCTTGGAAGACTCGTTTTACGAGGCATTCCGGGTGCACACTAACGTCCTTCCCGGCGTGTAACATGACCTCCGAACCCAAATCTCTAATCTCGGGCATTTTTCAAAGTTTTGGCCCTTAAAACAAAAATGGCGTGGCGACTCCGTTCTTTTTCGATTGGTTTTCAAAGAAACAAAAATTTCAAAGCAAACCCTTTCGGAAAAATTTTAGGTGGCACATTCATCACACCCGCTCCCAAGGAAAGGGAGCACCTGCTCCCAAATGGCCAAGTTTCGACGCATGTTTCTGGAAGGAGGGAGCGTCCGCTCCCATATGGGGGGAGCGCCCGCTCCCATGCAACAGCAACACAGACGTGGTTTCCTTTTTCTTGCCTCTTGCGGTTGTTTTGAACTAGGATTCTTTTTCCTTTTTCTTTTACTGTTTATTTTAGGTTTATTTTTATTTTAGGATTCTTATTTATGGTAGAAACTATAAATACTTTTTAGGATTATTATTTTCTCAATTTTTGAAGAATAAACAATTTATTTTCTTCAAGGGTTCTTTCTTCTTTTTCTAAGAAGACTAAGTCATTCCTTGGCTTGAAACGTAATCTTATTCGTTTGATTACGAGGGTTACGTCCTTTTGCGAGGAGTAATTCATATCCGTGTGCGTTATTTGATTTTCAAGTTTTGTTGGGTTAAAATTCTGTTGCGTTTGCTTTGTTTGTGGATTTGTTGGACGATGGCTAACGACGGTACTGTTGACCTCCAGGCAAAGTTAGCTGCCCTCGCCGCCAGCATGACGAATTTAAACACCAGCATGACGGCTTTGACCACTTCTATAGAGCGGATGGATGAACGTGCTGATACTCGCCATGATCAATTGTTGGAGGTTTTGAATCGTCGTAATAACAACATCGGAGGCGAACGAGTTGCTAGGGTTGAACCGAACGCGGGAGCCATTGGCAACGAGGAGGTTCGTGCAGTTGCCCACCGTCCCAAAATAAGGGCGGATATTCCTAATTTTTCGGGCGAGTTAGGGATTGAGGATTTCACCGATTGGTTGGCTGAAGTAGAAAAGTTCTTCACGCTGATGCAGGTCGAGGAAGAGAGGAAGGTTCCATATATCGCCTATAAGTTGAAAGGGGGTGCTTCTGCATGGTGGACGAATCTGAATCGACAACGGCAACATGAAAATCGATTGCACATTGATCATTGGGATCTTATGAAGTATGAGCTGCAGAGGCAATATCTCCTTGAGGATCATGAGCAACAGCTATACTTGAAACTTTTGGCTCTCAGGCAAGGGAATCGATCTGTCGATGAGTATACTAAGGATTTTTATTCCCAATCCGCTCGGGTGGACATGCGCGAAACGAATGAGAAACAGATTGCACGGTTTATTAATGGTCTTCGCATCCCTATTCGCAATCAAGTTGAGCTTTTCAGCTCTCATTCTCTCTCGGATGCTATTTCTAGAGCTCACAAGGTCGAGCGACAACAATCATCCTCTTCTTTCAGGTGTTTTGGTGATTCTTCTTCCGGGGGTACTTCGAGTAATGCAGTTTCAAGGGCTCCTTCGACTCATGACAAAGCACAGCCTATAGCACCTAAAGGAGCTCCAGAGGTCCGCGCACTCCCTGCACCGGGTGGTAATTCTGCGACGGCAAAGAAGGATCTAGCTGTTGGGCATTCCGCTTCAAATCCTTATGCCAAGTCTTTCGGTACAAAATGTTATCGCTGCCAGGAAATAGGCCATACATCTAATAATTGCCCCCAACCGAGGAGAGTTAATTTGGTTGAGCATGAGGTCGATGGGGATGAGGATGGTGGGGATGCCGAATGGTGATGTTGGGGAGGACGATAACCACCACTCCCTTGTGGTTAGTCGTCTTATGCTATCTACTCCTGTTGTCCCTGACGATCCTGAGCGTCACCGAATTTTTGGCTCCAGAGGAATGATCAAGGATAAGAGGATAAGTGTTATCGTTGATAGCGGAAGTAGCGAGAATCTAGTAGCTCGAAGCTTGGTGCAGAATTTGAAGCTTCCGGTTCAGAATCACCCCACCCCATACTCTGTGGGTTGGATTAACGCAGCCGGCGCTATTAAGGTACACGAGCAATGTTGGGTTCCTTTGTCTATTAGTCGTTATAGTGACATGATTTTATGTGATATTGTTGATATGACTGCATGTGGGTTGTTATTGGGTAGACCATGGCAGTATGATCTTGATGTTGTGCATATGGGGAGGACTAACATTCTTAATTTTAAGAAAGATGGTGCACATTTTCATTTATGTCCTCTGAAGGAGGTGGGTTCACCTGCAGTGGAGAGGCCGACACCCATTATTTCTTTGTGCACTTCTTCTGAATTTATGGATGAACTTCATAATGCCCCTTGTGTATATGCGGTGGTTCATAAAGGTTTTAATTGTGGGAGGTGTTAATGTGGTTCCTGTTTCTCTCCAATCCGTGTTGCGTAAATATGAGTCTATCATGCCCGCGAAGTTGCCGCTGGGGTTACCTCCTCTGTGCAATATTCAACACAACATCGATTTGGTTCCGGGTGCTTCTCTTCCTAACCTTGCCCATTATCGTCTGAGCCCTGCTGAACATGATATTTTGCGGGAACAAGTGGAGGATTTGTTGAAGAAAGGGTATATCCAAGAGAGCTTGAGTCCTTGTGCGGTGCCCGCTCTACTCGTACCCAAGAAAGACGGTACTTGGTGCATGTGTATTGATAGCCGAGCAATCAACAAGATTACTGTCAAGTATCGCTTTCCCATTCCTCGTCTGGATGATATGTTGGACATGCTTCGGGGTGCTAAAGTTTTCTCCAAAATTGATTTGCGGAGTGGTTACCATCAGGTTCGTGTGCGCCCGGGTGATGAATGGAAAACCGCTTTCAAGACGAAGGAGGGGTTGTATGAATGGTTGGTTATGCCTTTTGGTCTATCTAACGCTCCTAGTACCTTTATGCGGTTGATGAACCAAGTACTTAAGCCCTTCAACGGCAAATTCTTAGTTGTTTATTTTGATGACATCTTGATCTTTAGCAAAACTGAGGAGGAGCATGTCGGTCATGTTGAAGCAATTTTACAGGCTTTGAAGGAGAATGAGCTCTACATCAACCTTAAGAAGAGCAGTTTTATGCTTCGACGATTACTATTCTTGGGGTATGTTGTTTCGGAGGATGGCATTCATGTGGATGAAGATAAAGTTCGTGCTATTCAGGATTGGCCTACTCCTACGAATGTTAGCGAGGTACGGAGCTTTCATGGTCTTGCTACTTTTTATCGTTGCTTTATTCACAATTTTAGCACTATTATGGCTCTTATCACTGAATGTATGAAAAAGGGGAAATTCCTTTGGAGCAATGAGGCTTCTTCTGCCTTTTCCTTGATCAAGGAAAAATTGACTAGCGCTCCTTTGTTAGTATTGCCGAATTTTACTAAACCCTTTGAGCTCGAGACGGATGCATCTGTTGTGGGAATTGGCGCTGTTTTGACTCAAGGAAAATGCCCCGTTGCCTTTATGAGTCAGAAGTTGGAGGAGTCGAAGCGTAAGTGGACAGTGTATGAGCTTGAATTTTATGCAGTGGTTCAGGCAATCAAGTATTGGGAGCAATACTTACTTCACCGTGAGTTTATTCTGCACACTGATCATGAGGCCTTGAAATGTATGAATAGTAAGAAATCTTTGAACCGTATGCATGCTCGATGGGTGGCTTATTTACAGCAGTTCACTTTTGTTATTCAACACAAAAGTGGACAAAGTAATAAAGTAGCAGATGCTTTGAGTCGTCGGGCTTGTTTGTTGGTGGCCATGCATAATGTTGTCGTGGGTTTTGAGTGTTTGAAGGATTTATATGCGACCGACCCAGATTTTGCGGCTGATTGGGCTCGATGTCAGGATGGTATTTTTCATGGACCGTTCTTACTTCAGGATGGGTATTTATTTTACTTGGATCGCTTGTGCATTCCTCATGGTTCAGTTCGGGAGAGTCTTATTCAGGAAATTCATAAAGATGGTCATTGTGGTAGAGACAAGACCGTTGAGTTGGTTACGAGGAAGTATTTTTGGCCCCATCTACGGAGGGATACTTATGCAGTTGTGAAAAAGTGCATGGTGTGTCAGTTGAACAAGGGTCAAGCGCAGAATACGGGTTTATATACTCCTCTACCTATTCCTGAGGGTCCTTGGGAGGATATTTCTATGGATTTTGTGCTTGGGTTACCTCGTATGCAACGTGGTAATGATTCGGTCTTTGTGGTGGTTGATCATTTTTCAAAGATGGCACATTTTATCCCTTGTCGCAAAACTTCGGATGCTTGCCATATTGCGGGATTGTTCTTCAAGGAGGTGGTGCGTTTGCATGGAGTTCCCAAGACAATCACTTCTGATCGTGACACGAAGTTCTTGAGCCATTTTTGGCGCACTTTATGGGGTTTGCTTCGGACAGAATTACAATTTAGTAGCTCTTTTCATCCTCAAACCGACGGACAAACAGAAGTGGTTAATCGTTCGTTGGGTAATATGCTTCGTTGTCTATGTGGGGAGTCTCCGAAGAAGTGGGATTTGATATTGGCTACTGCAGAATTTACTTTCAACAACATCACCAATCGCACGACCAAGAAGTCACCATTTGAGATAGTGTACCAACGGCCTCCATCCCATCCTCTTGACTTGGTTCCTCTCCCCAAGCTACCTGGGTATAGCATTGCGGCGGAGCATATGGCGAAAAAGTTTGATGCGATTCAATGAGAGGTTGCTAAGAATATCGAGTCATCCAATGCAAAGTATAAAGCCGATGCGGACAAGCATCGTCGGGTGAAGGTGTTCTCTGTCGGGGATTTAGTTATGGTGCATTTACGGAAGGAACGGTTTCCCCAAGGTACATATAGCAATCTTCATCCGAAGAAAATTGGCCCTTGCAAGATAGTGACGAAGATCAATGACAACGCGTATGTCGTCGAGTTGTCGGATGGGTGGAATATCTCTCCTACGTTCAATGTATCGGATTTGGCTGCGTATTTTCCTGATGATCCTCATTATACGGACACGAATTCGGGGACAAATCCGTTTAAAGTGGGGGAGCATGATGTAGCGTTCCTAGACAAGGGTCCTGCTGGGGGGAGCGCTAGCTCCCAAGGAGAGGGAGCACCTGCTCCCAAGACACCAAATTCTGTATTCAGTTTCTGCCATGGGGGAGCGCCCGCTCCCAAGGAAAGGGAGCACCTGCTCCCAAATGGCCAAGTTTCGACGCCTGTTTCTGGAAGGAGGGAGCGTCCGCTCCCATATGGGGGGAGCGCCCGCTCCCATGCAACAGCAACACAGACGTGATTTCCTTTTTCTTGCGGTTGTTTTGAACTAGGATTCTTTTTCCTTTTTCTTTTACTGTTTATTTTAGATTTCCTTTTTATTTTAGGATTCTTATTTATGGTAGAAACTATAAATACTTTTTGAGATTATTATTTTCTCAATTTTTGAAGAATAAACAATTTATTTTCTTCAAGGGTTCTTTCTTCTTTTTCTAAGAAGACTAAGTCATTCCTTGGCTTGAAACGTAATCTTATTCGTTTGATTACGAGGGTTACGTCCTTTTGCGAGGAGTAATTCATATCCGTGTTCGTTATTTGATTTTCAAGTTTTGTTGGGTTAAAATTCTGCTGCGTTTGCTTTGTTTGTGGATTTGTTCTACATCATATATATATATATATATATATATATATATATATATATATATATATATATATATAGTGGTGGATGATAAAAGATGAACATTTTATTTCTTAAAAGGCTATTCAGGAGAAACCTATAGAGATAAAGGGGGAATGTTGTAACTTAATATCAACATTCATCCTGAACATGATTACTTGTGTAGATAGTATTTCATTTTTCACGAGAAGTTAATGTTGTGTTGAAATTTCTTGCCTAAAATGACAAGAAAACAAAATATAAATGACAAACAAATAAAACAAAAATCATATATGTGGAAAAGGGGTGTCTATGTGTAATAAAAGTATGTGCGGGTTGTGTTCTTGTAGTATTTGTTCCAAATTTGTATTGTTTTCATACTACAATAATCTAATTATTTAACACTTAATTAGTCACATTATATTTATAGTTTTATAAATAACTACTTTGATATTTAACTTGAATTAAATTTGTTTAAATATTATTTATAAAAAAATAAAAAATCTTTACGGCTATTTTAAATGGCTAGTTAACAGCTATAAATAATATTTTTTACTGTAAATACCACCACATTTTACTCAATATTTTATCCATATTTTTCAAAATTTCTTATAACTCTCTGATCTTACATCTTCTACTTTAAAATGGTCAACGTACTTTTTAAACTCTTTATTATATTAATTTTAGCATACACAATGTTAGTCTTTTCAGCATAGTATAAACCAAGAGATTTTGATATGTATGTTATGAGTCTTTATTTAATTTAATTAATGTTAGAAATAATAATAATATTTGAAATATAATTATCATTATGTTTATATCTGTTGTAATTTAATTTTTTAAATAATACTATATATTAATATATGTCTTTCATTTTATAGTTCAATGGAAAATATAGCAAAACTTCACTTTGCACCATTGGAAATCATTGGTAGTAATTACTTGATATGGGTTATAGATACCAAATTGCTTCTCATAGGCAAGCAACTTGATCATACTATTGAACTTGAAAGCGAGCCCACAAAACACGAGAAGGCTAATGCAGTGAGCATTTTACGACGCCACATTCACGAACAACTTAAAATGGAGTACCTCACTGTAAATGATCCATACGTATTTTGGGAAAATCTAAAAGAACAATTTGACCATTTAAGGTCAATCACTATCCCAAAAGCACAATATGACTGGCTCCATTTACGGTTTCAGGACTTTAAAATTGTAAGTGGGTACAACTTCATGATGTTTAGAATAACATTGCCACTGAAGTTGTGCGAGAAAAATGTGACCGAAGATATGATGATGGAAAAAACGTTCTCCACTTTCCACGCCTCAAGTTTGGTAATGTAACAACAATAGCGAGAGAGGGGTTTCACGAAATACTCTCAGCTAATCTCGTGTCTCCTTTTAGCAGAACAAAATAATGAAATATTGTTAAAGAATCATGAGATTCGGCCAACTACTTCCGCTCTATTCCCTAAAGCGAATGGGAGTGAGAGTAATAACTTTTGGCATGTACGTGGTCGTGGTCGAGGTAAAGGCCGAGGGCGAGGCCAATGAAGGGGGATACATTATAATCATCATCCCCAAAATGATGGCCACTTTTTTAGAAACTTGAAATGGAAAATAGAAGAGAATACAGAGAAACAATAATAAAACCACATATTGAAACTAAAATACGGAAACTGTATGTTTTTGATGTGGTATGAAAGACCATTGAACAAAATTTGTCGAACTTCGAAACACTTTGTCAAACACTATAAAGAGTCAATTAAATGGAAGGGCAAATGCATTGAGACAAATTTTGTCCATTAATGTGATAACATGAATGAAGAACCTTCCACTAGTACCCATGTGGATCTTCCTAATTTCTTCAACCAAGAAGATGATGATTAGTCCATAAATAATGGACCATTGTTTAAATTTCATATTTTTCAGTGTGCTTTTTAATTTTCCCCAATGTCTTGTTTTCTTGAATCTTTCATGATAAAATATTATGTGTGTAATTTCTGAAGTGTGATCAATCAAGTATGTTTAATTTTAAATCTTATTCTTCATAATTTATTATCACTCATTTTATATATTTTTAATTTTTTAGAATAACGTGAAACATTGGATTACAAAACATGAAGAACATGGATGATTTATGCTTGGTAGACAGTGCAACTACTCACACTATCATGAAGGATAGAATTTTTTTTTGACACCCTTGTTTAGAAAAAAGGGAGTGTCACTATAATTGCAAATGATAATGTTCTAATAATTGGTTCTGTAAGAGCTTCAATAACTCTTACTATGGTAACATAATTAGTGATACAAGATGCTCTTTTATATCCTCAATCTAAGCGTACTCTCTTGAGTTTTAAAGACATTCGATCGAATGATTTTCACATTGAAACCACAACGAAAGATAATAAAGAGTACTTACTCATGAATCGATCAAAGGGATGTCAAAAACATATTGTTTAGAAACTTCATTGTCTTTACATAAGGTTATATTATACATATGTTTGATCCCCTAATGATCATGTTGCCATGAGTTTAATGTTTAAGGATCCAAATTCTTTTAAACTATGGCATACTCGTTTGGGACACCCTGCACAAAATATGATATGTCGAATTATCGCTAATTATATTGGGAATAATATGCCAACGAACAACCTTCCTTTGACAAATGAGTTCATTTTTGAAGCTTGTGCAAAGGAGAAGGTTATTATATGACCTTCTCCTACCAAAGTTGGAATTGAGTCTCCTAAATTTCTGGAACAGATTCATGGAGATATATGTGGACCAATCCATCAATCATCAGGACCATTTCGATATTTCATGGTCTTTATTGAGGCATCCACTCGATAGAGTCATGTATGCTTATTATCAATTAGAAACTATGCATTTGCTAAGTTGATTACAAAAATCATTGAACTTAAAGCACAATTTCCTGATAATCAATTCGTATGGATAATGTCGGTAAATTTACATCAAAGGCTTTTGATGATTATTGTATGGCCTTGGAAATCAAAGTGGAGCATTTAATCCCCTATGTTCACACTCAAAATGGTCTACTTGAATCATTAATTAAACGTACTAAATTAATCGCCAGGCCATTGTTATAAAATTTCAACTTACCTCCATCATGTTGGGGGCATGCAGTATTGCATGCAACGACTCTAATTCTTTTCCCCCCAACTGCACACCATGAATATTCCACTTTGCAGTTAGTGCGTGGTAAAGAGCCCAACATTTCACATCTAATAATTTTTGGCTGTGCAATTTTTGGTCTTATATCTCCACCAAAATGTACCTCTATGGGACTATAAAGAATGATAGGTATATATGTTGGCTACAAGTCTCCATCTATTATTATATACCTACACCCCATGACATGAGATCAATTTACTGCCTGATTTGCTTATTGCATATTCGATTAAGAGCAGTTCCCAAATTAGGGGGAGATAAGAGCTCAAAACTTAATGAATGCCGGGAATCACATGGAATGTTGAAGAGCTTAAATATATGGATCCACGCACAAGTCAAACTGAACTAGAAGTTCAGAAGATTGTTAAATTGCAACAATTGGCAAACAATCTATCAGATGCTTTTACTGACACAAAGGTGTGGTTAAATCACAGATACCTACAAGAAATGCAACATAGAGGGTGGAAATCCCTAAATCAAGTATATATACTAATGATTCCCAACGTCAGAAGCGAGGGAGACCTATCGGTGCGAAAGATAGGAATCCATGAAAAACAAAATATAGCAAGAAAATATTGTTGTCACAAAAGCTTCCTGAAAAGGATCGTTTGGCAGACAAAAATCCTAATACATGTGCAATTACACCAAATATTCATTATGGGATTACAGAACTACCAAATGATGATGATTTGGTTGATGTGAATATAGAGGTTGCAATGAATTGCATAAATACGGAAGAAACATATAAAAAAATATTATGGTTATCAATGATGCATTTGCCTCTGTAATTGCTTATACTGTCTCCAATGAAAATATGGATCCAGAACCCAAATCAATGTCAGAATGTCAAAAGCGCACAGATTGGGCAAAATGGAAAGAATCAATATAGGTTGAGTTTAAATCGGTAAATAAAAGAAAGGTCTTT
Source organism: Adenophora triphylla var. japonica (assembly GCA_022495995.1). NCBI lineage: Eukaryota > Viridiplantae > Streptophyta > Magnoliopsida > Asterales > Campanulaceae > Adenophora > Adenophora triphylla. The sequence continues at coordinate 347,655 of JAFEMH010000454.1, read as the reverse complement.
GGACCAGTAGTCCGTACACCTCGAAACGTTATCCCTATAGGATACAAATGGTGTACGAAAAAGAAATGAAAACAATTAAGTGGTAAGATATAAAGCAAGATTAGTAGTTCAAGTTTTTTCACAAAAACCTGGTATTCAATTTGACCAAACATATTCTCCTGTAATGGATGGCATTACATTTCACTATGTAATATACTTGGCAGCATGTGCGAATTTAGAAAAGCAGTTAATGGATGTGGTAACCGCATATCTATATAGGTCATTGGATGCTGATATATATATAAAGCTCCCTGAAGGACTTGAAGTTCCCAATATAAAGCAAAATAAAAACCGCAACGCATGCAACATAAAATTACAAAGGTCATTGTACAGCCTAAAACAGACGGGTAAAATGGGGTATAACCGACAAAGTGAATTCCTCTTGAAAAAGGGATATCTAAACAATGATGTATATCCTTGCGTATTTATAAAAAAGTCACAAAATGGATTATGCATTATATCAATCTACGTTGATAATATAAATATAATGGGAACACCCAAAGAAATTGAAGAAGCACACTCATATTTGAAGGCAGAATTCGAGATGAAAGACTTGAGTAAAATTAAATTTTGTCTTGGCCTACAAATTGAGCATATCCTGAAGGAATTTTTGTTCATCAGTCTACCTACGTGAAAAAGGTATTAGAAAGATTTTATATGGACAAATCTCATCCACTTAGCACACCAATGATGGTCAGATCCCTGAAATGGATAAAGACCCATTCAAACCTAAAGGAGATATTGAAGACGTATTAGGACCGGAAGTTCCTTACTTGGGTGCTATTGGCGCACGACTTTATCTTGCAAATTGCACTAGGCCTGATATCGCTTTCGCGGTGAACTTACTTGCATGATTTAGTGGTTCTTCAACAAAAAGACATTGAAATGGGATTAAACGTATTTTTAGGTATCTTCAAGGTTCCCATGACCTTGTTTTACTTTACAAAACAAATCAAGATATGGAATTGGTGGGCTATTCAAATGCTGGTTATATATTTGACCCCCACAATGCTAGATCCCAGACTGGCTACGTTTTTCTCCACAGTGGTACCGCAATTTCATGTAGATCCATTAAACAGACTTTGGTTGCTACTTCTTCAAACCACTCGTAGATCATAGCTTTATATAAGGCTTCACGATAATGTATGTGGTTAAGATCATTAGTTCAACACATTCGTAATTCTTGTGGGATCGGATAAAACAAAATGCTTCCCACAGTGATTTATAAATACAACTCAGCATGTGTCACACAAATGAAAAATGGGTTTGTCAAAGGAAATTTGACAAACATATTGCACCAAAATTCTTTTATCCTCATGAACTTCAAAAAATGGCGACATCACTATTGCGCAAGTTCACTCTAGTGACAATCTAGCAGATTTGTTCACTAAGTCTCTTCCTACATCTACCTTCGAAAAACTTGTTAGTCGAATCGGAATGCAAAAGCTGGGAAGATTATTATCATCAAAGGGAGTGACAAAGTCATGAAGCTGAAGACTGCTATATTCAAGGGGGGGACTAAATTCAAAACAATTTCAAAGATGATTTCTGAAAGACAATGGCTATAATCTTTTTCCCTTTGCTGAGTTTTTTTCCACTGGATTTCTTATCTAAAGGTTTTTACTGATTCAGCCGAAATTTGTGATTCAGTTCATCGTGCTACGTCTAAGGAGGAGTGTTGTGAATAACGAATGCGTGGACTATAGCTATTGTAACAATATTTGTATCACAGTGTAGTATAATGTATAAAGTACTATGTATCACTATGCACCACTATGCACCAATAGTAATTACAAATAGTAAACACTATTTGTGAAAATGATGTTTGTGGAAACTTTGCATATAAAAGGCAGTTCACTTAATGAGTAAAACACACTAAGATTTCTCTCATTACTCTCTTTTGGCATTCTTTCTCAAAGTTCCATAATTGCTCTCTTGCTCCCTCTTCTTTATTTCTAAGTCTCAAAGTTTGATTAATTTACAAGACTCCCTCTTTTACTTTGATTTACAACAAGAATAAGTCAATTGTTAAACCTTTTGAATAATCTATCGGGGTTATAAATCTTAATGACAAAAAAGTTGTCATTCCAAGATTCTAGATTTTGCAAGGTCTACAAATCTTCAGCCATAAACATTGATCTTCTCATGTCCTATTTCCTTGCAAAATCAAGAAATTTGACCATTTACCTATGAACGGGCCATGAGTGTTGAGATGGAAAATAAAAGGGCTTTTTAGTATTTTTACCAAACCTGAAGCTCTGTATGGGTGTAATAAAAAAAATTGTTGTTCTACTTATGAAGAAACAAGATCCTAATTAAATTTTAAAACTTTTGAAGAGAAGTTTAGCACTAGTTTAGAAGTAAGATTCTGTTAACAAAATATGTGCAACCTTTTTAGCAATAAAAGGTTAATTAAATCTAAAATTATCTAACTTTATATGAAGCTAAAGCTCATGTTAATTTTCACTAATTATGTTACGAGCGAATTAAGTACAATCAATTATAAAAGAGGCAAACTTGATCATTTAGATTCTGAGACTGAATTTAGTATTAGTCCGAATTACTCAAAAAGTCTAAAATTCAACAATGCATATAAACCTTCTTAAATTTTAGGCCATGTTGGTAGGAGTAAGGGTATCAAAATACGATCATATCCTTAATAATATATCCAACAGCCACCATTTACATTATTATATTAGGTCGTTTATCGACACATGTTATGTTTTTCGTTAGATTGAAAATATAATATTGAAGAGAATGATAAATTAAAGTTAAATAAAAATTTAATGAGAATGACCAAAATACCCCTAAGTAACTCACGTGATTGACACATGTTATACTTTTCGTTAGATTTTTAACAGTTCATCCAAAATTACATCTGATTGCAACAAAAAGACAACTCAATAACCAACTTATAACAAATTCAAATTCGATAACAAATTGAAACATCTCGACAAACTCATATAACTAAAATGCTAATTGCCCTAAATTTTAGGCCATGTTGGGAGGAGTATGGGTATCAAAAAACGATCATATACTTAGGCCGTCTGTCTATCGACAGGTCCAGCCCAGAATTATTAGTACTAATAATATATAGGAAAATTTAGTAGATAAGTACAGTGCTGGTTTAGACCATTTACAATGGTTTAAACGCCTCATTTTTTTCAACACTCTTTAAAATTTGACACATCATTTTCTCTCTCTTTCACCTAATTATTCAACACCCCATTCAATTTTTAACCCCTACAATGATTTCAACACCCTATTTTTTCAACACCCTTCCAACTCATCATCCTATACCCCACAACTTTTATTTTATTTTATATTCTTTATTTTTATTTTTATGATTAATAAAATAATAATAATTATTATTAATTAAAAAATTAATAATAATTATTATTAAATATAATAATAAAATTATTATTATTATTTATAATTAAAAAAATACTGAAATACTTATTTTATTTTATATTCTTTATTTTACAATATAATTAATTTATATTGAAAAAATAGTGTTTTTTTCTGTGTCCAAATCAAATGAAACAAGACTCTATTTGTAGATAAAAAAAAATTATGAATTTTGGTGTAAAAAAAGTTTTTTTTTTTTTTTGATATAAGATAATTGCCTTTGAAAATTTTGGAGGATTTAAACCAAAAATAAATTTCAGTGCCCAATCAAAATGTGACATGTGGCGTCACCATGGAAAAAGAAAAAAAAAAGGCAAAGCTTTCAGCTATTCACGCGCCTCCCCGAAAATTGTAATCCACGCGCCTAGTCTGGTCCAATTGTAGGGCGACACATGGCAAAATGGGACCCAATTTTTTTTTCAACACCCGTTGAATTAATTCAACAAAAGTAAAAATTGTAAACTGTTGAAAATTTTTCAATAGTCCCACTGCATGGTTTCAACAGTTGAAAAATGGATTCAACACCCATTTTCAACTCCCATTGCACATGGCCTTATTTGCGTAGTGATCGCTTTTTAACCTACTAGTACATGCCCGTGCTGGTTTATTTGCGTAGTGATCGCTTTTTAACCTACTAGTACATGCCCGTGTTCAAGGTCACGTGATTTTTTTTTAAATTTTTTTTAAAATAATTTTTTTTTTAAGGGCAAAATGAGAAAGGAACAAATGTATGAGAGCAAAATGGAAATTTCGCCGCTTGAAACTGTTCCTACCACTGTAGCAAACCCCTCCCTCGTTTATACTATACTAGTACATATGCCCGTGTCCAAGGACACGGGTGTATTTTTTTATTTTTTTTTCAAATTAATTTTTTTTTTAATTTAAAAAAAAATAAAAAAATCAGTTACTTAATTAATTTAAGTAAATCCTCCTAAAGCCCACTCTTAACCCAAACCCAAAGTCTTAGCCCAAATCCAAAGCCCATTTACGTTTTAAGGGCAAAATGGGAAACAGACTAAATAATGAGAGCAAAATAGGGAAAAATCCCTCCGAAACTGTTCATAAAACTGTTCACGGAGGGGTTTAATTTATACTATAGATTTATACGATAGATTCAACCCTGGTTTAATTCCTGGTGCCCTTGTAGTAGAAACTTTACATCTTGAGTGAGGGCCTATCTTTTTCATTTGTTTGTTGAGTTTCACTTTTTTGTTGCACATATTATTTTACCTAATAATTATAATTTTTTTTCTTCATATATTGGACAGGAATCATGTTTTATTATTTTTAATGCTTTTATCATTTTTAAGGGTCTAATTTTCGTGTATTTATTAATCATGTTTTTTTCTAGTTTAGTTATACATAATATTTTATTTTTTTACATATATAGTATATCACATGTTCAAATTTTAGGGACTCTCATCTAGACATGGCCAATTTATTAATCGGACCGGCTAATCGGTCGGTTTGAAATCGGTCAAAATCGATCAACACGATTAACCGGGATCGGTTAAACCGAAACCGTTTTTAGCAAGGTTCGGTCACGATTTGGTTATGTGGGAAACCGGTTAACTGCCGATTAAAACCGCTGGATAAAATCGACGGTTAACCGCCTGTTTAACCGGCATTTACACTTTGAATTTAACGGTCATACGACCGTTGGGCTGGCTGGGCGCTGAGCTGACTGGGTTGGGGCCGTTGACTGGGTCTGGGCTGGTGACCGTTGGCTGCTTCCTCCAAGGCCCAACGGCTACTTTTCCTTCCTCCTTTCCGGCGCCTTGAGTCACTCTGTCCCCCCCCCTTTTCCACTAACGGTCCTAACAGATCTAATAAAAAAAACATTTTGACTAATTAAAACTAACTATAAATATCACATCCCTCCTCCCATTTTATTTCCACATTATTTCTCTCTACTCTTTCTCGTCTACTCTCAAATATTCACATATACTCTCACCCTCATCCAATTTTCAGTTAAATATTGTCCCATTTTCAGTTAGTTTTCTAACAAAATTAGTGTTTTTCTTCATTTTCATTCATTTTTAAGCTCCGTTTCATTTTCAAATTTCATTTTATCTTACACAAGTGGCTGGAAATTAAAGAAGAAGCAATTTAGGCAAGTCAATTGTTGGTTCTTCCTCCCCCAACGATAATTTTGATAATCAAAATCCAAATATTCAACAAAATGAGGAAGAAGAACAAGTTGAAATTGAAAGTGGTAATGCTAGAAGTGGTAGGGGCAGCCGAGATACTAGGGGAGGTGGTCGGGGTCGGGGACAACGACAACCTCCTAGAGAAAGAGAGCCGCAATCTGATACCTTCGCCATCCATTTCACCAAAAGAAAAATTAATGTCGATGATAATTATAATCTTCGAGCATTTTGCAACTATTGTACCGCGTCTTACTCATTCAAAAGAGGCGGAGGGCATGGGACGCTCAACGGGCATACGGCGTCAAAACATCCCGAGAAACTTGGCATTTCCGCTACGAAAACTCAATTACAATATCAACAATGTAGTTCGGGTTCGGGTGCACAAGGTTCGTCTTCCCCTTCTTCCATCCCTTTTAAATTTGATAAGTGGGTTTATAGGGATGAACTAGCCAAATTTATTTGCATTAAAGGCCTTCCTTTTAATTTTGCGGATTATGATTTTTATGAAAATTTTGCTCGCCTTTCTTTAAACCCCGCCACCACGAGAGTACCACGTACGAATCTCGTACGTGATATTACTAGAGAGGCGAAAAAATATAAAAAAGATTTAATTGGTGTTTTATCAAATTTAGAAAATAAAGTTTCAATTTGTGCCGATGGTTGGAGTGATCATTGGCAAAGAAATACTTATTTTTGGCATTACTTGCCATTGGATAGATAATTCATGAAAAATCCAAAAAAGATTAATTGCTTACAAAGATTTTGAGCCACCACATTTCGCGGAAAATATTTGTGCGAAATTGCTTGAGATTTTTCTTGAGTATGTTATTTTAAATAAAATATTTACTATTTCGTTTGACAACGAAAGTGCTAATACGACTAGTTTACCTGATTTAATTATCGTTTGTCAACCCTCACTTTGGGATAAGTTTTTTCATATTAGATGTTTATGTCATATAATTAATTTATGTGTTAGAGATGGTTTAGATGCATTAGAAACTTATGTTGAGCCAATTAGACGATGTCTTCAATTTATTTCTAAAAAAAATCTAATAAAAAAAATGAATAAGGTTTTTAAGAAATAAAAGTGTGCCGGACAAATATTTTACTTACGATGTTCCAACTAGGTGGAATTCCACCTATAAAATGACAAATATTTTACTTACGATGTTCCAACTAGGTGGAATTCCACCTACAAAATGTTAACCGATGATTTTGCTTATAAAGATCTCCTAATGCAATTTTTTATGTCAACTGGCTATCATGAACCTCTATTTACTTATCATTGGAATGCATGCATTAATTTATGTGAATTGTTAAAGATTTTTAATACCGCTACTTTGGCTTTTTCGGGAGTTTATTATCCAACTTCCGTTTTGATGCTAGAGCATTGTGTTGCAATTGTTACTATTTTTGACAATTTAAAAAGAATGTCATATTTTAAAAGAATGCATTTTTAACATGAGACAAAAGTTGCTTAAATATTTTGACACTATTCCATCTCTTTTCTTGGTTGCAAAGTTATTAGATTCATGAGTTAAATTAGATGATTTAGAGTGCATTGTAGATTATTATTATATGAAGTTATATCCCGATGGTGACGGTGGTAATGAACTTCCGTCAATTATTGTTAATGACACAAAAAATGAATTGATTAACCTTTTTAATGAGTATAATATCTTATATGAAAACACTTCTCAAAGCCAACAACATGAAGATGATTCCGCTACTTCTCAACCAAGTTTTACTAGTGGGGATCCATATAGCTTTTTTGCAAATTTGTATAGTAAAAAATATGGTCCATCTCGAGGTTCATCTTTATCATCATCAAACATTTCCGTGGAGTTAGAAACTTATTTCACTACAAACTTTGAATTAAACCAAGACCCAAATTCAAATGAATTTGATGTTTTACAATGGTGGTCAAGAAGGAAAGACATTTATCATAAACTTTCCATAGTTGCTAAAGAAGTCTTAGCCTCTCCCGCTTCAACGGTGGCGGTTGAATCGACATTTAGCGTTGGTGGAAATGTTTTGGATGAAAGACGTTCTCAACTAACAAGTGAAAACTTGGAACATCAACTTTTACTTGGCGATTGGGTTAGAGCGGAAAAAAGACAACAAGACTTGCCTTATGATGAGGATCTATTGGATCCAAGATATCAATATGATGTCGAGGACTCTACGAAAAGTAGTGATGAATGAATGATGTTTTAGATTAATTTTTATTTTAATTAGATTAGTTTAGACTTTAGATTAGGTTTATTTTTATTTAATTGTAATAGTTAGGTTGAGATAAAGGCTCCTAAATGTCCCCCCTTATTTATAAAAGGGTAAGGTTGGTTGTCCCCCTCTTTGTAATTTTATTTTAATTAATAAAATTTAAGGGTACCGTCCCTTTTTTCTTTTATATACTTTTGTTTCTTTTAAAAAAGTTAAGTTTTATTTCTTTCAAAATTCATAACTTTTTTATATAAATTTTTGTAAAAATTGTATGTAGTAAACAAAAGTCTAAAATAGTCTTACTTATCCAAAAAAAAAAAAAATTGAAAAAAATTAAAAGTTAACTTTTTTCAAAAAACCGTTAAGTTTTATTTCTTTAAAAATTCATAACTTTTTTTATAAACCTTTTTGCAAAAAATGTATGTAGTAAACTTAAGTCTAAAATAGTCTTATTTATCCAAAAAAAAAAAAAATGAAAAAAAAAAAGTTAATATACTACATACAAAGTTAACGAAAATTGTTAAAAAATTAACTGAAAAAAGATATGCTCGGTCGAGCACTACTATAGACTCGACCGAGCATATGAGACTAGAAAGTTGGCATTTTTTTGAAGGGTATGCTCGATCGAGCAGTATATATGACTCGGCCGAGCAACCCTCAACCCCTAAACCCTAAAAGGGTATGCTCGATCGAGCAACACCAAAGACTCGGCCGAGCAACCCTCAACCCCTAAACCCTAAAAGGGTATGCTCGATCGAGCAACACCAAAGACTCGGCCGAGCAAATCCAAACCGTCAAACCGGAGGTTAACCGGAAAACCGTTAAAGCCGTAAACCGTCAAAACCGTAACCGGTTTATCCGGTTTGGCGGTTCGGTTCCGATTGAGGTTTGTCCAAGGTTCAAACCGCCGGTTTTCAACCGTGAACCGGCGGTTGAACCGAACCGGCCATGTTGTAAGTACGCCAATCCAATTCGCAATCCCTTTTTAGGTGCATTTTAAATGATAAAATTGCACTAAGGGGTGTTTTGATAAATTCTCGGTCCGTTCCGAGACTTCCGGAAACATTTTATATGTTTCTCGTGAAGGAAGTATTTTTTAGTATTTTTCCCGGACAAAAGGACCCAAAAAGAATAAATCAGTTTGGACCTCTTGGGAATTAACCCGGAATGTTCTAGAAGCAAGTTTTGGCGCCAGAAACGGTTATGGACGTGGCCCGTCGTGTGACAGCTTGAGGCATGGAATTTGGAGACGTTGGGTCGTGCGACATTTTAATTCTCATTCCCACTTTACGTTTAAATAGCTAATTTCCATTCATTTGTAAGGGGGGGCCTCATTTCACACAGACAATTCGCGCTCTCTCTCTCTCTCCTCTCTCTCTAAACGGAATTGGCCATTGCCGCTCCCTAGATCGTCTCTTTCACCTCTACCCAGTCTCACCCTGCTTCGTCCAACACCATTGTTGATTCTCTCCCTCACACCCAAACCACCGGCGACCCAAGCTCCCCATCCTCACCGGCCAACTCCCCCCTTTACCTCTCAAATCCCCTCCTCGCCAACTCTCTCCATACCCAAAACCGTAACCCAATCGCCCACCGCCGCTCTTCGCCTCCAACAACAACCGCCTCCCTCACCAAACAATCTCCAGTCAAAACCCATCACTCAATCCCCTCTCTCAAAAACCCAATCGTCGACGACAACACCGCCCCTGTTTCAAGATCCAACATCGTTAACCACCACCACTCCACCATCTTCTTCGGCTAAATCGAAACCCAATCAGACCTCAATCTCCCTCACCGTGTTCTACTCTCTATCCCGAAACCGACGTCGTCCTCTGTTGTTCCAGATCTCCAGTCCGCCCTTGTTCCATCGCTGAAGCCTCACAATATCTTCAATCTGTGAGTTCGAATCCTGTTCCCGACGCTGAATTGAAGAATTAGATACCTAACGTGGTATCGAATTTGAGGATACTACAAGGGTAACGCCCTGATTTCAACCTTACTCTCTCTCTGTTTTTCACAGTGTAGTGCAAATTGCCGTGGTTTAAAAATGCTTTTGGTGTAGAACTGATTAAACTGGCTTTGTTACAATTTCAATATAGCATGTAGTATGCTCTGATTTATTTGGATGTTCTCTCTGTTGGCTGCGTAGTGCAATTTCCAGGTTAAAATGCTTATAGCGTAGAACTGAGTATACTGGTTTTTGTTGTAGCTTCATTTTAGTATGTAGTATACTCTGAGTTGTTTGGATATTCTGATCGTTGGGATCTGTTTTATATTTTTTTCGTGGTGATGATATTTGTTCTGTTCATGTGATTATATGCGTTGGGCATGATGGTACTTGTTTTGTTCATGCGATTGTGTGCGTTGTGCACGAATTATGCTAAGGTGAGCATGGATCGTCTCATATCCACGTTCATCTAAGCTTGGATCTCTTTGAGGTCGTTGGGACCTATTTCATACTTTGTCGTAGTGATTATATATACTCTTGTTTGATGTCGTGCGTTGGGCATGAATTGCTAAGGTGAGTGTGGATGATTCCATATCCACACTCATCTGCAATTTGATCTCTCGAAGGTCGTTGGGACTTGATTTCTATTTTTTGTTAATTTCGGATTGTTATTCATTTGTTGTAATCAAGCTTTGTAAAACCTCTGCAAAAGGCCTTGTCGTGTCACGCGACACAACCTGCTCCCAGGTCCTGTGTCACGCGACACAATGAGCCCTTCTGCAACACGTTCAGTTCAGTTGTAAGTTGTTTGTCCTCGTTGTAATCAGGTGGTGGTCTCCTGAATTAAATGACTCACAAGTTGTAATTTCTTTCTTTGAGCAATAAAATAAAGCATTAAAATGCATTTTATACATATATTTTGTCACACACTTTGCACACACATTTGGATGAATTGAATGTTGAACATAGAAAGACTCGTCTACGGACGAGGCGTGTTGGGTGAACTCTCGGTTCTTCCCAACACGTAACCTGACCCCCGAACCCATTTTCTCTGTCAAAAAGGTTTTCAATGTTTCCTCTTAAAAACGGCGTGGCGACTCCTTATTTTTAATTTCGGCGAGCGTTCATTCAGTGGCGACTCCGCTGGGGACTTGAAACTTGGTTTTCATAAGTGGGTCAAACTTTCATGATTGTTCAACATTCGTTTCATTCATTTGTGTGTGCTTTGTGTATGACATTATATGTGTATAAATGCATTTAGTGTTTTGCTTTATTCCCTCCTTTCCCTTAGTTCTTGTTCGTTGTGCTGGGGCTTGATGTTGAGTTGTAGCGTTTGCTTGGAGGCTGGGGCTAGTTCTGGTTCTTTGGTTCAGGGTTCTGGGAAGATGACTCCTTCTGTCACGCGACAGGGCGTACCTTTGATATCCTGTGTAGTGCGACAGAAGGTGCTACTCAGCAGGATTATATCTCCTTGGTGCAGGTTGTGATTGTGGGGCAGTCCCCCATGATCAATATTATTGATCCTTGATTATTGTATCTCTGTGGGGTGTGTGTGTGTGTCGTCTTTCATTTATCACCTTTTTCAAATAAAAAAAAATCATTTTCGCAAATAAAGGAAGATAGCCATCCCGCACACTACACCACGTAGATCTAGAACCCTCGGGTGCGATTGACGGCATCGCGGACGGTGATAATATTCGCCTACGTTTGAGCGCCTAATGTCAAACCTATCCCCCTAGCGCGTTATAGGTGGCGCCACACTTTTAACCTTACCCAAAACGGTTGGTTTTTGACACGCCATTTTTCAAATACACTAAAATGAGTTGTTTCAAAATTTTTAATAGACTTTTGTACCTTCCCCAAAATCTAGCACGTGTGGGCATGTTGCCATCGCAACATGGTTTCACGAGAGGACATGTCGTTCCCACGGCATGTTCTAACGAGAGATCATTTCACTTTGTCAACGTGCACCGACGAGAGGTCATGCCGGATTTTTCCTTGAATTTCTTCAGGAATACCCGTTATGCTACCCAATTTTTTCCAGAAATTGGGGCTGCTCGTCCGTCCCATAAATGCTTCGGTTTTGATTAGGTACCATTGCCTATTATTAATTTTGACTCAACACATTTGGTGTATTTTTGGATGATGTGTCCCTAGGTTCCCCCGAGGTCTAGATTGAGTGAAATAAAGGATTAGCCTTTCCCAACCGTTCATAGGACTTAAAAGCCACCGATTTCGACTTGAAGATTAATAAGTGTTGCATGAGTCCGTCTCCTTTCCCGCTCTTCCCTCTCCCATACCTTCTCAAAGTTCTCTATCCTCCGTCTATACACCCTCTTCACCTCTGCAAGGCTACGGCAAGTTGGGTGTGTGCTCTCGTTCCCGGCGCTCATTGGTCCATATCCCCGAGGCAGAAGCAGTTCAAGTGCCCGAGTAATCGTCCATATGATTCGGAATTCAAAATGCTCGGTGCAGAGAAGATTATGGCCCACCAGCCTGGAAGTTCATATCCCATGGGTCTGCAGAGTGCAAAGGGTGTGTCCATCGAAAAGTGGCGAGCTACCCTTGAAGCTCTTTTTCCTCGCGAGCGGGAGGCCCGGTTGTTTGCTCAGATTACTAAAGCTAAGGAGAGACGGTTTGTGAAGGACAGAAAGATGGAGAAGGGTCCTCACCTCACCGATGGCAACAATGCTCCTCCTCCCATCCAATGTTGAAGAAGTTGATGCAGTCGATCAGTCCTCGTAGGGTCTAGAATGTCCGTTGTTGGACATGAGTCTGTCAAGTCCACATTGGACCAGTTTTTGCTTTGCAATCATTAAAATCTTTGATTCTCTTCTTGCTAGACTCGAGGCATTACTTGCACACCCACGTTACACTCAATTGAAATGGTCTTATTCCAAATGATCACATGTGCTGCTCACCGACTAATGCTTTGAAATGACTAATGTTTAAATTGATCGGAGTGAGAAAATCGACTGATATCCTTCCCAAATTGGGGCTTATCAACTCCCCACCTCGATTCCAATATGCTCACATATCTTCCTTCATCCTCCCCATCTTGTTGCTCGATGAATTTGCATGGATCTTTCGCGAAGTAAGCTTAAGAAAGCAATGAAGACTTGATCTCGTTCGGATCATCCGGTAGGGACTGCGGTTGAAACCTTTCACCCTTAGAAAAACCATTACCTTACCCTCACCAAATAATACCCCTTCGGTTCAAGATCGGCATGTTTTGTAACCCATTTAACCATCTCCAGAAGAAGAGGGACTATCCTTGAGACTCCCATGATTCAAAAGAAGCATCGACCGTCTCCAAGCTCAAGAACGACGGAAAGCAATGATCCATCCTGGGGACTAGCTGAAATCCTTCTCTCAAAAACAAAATTGAAAAAAAGAGAGAGACAAAAAAAATGAAAAAAAGATAGAGACAAAAAAAATATATATATAAAAAAAGAAGAAAAAAAAAAGAGAAAAGAAAGAGAGCCTAGTCCCCAGCGATCCTCTCAGAAGCAAAAGTCAAAGGAACCGGTCGTTACTCAAGAGGAGTCTCAAAGTGAGTAAAGAGACAGCATGGATGACCATTACCTCTAACCGATCCCAAGCCGTCCTCTCGATTTTAGAGGACATTCCCATTACCCTTACCTTTGCCATTAGCCAAAGCCAAGATTGACCTCTCATTCTTAGAGGCATTGAAGATGCAATCACAGATTTCCCTCGCCTTAGAAATCCCAAACACATACCCAAGAGCCAACCTCTCATCTTTAGAGGTTTAGCCAGCAAAAGGCCTAGCCGACCTCTCGTTTTAAGAGGTCATGATTTCCCAAATTACCCGATGGCCGATCGAAACCCCGAGACCCAGTCGCAGTTCCTACCGGATAGCAGTTTCAGTCCAATATCGTCGAGATCTAAAACAGATTATTGCTTAAAGCGGAGCCAAATCCATCCCGACTCAAAGGACCGTCAAGCGAAGATTGTGCAAATTCCATCCGTTCATTCGACGTTTTATGTGAGCATATTTAATTTCTCCTCTGCAAACACTTGCCGTGGACGTCCCACTGGGGCTTCACATCTATGTCTCCCATCGACACTCCAAGAGGACATGTTTCTAAATTCCCGAAATCCTCAAAGGTCCTCAGATCCTCGAATTCCAACGTTCATTCTTTTCATTCGGGATAAGCCCGAACTACGGCGACCTGAGCTCCTCCCAAGGAGGGGAACGTAGGCAACCATAACTGGTCCGGTCGAAGTCACAAACAAACCTCAGAAGATCCGGTCTCCTCAAGGACCATGCCCATACATTTTCCACCCTTCGGAGTTTGATTCTCGATATCAGTGGGTTTTCTCCTCGGGATTAATCAGAATATTTGTTCACATCGGCTTTGGTGGTTGAGTAACCCGAACATCAATAAAGGGTTTTAAGCAGCTTTGTGATCATCACGAATAAGACGAGTTTTCAAGTGTCTCGACAAGTCTTCTCTTTCTACATCATAGGAAGATAGAGCCAAACACTGTGTCGGTCAGCAGGGGCTTCCATACACTTTTCGTACCTTGTGATGCTTATACTCTCCCAAAAGAGTTAAACCCAAAAGCGAGAGTGTCATACAGAAGTTCGGGATTCATTTCCCACCATTCAAAAGATATGCCCCTGCACGTAAACATTTCCGAGTCTTGTCCAGCGACTGATTGACTACGATTTGAAATGATGGGTTGCCTCCTCGGCCACAAGATGACTCTGCCTGTGATGAAGCTGCATGGTATGTCCTCAAGCTAGGGCTTTGGTTAAGGTATCCCTTCGGCTCTCCTTACCAGATTCCCTCCAAGATTGCTTTTGCACTGTCAACTGGGCTTCGCCAAGCCAAGATCATTTTCTGCCCCCTCTGCTGCTTACTGTCTCAGACGCGCGATACACTTTGTCCTTACTAGCAATGGACCTGTTGCAATCTGTACTCTAGAGAGCGCCCCCGACTTGCCTAGCTGCGCCATGTCAGTTCTCCACCTCGTGGGAGAGGGTCCACCCCATTATAAACACTTTCGTTCTATATATGACCCCTCGTAGTGCAACTGATAGTTACATATCTGCTCGTCAAGCCGTGCCAAATCCCTACTTCCTATTCTCCCCAGCTGAGATGGACTTGTGCAACAAAAGATTAATAATGCATAAGCAAAAAGTCAAATAAAATGCAAAGTGCCTAGAGTGTTGTGTTTCCCCCCGCATGGTACAATAATCAAAGTGATCATAATCTGATTATGGGAGTTGTTCCTCAATCACAATCTGGACAAGGATTCCAAATCCTGCAAGTGGCCTACCCCGCCTTTGTCATCGTCATCAGCATCGTCGAAAAGAGCCTCAGCTGCCCGGTCTCCAAGCATTGCTCGTCAAAAGGAGTTTCAGATGCCCTTTAGCTTCGGCAAATTGCCCGTGTTGGACGGAAGGTGTATCAAAATTCCTGTGTTGGACGGAAGCTTATTCTCAGATTCCCGTGTCGGACGGGAGGTGCATTTTAAATTGCCCGTGTTGGACGAAAGGTGTATCAAAATTCATGTGTTGGACGGAAGCTTATTCTCAGATTCCCGTGTCGGACGGGAGGTGCATTTTAAATTGCCCATGTTGAACAGAAGATTATCATGAATATCCCGTGTTGGACGAAAGGATTATCGTTTCTCGTGTTGGACGGAAAGATTATCATTTCTCGTGTTGGACGGAAAGATTATCGTCTCTCGTGTTGGATGGAAGGATTATCATATTCCGTGTTGGACGGAGGATTATCTTTTTCCGTGTTGGACGGAGGATTATTATAAATCACCCGTGTTGGACGGAGGCTTATCAGCAATCCCCGTGTTGGACGGAGGATTATAATTGACCGTGTTGGACGGAGGTTTCATTACCATTCCCCGTGTCGGACGGAGATTCTTTATTAGTATCCTGTGTCGGACAGAAGGTTCATCAGTTCCCGTGTCGGACGGAGACTTTTTATCAGTATCCTGTGTCGGACAAAAGGTTCATCAGTTCCCGTGTCGGACGGAGGTCTTTTATCAGTATCCTGTGTCGGACAGAAGGTTCATCAGTTCCCGTGTCGGACGGAGATTCTTCATCAATATCCCGTGTCGGACGGAAGGCTCATCAATATCCCATGTCGGACAGAGGTTCATCATCAATTGCCCATGTTGGATGAAGAATCATTAACAGAAATCCGTGTTGGACGGAGAGTATTCCTCAGAGTGCCCGTGTTGGACGGCGAATCACCATTAAATCCCGTGTTGGACGGAGGTTCTCTATCAAGCGCCCGTGTTGGACGAAAGTCTTACCATCAATATCCCGTGTTGGACGGAGGTTTCATCATAAATGTCTCGGAAGTTTCATCATCATTTCCCGTGTTGGGCGGAAGTCTTATCGTCAAATGTCCCGTGTTGGACGGAGGATTATCGGTTTTCGTATCGGACGGAAGGTTCATTATCAGATATCCCGTGTCGGACGGAAGGTTCATCGGTTTTCGTGTTGGACGGAAGTTTCACCATCAGATATCCCGTGTCGGACGGAAGGTTCATCGATTTTCGTGTCGGACGGAAGGTTCATTATCAGATATCCCGTGTCGGACGGAAGGTTCATTATCAATGCATGTGTAGGACAGGAGGTTCACCAAAGGCCCGTGTTGGACGGAAGATCATCAGGAGCCCGTGTTGGACGGAGATTGATCATCAACAAATGCCCTTGTCAGACAGCAGTAGCATCAGGTTCCCCGGCAGCTACAGGTAAGCACAACAAAGGTATGAAAGCACATCTCTACCCTTTCTTGCTTCTTATTAGTTTCTCTCGAACTACGACCGGCTTGATTCCCACTTGGGATACGTAGAAATCCTTTCTCCAAAGGTCCAGCCATCTGATTCCCCAGATTCACCTTCTAGCCCGTTGCCTTATCCCCTGATGCTCATTGGGATTGGGCCTTATTTTATCGACAACCTCAGTTTTTCCAAAAGTGACATTGCCGAGGGGCTCTGTAAGTACGCCAATCCAATTCGCAATCCCTTTTTAGGTGCATTTTAAATGATAAAATTGCACTAAGGGGCATTTTGGTAAATTCCTGGTCCGTTCCGAGACTTCCGAAAACATTTTATATGTTTCTCGTGAAGGAAGTATTTTTTAGTATTTTTCCCGGACAAAAGGACCAAAAAAGAATAAATCAGTTTGGACCTCTTGGGAATTAACCCGGAATGTTCTAGAAGCAGGTTTTGGCGCCAGAAACGGTTATGGACTTGGCCCGTCGTGCGACAGCTTGAGGCATGGAATTTGGAGACGTTGGGTCGTGCGACATTTTAATTCTCATTCCCACTTTACGTTTAAATAGCTAATTTCCATTCATTTATAAGGGGGGCCTCATTTCACACATACACAACACACAGACAATTCACGCTCTCTCTCTCTCTCTCTCTCCTCTCTCTCTCTAAACGGAATTGGCCATGGCCGCTCCCTAGATCGTCTCTTTCACCTCTACCCAGTCTATCCCTGCTCCGTCCAACACCATTGTTGATTCTCTTCCTCACACCCAAACCACCGGCGACCCAAGCTCCCCATCCTCACCGGCCAACTCCCCCCTTTACCTCTCAAATCCCCTCCTCGCCAACTCTCTCCATACCCAATACCCAATCAAAACAGTATGAAATCTAGACTCCAATATCCAATCAATATTATTATCCAAAATCTCAGAAGAAATATAACTACAATGTAATATAAACAACAGTAGATGGTAGATGATCTTACCCCATGATTGCTGGCCGGAGGTGCTACGAGCAGAGACTGCAACCAACGACCAACGACCGCCGAAGAAAAAGGAGCGTGCAAATGCCAAAACCCTAGCTTGAGTTGGGCGTATATGAAGAAACTTAAGATCTGCGGCCCGGATGAGTAAGTAGTTCAAACAAACAGCCCATATTATGTTTGGGCCTGCGTACATTTATCTCTACCCTTTGTTTGTCTGGCTATGTCAGTTACCAAGTACACCCCTCTCACATAACTAGATGTGTCCATTTTATAAACCGGACCGGTCAACCGGATGGTTTTCAACAGTCAAAACCGGTCAACGTCGGTTAATCGGAACCGGCTAACCAAAACCGGTAAATGGCCGGTTCGGTTAAGATTTGTGTTTCTGAAAAACCGGTTAACCGCCGGTTTTTGAGTTGCTCTGGCCGAAGTCACATGAAGCCGCTTCTCGGAAAGGTGTCATTCCAAAGGTGTTAATTTCCAATAACGGTCATGCTCGGCCGAGTCATATGAGTTGCTCGGCCGAGAAGAATGCCAAAACATGTTCCAATGGCTACTTTTTCAAACTAGTCGTTATGTTCGTCAGAACTTTAACTTGGGGCAGTCAAAAATTAAAAAAAAAATTTTTTTTGCCTAATTTACTAAATATAAATATCACCTCCCTCCTCCCATTTTATTTCCACATTATTTCTCTCTACTCTTTCTCTTCTACTCTCAAATATTCACATATACTCTCACTCTCATCCAAATTTCAGTTAAATATTGTCCCATTTTCAGTTAGTTTTCTAACAAAATTAGTGTTTTTCTCTATTTTCATCCATTTTTAAGCTCCGTTTCGTTTCCAAACTTCATTTTATCTTACACAAATGACTGGAAATCAAAGAAGAAGCAATCTAGGCAAGTCTGTTGTTGGTTCTTTCTCCCCCAACGATGATTTTGATCATCAAAATCCAAATATTCAACAAAATGAGGAAGAAGAACAAGTTGAAATTGAAAGTGGTAGTGCTAGGAGGGGTAGGGGCAGCCGAGCTACTAGGGGAGGTGGTCGAGGACAACGACAACCTCCTACGGAAAGAGCGCCGCAATCCGATACCTTCGCCATCCATTTCACCAAAAGAAAAATTAATGCCGATGATGATTATAATTTTCGAGCATGTTGCAACTATTGTAATGCGTCTTACGCATTCAAAAGAGGCGGAGGGCATGGGACGCTCAATGGGCATACGGCGTCAAAACATCCCGAGAAACTTGGCATTTCCGCTACGCAAACTCAATTACAATTTCAACAACGTAGTTCGGGTTCGGGTGCACAAGGTTCGTCTTCCCCTTCTTCCGTCCTTTTTAAATTTGACAAGTGGGTTTATAGGGATGAACTAGCCAAATTTATTTGCGTTAAAGGCCTTCCTTTTAATTTTGCGAATTGTGATTTTTATAAAAATTTTGCTCGCCTTTCTTTGAACCCCGCCGCCACGAGAGTACCACGTATGAATCTCGTACGTGATATTACTAGAGTGGTTCAAAAATATAAAAAAGATTTAATTGGTGTTTTATCAAATTAGAAAATAAAGTTTCAATTTGTGTCGATGGTTGGAGTGATCATTGGCAAAGAAATACTTATTTGGGCGTTACTTGCCATTGGATAGATAATTCATGGAAAATTCAAAAAAGATTAATTGCTTACAAAGATTTTGAGCCACCGCATTCCGCGGAAAATATTTGTGCGAAATTGCTTGAGATTTTTCTTGAATATGGTATTTTAAATAAAATATTTACTATTTTATTTGACAACGCAAGTGCTAATACAACTAGTTTGCCCGATTTAATTACCGTTTGTCAACCCTCACTTGGGGGTAAGTTTTTTCATATTAGATGTTTATGTCATATAATTAATTTATGTGTTAGAGATGGTTTAGATGCATTAGAAACTCATGTTAAGCCAATTAGACGAGCTCTTCAATTTATTTCAAAAAAAAAAAAATCTAATACAAAAAAATGGATAAGGTTTTTAAGAAGTAAAAGTGTGTCGGACAAATATTTTACTTACGATGTTCCAACTAGGTGGAATTCCACCTATAAAATGTTAACCGATGGTTTTGCTTATAATGATCTCCTAACGCAATTTTTTATGTCAATTAGCTATCATGAATCTCTATTTACTTATTATTGGAATGCATGCATTAATTTATGTCGTTGAGGTCGTTGGGACCTATTTCATACTTTGTCGTAGTGATTATATATACTCTTGTTTGATGTCGTGCGTTGGGCATGAATTGCTAAGGTGAGTGTGGATGATTCCATATCCACACTCATCTGCAATTTGATCTCTCTAAGGTCGTTGGGACTTGATTTCTATTTTTTGTTAATCTCGGATTGTTATTCATTTGTTGTAATCAAGCTTTGTAAAACCTCTGCAAAAGGCCTTGTCGTGTCACGCGACACAACCTGCTCCCAGGTCCTGTGTCACGCGACACAATGAGCCCTTCTGCAACAGGTTCAGTTCAGTTGTAAGTTGTTTGTCCTCGTTGTAATCAGGTGGTGGTCTCCTGAATTAAATGACTCACAAGTTGTAATTTCTTTCTTTGAGCAATAAAATAAAGCATTAAAATGCATTTTATACATATATTTTGTCACACACTTTGCACACACATTTGGATGAATTGAATGTTGAACATAGAAAGACTCGTCTACGGACGAGGCGTGTTGGGTGAACTCTTGGTTCTTCCCAACAAGTAACCTGACCCCCGAATCCATTTTCTCTGTCAAAAAGGTTTTCAATGTTTCCTCTTAAAAACGGCGTGGCGACTCCTTATTTTTAATTTCGGCGAGCGTTCATTCACATGTCTACATATAACAAACATTATCCCCAAATTACCCTTGTCACATATATCGCGTACAAAATAAGCTAAATAAGTTGTCCGTTTATATTCCAATATTCTTCTCCTTCTCTCTCTCCTCCCTCTCCAACCCAAACAACCCCACCCTCTGTACAAACGCCGTTTCCCCTCTCTACTCTTCCATGGTCGCTGCCACTCCCTCTCACTCCTCTCTCCCTTCTTCCACGACTGTTGTCGCTGCCACTCCAATTTCTTATAGCAAAAACTTGATGTGGGAAAAAATAAATAAATAGAAGCAAAGAATTTGAAGATCGTGGAATTTCTCCCCACCCCAACCTTCTTCTTCTTCTCCGCTAGGGTTTTATTTTCGCCGTCGCGATCCATATTCGTAAGCTCTTTCTCAATCTCTCATTTGATTCTTAATCTATCACCATAACTGTTATTTTACATCTACTTGCAGACGAGTTGATTAGGGCAAAATGTCAACAACCGCGATTTGGAATCGGGTAAGTGAAGCCGAATTTTTTCACAAATTCTCAGGGTTTTGATATGGAATTTTTGTTGTTCTATTCTTCAGTTTTTAATCACTCTTCAAAGTTTGCATTTGATTTAGTAATGAATACGGGGATGAAGACGAAAAAAGATATGGCCAAGGATTCTACTCAATTTTCGGCTTCTGACAAAAGGTTAAGGTTAGTGTTCCCTTTTTATATCTTTCTAATATTGAACTCTTTACATACGATTTGCTGATGAATTGGTGTTGAAATTTTCACTTTCTTCATTGTGATAGATATGCTAATGAGTTACTACGATTTGCTGAAGAAGCATTGAAAGATTTCTGGGTTGTAGGTTGCTGACTGCTATCTGTTTTGTATATGTTTTTTTTTTTAAAGCGAAAAGGGCCAAGCCCCCTAAATTTATTAATAAAATAAACAAGTAGACGTAGGAGTAAGTTTTAGGTTCATCCTATATCAAATACATGGTTTGGTTCATTGATGTATGGTTTGTTTGGCCTTGGCTTCCACTGGCCAAATTCTTACTACCTTCACAATTACACTTCCAATTTATGTCATGGAACCTCAGCGGGTAAACAGGCCTTTGATTTGATTATAGTGTGTTTCGTTATCTTCCATTTTTTTCATTTTTCAGTCTCTCCTTTGTATGCTTGGAGTTGAATCTCTATTGTCTGTGTTCATAATCCATGATGAGCATGAGTTTATTTACCTGTTGGACTCTGGCTTCTTTCTATGTAGATATTCACCAAACAAAATAGGTCATTGACCATAGACCTTGTGCATACAGAAGAATTTACCAACGTGACTCATCCACGACACTTTGGTCAGCTTATTGTTAATGCTGAAGAATGTTTTGCTTCAAAGACTAGAACTGAGCTGATATTGAGGTGTATGGATTTAGAGAATAAGGAACTCTTCTCAAAAAGCGTATGGACCTGCTGATTTCTTTTTCCTGGCTATTATACTGCAATATAAAATATTATTTATTTCTTATGTCTTTTTGCAGGACCCCTTTTTAGTAATATCAAAAATTGTCGAGAGAGGGATACCTGTTCCAATTTGCAAAACAGAAGTTCTGAAAAATGATCTTATTCTTAGCCCAATATGGAAACCTATATTTTTGAACATCCAACAAGTTGGAAGCAAGGTATACGCAGTAAATTCTCTTCAAAGGCTAATATATGAGTTTATATTTTATATACATCATGCCTGTGGTGGGATTACCTGAGCTGCTTATGTGATGTCCAAATTAGACCTCAGTTTTTTCTTCCTTTCATTTGATTTATTAAACTTGTGCAGGACAGTCCATTGATTATTGAGTGCTTCAACTTTAATAGCAATGGAAAGCACGATTTGCTTGGGTATGTGCAGACCTACATAAGAAACTTCTCATTTCTCTTTTTTTTGCTGTAAGCAAATGGCGATTTTGTATTGTTTTCATCTTTGCCACTCAGAAAAGTTCAGAAATCGCTAGCTGACTTAGAGAAGCTACATTCCACTGGACAGGGAGATCATTTATATGTACCCATTGTCTATCCTTATTGTTGGAGTGGGTGAGCAGACAATAAGGAGATGGAGGTACGTACTTCAATCACTCTGGTCCTGTCTTTATTGTTTTTTTTTTTTTTTTGTGTGTGTGTGTGTGTTCTTGAGCTCAGCAATGAAATTTTTCTTAAAGGGGTCTGGTTTCCTTGAATGTTCTTCTGGGCAAGTTTTAGATGCTGATAAAAGAGAGACTTGAAAGTACCACCGGGCGTGTTGCCTCACGTGATATAGTCCAATTTGTTCCATTCGGGGATGTACAAAGTAAGACACATCTGTGTGTGTGGATACATATCGGCGTGCTAGATTTTTTTTATTTTTTATTTTATTATTATATATATTTTTTTGGGGGGATTTGAGGCTTATACGAGGTACTTGTACTTGCAGGTGGAGAAATATCTGTAGTTCAATCACTTTTGGCGGAACTACCTTCACAATTCTTAACATACATGAAAAACAAAGACATTCATCCATATTCGCAATAGCAAAAACTGTACATAATACTGGTGGTTTCGTTTTTTACGTTATTGTTTCTCATTCAATTTTTTGCTCTTTGTCCGAGTTCATGGTGCCAATGCACACCATGCTTTCCAGTTTGCAAGTAAGGCCATTTCCTTCTTACTTGTGCTTGGGACGCCACATTTTGTCGTCCATTTCGTATCCTCTACGACATGGTTGGATTTGGTTCGCTCATTCATTCTTCTAGCTAGATCGACTCGAATGAGCAAGAAAATCCTCCCAGAGAGTGAGTTTAACAAATGATGAGATAACTATGGTGTCCCTCCCTGTGTTTTCCTTCTGCGTGAAGGTAGGTTTGTACAGTGATCAAGATTATACAAGGTTCGTTTTTTAGCATCGAAGCTAGATGAAGTCCTTATTGTTTGAGGGTCCAAGCACATGTCAACTAGTTTATGACCTTAAATATTGAAGTTAATTTATTTATTTTTTATCAATTATTTTAGTGATAATTATCTGGAGTAGGAACTATTGTTGCATATTACCTCATGCAGTCATGTGCATCATCATGAGGAAATTACCATCTTGAAAATAGTCTTCCGCATGTTTCTATTTTTCATTCTTTCATCTAAATTTTTGAATTCTCCTAACTTCTTTATCTCTCCACTATTTAAAAAATCTTCAACAGGTAAAGCTCGTGGGGAATCTGGATACTAGATATCATAGGTTTTTGAGCAATTCCTTTTCCATTTTGATGCATGAATGCTTGAAATTGACCGAGACCTATCCTTAAAAATTAGGGCTAAGAAACAAATGTTGATACTTTCTCCATTTTAAAACACTTCACATCTTCGTCCTTCTAGAAAGATACTTATTTTTCTAAAATTGTGAAAAACTGAAAGTGCAATTTTATGAAGTTATAACAACTAATGTTGTGTACAAGAAATGTATTAAAAAAATTGTAATATTATTTCATTAACATTATCATCAATTTATGAAAAATCATTGTCTAAACAGTTATTATTTTATCTTTATGTATAATTTTATACATGGATAAT
Source organism: Adenophora triphylla var. japonica (assembly GCA_022495995.1). NCBI lineage: Eukaryota > Viridiplantae > Streptophyta > Magnoliopsida > Asterales > Campanulaceae > Adenophora > Adenophora triphylla. The sequence continues at coordinate 323,726 of JAFEMH010000454.1, read as the reverse complement.
TTCTTATAATTTTAACTTTTTTTTGAAATAATTTTTTATCCGTACGTTTAACGCACGGGTGTAGCACTAGTTACATGTGTAACGGATCGATCTATATCCTTATTTCCTGTCTAAAATATCCTATCAAAAATATTGTTTAAAAAAACAATGAAAAATAAGACGAACGCAAGAAAAAAAAAAAAAAAACACGCAAAATTTTATCCATAAATATAAGCCAAAATCTTACAAAAAACGCATTTTTCCTTAAATCTAGAAAAAAACGTGATTTGTTTCCTCCGCTAGTACCAGTGTCAGTGTAACAAAGTGCTAGTGTAACGAAGTATCAGTGCATGTGTAACAAAGTGCCAGTGTAAAAAAGTGTCAGTGTTAGTGTAACAAAGTGTCAATGTAAAGAGTGTCAGTGCATGTATATTAAGTGCAAGTGCATGTGTAACAAAGTGTCAGTGTTAGTGTAAAAGAGTGTCAGTGCATGTATATTAAGTGTCAGTGCATGTATAACAAAGTGTCAGTGTAAAAAAGTGTCAGTGTAATAAAGCAATTTGATGACGTGAAGCGTTAACCATGACTAACATGAATTGGTCCAAATTTTATGTACCGTATCTTAGTTTAAAATTTTTAAATGGAATTTATTAGGAGAAAAAAAAATTGGCATCTTTTGAACTCTGGAATCTGAATCTCCAGAAAGGTCACTTTTTTATAGCCACATGTAAGCAGGCGCCATCTTTCGAGCGCACCCTAGAAGCCGCCCGCCTTTGTAGTCTCAGATACATAATAACTGTCTGTCCCTGCCCGCAAACTGTAACCGACAGTGACAAATCATTTATGAACGGCTATCCCATTTCGTGGTGATAGGAACTTATCATAATCATAGGGAATCCCACATCGGGAATAAACGAGACTTGACTATAACATATAAGGATCCTAAACTAGATGAAATATAACCCCATTACCTTTACTTCAGCAGCTCATTTTATAATTACATTGTCACAGCTCAATCATACCGCATTTGCACTAGCCTTTTCAACTACAAGAGAAAACATTATATAAAGATGAATTAGATGGATACCTATCAAAAACTCTAATAGTACAACAGATACGGATAGAAGTTATGACCAATAATTGCACAACATGGTACGCAACAGATAAAATTGCAGCATATTTAGGCAACAGATAAAATTGCAGCATATTTAGACTAATATGCTAACCTACTAAGATAATGCAAATGGAAGCAAGAAAGACTATCGCGTCAAAGAGTTCTAGCTCGAGCGGCCTCACGTAAACCTTTCTATAAGGAAGGTCGGGGGTTCAATCCCCACCAATGCTAGTATAGGTGGTAAGATATACGCAACAGGGTCATTATAATAGAGTAAGTTATCAATTAAAAAAAACTCTATTAAAAAAAAAAATGACAAGAATGGTTGTGAAATGTCAGTATAGGTGGTAAGATAACCGCACAGGATCATTGTGGATGCTCATGCTCATGCACATGCACTCCTTATAAGACTTGAACATGCTAAAAAAATACCAAGTTCCACATTTCACCCGTCCTCCAAATCACACATCCTGAGTACTCTTTCGGTTAGTACAGACTATGACAAGGGGTAATGGTTTACCATCAAGACAATGGCAGAGCGTATTTTTTTATATTTTGAAAGGGGGGCAATATTATTTTTCTGAAAATTGCACCAACTAGAGGGGGCAATAATAATTTACAACATATCATAATACTTTTTTGACATAAATAGGAGTTTTTGCAATAAAACCCCTGAATTTAATATTTTTTTTTGCAAAAGTTGTACTGCAATCTTTTGCATTACACATGAGGATTCTGTTGGGACATCGATCACCACCACCACTCTCCACATTAGTATGATATTGTCCGCTTTGGGCCCAGCCCGCACGGATTTGTTTTTGGGTAACCCCCAAAAAGCCTCATACCAATGAAGTGGGCGGGTGCTCTTATGTACCTGGCAATTATTTCCTCAATTGCCGATGTGGGACTTTGGATTGCACCCCAACAGATTCATGTTAGCCGACCCCAAATTATTTTGTGACTAAGGCTTTGTAGTTGTAATTTAAATTAAATGGAGGCAACTGCCCCATATTAATAGTAGATGTAGACCTGCCCCAGCTTCAAGATTCCTACATCACTCTCATTAGTCATTACTCAGTGTACTGAATCCTTATGCTTATTTACTTAATCTGAACCTGTAGGCATGACATACAAGCGCAAACCTCTACTTGATTTTCAACCTCACAGTTCAGACATCTAGTTATGAATGTAGGAAATTCTTCTTAAACAAATAAAGATGAAAGGCTAAGGGAAGGTGTAAATGTAGGAAAGGCTAAGGGAAGATGTCATGTCCTAAGAAGTCTCCCATCATTCTAATTTTTGCAAATTGCTTAATGTCAAATTAACGCTATATTAAACTACTTGGAATACTCAGTTTTATTCAAATAACCTTTTTGGGCAGTCCAATTTTAATCAAGCAAACAAACAACAAATCTTTGATTATATACTTTCGAGTAAATTGTAATTCGGTTACCTATGTTTGCATCACTTTTGCAATTTGGTTCTCAACATTGAAAAAGTTGCAAACCGATTCCTAACATTTACGTTTTGTTGCAAATTAATATAAAAACTCACGAAATGTTAGTTTTTTTTATGGAATCCAAGACATGTGCCATGCAAATGACTTTTTAAGAGGCAAGCCAGTCATTTCTTAAGCGAAAATAAATAAATAAATAATTGCTCTTTTAACATCAAAACGGTGTAGTTTTATAGCTCTTAGTTAATGAAAAACAATTCAAAAATAAAAGTTAATTAAAAAAAACACCTAAACCAGTGTGTGGTGGTGATGGTGATGCTAGTGTGTGGTGGTGATGGTGATGCTGGTGCTAGTTGGGGTTGAAATGAGTGTGAAATGACCAATATGACCCTTAAAATGTCATGTGTATAGCATATGACTTGGATTCCATAAAAAAAAAAACTAGCACTTCGTTAGTTTTTACACCAATTAGCAACAAAATGTAAATGTTAGGAATCAGGTTGCAAATTTTTCAAAGTTGAGAACCAAATTACACAAGTGAAACAAACATAGGTAACTGAATTGCAATTTGCCCTATACTATCCAACGCAAGAAACAAAAACATGCCAGGAGCAAGTAATTCACCTGAAACTGTTGGAAACAAACTTGCTCAAACAAAATCATAATGTTGAACCATCTGGGGCTTCTAATGTAGGAAGGGGCAAAGGCTTATACGAAACTACTGGCGAATAGTTGAGCTCATAATTAACAACCTTCGCCCCAAAAATGTTGAACTTTCCGGCACTATTATAGGCAACTTCTGCATCGGAACACTTCTTAAAGACCACTCTGGCACGACTGCCCGGCCTATCAACTTCAGTTTCAGATTCCATCAAAGGCCCAAAACGTTTAAATGTTTTATTTAGATTCATTTCTGGCGGAATTGAGACTCCAACAGCAAAGTTCAATACAAGCTCTGTTGGTAAATCTTGCTTCCTCAGATCAACATGCGGCTCTTCTGGTTCCACTGTTTGTATCTCGTACACACTATTAGAAAACCGTTTTCTCGAATTTGTTTTACGGCCTGATTTAACCTTCTTTTTCCGTTCAAGAACCACTGGTTGGTGCACTACAACACCATTTTGACCATCATGTAACAACTGTTCTTCAGAATAGTTTTGTATAATCCGGTCCGTCCAATAAGAGTCATTCACATCATCAAATTCAAACTCTTCAGGAGTACTACCAGCATCGTTGGATGCCTTTCTCTTTCTAGCAGCACCTGGTCTTCCAGTAGATGAATTGTGCCTTCTAGACTTGCTTACAACTGATGTTCTATAACTAGAGAAAAAGGGGATAATGGTACTCAGAAAGCTGTAACCTTTCATGGGATCTTGGGCAGCTAAGTGAAGCTGCGACAGCTTTTCATATACAGATGACTGGTCAGTTGCAGTATTTATCCTTCCCCTAGGGGAAGTCCCGGGAGTTTGCACAGATACCTCAAAACCAGTAGGCTGATCTTCATCTCCATCTATCTTTAAGAACTTCTCATTACTGCACTTCAGGCTTGACGGAGAGCCAGTCAGCTGACTTGCAGCTCTACGAATACATTCCCCAATCTTGAAAGATGGCTTAGGAGTTGGAGAGGTAGCAGAAGATACTTTTGCAGAATGAGAACTTTTACTTTTATCTGAACCATCAGGAAATGACTCAATAACCCTCCGCTTTTTGCCAGCAGTTGAAACTGACTTGCTAGTACCTTTGCCATCAAGCCCATCTTCTCCATCTGTGGAAGATGGAATATCAACCATGAAATCTGACAAGTTTTTCTCTTTCTTATTAGGGTACACAGAATCCATTATACTGCGTTTACGTTTCTGAGAAAAGCTGCCGTCAACCAAAACTTCCTCTTCTTCCTTGCAGGCAGAAGCAGGGTGCTCAATTGCTTCAATCAATTCTGAGATATCATCATTTTCCAAAAGTTCTCCAGAATTATGTAATTCAGGCAGCTGAGGGTAACCTTTATACCGACTAAAAGATGATAACTGAGCCTTGGCAATCACAAGCTCCAATTGATCAGTTCCATCATATGGGGACCGTGCTAGTGCTCTTACATAGTCCAGAAGTTTTTTCGGCTCAAACGAACTCACAGCAGCAGATTTGTCCACCCCAGATCTTCTGCTCGACTCTTCTTTAATCCCAGTATTCTCTACGACCTGAAATTTAATCTTGTCGTAAGAATCTTGGGGTATGCAAGAACAAGCAAGTCCCAATTCCACACGTCTAGAGACCTCTTCCAAAGCACAGCTGACAGCATGACGAAATACTTCTGAATTGTTATGCTTCTGTACTTGAGAAAAATGTGTCCTAAATGGCTTCAAGACAGCTGCATCGTTCCAAGCAAAAGTTCGATCTCCAAAATATGCAACCAAAAAGCTGTCCTTTTTATGATATTTCAAGGCCTTCTCTGATGCATCAGCTGGACCAAATATCTGCCCAGGCCACCATGGATGACTCCTGACTTTACCCCAGACTAAATCAGACACAGAGAACTTGCCTTCATTTTCTGGTGGTTGCGGATAGAGAGATTGATGTGCTGGCGAAGAAGCTACGGGATCACTAAGTTCTGGTACTTCCACATCATCAATGGATATTAAATTTTCAGCCTCTGAAGTCTGCAGTTGAGTTTCCGGTTCCTGCTCCCCAAGAGTATATCCTTCAACTTCAATTTCCTGCCCTGAAATTGAACCAATAGCAGTTGAATCACCCCCTTCTGACCCATCCCGGCTCTCCAAAACCTGCAATTCCACAGTATTCTCCATATTGCCACCATCATCCTCTACGCATTTAGTCTCAACCTGTAACGAAATAATTTCATAGTCACCAGCACCTTGTGACGTCCAGGTTCCTTCTTCGTGATGACATGCATCCATATCTAGTGCCCGGTTGTGCATAATAGGCTTGCTATCACTAAATCCCAAAGATTTGGCTTCAAGAATGTGAGCCTGCATATGAGACTCACCCTTCCCCTCAGAGGATTCATCTTTGGCTACTGTATCCTGCTTTATGGTGTCATTAGAGGTAACTGCATCAAGGGAATGAGTCTTGGAGATATCTGTGCACAGTGAAGTACCAACATCACTTCTCACATTAACTTCCAGACTTCCAGTTCCATCTTGTTGCAGAACTATCGCTTGCTTCTCTTCTTGCATAATAACACTTTTGGAGTCAAAATCATTCTTGTCATCCATCACCGTCATCTCTTCTTTTGCAACCAGAATGTTTTCTACAGAAATTCCGACGTCTAACTGATCCGTGCTTGCATTTTCTATTCCAGCCAATTGCGCAGAAGCCATAGCATTTTCACCGACTACTGACAAACTTAAATCCCCTTTCAAAGAATCAAGCTCCATAGGCTCATAGCCAACGTCATTGCCATTAGTATCTTCTTGAACTTCAAAGTTGGTATTCTCAAGCTCCCTTAAAGCAACGTCACTGCCATCGGCAATATGAATTGCCTGTGTCACTTCAATTTCAGAGCTTCCAAGGACCTTCTCAACCTTCAACTTCAAGTGGTCATCTTCCCCCAAACCACTTACAGTGCCCCCAAAAGCAGTATTCCCTAGTACATCATCTTTCCAATTCATCACCTCATCAATGTCCATCCCAGCATCATCTCCTCCATCAGCAAAAGCTTCTTCAAGAGTAGATTCTTGACCTGCTGCTACATCACCATGCTCGTCAACATTTCCGCTAATTTCTTTTTCACACTTCACATTCTCAAATTCTTTTGAAGAAGCTATAAAACTGCCAATATCACTGGTAGTGAGTACTTCCACCATAGAATTTAGGACCTCGCTCTCGGTAGCTGCCACTTCACTGGTAGTGGCATATTGAGTTTGGACATCAACTTTCGAACTCTCCCCTACATCATCTTTCGGCTCTTGATCTTCTACATTATCTATGTTTGCAACGGAACATCCAACTTCTTTGTTTTCTATTGCTACAGGTTCATCTACATCAGCATGGTGGCCTGGAGAGACTGAAACTGAAATCTCGGTATCAATAGCTACAGAAGGAACTGCTGCAACTTCGCCGCCTTCGCCGAAAGATTCTTTGTCAGCATATTCCGTGTTTACTTCTCCAACAATCCCACCAACCAAACGCAAAGAAACATTATTAGGAGCTTCATCAAGTACAGGCCTCCCTGCTTCATCATCAAAAGCATTATCTTGTCTTGAAGTTACACTGTCCTGTAAATTAGCTTCCCCATCTCCAGATCTCGAATCTCTCTCACCCTCATCTGCCAACCCTCTATCTATCACCCCCACACTTTCGGAAACATCAACTTCTTCCGACACGTTTTCGGCTACTCTGCTTGCGGGCCCCGAATTCACCTCAGCAGCACCAACCCCTATCTCAGTTCCCAAATTTTTTGCCTCTCCATCCCTCTCATCATTAGTTAACTCTTCTCCTACATCCAAACTCTTCTCATCAACCATCACCTCACCCTGGTCAACATTTCCATCCCCATTCTCCATCAAAGCATCCCCAACCTGACTACTGTGATCTACAACTTCCTCCAAGTTCAAATCCAAACTGTCTTTCCCCAAATCATAGGATCCCTCCACCTTCCTCTCCGAACCCTCTTCTCCACCAACACGATCAACAAAAACATCTGAACCAACCACCTCTACTACTATCTCCCCTCTATCTCCCCCAACAAAATCCCCCTCCTCAACCTGACCCTTTTCTTCACCACCAAAATTCCCAATTAGGGTTTTTTCAGCTGTACCCTCCACACTAGTAGATTCAGTAACACTAGGGACAGTAACTCCACCATCATTTTCATTCATAATTAATGTATCTGAGTAAATTTCAACTAAATCATTAATAAATTCAACTCTATCCCCAAAAAGATTCAAGATTTAAAGAAACCCTAGTAGCAAAATCATGCAAATCAAACTAATCATACCCAGAAAAATGCTAGTAGATACAAATTCATGTGAAAGCCAAACCCTAAGTAGGTCTGAGTGAGAGATCGGAATCTGCGTACCTTGTTGACGGGATTCTTTGAAATTGAAAGCCGGAAACTTGGCGGGGCTGAGAAAGTGACGAAGAGATACCAGTTTGTTTAATTCCTTTTTCTCCGTTTGCGTCACCCTACGTAGCCCTTTTTCTTGTCAATTCCTTACATTTAATTTTACTATGTTAAAATTTTTACAAGTCTCACTTTTTCTCTAAAATTTGATTTTGTCTCGGTTACGTTCTTTTTGTCAACTTTATTTAAATTAAACTAGGGCAAATTATAAATAAGTGTCTAAAGTATAAGGGGTATTTGCACTGTATGGTTCAATGTTTCATTTTTTGGTGATTAAGGGCCTAAAATTATCAAAAATTGATAGTTAATGGTTTTTTAACAGAATAGTTATAAATTGTCGTTAAACAATGGCAATTTAGGGTCCTAGCTAAATTTTACGCAAGAAGGAAGGAGGATAAAAAAAATCACAACAATGTTTAGATTCGGTCAATACAATGTCAATTTGTTTAGAAGGAGTGAACATTGTCTGCACACGAGGTTCAATCCGCAAAGGGTGTAACACAATCATCAATTCCGTTAAAATCTAACAATCGTTAGGAAGGAACTACTTGTTTGTTAACGAGAATGTTAATTTAATGACGAAATAGGTTAAAATTAAGTGTAATGACAAATACTCGTTTATAAATCATAACGTTCGCATGTATGTTAGCAAATGTACTAGGATTTCAATTAAAAATCCAAGTATTTCAAAAATAAATAGTTTTGTATTATGTTGTCCAAAATACTTGTAATTATTACTATAAGGGGTCGTTTGTAGTCTGATTAGAGTTGGATATGATTATTAGTCCAATAATCTTTGTGTTTGGTAGGCTAAATGCAATGAGAGTAATAATTCTGGGTACAACTCTTATCCCCTCTAACCCCTTCATATTAATCCCCAAGAAAAGGGTGGTGTTATTAATTCTCTGATTAATAATCCCCCACTATTAACATATTATTAACACAGACTAATCCTATCGACCTACCAAACGAGCCCTAAATGTATTAAGGAAGTCTCATTAATTAATTGACGTTATTTCATACATTACCGCACACAAAATGTAATTACTGCTATAAAATTTTGGCCAAAAACAACAAATATTTTGAACCAATTTTTAAGTTCTAAAATAGTAAGATGAGTACATGAGAAATATTGCATTTTTATTCGTTCAAAAATTAAAATTTTGTGTTTATAAATGAAAATATAGTAGAATTTAATTTGCACAAATTATTTAAAAGAATAATTTATTTAAAAAATTAACAAGTAAATTACAGCACATTATGAGACGAGAAAATGGAAGGTGTATCTCGTTCAAAAATTAAAATTTTGTGTTTATTGAAAATATAGTCCAATTTAATTTGCACAAACTATCTTAAAAAATAATTTATTTAAAAAATTACAAGTAAATTACAGCACAATATAAGACATATAAGACGGGAAAATGGAAGTTGTATCACATTTGAATTCCCAAATATTTAATTAAGATGCTTTACTTGTGAACGATATAAATCGAGTTACTAACGTGGATTATAACCATGCAATTTTCAATAGATTAGGCATAAAATATAATTCAAACAATTCTCAAATACGACAAAGAAGTGAATTTTCTTTACCTTTGCTCGCCGTGCCTACTCGTCATTCTCACTACGTCGATCTAGACATAGCATAGCGTATAATGACTAATGTACAGAATTCTTGTATGCCGACAAGGCACATTCTCATATGCCGAGAAAGGCATCTATCAAGGCCGACCTTGGCCTCACCAAAAGACGAGTAGGACCTACTCGGTCATCAAGGCAAGAAAATGAGCTACTCTATCCTTTCTTTCATGTCTTCCTCGGTAATCATTCAGGCTGACCAAGCATAACAAGTCGAGGATCAGGCCTCCTATCTATACGGACAGAAGGCAATACTAATCCTACTCAAACAAGAATTATGAGAAGTTATAATCCCACTAGAATTATAACCTCCTCTAACACAACTTTCTAGTCAGATGGACTCTACATCTCTACACCTATAAATACAAGCCATAATTCACATATTTTGGTAACGCATATTTTGACACTCAACTCTTGTCAATTGATTTCTCTCTCTATATCACACAAATACTTACTCTCACGCCGGAGGACCTTTGCCGGTGAAGCCCCAGCTTAGTTTACATGTTTATTCATCTTTTTCAACTTATTAAAACATACAGGATACAACCTGCCGCTAGATTTGGGCTGATCCGAACATTTTTGGCATCATCAGTTTGGTTTCATTGCCGAAAAACGATTTGTATCATCCATTGAATAGCTTGAAAAATTCTACTTCACTTTCCTAATCCTAATGGAAGACGGACATACCGCAAGTATTACTCTTGATCCAGATAATATTCTTGTGGAAGAGACTCATGTTAACATTAGGACTGCTTTTTCTCTTGCCAATGGGGAATTACCACCTCCTCCACCGTTGATTGATAAGTTGTCACCCCTAGGAATGAATCTGCGTTATAGGGGACAACCAGTAACCGAGATAGTGTTGTCAAATCCTCCTCGTCGTCGGCGCAGAGGAAGGCCTACTGGCAGCTAGACGGGGAGGAATGCCGCTCAGGGGGGCACTTGGGCTTCCCCCCCCCCCAAGTTGACCGCAGAATCTCTTGCATCAATAGATGGAAACTCTGTAACGTGTTTATGAAACACAAAATGCCTTAATACAATCGGATCCTGATCACTTACTGGCTGAATTCATAAGGCCTACAAGGACTGGAAATTTCCTTACAGGGGAAAGTCATGTAGACAAGTGTGGTAGTCGGGGGAATAGATAAAATCTTGCTTCTGGCCAACATCTCCCTCATCATGGCATTGCTGGTAGATCCAGGCAAAACCCCCAAGATGTCCATCCTCGTCATAAGGTTCCTGGACATGGAAACACACGAAACAATGAGGATTTGAGAAATCATCTGAACCATCAGAGGAAACATGAGGTAAATTTTGTTGACTTGAGAGCAAGGCTTAGTCAGGCAAGGCAAAAATCCCCTCCTCGTCATAGGAGCCCTCCTCAGCCTGTGAGCCCTCCTCGTCAAAGGACTCCTCCCCATCCAGAAATGGCACTTAGAAGGGACAGAGCACCATCTGGAAATGGGGACAATCACCAGGAGCATGTGGAACACAGTAGAGTGAATGGTCATAAAAAGAAAGAAATGACCCACCGTAGTTCTCATTTTAGCTCGGGAATCGATGCAAGAGATATTCTCCTTTTGAAAAAGAGACTAGATTAAATGGAAATGGGGAGGAAGGAAATGGATGATGATGATACCAGTGCCACTCGTCCTTTCTCCCAGTGGATTAATGATCTACCTCCCAATCTTGCTCTTAAAATTCCAAGTTTTAAAAAATATGCGAGAACCATAGATGCACGGGATCATGTGCAAAGTTTTGAATCCACTATGTCCCTCCTCACCAAGGCAGATGATATTCTCTGCAAGGCATTCGCTAGTACCTTCTCCGGAACAGCTTTGTCCTGGTTTCGTGAGCAAAAGAAGGGAAGCATCGATAGCTGGAATATCATGAGGAGGCGATTCCTGGACCACTTTGCTACAGCGAGAAAGAGAAAGAAAAGACTGAAAGACCTTTCAAACATCGAGCAAGGGAAAAACGAAACAACTCCGAGTTATTACAATCGATTCAGAGCCATGACTGACCAGGTAGAGGAAAGCCTAACGGACCGGGAGGTGATAGTTTGCTTAAACTCCGGATTGAGATCCGGATAATTGATATATGAACTTTTTGCCATAGAACCTAAGTCAAATTCCGATATGTACCACGTGGCTTACGCCATAGATATGGCAGAAAACAAAAAGTAAAAAGAGGTCAGAAAAACCAGAAGCAGATGCAGCTGGCACCAACCAGGCTTCGAATATAAGTAGCTATAAGGGGAAGAATAGAACTCGGGCTACTGAAAAATATGAGGTTTTTATCCCTCTCACCAAACCTATAATGGAGATCATGCAGTTGGTGAATCTACCGAGTCACCAACCGCTCGATAAAAGAACAAAATACACCCGTAACAGCTCCAAGTATTGTGCCTTTTACAAGGATCACGTACACGACACAGAGAATTGCATCTCCCTCAAGAGAATGATCCAGAGATGGGTAGATGAGGGAAAACTTGATCGTTACGTCATGAGAAAGGATAACAAGGTAAAAAGAAAGGATGACGACGACGATGACAAAGAAGATGAAAGGGAGGACGGGCCTCCTAGGGCTAAACTATATGTCATAAAGGAGGAGATTGTCTCTAACAAGAAACTGAAAGACCAGATACACGAGCTAAGTAAGGTCTATCACATCCCCATCTGAATCCACAAGGAAGAGGAGGTTATCAACATCTCCCATAATGAGCTAGCTGGGAGTCGCGCGGCTCATGAACAATCTTTGGTGATCAAAGGAAGAATTGATAACTGTGAATCCGAAAGGCTCCTCATAGACTCGGGGGGCATCTAGGGAAATTCTATATTATTCCACCTTCCAAAAGATGAATCTGAAGGATAGCATGCTAGAGCCATACTATGGAAGACTAGATGGATTCACCAACCACAAAGTCAGCGCCATGGGGACAATTGACTTATTGCTAGAAGTGGGGGAACATCCCTTTCGAGCCGAGGCCACAGCAACATTCGTGGTCATGGACCTGGCAAGTGACTACTATACCATCATAGGCATTCCAAGTCAAGGCAAACTCGATTTTGTCGCCTCCCTCCCTCACCAACGAGTTAAATTTCCCACTCGGGCTGGAATTGGATGCGTGAGGGTGACCCCATGGACTTCTTGGAGCATGTAATAAGGAGCATAAAATCATCCAAAAAGGTGGAGGTAGACACGCCAGAGGAAAATCTGAAAATCTCTAAGTCTGTAAAGACTACCAGCACCAATTCCAGGCTGAATCTGATTTCTGAAATAGAGAACGAAGAACACATGATACTAGATATCCACGAAAACAATGACACAGTTCTGTTCATCCCGGATATAGTCCCTCACCTCGTCAGCGGCCAGAACTCGAGGGTCAACCATAACTTGAGACAATGAGAGCCACCGTACGTAGATGAATTAGTTGAGATGAAAGACCTAGACATAAATGGTGAGTAAGGTAGAATGCTCAGAGAGATAATCATTAAAACTTTGCAGTTTTAAGACAGTCCAGAAATGGAGCCCGTAGACGAATTGGAGGAAATTATACTCAATCTCGACTATCCAGAGCAGAAAATAAAAATCGAGAGCCAGCTCCCCCCGGAAGAAAGGAAGAAGAACATCACCCTTCTAAAAAATAATTTGGATATCTTTGCCTCGAAGGTAAAGGATATGAGAAGGATAAAGGAAGAGGTATTATTCACAAGTTGGAAGTTGATCCATCTGCCAAACCTATCAAGCAGACACGGAGAATATTTGCAAACGATAAGAAAGATGCAATTAAGGAAGAAGTGCAGAAATTACTAAGTGCTGAAATCATCAAGGAAGCAATTTACCCCGTTTGATTGGCCAATGTTGTGATGGTCAAGAAACATAACGGGAAATGGCGAATGTGTGTAGACTTTACAGATCTCAACAAAGCATGCCCGAAAGACAGCTAACTTCTCCCCAGAATTGATAAGCTGGTAGACTCCATTGCATGGCAAAGAACCCTCAGCTTCCTAGACACCTACTCTGGCTATCACCAAATAAAAATGGCCGAGGAAGATATTGAGAAAACAGGCTTCCAGGCAGCTGAAGGAATTTATTGTTACACTATGATGCCCTTCGGGATTAAAAATGTGGGCGCAACCTACCAGCGCATGGTCAACAAAGTCTTTGAAGAGCAGATAGGATGTAACATGAAAGCCTACATAGATGACATGGTCATCAAGACTAGAATTGGCAGTCACGCCCCAGACTTAGAAGAAACTTTTAGCAATTTACGAGCTAACAACATGAAACTGGATCCAAGTAAATGTGTGTTCGGGGTGACGGACGAAAAGTTCATAGGCTAATTTATGGTATCACAAAAAGGAATCGTGGCAAATCCGAAGAAAATAAAAGCCTTGATTGACATGAAAGAACCTACCAGCATCAAGGAGGTTCAAAGGCTGAACGGAAGAATAGCTGCCCTTGGGATATTTATTGCAAATTCTGCGGAAAAATCGATGCCTTTCTTCAAAGTATTGAAAGGGGCCAAGAGCTTCTCATGGACATCTGAATGCTATGAATCATTCAAACAGTTGAAGGAGTACTTGAGATTCTGATAAGTGACTATTATATAGTCAATTATCCTAGATTTTATATACTTTTACATAAATAAATAATCATTTCTCATTTAGTTTTTAGTACTTTTTACTTACTTTTGCTATTTTATTAGATTTTACGTTTTTGGTATGTTTCATACATTTTAGACAGGTTTTAGGGTCTTTTTTATATCCAAAGGATACTTGGACAATTTGGTCCAAAAGGAAGGAAGAGCACCAAGCAAAATAAACACACAAAGCTGAAAAACAGGAGGAGCGGCCGTGCAGCAAGATAAGGAGCGGCCGTGCATCATAGACCATGGCCGGCCATCTTGGCCCCAAAATCCATGGAGTGGCCGAGCAATGAAGTGGCCTGGCCGTGCCAACCTCGGAGCGTCCGTGCAGTGATATTCGGAGCGGCCGTGCAAGTCTCCCAATTTCAAATTCAAATCTGGCGCCAAGAGTGCACGGCCGTGCAAAATCCTTGACGCGGCCGTGCAAATCGTGACTGCAGATGTAAAGGCACCTTTTGATGGCACCTTCTTGAAGAGTTCCCTCCCAATTATAAATAGGACCCTTGTAATCAGTCTTGGATACGAAAATTTAGAGAGAAATCACTGATATTTCATAGATAGAAAACACAAATACTTGTAACAACAATTTCCAAAGAGATTTGAAGATCAAAGTTCATTGTTTTGTTCTTGGAGTTACTTTGGAAGAAAGGCAATAAAAGTGAAGCATTATTTCCAGCATTTGCCTTCTTTATTCATCATAAGTTCTTCTTACTCAATCTCTTATTTTTATTGCTTATATGTTATAAATGGCTAGTGAGTAATCCCCCTTATTCTTGGGGTTGGAAACTCAAAAGCATACTTGTTCATCATCTAAAATAAAAAGTCTTATCTTCTTTCTTCATCTAAACAATTTCTTTATATTATTCTCTAAATGCCTTACATTTTGGAGACGTCCAATTTGTATGATTCAGTCAATTGAGAGAAGTACCTAGCGGAGAATCTCGATTGACGGAACCATATAAAGAAACTAGGTTTCATTGATCACGAAAGTAGTTCAATGGCCTAGGGATGTTCCTTTGATGGAAAATATGTCGACTTTCGTTCTTAAAGGGTTCTTACTAATTATGGTCAGCTAGAGATAAGCCAGAACGCCCGTTTGTGACAGGGCGGGGATAACGTAAACGGAAATCTCAAACAGTTAGGGCACAATTAGTGAAGAATACAACACTACTTGCTTGACCGTGAGAAGTAGTGCAAACCGAACGTATCATCCTTGCTTTTTATGAAAACCTTTTATCTCTAAGACAATGACGATTTGATGAACAAGATTATGTGTATGATTTCCAATCCCGAGAATGCTTCGTTTTATAAGAATTTAATTAAGTATTTTCTGTTTATGATTCTTTCTATTTTCTAAAAATAAATTTTATCTCCCTCCAATCTTTTCTATAATTTCTAAAGGAAAAAATATTCCCTAAAGTAAACCTTGTCTCTGTGGGATCGACCCGTACTTGCACCCGCTATATTACAATAGCCCGTGCGCTTGCGGATATAAATAAACCGTTAGGTTTCGACCGAACAGATTCCCTCCTTTATTGAGCAGCACAGTTATTGGAGAGATGATGTACGTCTTCCTAGCAGCCACGGACCACGCTATAGATGCGGTACTAGTCCGAAATGAAGGAACCACTCAAAAACCAATCTATTATATCTCCAAGGAATTGTCAGATGTGGAGAACAGATACTTCGACGCAGAGAAGATAGCCTACGCCCTAGTCATAGTGGCAAGAAAGCTACGAGCATACTTTTCTGTACATCCCATAATTGTGTATATCAATGCGCCCCTGAAGAAAATCTTGCATAAGTTGGACTGCTCAGGACGTCTCCTTAATTGGTCTATCAAGCTCACTTAGTTTGATATCAGATACCAACCTAGGAAGACACTCCTAGTACAGCCTCTGGTTGATTTCATGGTTGAAACCGCCTTCATAAATGAGCACGACCCCACCTCCCGTAAGCGCAAAAAACCTATGGGGGAAGAATCAACTATCAAGCTCCCATCCAACTCCTGGGTCGTATACGCAGATGTTTCAACCACTAAGGAAAGAAGCGGAGCTGGAACTATACTAGCAAGTCCCGATGGGGAGCACACCATCCAAGACATAATCAGATTCAAGTTCCCTGCTTACAACAATCAAGCTGAGTACGAGGCCCTGATATTTGGCATAGAGTTGGCATCCTTCTATGTAGCAACCAAAATCACCACCTTTTGTGACTCCCAGCTCGTAGTCAAGCAAATAAAAGGGGAGTACCAGACTCAACACCCTATACTTACAAAGTATAATGACATTGTCCTAGACATGACAAAAAAGCTGGAATTTTTTGAAATAAATTAGATAGGACGGGAAGATAATCAAGTAGCAGATGTTCTATCTAAACTGGAAACTATTGACGTGGCAGATCCTGACTCTAACCCACTCATAGTATTCGCCGAAGAACCTGCCTACGAAAGACTACAAGTAATGCTCCTAGATGGGGAGGAGAAGTGTTGGATAGATGACTACCTGAACTTCATTGATAAGAACCAACTCCCAGAGGATGAAACGCGTGCTAGACTTATCAAGAAAAAGTCAGTAAGGTTCACATTGATAAACTGAATTCTCTACAGAATATCATTCATAAAACCCCTGCTATGGTGCGTCTATCCCAAGTAAACAGAAAATCTATTGGCAGAAGTCCACGAATGCATCTACGTTTGTCACCCGGGGTCCAGAACCTTAGCTGACAAAATCATCACACTAGGTTACTACTGGCCAAACTTGCGAGATGACGCGCAAGCCTACGTAACAAGTGCAAGAGATATGCTAATATCCCTAGACTGCCAGCAGTGGAACAAACACTCATAATTCCTACTTGGCCATTTGACATGTGGGGAATCGACATCATCGGACCCTTCCCCCCCCCCCCCCGCCCCGTCCGAGGCTATTGCAAATACGTGATCGTGGCAGTGGATTACTTATCCAAATGGATAAAAGCAAAAGCTTTAGCCAAAATAACAGAGTAGAACGCAATCAACTTTGTCCACGACTTCATCTGGTGTCGCTTTGGGGTTCCACACACTATCATCTCATATCATGGACTCCAGTTCTCTAAGGCATTCACAGTAGAGCTGAACAGACTAGGAGTCAGACACATCAAGTCATCGTGTGCAGACCTCAAAATAACGGATAAGCAGAAGCAGCCAACATGTTGGTGCTTACAACCCTGACTAAGAACCTAGAGGGAAGTGATGGTAGATGGTTGGACGAACTTCCCTTAGCTTTGTAGGCAGTTCGCACAACCACCCGAGGGCCAACCGGGGAAACCCCATTCGCACTAACCTTCAGTTCCGAGGCCATGTCACCAGCTGAGATGGCTATCCCTACGACAAGAAATTCTAGCTACGATGAACAAGTCAACAAGGTCAATAGGCTGCTAGACCTAGACATAGTAGATGAAAGAATACTAGCGGCTCAGATGAGGATGGTGAACTACAAGCAGAGGACCAAAGCCTACCATGACAAAAGGGTCAACAAAAGAGTATTCCAAGTTAGTGATTGGGTAATTAGAAAAATTGAAGGTACTGGCAGAAAGGCAGAACATATCCCCATATTGGGAAGGCCCCTACATCATCACTCAAGTTATCAGAGAAGGGACCTACAAAATGAAGACCCCAGATGGACAATAGCTGAAATATTCGTGGCATTCTGATAATCTACGGAAATACTATCATTATTTTATAATTCAATCTGATGTAATAAATTAGTACTTGTTAGTCTTTTTCCTTTTAAGTAAGATAGGATTGCAGTTTGATGTAATTAGTTTCAGTTAATGAAGATTCAATTTTCATCAAGCAAATGACTAGCAAATCAACTCTGAATGACGAGGAGCCGCTTCCTCGGCATCCATTTTAGTTAATGAAGATTCAATTTTCATCAAGCAAATGACTAGCAAATCAACTCTGAATGACGAGGAGCCGCTTTCTCGGCATTTAAAAAGACTAAAAAAATTGCCTAACGCCTATGACCGAACGACCTTCCTCGACATAGAGAGGTGAAACATCAAAAAATTGTCTAAGACCTATTATCGAACGACCTTCCTCGGCATAGAGAGGTGAAACATCAAAAAATTGTCTAAGACCTATGACCAAATGACCTTCCTCAGCATAGAGAGGTGAAACATCAAAAAACTGCCTAAAACCTATGACCGAACGACCTTCCTCGGCATAAAGAGGTAAAACATCAAAAAATTGTCTAATACTTATTATCGAATGACCCTCCTCGGCATAAAAGAAGCCCTCAAAAGTAACCCGGGTGTAATGCCGAGCAACCTTCCTCGGCTTAATGAGTAAACTTGCAAGTTACCTAAGTGTTTAGACCGAACGAACTTCCTCGGTTTAAGAACTAAATACAAATGACGAGGAGATCCTCCTCGACTTCTCAAGAAAGTTGGGTACTTCAACAAAGTGTTCAACATTTAAATCATCAAAACATTCAACAAATCAATAAAGGCAGTTCAAATAAGTGCAATGAAATAAATACAAGACAAGTGATTGAAGGAATTCCATTATATTGATAAAAAAAAGTTGAATTACATGGATGCCCTATTACATTAACAAAAAATTATAGCAAAATAAAGCAGAGAGGCCTTCAATCTTGGTCATCACCCCTGAAAAGATCATCTTGTTCAATAGTAGCATCTGGGATGATGACTTGTTCAGTTTGAGCTTCCTTGTCTTGCTCCTCCTCGGCATCCTCCTCCTCATCTTGAATCTTCTCTATCAAAACGTTGATGTTTTGAGGATCAACTGGGGGGACCCACGCAACTCGGCCCTCCCTAGAATCTTGGGCGGCAATCACTTTGAGCGCGTTTACAAAATAAGGCACGAGATAGTGCCCCGACCGGGCAAGGTGGTCATATGCATCTTGGCAGACAAGTCGAGCTAGCATGCTAACATCGGGGTTCAAGGATGGATCTACCAAGGCCCTTCTGGCTAGATGAAGATAGCCATCAGAGTACATGGTAGCCGTCTTGTCGGCCAAAGCTTGCTTGAAGGCCGAACTAGCCTTGTACTGAGAAATAGCTTCAGCAATCTGAGAAGGCAAGCTAGCCTCCAACTGCTTATAAAGGGCATCAGCTTCCTTGGTATTTGCTTTAAGCTCATCTATGAGCTTCCCAATTTCAGCCTGCCCAACCTTGTGGCTTCCTTGGCCTTAGCTTGAGCCGCCTTGACCTCCCTTTCTGCTCTCTCGGCCTCTGCCTTGGCCACCTTCTGCTTATCAACCTCCTTCCTTAATGACTTGAGCAACTCCACCGCCTTGGCCAGGTCGGCCTTATTCTTTTCAATCTGGCGATCAAGCTTTAGCTCCAAGTCATCATCGGCCTTGCTCCTGATGGCCTCATAGGCAGTCACAGTTGCAAGCTACACAGACAAAGAAAAATATCAGCAAACAAATTACAAGTATTAAGAAAACCGAGAAAGGCAAAATAAAGGACGAGAAGGTTTACCTCGCTAAGAAGGAATCCCTTCCTATTATCCAAGTGCTCCCTGCTCATCTTGGTGTCAATAAAATGATCGAGCAAGTCAGCACAATGAACGACAGGCCGACCTAGCCTGAGCTTGGGGTCCTTCCTGGCCAGCACATCAAGCCCCTTGATGGTGGGGTAAATCGTCAACTCCTTAGCCACCTGCTCGGCTTCAGTATACGTTTTCACGTGCCGAGCAGTGACCTCCTCGAAGGAATATTCAACAACAATTATCTTGGAGGGAGGCTCATCCAGCACAGTCTCCACCCTTTGCCGCTTTTGGGCAGGGGTTCTCTCACTGGCACCAGCCTCCTCGGTCTCAACTAGATCGGCATTCCTCGGGGCCTCCTCAATTTTAAGAGCCAGAACTTAGAAGCTATGCATCTCTTCAACATGGGCCTCTTTCCCGTCAGAGGTAGCAGCACCCCCCACCGGCTTCAAGGGCAGAGCCCCAGCATCCTTGGTGGACAAGACAACTTGACGAGCAATGGCATTGTCTCTTCTTTTGTTTCTTTCCGAGGACCGAGATGTCCTTCTCTTCAACTTCACTAGAGCTTGGGGATCAAGAATTTCTTTCTCCATTTTTTTGATTTGCTCCTCAGTTAAATCTGCAAAAGCCGAGAAAGGACAGTTAATAAAATAACGAGGAAGGACAAATAGCAAAACAAATTTCTACAAGTATGGAGACGAGGAGAAGAAATTTACAGCCGACGACGTCATCCTCGGCGAGGCATTTATCATTGTGCAACTTGCAAATATTGCACTCATCGTGGAAAACCAGACCGGGGTCCACCCTCAATATGGAAATCTATTTCCCCTTACGACTGAGGCGAGGGGCACCAAACCAGCCAAGGGCCCTGGCATGATGCCGGCCTGAACATAATACCTCTGGTCGGTCTCCAGACTTGACCAACACAGAGTTCCCACCTCGACAAACTGCCCCAACCTCTCAATCAACTGGTCGCTCCACTCCAACCTCCACATCTGCTTGGGCACATCGGGGTACTTCGAGGGAGCAGCAAACTCCCAACCTTGTCGGCTTTCTACCCTAATGACGTGGTTGTTTCACCCTGACACTTTGCTAGACACAGGGTAGATGAGTTTGGGTTTATTAGGGTTACTCCTTATCACCAATATCCTCGTATCCTCCTTATAGCTAACAGTAAAGAAATGGTGGAACAAAGACTGACAAGGCTCAAAACCTAAGCTACGACATAACACAATGAAGTCGGTGAGGAACCTCATGGCATTGACACCTAGCATAGCCGGGATGGCTTGCATATTCTCGAGAAACTCACATATAAATGGGTCTAAGGGAATACGGAGGCCAAGCTGGAATTACTTATAGAAAAAGTGGACGTAATTGAAGGAGTACATGAAATCCTCCATTGCCTTCTCATTTTTTACGGGGGCACCGGGAAGGTATCTAAGTCGGTACTCATCCCTGACATCCCGTACTTAGAGTGTACCTCCTCTAACATGGGCTTCCCGGTCGGACCTCCCTCGTCCTCTCTCTCGGCCTCCAGAATGGGCTCCCTCAACAGAGGCATCCACGATCCTCCCATAAGTTGAGGGACCAGTAGAACGAGCAATATTACTTCCTCTTCCCGTCATGGCTACACAAACAAAAGAACAAGGATCAATATTTGGCCAAGGCAAATGGAAGGACGAGGAAGAGTATCCCTCCTCATCCTATTTATTAAAACCGAGGAGGGATTCTTACCCAACAACGGAGGGCGCTCCAAATGGTCATACTTCAAGTAATATAAGTTGATATGGTCAAGGATCTCAGTCCAACCGTGGAACAACACGACGTTTGGGGCAACATCAAGTCGGTCAATCCTAAACCGACTAGGATACCGCACGTCGGTCCTATGAGATTGGTACCTCGTCAATATCTCCCTAATTTCATTAAGACTTAGCATCATCCATGGACCATCAATCCTTTGCTAGATCCTAAGGTTTTGGGTGTGGTAGCAGTACAAAGCATTTGGGTTACTGTAAGTACGCCAATCCAATTTGCGACCCTTTTAGGTGCATTTTAATGTGATAAAATTGCATTAAGGGGCATTTTGATAAATTCCCGGTCTATTCCGAGACTTTCGTAAACATTCCATAAGTTTCTCGCGAAGGAAGTACCTTTTGGTACTTTGCTCGTGCTAAAGGACCTCCTGGGAATAAACCTTTTTGGACCTTTTGGGTATTATCTCAGAATATTCCAGAAACTGGTTTTGGCGCCAAAAGCAGTTGGTGACACCTTGTGTCACGCGACAAGTCGAGGCTTGGAAAATGGATACAGAAGGTCGTGCGACACACCTTGTCCATCAACTGCAGCCTATAAATAAGACCCTTCCCCTCTCAAAAATGGGTCCCAACTTCACACACTGTTACTCTGCCAAAATTGCAACGTAACACACACACTAAACATACACCTCTCTCTCTCTCATCCCAAACCTACCTCCAATTCCCCCCAATTCAACCCACTTACTCCATCACCTCTTAGATCCACCTTCCACCAATCCTCTCAAGCTCACCAGGACCAGAAGCAGCTACTGAAGGATTTTGTACCTAACTTGGTACAGAATTCATGGAATCAACAAGGGTAACACTCTCAATCCCCTTCTCCCTTTCTCTCCTACCTTGCTACTTTGATAATTTCATTGTTCTATCTTCCTTGTATTCAGTAATCAGACTCCATCCGTCTTGATTACTGAATCCCAATCGCAATCTCTCTGTTTAACATAGTTGATTTGTGTAATTGGATGCTCTTGGTTTGATTGTTGTGGAAGTTGGTGTTTAGATCCAAGGGAGTGTGGATCTATCCATATTCACACTCCCTGGGTCAAATTGTTGTTAATTCATTCATTCCAAAGTTAACCTGTATGTATAGCTAGATCTGAGTTGGTTGTTTGCTCTTCTGTGATCAAGCTGTGAGGTATCTGCATATGGACATCCTGTGTCACGCGACACATCGTGTTTGGTTGATCCTGTGTCACGCGACACCTTCAGCCATTCATGTCATGTGTCACGCGACACTCTATTCCTGTTTGCAGAAACCATTTTCCTCTTGTAATCTGTTCTGATTCGTTGTATCTGGGATGTGGCCTCCCTGAATAAATGGTTCACAAGTTGTAAGTTTCAATGTTTAAAATCAATAAAATTCATGTTTACTACACTTGTTTATCATCAATGCTTGCACACACTTATGGATTAATTGGATGTTTAGTTAGAAAGACTCGTCTACGGATGAGGCGTGTTGGGTGAACTCTCGGTTCTTCCCAACACGTAACATGACCCCCGGACCCATTTTCTCTCAAGGTTTTTCAAAGTGTACCTCTAAAACATGGCGTGGCGACTCCTTTTCTTTTTTCATCATTGGAAAACAAAATTTCGGGCGAGCGCACATTCAGTGGCGACTTCGCTGGAGACATACACTTTTGAAAACCTGTTTTTCAAAATTAAGAGGGTCAAGCTTTCATTCAATTGAACATCTAACATATCCATCTTTATGTGCATCATTGATGATCTCTTGTAGTACATGCATTTTGTTGCATTTTGAGACTTGTGAGCCTTGTACCTCTTGTGGCCATTTTTGTTGTGCTTTTGTTATTGTGCTTTGTCCCTTGCCACGGAGAGGCAGGGGCTGATTTCATTTTTGCAGGGTTCTGGTTTAGTGACCACTCTAGTCGTGCGACAGTTCTGTTCCTGGCTGTCCTGTGTCACGCGACAGGATTGGTCATTGAACAGTTATCTCAGGTGCTGGTTTGAGGGCAGTCCCTTGAATAAAAAATGTGGCTCAGTTGATTGCTGTTTTCCCTTGTTCCCTGTGAGAGTGTGTGTGTTGTATTTATTTTCCTTTTTTTTTAAAAAAAAAGATCTTGTTTTTCATAAATAAAAGAATATAGTCATCTGCACACTACACCATGTAGATCTAGAACCCTCGGGTGCGATTGACGGCATCGCGGACGGTGATAATATTTGCCTACGCTTGAGCACCTAATGTCAAACCCATCCTCCTAGTGCGTTATAGGTGGCGCCACACTTAAAGCTTACCCACGGTTGGTTTTGATATACAACGTTTTTAAAACACACTAAAATGAAGTGTTTTTTGAAATTTACAATAGGTCCTTATACCTTTCCCAAAACCTTACACCTTGTGGGCATGTTGCCAATGTAACATGGTTTCACGTGAGGACATGTCACTCCCGTGGCGTGTTCTAACGAGAGATCATGTCACATTGTCACCGTGCACCGACGAGAGGTCATGCCTGATTTTTCTTTGAAATTCTTCGAGAATACCCGTTATGCTGCCCAAATTTCCCCAGAAATTTGGACCACCTCTCCGTTCCATACGGTGCCTAGGTCTTGTTTATGTATCATCACATATTATTAATTTCAATGCAAAGCATTTAGTGTGATTTGAATGTTGCGTCCTTAGGATTCCCCAAGGTGTAGTTTGCGTGAATAAAGGCTTATCCTTTCCCAACCGCATTTAGGATTTAAAACACCGATTTATACTTGAAGATAAATAAATTGTTTGCGCGAATCCGTCCCTATTGTCCTTTCCCTCACCCGTATTTCCTCAAAGTCTTCTCCCTTCACTACCTTATAAACCCGTATCTACCCATGCAGCTACGGCGAGTTGGATCCGCTCATCTGTTCCGGGAGCTCGTTTGGTCCGTGTTGTTGAAGAAGTTCAAACAATTTCTGAGACTTTAGTCAGTGCAGAATCAGATATGGCCGGGAATGGAGATGTGTTTGCTGCTCGCCCGCCTGGAGGTTCGGGCCGGTGGGTCAATCGTGTTTGAACGATACGTCCTGGCAGAGGAGTTGAGAATAACTTTGGAAGTTGCTTTGGCCAGGGAGCGTGAAGCCCACTTGTTGGCTCAGAATGCCAAGGCCCGAGAGGAGGAAGCCCATACCCTCTTTGTCGAGGCTATGAGATCCAGGGGAATCGCAATACTCCACCGAGAGGATGGTTCTTACGAGGAAATTACTGAAGACAGCAACAACGGGATCGGATCTGCTTCTCCTGTCCAACCTGCTCAACCCAGCTACCATGCTATGCCCCCTCCCGTGAGTTATGCTCCGTGCCCTAATCAAATGCCGTCTCCAGGAATGATTGTGAATGCCTAAGGAAGGTTTCCTCCCCCAACCTCTCAAGTGCTTAACCAAGTTGCTCAGCAGGGTCTCAGCAAAAGTAGTGGCCAACCATCGAACTTCTTCGATCTGACTTCCTTTCCAGCTCCCAATGCCCCAGTGCCGCAGCTCGCACGGATCCCGGGCCCAAGGAAACTACTCCCAACCCCAGCTCAAAGATGTACCCCGACAGCGCAAGATGGTCGGGCCTAATTTGCAATGTAACGGTCCACAAGCATCGTCTCGTCAGAAGCGATTTGTCAGACGCATTCCGCAATATCCTCGCCTCGCCCAAGGCAACGTCCTCACCCGCAGCTTGTTCTCCTCTCACCCAAAGACTCGTATGGTTCCACCCCGTATTCAGCCTCCTTGCATTAGTACCGGATTTTCTACCCATGGTCGGCTCGGTGGTCAATCGGTGCGCTTTGGTCCCCGTAATCCAAGTGTTCAGTTTAATGGCTACGACATGTACGGGAATAGGATTCCTAGCTCGCCGCTTTATTGGATAGCAATATCGCATCCCCAAGCACTTTTGGTCTTCCCTCGGCCGCTTTACCCATCGATCCGCTCCAGAGTTCCCAAAGGCTGCCTTCAACAGCTGGCTCCCGCTATTCCTCAAATCCCGGAATAACCCTGAGGTGACAGCTTTATTGAGGAAAATGCAACAGCAAATTGATAGATTGACTGTGGGTTCTAGTGGCCTCAAGGTGGTTGACCCGGCTCAAGTAACGCCTCTTCCCCATAAGTTCAAGATGCCAAAGATGGATTTTGATGGTACGGCCTGCCCAAAGACTCATGTGGATACCTATGTCATGACAATGGGGGCGATGGGGTGCACGCCCGAGTTTATGGCTTCTCATTTTCATCTAACTTTGAAGGGTCCGACGCTCACTTGGTTTTTGGCTCTCAAGCAAGAATGCCGCTCCACCTGGAGCCAAATCACCGAGACTTTCTTGGAGAAGTACCGGGGCAACCTAGAGTGGCGTACTACCCGAGACGATCTAGTGGGTACCATTCAGAAAAATGATGAATCGATCACGGAGTTTTATAAAAGGTGGAATGCCAAACTCAACGAGCTATCAGAGCTAATCCCCCTTCAAGATCAGAAAGATATTTTCCTGTCATGCGTGAAGCCTGTGTTAAGAGAAGCCATTGGAAAGGGTTGGTATCCAGACTTAAGGGAAATGGTTGGTATGGGCGCGCGAAGCGAGAACAGGCTGTTTAATCTCACCCCAAATGCAAATGCCAGCGGTAATAGCGAAAGTGGAGGATTCCGGTACCGGGCACCTAACCCAGTTTCTGCGATGGCACCAAAGGGAAGAGAAATGGTCAAGGATAACAGCATCAACAACCTGCAAAGAGGAGGTGGAAATGTATAAAATACAGTGAGATTCCAACCCAGGCCGCAGCCAAGGTTTAATGACTTGGGCATGTCTACCGAAGAAGTCTTCAACGGCCTGCTTCGGACCGGCATGATTAAGCCGCTGGAAAATTACAGCCCTGTTCGTCCTAATCCCAATCTTGATGCCAGTAAGTATTGCCGATTCCATCAGTTCCCGGGGCACACCACAAACACTTGCGTAACCCTCAAGAAGATCATCCAAGGCCTTGTGGATGAAAAGAAGATCGAAAAATCTCCTCGCCCCAACGTCGTCAGCAACCCTCTGCCCAGTAACAATGTGAACCTCATTGATTTCGGTCAAGATTATTTTGTGAATGTAATAGAGTTTGGAGAGTCTGTAAATGGAAATGCTAGTGGTGATTGTAATGAACTCATGACTGATGTAAATCCTTGTTCCAATGAAATGAAAGACAACTTTTGCTACGTCTTGTATTTGATGATTTATATGATTTGAATAATGCTGTTGAGTACGATGAATATGAAGAGAGTTTGGTTGTCAACGCTATATCCTCTATAGTTCCCAGAGAGTCCCCAATCTCTTTAGAGGAACTCAGGATAGCAGCTAATTTGGAGGCGCCATTATCCGTGAATGAGATAAGACAGGCAGCGTGGCCATACAACACTCGCCCTGCTCCTCTTACACTAGCTGAACTCAAAGAGGCTAGCCAAAATTTTGTGGTTGAAGATCATCAAGAGGTTAATTTTCTAACCCGGTCGGGAAGAATGTTGGGAATGGATAGTGCTGATCCATTCGGGAAAGGCAAAGGAGTTGCGGTCTCGAATCCCCAGATATATCGAGATCTCTACAAGTCAGCAGGAAATGAAGAAATCCAAGAAGACACGATTTTGACGCAATTGAAGAGAACCCAGGCTGATATCTCTTTATGGTCCCTGCTTACATCCTCCTACCCCCACAAACTAAAGTTAGAAGAGGCTCTTTCTAAAACCAAGGTGTCTGTCAACGTCACTCCAGATGAGGCCTGCCAACTGATCGGGACAACCCAGTATGGGAACATCATCACCTTTACAAACCTTGATCTGCCTACTTACGGTTCAAAGCATAATGAGTCTCTACACATCACTGTGCCCTTAGAGGGGCGTCGAATCCCCCATGTGTTGGTGGACAATGGGTAGGCCATGAACGTGCTTCCTGCCAAGATGATGAGCATGCTAGAGATTGATGCACAGAGCCTTAAGCCATCCAGCCAGACCATAAAGGCCTACGATTCGACATCCAGAGCAGTGTTGGGGATAGTCTCTTTGAATCTGTCATTTGGGAGTAAGGAGATGGCAGTAGAGTTCCAAGTTATCGACATTCCTGTCACGTTCTCGGTGTTATTGGGTAGACCGTGGATACATGAGATCGGAGCGGTAGCCTCCACCCTCCACCAGTGTTTGAAGTTTGTGCAAGATGGAGTGTTGACAACTATTTATGGGGATAGCATCACTATTGGGGAAACCAGCACCAATACCATGTCAGTGATGGAAATCAAGCTTGACCAAGAGAGCCTGATGCTCAGTGGTTTCACGATCGAAAAGCCTAAAGGGCAGGTCTGCACTATCGATTTAACAATTTCCTCGGACAAGATTCCTCCCGTGCTAAAATGATGAGAGGCATGAGCTACATCCCTGGCCTGAGGCTAGGGAAGCGTCAACAAGGACCATGTAAGCTTGAGATGCCAGAACCTAAGAGAAACTGACGAGGCCTAGGATACGTTGTGACTGGAGAGGACAAAGCGTATGATATGGCCAAAGCGCTCAAAGAAAGGATGACCCTAGCTGCTGGCAAGAGATACAAAAGGCCTGAGGTGCGCCCTTATAGCTGGTCTCTGAACAAGCACTTTGTCAAGGAGGATGGGGAAATGTTCATTTGCCCGAAACCGAAGCTGAGTCCAGTGGAAGAAAGGATGAGAACAATTCGAAGGTTTGCCAACAGTCATAACCCAGTGAAGGAAATGCTCGTCAGTATGCCCAGAAGGCCAGGTGTCACTGCTACATATGAGAACAACTACCATTTTTGGGGGCCTGATTATGTCAACCAGTTTGAGAAGCTTGCCTTAGACGAGCCTGTGATACACAAGATCCGCAGTGCTGACCCTGTAGACGTGGATGGTGACTTGATAAATCTATTCGGAGATCAGGGGCTGTCAGAGCCTGAAAGCGGCATGCATACAGAGGATATACCTGTAGAAGGGTTTGTTATTGCTGAAGATCCCAGAGATTTGATTGACTTTTCCTCTGATAACGAGGTAGTGACCATGTTGGAATTTGAGAAGGAACCAGTTGTGGATCTGAACAGTTTAGAGACCGTTGCAGAAAGGCCGTTGCAGAACTGGACTTCATTTTAAGGACCGGTCGCTGACAGGGAGACTATGATCAAGAAGCTTGGGCTCAAGCCTCGTCCCAGTCCTTCTGTGTCTAAGTTTGTCCCCCGTGTCTTGAGTCATTCCCCGGAATCCCTTGTAATTGAGTTCGAGTCCTCTGATCGGTCTGACGTCCTCACGACGGAAGACCGTCGTCGTGTTATAGACATTGTTTTCCCATTCGCTCTGAATAAAATGGTCGATCTTTCTGAGTATCCCGTGATTGCAAATCTAACAATTGAATGCTTAACCAAGAATAATCATCAAGATTTAAAAATAATTAAGCCGGATTCAATTGAAGATAATGCAGACTTAATAGATGAACAAATTTTAGAAAATAATTCAAAGCAGGTTTGCGAGCAAAAGGAAAGTCGGGCCCAAGCTGCCGACGAGATATTGACAACGGTGAACCTGGGAACAACTGAAGAACCCAAAGAAACGCAAATTGGTAGCTTCTTCTTCGGAGTTGAACGGGATGCCCTGATCAAGCTGCTTAAAGAGTTTGTAGAATTCTTTGCCTGGTCCTACAAAGACATGCCCGGGTTGGATACATCTATTGTAGAGCACCGGATACCCCTGGATCCAGAGATCAAGCCAATCAAGCAGAAATTGAGGCGGATCAAGCCCGAGTGGTCCTTACAGGTCAAGGAAGAGATTGAGAAACTCCTACGGGTGGGCTTTATCAAGGTGATCGAATATCCGACTTGGCTGGCAAACATCGTAACGGTCACAAAAGCAAATGGAAAGGTACGGGTTTGCGTAGACTTCCGGGATCTCAACAAGGCTAGTCCCAAGGATGACTTCCCCTTGCCCAACATTGACATGCTGGTAGATGCAACAGCGAACTATGAGGTCAAATCCTTCATCGACGGCTTTGCAGGCTACAATCAGATTAAAATGGCCAAGGAAGATCAGGACAAGACAGCATTTACCACTCCTTGGGGCACTTATTGCTACACAGTTATGCCATTCGGGCTGAAGAATGCTGGGGCTACCTACCAGAGGGCCGTCACTACCCTGTTCCCAACATGATCCATAAGGAGATTGAAGTGTATGTTGACGATATGATTATCCATTCGAAGGGGTCAGATGGACAGCATTTCATTGATCTGAAGAAGTTCTTCAACAGACTTCGGGAGCATTCCATGAGACTAAATCCAGCCAAGTGCACCTTTGGGGTTATTCGCGGTAAAGTCCTGGGCTATATGGTCACAGAGCGCGAGTAGATCCCAGAAAGGTCAAGGCAATTGTTGAAATGAATCCGCCCAGAACTATCTCCGAGGTAAAGGGTTTCATGGGCCGCCTACAGTACATCAGCCGATTTGTCAACCAGCTGACCTCCATGTGTGAACCAATCTTTAAGCTGCTGAAGAAGAATCAGGAGGTGATTTGGAACGAGGAATGCCAGCTAGCTTTTGAGAGAATCAAAGCTTATCTTGTTAATCCTCCCATTCTTTGTCCACCTCATGGAAGCAAACCCCTACTTCTATACTTGACGGTCACAGACACAGCCATCGGGGCCATGCTAGCACAAGAGAAGAAGGATTCCAAAGTCAAAAATGCCATCTATTTTGTCAGCCGCAAATTCCAAGGTAGAGAATTGAATTACTACGCCCTAGAGAAGACATGTGCAACTCTGGTTTGGGTGGTCGGAAAGCTAAAACACTATATTGTATCCCACACAGTACATCTGGTCTCTAAAATGGACCCGATTAAGTACCTGTTTCAGGGTGACAGAGGCAATATTTCCACCAGACTGGCAAAATGGACCTTCTTCCTAGCTGAATTTGATATTAAATATGTGATCCGGAAATCAATCAAAGGACAAAGCTTTGCGTATCGGTTGGCCGACTCTCCCAAAGACGTAAGCCCGAGGACCAGATCTCCAGTTTCCAGATGAGGGGATTTTTGTCATAGAAAGTGGCAACCGGTGGCATCTATTCTTTGACGATGCAGCGAACAAAGGAGGTAACGGCATCGGGATGGTATTAGTAGACCCGAACGACATGCATACCCCCATAGCTATCAAGCTAAACTTCTTGGTTACCAACAATTCAGTCGAATATGAAGCTTGCATAGCCGGTCTTGAGGCTGCCCTTGAACGGAATGTGGATGAGTTGGAAGTGTTTGGGGACTCCCAGCTGATAATTAATAAAGCACCAACAGATGGAAAACTACAGACCCATGTCTCCAGAGGTATCATGCTTATATTGCAGAGCTCGTCGGCCAGTTCAAGGAAGTGTCATTCCAATTCCTGCCACGAGATAAGAACAGATTTACTGATGCACTAGCTACTCTAGCTTCTTTGGTAGAAATTCCAGAAGGAAAGTCAATCAGGCCATTCATGGTCAGAAGGCGAGAAAATCCGGCATACTGTTGTGAGATAGAGATCGAAACCGTCGACGAGCCGTGGTACAACCAGATCTTCCAGTACCTCAAGCACGGTGAAGCGTCCTTCCCTGTCGATAAAGAAGGATACCTAAAAGGTATTCATGCCAAGAGCTTGCAAGCTCTAAAAAGGCTATCGGCTCAGTACGTCATACTTGGCAATGAGTTATGGAAGAAAAGAGAAGGTTGCCCACTCCTGCTCTGTATCAGCAAAGAAAAAGCTCAGAGAGTAATGGAAGATGTTCACAATGGCGCCTGCGGACCTCACATGAACGCTCGATCCCTCATGCACAGCATTATCAGACTGGGTTACTTCTGGATCACAATGGAGACTGATTGCATCCAGTTTGTACGGACTTGTGATAAATGTCAGCGGTTCTCCAACCTAAACCACATCCCTCCTCATGATCTATATTGTATGACAACTCCTTGGTCCTTTGTAACGTGGGGAATCGATGTCATTGGGAAGATAACTCCATCCGGGAGCAATGGACATTCATTTGTTTTGGTCGCGGCAGATTACTTCACAAAGTGGGTGGAAGCTGCGTCCTACAAAGCGCTTACAGCTAAGAAAGTTGCTCACTTCATAAAGGAACAAATTTTCTGCCGCTATGGAGTCCCAAATGAGATCATTTCTGACAACAGAACCCATTTTGAAGGAGAAACCGATCGGCTGCTCACTGAATATAGGGTCAAGCGCCATGAGTCTTCGCCATACAAGCCCCAGACGAACAGTGTTGTTGAGGCTGCCAATAAGAACCTTGAGAGAATCATAAAGAAGATGGCAGAGCGAGGACGGGACTGGCCGGAGAAACTGCACTTAGCATTGTGGGGCTACCGCACTTCAATTCGGACCACTACAGGTGCAACTCCATATGCTTTGACCTACGGAATGGAGGCCGTCATGCCCATTGAGCTAGAGATTCCATCCCTCAGGGTTTTGCTCGAGAATGAAGTAAATGAGATTGAATGGCTCCAAAGTTGATATAATGAATTGGCACTGTTGGACGAACACAGATTAAAGGCCATGGAGCATAACCGGGCATATCAAAAGAGAATGGCCCGTGCTTTTGACAAAAGAGTGAAGCCCAGGAATATCAAGGTTGGTGATCTGGTCCTCAAGATGAAACCCTCGAATCAGAACAGTGCATTGGGCAAATGGGCACCTGTCTGGGTCGGACCTTTTCTAGTGATGAAAATATTCTCCGGAGGAGCCATGCAGCTGACAGATTTGGACGGCAACCCGTTCCTGCACCCCGTCAACGGCGACAAGTTGAGGCGGTATTATGTTTGATCGAGTCTTCCCCTCTGTAAAAAAAAAGAAAAAAAAAGAATAGAAAAGAAATTAAAAAAAAGAGAAGAAATGAAAATAAAGGCGCAATAAAATTGTCCCAGATGAGACTGAAAACCTCTCAAAAGGCAGTCCATGCAAAAATAAGGGACGCGCCCGGTGCTAAAAGAATATACCCAGCTAGGCTGAAAACCCTAAAAATGGGAGGCCTAGGTAGAAAACAGGGTTGCACCATGTCTCCCTTCTATCTTCCCCTTTCTTAAACACAAAAGTTAATTGAGTCGAACTACGGAGACCAGAGTCCCTTAGTTCTCTTTATAAAAGGGGAACGTAGGCAACCACTTGTGGTTCGGTCTAAAATGCTGCAAAATCTCAAAATCTTGCCAAAATGTGTTTTGATTACAGTTCCAAGGCTTTTCAAAGATTCATTTTAAGTTAATATTCTTTTTGATGAGTTCAAGCACGGCCTGCTATTGACTCATATAACCTGCTGCGAATAAAAGGCAATAAAATTTCAAAATGCTAACATCTATTTTGTCTGCATTAAGTAATCAAGGGATACTCATGTTCCATACAATAAATCTCTTCCCCAAAACACAAGCAAAAGAGTCCCCTATCTCTCAGAAAAAGTGTCTAGAAGCTCGTTCCCGCTCCCGAACTCGCACCTCTGTCCTTCCTTTTCCTCGGTCCCCGGGAGGTCCTTGGCCTAGAAATGTCGAATAAGTCGGTTTGAGCCCGTCCCAGCTCAGGTATAGCGCATGCCGGTGGTTCGATCAGACCAGTCTCCCTCAAAGCTGCCCTAGCGACCCTCTCTTGTCTCAAGGCCTCTCTGCGAGCCATCACCCCTGGATCATCCCTCAGAGCAGCTCTCCGGATCTCTTGCCTCCGATAATCCTCAGTAACATCGCCGGTAACATTATCTGGGTTCCCCTGGGCCTCTGTATCCCTGAAAGACCGGCTGGTCGGGCAGTTTGCTCCCAAGTATTCCCGACGGCGAGCCTTTATGGCCAAGTGCACAGGACCCTGCTGTTCCTCATACCAGATCAAATACTCCATGGTTAAGAACATAATCCCTCTGGACTGCCGAAGAAGTGTCCATGTGGGAAAGAAACCCTCCAGAAAGGATCTGCTGAAAAGCTGCATAGTCTGGGATTCGGTCATGGCCAGCGAAACAGCATCAGTCGTCAGCCTCTCCCTCAAAGCCCGGACAATCTGCTGAGGGTACCCATACTGCCTGCTCACCAATGACGGGATGCAGAATGCAGACACATGCAAGCCTGGCAGCCTGACTACCACTGACCCATCCTGAATGTCTCTCATGGTTTGTAGCCCCCATGCTGGAATCCAAAAGCTCAGATCGGCAGTCCCGTACCGTGTCAACCTCATCTGCCAGCTGTCAGCGGCCGCGTCTCTCAGCAGCCTACGTGGCCTGGTCGGCCAAGGCATCGCCGTCCGACCCTCTGGTAATGGCCCGATCAAGCGCAATCGCTTAGAAATCCACAAAGATAATAAAGTGGGGCTGCCTGTACCCATGAAATCTGACCCTCCTACTAGCCTATCAATACTGTGGTAGGTCTCAGCCAGTAACAATGTGTAAGTGCTCCAATTTGAGCTCGTTAGCATTTTCGTTAGAAAATTAACGAAAGTTATAACATTACTAGCATACCTAACTTTTCTAACAAAGTAAGGATAAAATGGGCATTGCCACTTTAAGTTAAACCAAGAAAAGAATCTCAAAAAGCAAAAGAAATTAGAAAAATCCGAATTAAGAAAGTTGAAAAACAGCTTCAGTTTGAATTTTAAAAAGATTATTCTTCCTGTCCAAAAGCCAGCACTGTAGCAGATGAACAGTGCACGCGTCGATCCTTGTCCGCGCGGATACGTTTGATTCTCACAGTGTCCTATAAATTGAACCCTCCTCTCTCAGTTTACACAAGACATTTTGATCACAGCAACGAAGTTCTGGCGAAATATAGAGAAAACGGTGGGAATCTCTAGATTGCCACCATTTTCTCTTGAATCTTTCCCAATCTCACTCCAAACACAAATCCAAACACCAAACCTTGATACTCCTCAAGCCAAACACCAAATCTTGATACTCCTCAAGTCAAATTCCAAGCCTAGGAAGATAGGGTGTCACCATTGGTAAAGCCCTCCTTCTCAAAACCCTAAAATTCTCTTTTGATTTCTTGATCATCTTGTTCTTCTTACTTTGACTTATTTTATGTCTAGTTTAACTTGAGTTTTGACCTAAGATGGTCATCTTGAAGTTCATCTTCATGAATGACCATCTCAAATGGTCCACATTTTAGATCTCTAGTTAATTCTTTCTCTTTGGTTTCATCTTTACAAAACCCCTTTCCCTTTGCAAAGGACATGTTTAAACCCCATAAATTCCCCAAGGATGACTTGAATATGATAACCACTTAAAAAAAAGTAGTGGTATCAAGTCTAGGGATGAAAATGGGGTGAACATAGATGCAAACCCCCCAAAAATCACATTTTCCCTCAAGAACATCTTGCTGTCCAGTAGCATTGTTCTGAGACCTCAGTCCATTTTCCTATTTTTTGGACCCAGTAAAACTTGGAATTGGGTGTTGACTACAAAATACTTTTTGTAGCCAACATCCAGATATTTCCAGACATATTTTTATTTTATTTTTTGAGTGAGTAAAACTCCTTTTTTCAATTTTTCTTTTAGAGGCCAGTTCATCAGCTTCTGGAAATCCAGATTTCACATCTGAGATTTCCAGAAGGTTTTGACCCCTCAAATTACTTCAAAAATGGAAAGTTCCTTTGCAGAAACCCTATTTAGGGTGTTTTAAGCAACTTTCATTCTCGGACTTTCCCCAGATTCTGAGGTTTTGAAGCCTTTAAGTCCATTTCAAAGTCAAGGGTCAACTGCCTTCTTTCATTCTGGCAGAATTGCTTTTCAAATCCAAAAATCTTTTGAGTGCCAAGACTCAATCCAAAAATCATAACAAAAATCTTGGGGATTGTTCAAAGTCTTATAAAGAGTTCCCTATTTTTGTTTTTCTCAGTTTCAACTCGTTTTGGTCAAAACACACACACACACACACACACACACAACAAAGGATTTCAAATGTTTGGAAGACTCGTTTTGCGAGGCGCGTCGGGTGCACACTAACGTCCTTCCCGACGCGTAACATGACCTCCGAACCTAAATCTCTGATCTCGGGCTTTTTTCAAAGTTTTGGCCCTCAAAATAAAAATGGCGTGGCGACTCCGTTTTGATTTTCACAAAAAAATCGGGTACATCACAGTGGCGACTCTGCTGGGGATAGGGATGAGCTTTTTCTAAAAAAAAAAATGATATTTGGTATATTGGTGGAAACCATTAAACTTCCCGTTATCGCCTCCTAACACGAGTCGGGGATAAATTGTGGTCTAACAATCCCACGTACCGGTATCATTATTTTCAAAAAAAAAAAAAGGAAAAGCTTTTGAGGGTCAAGCTTCCGTCTCAACATTTGAAAATCCTTTGCTTTGTGTGTGTTGATTTTTGCACAGTTTTCGTGTTTGTTTTTGGCCGCCTCGGAAAAGTCAAAATTTTGACTGTCGGAATAATGTCCCTAACTGTCGGAATTTTTGTGCTTATGTGCTTATGTGTTCATAAAATTTTCAAAAAAAAAATTTCAAAAAAAAATTCAAAAAAAAAAATCATGCATCATGCCTTTTTAAGACACATAAAAAAAAAATTTCTATTTTTCTCAGAAAAAGAAGATAGACTGCTTGCACACTACGCGCACGTGACCTTACACTGCACACTACGTCCCTAACCCGGGGAAATCCTTGTCGCGGTCCGTTTGGTCTTATTACGCCTCTCGGATGAGCACAGGACTACCCAAACATCCCATGGAGCCTCGTGTCGACCATGCACTTGTCCGTGACACACTTTGTCCGAGACCCGGTTGGTTTTTAGTAGTCGTGTGTCATGCCTGTACGTGTATAGACCTTTCCTTTCAAGCCTTTGTCGGCATACCGACTCAATATCTTTCGGGGACCCTAATCGGTCGAAGTTACGCCGGTTTTCCGCCGCGGACTTTGACCAAGATATTGACCGGCGCCTTGACTTCGGCTCGGCGGCACAAATTATACACGACTCCGGCATTGACCGAGTCATCAAGGATTAATGAATATTCCATGCCTAATTACGGCTTAAATGACGACAAGTCAAGATCAATTGTGGACGCTTATCAGTCCAAATCATGCCGACTTTTCGTCGAGCCCTCGGACATGATCTTGACTTTTGACGTCAGCTTTGTCCGTAATTTACATCGAATGCTCGTTAAGACTCGATTACCCGCCGGACTTTTAGGATCGTTTTCTTTCGGTCGGTGGGACCCGCTTGTCCTATAGGACCCTCGCCCGGGCATCCACCCGGGAGGTCGAAATACGGGTGGAATACGAGGGGCTTATAGACGTAGTGACGGGGCCCACCTGATCCGGGAATCGAGTAGTTCGCGAAAAAGAAGAGCAATCTTTTCCAACCGATTAGGTTAATAAAACATGTTTTAAGTAAACATGAACAAATAATCGCATGTTGCATGAGCCAAAAGCCCAAACACCTACCCTCCTTCCATTCCCGGACATCGAACCCTCGTGTCTTTCCCCATGACTCCGCACAAAGGTTGGTTTCGGGCACGGGTCACCGTTTAATCAGGTTGGGAAGAGTCAAGCGCATCATCGGCTTCACCGTCTTTTCCGACTCCGAATTTTAGAATGCGCATCAGCTGGTAACGATGGGGACAACGTCACTCCGCCTCCCGGGACTCCTCGGACGAGAACAACGGTGGAATCGGCTAGCCGAACGGATGAGAGTGCGCCGGGAAGCACGGTTGAACGGCCTTATGGAGGCTATCAAAAGCCATGGATTGGCCGCCGGTCTCAACCCGGATGGCACCTTCACTGTGGAAGAAGAGGAAGACCACAATCCCGCTCTTGAGTCAACCCGACTACTCCAGGATGCCACCACCGGCCTCCCACGGTACTACCACCCTAGCCCATGCTCCTCGATCCCTAGGTCGGCGGCTCCCCAGCTGGGACCACTTTGGATCCATGCGGCTGACGGGACGAGCCGGTTCGCAATGCCTCGGTGGGGACAAAGTCGATGCGGAATGCCTTCCCATGGTTGGGGATACCCCGGAATGCCACGGCAAATTGGGATCCCGCCTCGGTTTGGGACCAATCAATCCGGACTTTCGCAGCAACGGTTTGGAATGCCACCGCGGTTTGGTTCGGGGCAACGGTCGGGAGCCCCTCCTCGGAATGATGCTAGCTCGGTTGCTCCTCATACGGCTTCCGCAAACCCATTTCTCACTCGGGGTTCAACGGGTTACCAAGCCCCCATCTCCGTTTCATCGAGAATCACCGGGACCACGGTATCCTCTCGGTTATGCATCCTTGCCACAACCGGCCATGCAATTCAACAACCGGGGACGGCGGCCCGCACTTAAGCCTACTTATGGGCCTCACTCCGGAAATCCAAGCCATCTGGCTACCTCGAATCTGCCTCCATCTTCTCTGCCGATTGGAAGCCAACGGCAAGTCATTTGGGTTCTATCCCTTTGCCCAAGCTCCTACCTACACTCCCGGGGTAATTTGGGCCAAGGACGAGGTTTTCACCTATGCCGGAGTATGGTATTCCTTCCACCAATGCACCACCAACAGCTAGTCCTCTTCTGGCTCAAATATCGGCTCGGGAATTCCCGCTCCACCTTTGGATCCCCAATTGGCTTGGTTTATGGAGCAACACAAGGAAATGAAAGCACAGATTCTTGAATTGATCGCCAAAAAGAACCTTGCTCTTCGGCCTACGGATCCCGACTCGATTGTCCCCTGCCTCACAAGTTTGTGATGCCCACTCTGGAATTGTTTGACGGGAGTGCATGCCCTAAAACTCACTTGGACACCTATACTTTGGCAATGAAGGCTAAGGGATGCACAAACCGGCGGTTGGCCGATTACTTTAGTCTCTCTTTGAAGTCGGGGGCTTTGAAATGGTTTTTCCGATTGCGGCTGAAGCTAGGGCTACTTGGGAACAAATTACCGGTACTTTCACGAGATAAGTATAAAGCCAACTTGGAGTGGGAGACAAAGCAGAGTTGACACTGCAAACAACGATGCGGCGCCTAATGAGAATATTGGGGATTTCTATAAGAGATGGAACTTAAAGCTCGGTGAAATGGCCATTCCTCCCTCTGACGAGGAGCGAGTTAGACATCTTTCGGTCATGCTTGAAGCCGCATTTGAGAGCTTCCCTCGGCCACTTCCCCTACGGCGACTTGCGTGCAATGGTTAATTCGGGGCTAAGTTTGAAAAGGCTTACAATCAGCGGCCATTGCTGCACTGCCTACGGATATCGGGCTCCTCCCTCCAAAACTACTCTCACTTTCGCTAAAGGCAAAGAGGCGATCGGCTACGCGGGACAGGCGTAACAATGCCACTTCCTTTGTTCCCAAGAAGCTGATGCATCCAGGATCCGGCTCCAAGACTTGAGAAACTTTGGGATGCCTTTGAGTGATATCTTCAGAGGTTTGGTGAGAGAAGGTTTGCTCCGGCCTTTGGAAAATTATCGGCCTAGAAACCCCAACGCTCCTTTGGATACCTCCAAGCATTGTGCCTTTCATCGCATACCATGGGCACTGACGGATGATTGCGTCCCCTGAAAAAGGCCATCCAAGGGTTGATTGAGCAAGGGAGGTTAGAGATGCTGAAGGACCTAATACTATCAATAACCCGCTCCCTAACAACATGAGTGTCAACATGATCGAGTTTGGTGGTTCAAGCCTTGTGGGCACAATGGAGTTTGACTCGTCCCTTTGCAAGGTCAATGAACCGAGTCATCGCAGGCAATGAAGATGGTTGGATTGAGCAAAAAGTTGCCAAGGAAATCTGATGGAAAGGTGCTGCAATAGCTCCCGTCTCCCGGCGTCGAAGAATAGATGCATGGTTCAACGGCAAAGAGCGGCTAGGCCGGGGCTACCTATCTTTAAAATAGTCTTTTGAGTCAACCTTCGTAGGTTCTAGTACTTTTCTTTCACCTAAGTTCATTATGGACATTTGTCGTTGTATTCCATTTTGGACATAGTGGTTAAGTGTCTAATTTTTAATATAAGTCTTTTTGCTTTTCTTGCTAGACTCGATACATCACTTGCGCACCCACGTTACACTTAATTGAAATGGTTTTATCCAAAATGATCACTTGTGCTTTGCTCAACCACTAATTCTTCGAAAATGATTAATATTTAAACTAATCGGAGTGAGAAAATCAATTGATATCCTTCCCAAATTGGGGCTTACCAACTCCCCATCTTGCATCTCATATGCTCACATCCCTTCATCATCATCATCATCTCGTTGCTCGATGAATTTGCATGGATCTTTTCTCAGATAAAGCTTAAGCAAGCAATGAAGACTTAATCTCGTTTAGGTCATCCAGTAGGGATTGCGGTTGAAACCTTTCACCCATAGGAAAACCATTACCTCACCCTTACTAAACACTACCCTCTCATTTCAAGATCGGCGTGTTTTGAAACCCGGTTTAGCCATCATTTTTGCTCCATGCCGAGAGAAAGTCCAAGCGAGCAGAAGTTAGCTTCGAGAATCGGCGATGCGCAAATTATCTCAAGCCATGAAGGAAGG
Organism: Adenophora triphylla var. japonica; assembly: GCA_022495995.1. Lineage (NCBI taxonomy): Eukaryota > Viridiplantae > Streptophyta > Magnoliopsida > Asterales > Campanulaceae > Adenophora > Adenophora triphylla. The sequence continues at coordinate 284,055 of JAFEMH010000454.1, read as the reverse complement.
ACAAAGATAATCCTCAACTCCTCGGGAAGCTTTCCAAGTCAAAAAAAAAAAAAAAAAAAAACAAAAAAAAAAAAAAAAAAACAAAAAACAAAAAAAAAAAAAAAAACAAAAAAAAAAGAAGGATTTTAAAATCCTCACAATCTCGGATATAATTCCAAGCTCCTCGGGAAGCCTTCCAAAAAAAAAAAGAAGAAGAACTCAAAAGTCCCCGACATCTCAAGAAGCTCTCCAATGATCAAAAAGGAGCTGAATTCTCGTAAGATTGCAAAAAGTTGTCGGTAGCTCGGACTTCCTCTTATCATTACCTTAAACCAATCCCAAGCCATCCTCTCAATTTTAGAGGATACTCCCATCACCATTACCCTTGCCCTTGGCCAAGTCAAAATCGACCTCTCATTCTTGGAGGCAATCAATCTTCCTCGCCATAGATTTCCCAAACACATCCCCGCGAGCCAACCTCTCATCTTTAGAGGTTCGGTCGGTAAAAGGCCTAGCCGACCTCTCATCTCAAGAGGTCATAATCTCCCAAATCACCCGATAGCCGATCGAAGCCCGGAAACCCAACTACGGTCCCTCTGGGATAGCGGTTTCATTCTAATATCCTCGATGTCGGGATCAAATTAATGCTTCATTGCTTGCTTAAATTGGAATCTAATCCATTTTGGTTCAAAATTACCAATCAAAGATTGTGCAAATTCAACCCTTCCCTTCATGTGAGCATATTTCATTTCTCCTCACAAACACTTGCCGTGGATGTCCCACTGGGGCTTCGCATCCGTGTCTTTCATGGACACTCTAAGGGGATATGTTATTCAATCCTCCAAATCCTCAAAATCCCCAAAGGTCCTCAGACCCTCGAATTTCAACATTCATTCTCTTTTCATTCGGGATAGGCCCGAACTACGGCGACCTGAGCTCTTCATAATGGAGGGAACGTAGGCAACCAGAAATGGTCCGGTCGAAATCACAAACAAATCTCAAAAAAAAAAAAAATCCGGTCTCATCAAGGATCGTCCCTATACACTTTCCGCCCTTCCGAGCTTGATTCTCGATATCAGTTGGTTTTCTTTTTGTGATTAATCAAAATATTTGTTCATCTCAGATTTAGGGATTGAATAACCCGAACATTAACAAAGGGTTTTAAGCAGCTTTGTGATCATCACAGATAAGACAAGTTTTCAAGTGTCTCGACAAGTCTTCTCTTTCTACATCATAGGGAAATAGAGCCAAACACTGTCTTTTACGTCGGCGGGGGCTTCCATACACTTTTCCACACCTTGTGATGCTTATACTCTCTCAAAAGAGTCAAACCTAAAGCGAGTGTGTATACACAAAATCGGGATTCATTCCCACTTTTCGAAAGATGTGCCCCTGCACGTAAACATTTCTGAATCTTGTCCAGTGACTGGTTGACTAAGATTTGAAAAGATAGGTGCCCCCTCGGTCACATGATGACCCTGTCTGCAATAAGACTGCTCTGAATTTCTTCACGCTGGGGCTTGCTAAGCGGTTCTCCCAGGTTCTCCTGTAGCAGCTCTTCAAGCTGGGGCTTATATAGTCATCTTTGGGTCCACATTGGGTTCTTCACTACAAGATAGATTCGATCTTCATCAGATTATTCTCAGGATCGCTTTGCATTACCAATCAGATTGGGACTCTGCTAATTAGGTCAGAATCACAACGAGGTTATAAGATTAGGGCCTCGCCAAGTCACTGCTTCGAAATCTGGACTTTGCCAAGCTGGTCCTTTGGACCTGAATTTTATCAAGTCACAAGAAAGGTCTAGTCACATCAACAACTAGATTTTCAGTTCCAGAACTTGGTACATAGCAGCTTCCCGTAGCATCGGAATTTAAGATCTGGGTTTCTCCCTGCATTAGCAATTTCATCAAATCATTCTCCGGACAAGGTTTCGGCCAAAGTCACAGCTCACCCAAATGAAAGAAGCTTCACTCGTATCAACGTGCCCTAGAGTCTGCCAGCATCAGCTTCAAATGACCAAGAATGAGAGGGAAAATTTCAATCAAGACCCGGGATCCGAATCCAATCTCATCAAGATTGAGGTCCATGTGATATTGCTGACAAAACCTCACCAACAACCGCTGTTTAAATCGCGATCAAGGGTTCTCATCCTCCACTTGCTCAAAATCTGTTCCAAGCAGTCTCCATACCCATGCATCCCCACAAAAATCTCCCAAGGGCTCATGTAGCATGCACAAAATTTGAATCAATAGGAAAAATCCTAAGTGATTGAAGATCATAAATCATAATTTCCCTGCCAAAAGCTTAGGCTAAGTGCATCTTCGAAAGCAAGTAAATGCATCATCACAATCATTTTTGGCTCTAGGCATGCATCTGTCATCATGAATGTCATATATGCATCTTCCTCTTCACTAACGAATGCAGGAATTCAAACGTGAAATCAAATCCCCCTTTTCGGTAAGGATGATCTTCACCAAAGACGACCTCCAATGTCCACAAATGGATGAAGACAGCCTCCAGCACCTACAGTTTGGCAAAGACAAGCTCCGGCGTCTATAACTTTCTCAGGACAACCTCCAATGTCCACAAATGGATGAAAACAGCCCCCAATGAAGACCACCTCAGCTCTACAGGTTCAACCCGGTCGAGACGCCAAGTTCTCAAATACAAATCGGTCGAGACGCCAAGTTCTCAAATACAAATCGGTCCGGGACGCCAAGTTCTCGATACAAGTTCTGATTCGGTTACAGACGCCAAATACAAATCGGTCAGAGACGCCAAGTTCTCAAATACAGTACGGTCAGAGACGCCAAGTTCTCAAAATGCAAATCGGTCAAAGATACCAAGGTCTCAAATACAGTACGGTCAGAGACGCCAAATTCTCAAAATGAAAATCGGTCAGAGACGCCAAGTTCTCCAATACAAATCGGTCAGGGACGCCAAGTTCTCCAATACAAATCTCGGGGACGCCAAGTTCTCCAATACAAATCGGTCAAGGACGCCAAATTCTCAGAATGCAAATCAGTCAGAGACACCAAGTTCTCAAAAGCAAGAAGTCCCAATGTGAAGACAAGTTCAACAACTTCTACAAGGTTAACGATCACCAGCAAGATGCAGACTCAACCAAATTCCTCCTTCAGGTCAAAATGCCTCCAAACACAAAGAAATCGTCGCCGAAACCGTCCCACGAACGGCAACCCAACAACTCTTCATCAACATCAGCCGTAGCCTCAGTCCTTTCGGCAGCTACAGGTAAGCACAGCACAGGTATGAAAGCATATCTTAGTCAACTACTTTTCTAAAAGAACATTATCATCAAATCTTAGGGCGACTTCCCCAAAATAGTCAAACCATAGGGTGACTTCCCAAAAACAGTCAGATTACAGGGCGACTTCCCAAAAATAGTCAAACCATAGGGCGACTTCCCCAAAATAGTCAAACCATAGGGTGACTTCCCAAAAACATCAGTTACGGGCGACTTCCCAAAAATAGTCAAACCATAGGGCGACTTCCCCAAAATAGTCAAACCATAGGGTGACTTCCCAAAAACAGTCAGATTACAGGGCGACTTCCCAAAAATAGTCAAACCATAGGGCGACTTCCCAAAAATAGTCAAACCATAGGGTGACTTCCCAAAAATAGATCGACATTGGCGACTTCCCAAAAATAGTCAAACCATAGGGCGACTTCCCCAAAATAGTCAAACCATAGGGTGACTTCCCAAAAGTCCCAGTTACGGGCGACTTTCCAAAAATAGTCAAACCGTAGGGTGACTTCCCAAAAAGTCAGTTATAGGGCGACTTCCCCAAAATAGTCAAACCATAGGGTGACTTCCCAAAATAGTCAGTTACGGGCGACTTCCCAAAAATAGTCAAACCATAGGGCGACTTCCCCAACATAGTCAAACCCTAGGGTGACTTCCCAAAAACAGATCCCATTACGGGCGACTTCCCAAAATAGTCAAACCATAGGGTGACTTCCCAAAAATAGTCAGATCTTAGGGTGACTTCCCAAAAATAGTCGATCTTAGGCGACTTCCCAAAATAGTCAAACCATAGGGTGACTTCCCAAAATAGTCGGACACGGGCGACTTCCCCAAAATAGTCAAACCATAGGGCGACTTCCCCAAAATAGTCAAACCATAGGGTGACTTCCCAAAACAGTCGACACAGGGCGACTTCCCAAAAATAGTCAAACCATAGGGCGACTTCCCCAAAATAGTCAAACCATAGGGTGACTTCCCAAAAACAGTCAGATTACAGGGCGACTTCCCAAAAATAGTCAAACCATAGGGTGACTTCCCAAAAATAGTCAGATCTTAGGGTGACTTCCCAAAAAATAGTCAGATCTTAGGGCGACTTCCCCAAAACAGTCAGACCATAGGGAGACTTCCCAAAAATAGTCAGATCATAGGGTGACTTCCTGAAAACAGTCAAAACCTTAGGGCGACTTCCCCAAAACAGTCAGACCATAGGGAGACTTCCCCAAAACAGTCAGACCATAGGGCGACCTTGCTAAAGCAGTAGGGTCGACGACTAAAGATAGTCGAAAGACCCGAACTACGACTGGCTTGATTCCTCTTAAGGATACGTAGGTAGCCTATTAAATAGGTTCAGCCACTCGATCACTTGATCATCCTGCCAAATATGGAGCCTTACTCTTATCGACGACCCCGCTTCCTTCGAAAGCGCCGTCGCCGAGGGGCTACTGTAAGTGCTCCAATTTGAGCTCGTTAGCATTTTCGTTAGAAAATTAACGAAAGTTATAACATTACTAGCATACCTAACTTTTCTAACAAAGTAAGGATAAAATGGGCATTGCCACTTTAAGTTAAACCAAGAAAAGAATCTCAAAAAGCAAAAGAAATTAGAAAAATCCGAATTAAGAAAGTTGAAAAACAGCTTCAGTTTGAATTTTAAAAAGATTATTCTTCCTGTCCAAAAGCCACTTGTAGCAGATGAACAGTGCACGCGTCGATCCTTGTCCGCGCGGATACGTTTGATTCTCACAGTGTCCTATAAATTGAACCCTCCTCTCTCAGTTTACACAAGACATTTTGATCACAGCAACGAAGTTCTGGCGAAATATAGAGAGAAAACAGTGGGAATCTCTAGATTGCCACCATTTTCTCTTGAATCTTTCCCAATCTCACTCCAAACACAAATCCAAACACCAAACCTTGATACTCCTCAAGCCAAACACCAAATCTTGATACTCCTCAAGTCAAATTCCAAGCCTAGGAAGATAGGGTGTCACCATTGGTAAAGCCCTCCTTCTCAAAACCCTAAAATTCTCTTTTGATTTCTTGATCATCTTGTTCTTCTTACTTTGACTTATTTTATGTCTAGTTTAACTTGAGTTTTGACCTAAGATGGTCATCTTGAAGTTCATCTTCATGAATGACCATCTCAAATGGTCCACATTTTAGATCTCTAGTTAATTCTTTCTCTTTGGTTTCATCTTTACAAAACCCCCTTTCCCTTTGCAAAGGACATGTTTAAACCCCATAAATTCCCCAAGGATGACTTGAATATGATAACCACTTAAAAAAAAGTAGTGTTATCAAGTCTAGGGATGAAAATGGGGTGAACATAGATGCAAACCCCCCAAAAATCACATTTTCCCTCAAGAACATCTTGCTGTCCAGTAGCATTGTTCTGAGACCTCAGTCCATTTTCCTATTTTTTGGACCCAGTAAAACTTGGAATTGGGTGTTGACTACAAAATACTTTTGTAGCCAACATCCAGATATTTCCAGACATATTTTTATTTTATTTTTTGAGTGAGTAAAACTCCTTTTTTCAATTTTTCTTTTAGAGGCCAGTTCATCAGCTTCTGGAAATCCAGATTTCACATCTGAGATTTCCAGAAGGTTTTGACCCCTCAAATTACTTCAAAAATGGAAAGTTCCTTTGCAGAAACCCTATTTAGGGTGTTTTAAGCAACTTTCATTCTCGGACTTTCCCCAGATTCTGAGGTTTTGAAGCCTTTAAGTCCATTTCAAAGTCAAGGGTCAACTGCCTTCTTTCATTCTGGCAGAATTGCTTTTCAAATCCAAAAATCTTTTGAGTGCCAAGACTCAATCCAAAAATCATACCAAAAATCTTGGGGATTGTTCAAAGTCTTATAAAGAGTTCCCTATTTTTGTTTTTCTCAGTTTCAACTCGTTTTGGTCAAAACACACACACACACACACACACACAACAAAGGATTTCAAATGTTTGGAAGACTCGTTTTGCGAGGCGCGTCGGGTGCACACTAACGTCCTTCCCGACGCGTAACATGACCTCCGAACCTAAATCTCTGATCTCGGGCTTTTTTCAAAGTTTTGGCCCTCAAAATAAAAATGGCGTGGCGACTCCGTTTTGATTTTCACAAAAAAATCGGGTACATCACACAATGGTACAATGTCCATCTCCCTCTACCCAGAATGGATTTGACGAAGGTCCACACCTTGGTCGCCCCTGAGATGCCTGACAACCTCCAACAGTGTGCCCGGACAGACTCCGATGTATCCAAAGAAATAGTGAGCCAACAAGCTAAACATCATAAACAGGTCCAGGGATGTGGAAAGATCGAACAGCTCAGGGCTGGATAAGCGCAACCTAGCCATCCGAGTCAAGTCTATGGACCCACCACCCAGAATCATAGATGCTACCTGATCTGCCGGCAAGCACAGGAAAGCTGATAATTGCTCCGTAATTGACCTTCCGTCCCGGGGAAATGCTACGGTCTCCGCCTCGCCCAGGCCTGTCAATGCTCTGAAATCCTCCATGGTTGGCGTCAGATCTTTGTATGACAAAGTAAACACGTGCCTCTCCGAATCCCAGAAGCATGAAGCTACCCGGAGTAAATCCCAATCAACCTTCCAGTTCTTCAAAGGCCAGAGACACGGCATGCCATATCGCTTATCAATGATTTTCCCATGATGCTTTTGGTGAAATCGCGAAACTTCGACAATGTCTTGGCGAAATTGATGCTCCCGAGAAGCTATTTCTCTGTTATAATGCTCCATGGTGATTGAAAGTTCCAACCTTGGTCACAAAAATCACTTGTCTGTCAAGTTGGGGCTGAGGGGTTCCTCCTACTGAAAGGGCGATGCCTGCAAATGAGTCCCGAGTTGATTTTAAAAGGGGACCTGTTACGAGCTTCTTCGGGTCGTGCAACACAACTTGCCAAGGAGACACGACGTGTCGGGCGACACAACTGGTCAACATCAGACACCGTCGAAGTTCCTACAATGTCTACCCCCAGGGCACTTTCCGACTCGCCGTCGCTGTAATACACCTCCCATCCTCACACACATTCACATGTAAACGCACGGGAGAGGGTTCCCCCCACCATATGTACCACTATACACACCCACTTGATACAGTTTCACCATCTCATGTACAAACCCGGCAAAGCCAACCATTCAATACAGTAATCGCATTCCTTTTATCTTGTTCTCAGAACGGACAGATTCGTGCAAACAAGCTAACATAGTTTAACCTTTGCTAACAGAATTGCATAGCTAGATATAGTGCCTGGAGTGTTGTTTCCCCCGCAGGTACAATGATCAACTGAGCACCAACAAGTCTTAAGGACTGCCCCTCGAAGCGAAAACTGAGACAAAGATTCCACATCTAACAGTCTCCCCAAGCAACGATCATCAGTACACCGGCCTCGCCGCCAAAGCACCAACAAAAGTCTGCTCCCTAGTAAGCAAAGTTCCCATCCCACCAAGCAAAGTTCAGGACTCCCAAAGTCTGCTCCCTAGCAAGCAAAGTTCCCGTCCCACCAAGCAAAGTTCAGGACTCCCAAAGTCAACCAACCGTCAACAAAGACCGTCCCGCACTCGGTAAAACCAGTAAACTACCAACAGGAGCAGTAGCGTGAGTCCCCCAGCAGCTACACTTATCCCCAGCAGCAACAGTAGCGTGAGTCCCCTGGCAGCTACCCTTCACCAACACCTAGTGGTATGAGTCCCTACGGCATCCACGAAGACCACCAGCAGTAGCATGAGTCCCCTGGAAACTACTCGCCACCACCAGTTGTAGCATATGTCCCTCCGGCAGCTACAACCTTGCACCATCCGCAGTAGCACCAGCCCCTCAGGCAGCTACAGGTAAGCACAACAAAGGTATGAAGGCACATCTCTACCCTTTCTTGCTTCTTGTCAGTTTCATTTCCGAACTACGATTTGGCTTGATTCCCTCCCAGGGATATGTAGGAATCCTTTCTCCAAAGGTCCAGCCATCCAATCTCCCCAGATCATTGTCCAGCCCTCCGCCTTATCCCTGCCACTCATTGGGATTGGGTCTTATTTTATCGACAACCTCACTTCTCCCATAAGTGACGTTGCCGAGGGGCTCTGTAAGTACGCCAATCCAATTCGCGACCCTTTTAGGTGCATTTTAATGTGATAAAATTGCATTAAGGGGTGTTTTGGTAAATTCCCGATCTATTTCGAGACTTTCGGAAACATTCCATAAGTTTCTCGCGAAGGAAGTACCTTTTGGTACTTTGCTCGTGCTAAAGGACCTCCTGGGAATAAACCTTTTTGGACCTTTTGGGTATTATCTCAGAATATTCCAGAAACTAGTTTTGGCGCCAAAAGCAGTTGGTGACACCTTGTGTCACGCGACAAGTCGAGGCTTGGAAAATGGATACAGAAGGTCGTGCGACACACCTTGTCCATCAACTGTAGCCTATAAATAAGACCCTTCCCCTCTCAGAAATGGATCCCAACTTCACACACTGTTACTCTGCCAAAATTACAACGTAACACACACATTAAACATACACCTCTCTCTCTCTCATCCCAAACCTACCTCCAATTCCCCCCCAATTCAACCCACTTCCTCCATCACCTCTTAGATCCACCTTCCACCAATCCTCTCAAGCTCACCAGGACCAAAAGCAGCTACTGAAGGATTCTGTACCTAACTTGGTACAGAATTCGTGGAATCAACAAGGGTAACACTCTCAATCCCCTTCTCCCTTTCTCTCCTACCTTGCTACTTTTGATAATTTCATTGTTCTATTTTCCTTGGATTTAGTAATCAGACTCCATCCGTCTTGATTACTGAATCCCAATCGCAATCTCTCTGTTTAACATAGTTGATTTGTGTAATTGGATGCTCTTGGTTTGATTGTTGTGGAAGTTGGTGTTTAGATCCAAGGGAGTGTGGATCTATCCATATCCACACTCCTTGGGTCAAATTGTTGTTAATTCATTCATTTCGAAGTTAACCTGTATGTATAGCTAGATCTGAGTTGGTTGTTTGCTTTTCTGTGATCAAGCTGTGAGGTATCTGCATACGGACATCCTATGTCACGCGACACATCATGTTTGGTTGATCCTGTGGCACGCGACACCTTCAGCCATTCATGTCATGTGTCACGCGACACTCTATGTCTGTTTGCAGAAACCATTTTCCTCTTGTAATCTGTTCTGATTCGTTGTATCTGGGATGTGGCATCCCTGAATAAATGGTTCACAAGTTGTAAGTTTCAAAGTTCAAAATCAATAAAATTCATGTTTACTACACTTGTTTATCTTAAATGCTTGCACACACTTATGGATTAATTGGATGTTTAGTTAGAAAGACTCATTTGCGGACGAGGCGTGTTGGGTGAACTCTCGGTTCTTCCCAACACGTAACCTGACCCCCGGACCCATTTTCTCTCAAGGTTTTTCAAAGTGTACCTCTAAAACATGGCGTGGCGACTCCTTTTCTTTTTCATCATTGGAAAACAAATTTTTGGGCGAGCGCACATTCAGTTATTTCTCCAGGTACATGCCATGACTATGACGAGGAAAGCACAAAGTTTGGATCAAGAAAAGCTTCAAGAGGGTGCAACAATGGCGGATTCAAGAAGAACCGACCAAGAACAAGAAATCCATAAATTTGCAAGAAATAAGGAGATTGAGAAGGAATTATACCTGACTTAATGAATGTTGATGAGAAATACACACGAGATCAAGCACTACAACTCCAGAAATCAATGAAAGCAAGAACATGATTTGCAGGTTTTCTTGCGGTTTGAAGCTCAATATCTCTCTCTCTCTCTCTCAAATGACAACATTGATAAAAGAGTAGAAACGAAATGGGATTTAGCTTTTATACCCAGATCTATAAAGGGTATGGGTCAAAATCTGGGTTAATGCGCCGTCTCCTTAGTCACAATTAATATTTCTGGCGAGCTCCAAGAAGAATGTCTCATCGATAATGGGGCGCATTCCCCAATGTGTAATAACCGGCGGATAAATGATTACGCCTCGTGATTTGTAAAAACTTGATGGATGTGGTTTTACCCATCCAAAAGATATGTTTCCAAGCCTATTTGATGCTCGAAACCTTGTGAATTTAATGTGTTTTGTAGTGTTTTGAAAGTACAGGGGTTGAAGTGCAATTAGGAAGAAAATGGAGGATATAAGCTTATTTTGGAAGTTCAGGGACCTAATTGAAAATATAGAAAATTAAGGAGTAAACTAGAATTATAAAGTTCAAGGGCTAAAGTGAAATTTACTGGAAATTATGGACCAAAGTACAAAAGAGGGAATTTCATGGGCTACACTACAACTAATCTGAAGTAGAAGGGCTGAGGCTGAAACTAGGGCTGGCCGGCCAAGTGCAAGGAAGCTGTCGGGTTTTGGGGTTACAAACGCAGCGGAAGATTTAACACCAACATCAAAACCCTAGCCCTAAGATCCATCTAGCATGAAGAGATTAGAAATTAATATGAAATGGAATTTACATACCTTGAATGCGATGAAGTTTAACTTGGATTCGAATCTGAAAATCGAATCTCAAAACGAATATCAAAACCGTTGATGGAGGTTTTGATCTTCTCCTTGTTCTTTACCTTATGAAGAATCGATGATGGAAGGCTTCAAGCTTTTGGTGATTAACCTATCACCCTCTATCGGTAATCCACACTCGAACAGATCAAGAACGATTCTTGATTGATTGCTAGATGATCCAATTATTGAAAACAATTTTTCAATAATCAATGGCAAAAAGGATTTTGATCTTTGATTCTAAATCTAGATCTCAATTTTGTGTTTCATAAACCCAAAATTACATGTGTTTTTGGCTGATTATGGCTCCTATTTATACTAAGTATAAATCCCTAACTTTTAGGGAAGAATCCTAGTCAAAAACCAAAACCAAATCAGCAAAGGAAAAGCAATACGGACCAAAATTAGCCGCTGGCACGACTCGTCCCCAGGGGCACGAGTCGTGCCTTATGGCCAATTATGTCGTACGACTTAACGAACCAGTTTTACAGGTTGCCAAATCAAAGGGGCACGAGTCGTGCCAGAGAGCACGAGTCGTGAGCACGACTCTTCCCTCAGGGCAAGAGTCATCCCCAATAGCACACCCCCATAATCTGTCGTCCCTTCTTAAGGCACGAATTGAGCCAATGGGGTACGACTCGTCCCCTAAAGCATCAGTCGTGCCAGAGTCGTCCCCAGAGCCCAGAAGTCATCCTTTTAGCCATTTTTAATCCGTTCTTTTGTGTGTGACCCTTTAGGAATTATATTTTATGTTGGTAGTGAGTTGAAACATCAACATCACAAGACATAAGTGACTTCTAGCAAATCATTATGTCCACCCAATTAAATATAACATCAAAGCTTGATTCCTTGATAATCAAATGTCACAATCCCTTTGTCCACAATGTCCAATTGAACATGAGTCATGGTCTATGTCAACTCATTTCGTTCAATGCTTTCTCGATTCCGAATATGTTTATAATGCAAATGCATTTGATCTCTATCAAATCATTTGAGTGCGGCCACACATTTCATCAACATCATTCATCGAGGGGCCCAAGCAAACATCTCTCTTCATAAGAGGGACAAATCTCGTCTTGACTTATCATTCTTCCCTACATGGATCCAAACGTGCTAACATAGCCCTTATTGCTATCCGATTAAAGATAGTGTTAGACTATATCAAACACGATCTTCACCATGTGGAAGACGATGATAATCTCAGGTGCAAGGATTCAATCACACGACTATCATGAGATTTATTCATGACACATATGATTATTGACCATGTCATAAATCTCATTGGTAGGTCATGTCCAATACTTTTTCTCTAGCAAGTATCCATAAGTGTAATGTGCATCACATGCATATAATCATCTCTATGATTATCCACTACCAACTTATACTAGTTGTTCACAATAACTAGGGACGCAATTCAATATAATAAACATGCAAGCATATAATGAATAGAATAAATGCGCTCTATAATAAATAATAAAGATGATACATAACGGTTCAAGTCAATCATAACTATAGCCTAGGGCATTACACGAACAATCTCCCACTTGTACTAGGCTCCATCTATGTATCTAATACCCATGGACCTAACATGACCATCATACTTCACTTGTGCGAGGGGCTTTATAAGCGGATCCCCAATGTTATCATCGGTTGATACTTTGCATATCTTAACGTCTCCCCGATCAATGAACTCTGGAATGAGATGGAAACGTCTAAGTATATGTTTGGATCTCTGGTGTGACCTTAGTTCCTTTGCTTGCGCAATGGCACCATTGTTGTTACAATAAAGTTCCACCGAACTAGTGATACTTGGAACAACTTCCAAGTCACTAATGAACTTCTTGATCCAAACTGCCTCCTTAGTTGCATCAGATGCCGCTATATATTCGGCCTCAGTAGTAGAATCGGCAATAGTACTTTGCCTGGAACTCTTCCAACATATCGCACCTCCATTAAGCATAAACATAAATCCCGACTGCGATCGGAAATCATCCTTGTCGGTTTGGAAGATCTTCTTCCATCCCTCCAAATACCAAGAACGCATCCTTAGTCCTTTGTAAGTACTTTAGGATCGTCTTGACTGCCATCCAATGGTTCTCACCCGGATCAGATTGGTAACGACTTGTCATGCTCAAAGCATACGAGACGTCGGGTCTAGTACAAATCATAGCGTACATGATAGAACCAATAGCCGAAGCATATGGAATACCATTCATCCTCTTTCGTTCATCAGTTGTCTTAGGACACTGAGTCTTACTAAGAGTAACACCATGACCCATTGGCAAGTTTCCTCTCTTAGAATTTTCCATCTTGAATCTTCTAATGACTCAAACCAATGATCCTCTTTGATCTATCTCTATAGATCTTGATACCAAGGATGTAAGCGGCTTCACCCATATCTTTCATCGAGAAACACTTCCCTAACCAAGACTTGACAGTCTCAAGTGCAGGAATGTCATTTCCAATGAGTAAGATATCATCGACATACAACAAGAGAAATAGCACAACGCTCCCACTGAATTTCATGTATACACAAGGTTCATCTTCGTTCTTGATAAAACAAAACTCTTTGATTTTCTTATCGAACCGAAGATTCCAACTCCTAGAAGCTTGCTTCAATCCATAAATGGATCTTTGCAACTTGCACACCTTACTAGAATTTTGTGGATCTATAAAACCTTCGGATTGTGTCATATACACATCCTCTAGCAGTTTTCCATTAAGGAAAGCGGTTTTGACATCCATTTGCCATATCTCATAGTCATAATATACAGCTATGACAATCAAAATTCTAACAGACTTAAACATGGCAACAGGCGAGAAGGTTTCATTATAGTCTACACCATGAGTTTGCCTATATCCCTTTGCTACAAGCCTAGCCTTATAAGTATGCACCTTCCCATCCATGTCAGTTTTTTTCTTGAAAACCCACTTGCACCCTATGGTTTTTACACTTTCGAGTGGCTCAATCAAGTTCCAAACTTGATTATCCGACATGGATTGCAATTTGGACTTCATGGCTTCTAACCATTTATCCGAATCGGGATCGGACATCGCCTCTTGATAGGAAGTAGGTTCGTCATTCTCAATGACTTCCACTTCATTACTTTCCGACATGAGAAATCCATATTTCTCGGGTGCGGATCGTAACCTATCCGATCTACGATGGACTTGTGGATCTTGAACCGGTTTCACAACTTCTTGTGGAGTTGGTTCAGTCTCTACTATCGGTTCCATGTTGTTTTTGGGTTCTTGAACTTCTTCAAGATCAATTTTACTTCCACTAGATGTTTTATTGAGAAACTGTTTCTCAAGAAAAGCACCATATCGAGCAACAAACACTTTGTTCTCGTTGCGGTTGAAAAAATAATACCCTTTTGTTTCCTTAGGGTAACCAACGAAAATAACCTTGTCGGATTTAGGTTCTAACTTATCAGAGACAAGTCTCTTCACATAAGCTTCGCAACCCCAAATCCTCATGAAAGACAAACTAGGTTTTCTTCCATATCACATCTCATGTGGGGTCTTAGGAGCCGATTTAGTAGGGACTCTGTTCAGTGTGAACGCAGCAGTCTCTAATGCATATCCCCAAAAGGATATAGGAAGGTCTACTTGACTCATCATCGAATGAACCATATCTAATAGGGTTCTATTCCTCCTCTCGGAAACACCATTCCATTGTGGCGTTCTGGGTGGAGTCAACTCTGAAATAATTCCACAGTTTTTGAGATGATTGTCAAATTCTTGGCTCAAATACTCACCACCACGATCGGATCGAAGTATTTTAATTGTTTTTCCAAGTTGATTTTGTACTTCATTTTAAAATGTTCTAAACATCTCAAACGATTCACTCTTTGACTTCATCAGATAGACATAGCCATATCTAGATAAGTCATCGATGAATGTAATGAAATACCGAAATCTTCCCCTAGCAATGATGCTCATTGGTCCGCATACATTAGTATGTATTAGGTCCAATAATTCACTAGCCCTTTCACTACTCTTAGTGAAGGGTGGTTTGGTCATTTTGCCCAATAAACAAGATTAGCATATCTCATATGATTCATAATCATGTGAGTCTAACATTCCATCTTTGTGGAGCTTAGAAATACGTTTCTCGTTTATATGACCAAGCCGGCAATGCCACATGAACAAGTTGTTCATGTCATTCGTTTAGATTTCTTGTCCACATGATAAACATTTTCAACGCTATTTTGTTTCTCATCAACATCAAGAACATAAAGGCCATTAAATGAATTTGCAATACCATAAAGCATATCATTTAAATAAATATAAAACTTCTTATTCAAAATAAGAAAATTATACCCCTCATTATCCAAACAAGAAACAGAAATAATATTCCTACTCAAATCTGGAACATAGTAACAATTGTTCAAAACAAGTACTAAGCCACTAGGTAAAGTTACATCATATGTCCCTACGGCTAATGCAGCAACTCTTGCTACATTCCCAACACGCAGGTCAACTTCACCTTGTTTGAGCAGCTTCCTATTTCTCAGTTCCTGCACATTTAAACAAATGTGAGATCCACATCCGGTATCTAATACCCATGAACTAGAAACAGAAAGGAAAATATCTATCATATAGATACCTGAAGTAGTAGCAATCGTATTGCCTTTCTTCGCCTTTAGGCCTTCCTTGTAAGCCTTGCAGTTGCGCTTCCAATGACCAACCTCTTGGCAATGGTAGCAAACTGCATCCTTTTGAGATGCCTTAGGAGCCTCTTTGGCTTCGGCAACTTTTGCCATAGGTTTAGCAACACTTGCCTTACCTTTGCCATTCTTCTTGAACCCTTTACCTTTGTTAACCATTAACACAGTATCGATTTTAGGCTTCTTGATATTCATCTCTACGGTCTTAAGCATCACATGCAATTCCGAGAGATTCTTATCCATGCCAGTCATGTGATAGTGCATAATAAAATGACTATAACTTTCAGGCAATGAATTCAATATCGTATCTGTGGCGAGTTCCAAACTCATCGGATTTCCAAGCCTATCGAGACGCTCAATGTAACCCTTCATCATAAGGACATGAGCTCCCACCGATTGCCCCTCTTGCATCTTGCATGCATTTAGGGCCTTAACCACATCATACCTCTCGTTTCTTGCTTGCACTTGGAGCATTTCCTTTAAGCGCTCAGCAAGATCAAATGTTGCATCTATGTGCTCAAGATCCTTCTGAAGGGCCTTAGACATAGTGGCTTGCATAAGGCATGCGACATCCATAGAATCGTCATTATGTTTCTTATGTGCATCCCTATCAGCCCTAGGAGCATTTGGAGCAGGTTGAAGTGGAATGGGTTCATTGAGAACGTACAGTTTCTTCTCTTGCTTCAGAACAATTATGAGGCTTTATGATCCAATCAGAATAGTTTGTACCGTTCTCCTCAAGCTTGTCCTTCTCAAGGACAGATCGCAGTGACAGGGGTTGATTATTGTGTGTAGCCATTCTACAATAAAATATGCAAACAATATAAACATATATCAATATTAACACATTTATCATCTAAGAGCAAATAATGTATTTCATAAATACTCCCACTAAATTATACACCTTCAAATACAAATATGTATCATATAATCATAGTAGGCTAAGATCCATATTTCACTTGATTCCGATTTAACTGAGCTAATACCCGAAATCAAGCTATTTAGGTAGAAACATCAATCATATCACTATATGACTCTTAGACATCATATGTCAAAACAAAAAAAAAACATATTTTTAAATCTCATCTATGCCTTAGGTCAAATCTTATTTGAAAGCACCAATTAAGTCAAAACCATTTTCAAACATATAAGACATGGAACGATGCACTTGACTATGGCCAAAACTACATCAACCATAATCTTATCTTGATCACAAACTAAGATATAATGATGTACCCAACTATGGCTGAAACTACATCAAAATACCCTAAATTTCACAAATTTTCTAATCAAGAAATGGCATAAGACTTAGATATTTAGAAGGTTTTCAACATGTAACAAACATTGCATGGTTGTAACACAGATCTCATGTGAACATAATCATGAACATAGGGCTTCACAAAATATCATACAAACAATTTGATTCAATTTTGAGAAATTACAAATCTAATTTAATCATATTAAAAGATTAATAACCTATGTGATAAACTAATCTAATTAATTTATCATTAATCATAAATCATGGTATATCTCATATACTTGTTTTTCATAAAAACAAAACACATAGGATCTAGATCTATTTCATATCACATAGTAGCAAATAATCATATTAAATTTAGCATGCAATTTCAATCCTAATCATGGCAAGACAGGGCTCTGATACCACTGTTGGGTTTTGGGGTTACAAACGCAGAGGAAGATTTAACAATAACATCAAAACCCTAGCCCTAAGATCCGTCTAGCATGAAGAGATTAGAAATTAATATGAAATAGAATTTACGTACCTTGAATGCCATGAAGTTTAACTTGGATTCGAATCTGAAAATCGAATCTCAAAACGAATATCAAAACCGTTGATGGAGGTTTTGATCTTCTCCTTGTTCTTTACCTTGTGAAGAATCGATGATGGAAGGCTTCAAGCTTTTGGTGATTAACCTATCACCCTCTATCGGTAATCCACACTCGAACGGACTAAGAACGATTCTTGATTGATTGCTAGATGATCCAATTATTGAAAACGATTTTTCAATAATCAATGTTAAAAAGGATTTTGATCTTTGATTCTAAATCTAGATCTCAATTTTGTGTTTCATAAACCCAAAATTACATGTGCTTTTGGCTGACCATGGCTCCTATTTATACTAAGTATAAATCCCTAACTTTTAGGGAAGAATCCTAGTCAAAAACCAAAACCAAATCAGCAAAGGAAAAGCAATACAGACCAAAATTAGCTACTGGCATGACTCGTCCCCAGGGGCACGAGTCGTGCCTTATGGCCAATTATGTCGTACGACTTAACGAACCAGTTTTCCAGGTTGCCAAATCAGAGAGCACGAGTCGTGAGCACGAGTCGTGAGCACGACTCGTCCCTCAGGGCAAGAGTCGTCCCCAATAGCACACCCCCAGAATCTGTCGTCCCTTCTTAAGGCACGAACTGAGCCAATGGGGCACGACTCGTCCCCTGAAGCATCAGTCGTGCCAGAGTCGTCCCCAGAGCCCAGAATTCATCCTTTTAGCCATTTTTAATCCGTTCTTTTGTGTGTGACCCTTTAGGAATTATATTTTATGTTGATAGTGAGTTGAAACATCAACCTCACAAGACATAAGTGACTTCTAGCAAATTATTATGTCCACCCAATTAAATATAACATCAAAGCTTGATTCATTGATAATCAAATGTCACAATCCCTTTGTCCACGATGTCCAATTGAACATGAGTCATGGTCTATGTCAACTCATTCCGTTCAATGCTTTCTCGATTCCGAATATGTTGATAATGCAAATGCTTTCATAAGAGGGACAATTCTCATCTTGACTTATCATTCGTCCCTACATGGATCCAAACGTGCTAACATAGCCCTTATTGCTATCCGATTAAAGATAGTGTTAGACTATATCAAACACGATCTTCACCATGTGGAAGACGATGATAATCTCAGGTGCAAGGATTCAATCACACGACTATCATGAGATTTATTCATGACACATATGATTATTGACCATGTCATAAATCTCATCGGTATGTCATGTCCAATACTTGTTCTCTAGCAAGTATCCATAAGTGTAATGTGCATCACATGCATATAATCATCTCTATGATTATCCACTACCAACTTATACTAGTTGTTCACAACAACTAGGGACGCAATTCAATATAATAAACATGCAAACATATAATGAATAGAATAAATGCGCTCTATAATAAATAATAAAGATGATACAAAACGGTTCAAGTCAATCATAACTATAGCCTAGGGCATTACACCAACAGAAGCTGGCCGAGAAAATGGGGCCATGGCATGAGACAGGAGCAGTGTGGTCGAGAGTGGCCGCAAGAAATAGGGTCATGGCCGAGAAAATGGGGCTAAAGGGCCGAACGATCACGCATAAAAGGGGGCGGCCGCACCATTTGGCCAGTAACTTGGGGCGACCGCGCAGGGCTGGCCGAGCGACCGCGCCCATGGCCTGGCCGAGGATCAGTGACGGATTAGGTCCGTCACAGAATAAAAGCAGATTTCCAATAGATTAGTGACGAATTTTCGGCAGAATCCTAATTTGACTAGGAATTAACCTATTTTGGCTGTAAATTAGGAATCCCTCCTCCTATATAAAGGATTCCTAGACAATTTTTTAGATATCTTTTCGTCTCTCCCCTCTCATCACCCTCTATATCTCTTCTTCTCTTGTACATAGTTAGAGTTTTTATTTATTTTGAAGATTCAAGAACAAGGTTTTGTTTATTTATTTTAATGACCATTCAAAGCTAATTTATTTGATTCATGGATTGAGGTAAGTAATAATTTGATCTTTATGCTAGAGTTTAATTCTTCATATCTCTCTCTCGTTCTTGTTCTTCTCAACATTCTTAACTATTGTTCTTGAGATCAATTGTATTGATCTAGCATAATATACTTTTGATATCTTGAATTTATTTGGATTAAACTATTGCACTAGCGTGGATGATTTGTAATTTGACCATTGTTGAGAAGAGTAAATTCAATTGATATGACCTAGCGGAATTCATATGAATCTAGGTTTTTATGTTCTTATGATTTAATGAGAAATTATGTAATGTTTATATTAACCTAGTGAAAGTTATAAACAAGATAGAGTTATTAGGGTTTTAATGTTGGTATTGACCTAGCGGAATATTATACATCTTAACTCTATATTTTTGTGAACGAACCCAATAATGAGATTGAATCCTTTTTACATGATTTAAATGGCATAAAGTAATAATTGTTATAATCCCCAATCCATGAATCCCTTGTTCTCTTGATTTCTTTGCTTGTTTTATTTTGCTTTCTTAGGATTAATAATTCAAACAATAAAATCCCTTCTTTTGGTTATTTTAATACACTAATAAAATACACTTGTTCCACTTTAGTCCCTGTGGAACCCTTGCTTGTGCATACTACTACAACGGTAACTAGTACACTTGCTAGGTATTAGGGGTGTCAGTGATTCGGTTCAAACCGCGGTTTGAGACCGAACTGAACCAAACCACGTGGTTTGGTTTGGTTTTTTATACCTTCGCAGTTCAGCTCGGTTCCAAAAATCTATAAGCCATGCGGTTCGGTTTGGTTTGCGGTCTGACTCCTCCAAACCGAATGATGGAGAAAAATTTCCTCTAGTAATAAAAACCGAGCAAGTGTACTCACTACCGGTGTAGCAATATGCACGAGCAGGGGTCGAACCACAGAGACTCGTTGATTTTAACAAGTAGATTTAATTAATGCAAAAAGTAACAAAGTGGGGTTTTTGAGTTGATTTATTAAAACTAATGATGAAAGAAAAACAAGACAATTGAACAACTAAAGTAAAAAAAATAATCACGCTCGCAGAAGAAATTCAAGGATTTAACAACTAGCCCACGGATTGGGTTCACCACATATTATCCCTTTATGCTTTTTGAATGATAAAATATTAATTGGGTTTAGGGCTTCTTCGCTTTTGTAAGAATTGGGACGGTTCGATTGCCGGATTGCAATTCTTTTATTGAGTAGTTATCAATTATCACGCAAGATCAAATTGACAACAACTCAATTCATTAAGCACACAAGAATTAATGAAACCTAGACTCAATCGATTCACGCAAGATCCTCAATCGAGTCTAATCATCCTAATAGTGTTCATGCACAATTCCCCACGCAAGTGCAGGACTTGTACCAAATATAAAAATTAAGAATACTAGGATGAACTAACTCCACAATTAACTGAAAATTAAATATGTAGCATAAAGATCAAATACGGGCTACACCAATCCGTGAACTACAAAGAAATTAGCCACTCATATTTTGGATTGACATCACAAAATATGAGTAACAACAATACATCAAACCTGAAATCCTTGCAAAAACCTTGAATAAATTCTAGCAATCCTTGAAACCCTAGGCAAGAATATCTCTTCAAAAGGTGCTCAATACTAATAATAATGGGAATATATATACTCCTAATGCAGTCCTAATCTAATTAGGAAAACAAATTAACCAAATCCATGAAAATCTGCTTCAAAATCCGAGATGACGTCACAAAACGCGTACTGGCACGAGTCGTGCCCTTCAATCCAAGTCGTGAGAACGACTCGTGCCAGACCCCTCCATTCGTGCTGAATAACAATGCTGGAACTAGCCATGACCTCCACTCGTGAGAACGAGTCGTGCCCTAGGTGCCCATTAGGTCTTTGAGTAGCTAGTTGGAATTTGGCTTGACTCCATTCGTTCCCAAGTCGTGCTCCGTGCTTCTTCATTCGTGCTCCACTCGTTCCAACAGCAGAATTGCCCCATTTTGACTCAGCTTTGACCTGGCCTTCGTGAACTATCAAAACACTCAAAAACACATTAAATTCCCAAGGATTCGAACAGAAAATAGGTTTAGGAACATATCTTTTGGATGGGTAAAACCACATCCATCAAATACCCCCAAACTTACCTTTTGCTCGTCCCCGAGTAAAACAAAACTAAACAAAAGAGAAAACTATTCTAACAAATAAAAACGATAAACACAAAATATTTTTGATATGTTCTCAATATATACAAGGTTGCCGGCCAAGCAAGTCTCAGATTCTCACGTAAATGTGCTACACAAGTGCCAATAAGAAAATGCAATTACAATTACATTAATGCATCTAACCCACAATTTTCCACCTCGGCCTGAATGATGAATGAAATATGGGAGATCATGATCACTAAGATAAGATTGTTTATGGGATCACTAACACATGCTCTAAATCACAGATTACAATACAATTACATACACAAGGATACTCATATGCATGATTACGCACTTGTCAACCCGATTACTCAATATTGAACAAAAATATGGCTCAAAGTTAAGTCCACAACAAATGTGGGGCTAGGCTCACGGGTACAAATGAAGGAGTAGACATACAAACACAAGAATGTGAAATTAAAAACCTTCCATTGCAATACTTCTTCCCGAATTTTAACTTTTCCGCTCACCTTTGTTTCCCCAATGCTTCAACCCCCAAACTAGAACTTTGTTCATACTTTATTTATACACTTGGGGTTGAGAGCATTCCCTCACTCAATATAGGTCACTACTCAAAAATACTTCACAACATTAGGAGGCAAGCTTTTTTTTTTTTTTTTTTTTTTTTTTTTTTTTTTTTTTGACTTGACTTGAACAATTTGTATATCTACAAATATATATTTAAATATTTTTTTTTTTTTTTTTTATTCTTGCCCCCTTTTATCCAATACAAGTCATGCTTCCAACTTTTGACCTTCCTCACTCATTCCCGTAATTTCCCTATGTAACCCCCAAACTGATCGTTTCTAATTCCACATTCTTGTAAAGGTGGGATAACCTATTCTAGGTGTCAAGGGTTAGGGGTTAGGCATCAAATGAAGGCGAATGGAGGTCTAGATGTTCCATTCTTTCTAGACAGGCTCAAAAAGGGATCAAGTGACAATTCATATATGAATAGTGACGAGAAAGTCAAAGGCTTACAAGAGGGTTGCCAAAGAAAGATAAGCCATAAATACCAAGTAATCTATTGATTTGTTATTGACAAGCATGCAATCATGTTCTAGGACCCCCGAGAATGTCAAAGTGAACCCATAAAGGACACCTAAATTAATAACCATGATCAAGAAATAAGATGGAAGTGAATGGTGGTGCAATTGTGTTTTACATGTATTAATGCAATTCTAATTAACATATTCAAATTGGCACACTAGCAAAACTCAATCAAAATCCCTCAAATCATCACGGACGTTGGCCAACTCCCTAAAATATAATGAGAACAAAAATTTTTAAATTTTTCTATTTTTTTGGAGGGTGACACTATATACACTCCCCTATAAACCCACAAACTCGGAGAGATATCTACCCCCAAACTCAAAACATGCTATGTCCTCATAGCAAAGAGAACAAAAGCATGCCTTGGGTTCAAAGGACGATATGACACAACAAAGCAAATAAATAAAGCAATAAAATTGTACCTACTTGGGTTGCCTCCCAATTAGCGCATTTGTTTAAGGTCGTTAGCCCGACCATTGCTCCCAACTAAATGGGATTTGATGTGACCACATTCATTTTGGCCTTGGCTTTCCTTCCCTTGGCCCACTTCGCAACTTCTCGGGCACAAATGCCCACTACCTTCCACAAAAATTCGCCCCTTGCTACAAACTCGGGTGGAACCCAATGCATTTTTCTCACCTTTTTCTTGCTTTTCTTCTTTTTCTTCAATTTCTTTTTCTTGGGAGCCTCTCCCCCAAACTCATTTGGTGCCTTATTCTTGTCACAATCAAGCACCTCCTTTTCCTTCACAACATTGCAAGTATCCTGAACATGCATCTTGACAGACGAAGCATTAGAAATATCAAGAGAGCAACACTCTTCCATTTTATCACATGAATCAATATAGGTAGACTTGAGTGGAAAGAAAGATTTCAATGGGGACACCGACCCCTTTTGGGATCGGTCTAGGGGGTGATACGGGCCATCACAAGAACCAAGATTGTCGGCCTTATTTTTCACGGCACACAAGTGGGAACCCGCACTATCCCTAGATTTCTCACCGTCATTTGGCACAACTTCACAATTATCAACATAAGAACACACCTCTCTATCATCACTTGGATGTTTCATGGCATCAAACACAGAAATTTCAATTTTTTCACCCGCCACTGTCATAGACAGTTTACCATTCTTCACATTAATAATGGTGTTGGTCGTCGCCATGAAGGGTCTCCCAAGTAATATGGGTGAATCCCGGCGACTTCCTTCACCTCGTGGCATTTCAAGCACCACAAAATCAACAGGCACAATGAATGAATTTACTTGAACTAAAACATCCTCCACAATGCCCACAGGTCTTTTAATGGACCGATCCGCAAGTTGTAGGGCCATTGTGGTGGGTTTCAATTCGGGTAAACCTAACTCCTCATATAAATAATATGGCAACAAATTAATGCTGGCCCCAAGATCCAACATCGCTTTTACCCCCTTTGACTCCCCCATAGTAATAGATATCAGAAAACTTCCGGGGTCTTTTAATTTGGGTGGAAGACAATGTTGTACCACTGCGCTAGCATTTTCACTCATCACTATTCTCTCATCTGTCCCATACCTATGTTTCTTGGAATTTAATTCTTTGAAAAATTTGGAATAAGCAGGAATATTTTTGATCACATTGAGTAAAGGGATATTGATGTTCACCTTAGAAAACATGTTCATCAATTCCGACATCTGCTTATCCAATTTATGTTTTAAAAACCTTCCAGGAAACGGTACGGGAGGTACATATGGCATGGGGGGCGGAACTTCAACTTTAGAATTTTCCCCCATGTCACTTGTACTCTTATCACAACCCACATCATCATTATCCACATTAGCATTCTTATCTACAACAGGAGGGGGAGAAGAAGATGAAGGAGATATTACCTCACTACCTACCTGTTTGCCATTTCGGAGAGTGATAATGGCATTTGCTTGATGAGATTGGCTAGGAAATGTCCCGGCCTTATGACTTTGTAGGGCGGTAGCTAGTTGCCCAATTTGGGTCTCCAACTTCTGAATGGCAGCTTCATGGTTCTTGGAAGCTTGTTGATTTTCCGCCCTCAATTGATTATTTTCAGCTTGCAATTTTTCCATGGCCACTTCCCACGGTTCCCTTTTATGCTCATACTGTACCGGTGGAGGTTGAGGATGGAGAGGCTTATTTTGCTCTTGATTGCCTCCCCATGAAAAATTTGGGTGTTGCCTCCACCCCGGGTTGTATGTGTTTGAATACGGATTATTGTTTTGAGGGAACCGCTGGCCAAATCCTTGCATTGCATGTGCCTGTTCAGTGGTTAACCAAAGAAACCACTTTGACACACATTAGTAGCATGAGTGTTAGGACCACAATTAGCACAAAAATCATTTACAAGATGAGCAAGAGAAGGCATAGCGTAAGAAGAAGCATTTTGTAAAGCTAACTTATCAAATCTTTGGTTCAGTAGTGCAAACTGCTTAGCCCACTCATTGTTTAGCCCTACCTCATTCACTCCTCTTGTTGCCCCCCTAGATCCCTTTTGTTGAGAGTTTGCACTCAACATCTCAAATAGTTCTTGACATTGTTGGACAGTCTTTGTCCCCAAACTACCTCCTGCTGCATTATCAACCATGGATTGGTATTCGGGGATAAAGCCCCATAGAAAGTTTGATGCAAAGCATAGAAGCAGGGAAGTTATGGTGGGGGCACTGAATTTGCAACATTTTAAACCTATCCCATGCATCGTGGAAGGCTTCCCCCGCTTCCTGAGCAAATCCCATAATTTTAACCCTAAAATTTGTCAATGCATCATAAGGGTAAAACTTAGTGAGAAAAATATCATGTAAAGCATCCCAAGTAGCGATGCTACTGGGAGGAAGTAATAATAGCCAAGTTTTGGCTTTGTCTTTTAATGCATAAGGGAAGCACTTCGCCTCAAGTGCTCCGAGGTGACACCCTGTTTTGTAGGGAACCCACTCAAGGTAGACATAAATTCTCTCAAAAACGCTAACGCATCCTCACCAGCAAGGCCATAAAAATTAGGAATCATGTTAAAATATTGGCCTTTGATTTCATAAGCTAGTGCTGCATCGGGCAACACTATGCACGACACCGATGTGTCGACTCTTGGCCTAGCAAATGTATTCATGACTTGGTCCGCCATCACAAAATTAAATTCTCCTTCTTCCTCGGTGGAAGAAGTTTCCAACTCACTTAATTCTTCTTCGTCCCTAAGTGACGAAGTATCGATTCAGCCACTCACTTGAGTAGAGGGAATGCCTCTCTCAATGTTGTCTATATCGTCTGTTCAAAGGAACCAAATTAGGATCCAATGACCGGCGACCAAACATGCACCAATTAAATTAACTTGTTAAAGATCACAACAAGTCCCCGGCAACGGCGCCAAAAAACTTGATGGAGAAAAATTTCCTCTAGTAATAAAAACCGAGCAAGTGTACTCACTACCGGTGTAGCAATATGCACGAAAGGTGGGTCGAACCACAGAGACTCGTTGGTTTTAACAAGTAGATTTAATTAATGCAAAAAGTAACAAAGTGGGGTTTTTGAGTTGATTTATTAAAACTAATGATGAAAGAAAAACAAGACAATTGAACAACTAAAGTAAAAAAAATAATCACGCCGTTAAGAAATTCAAGGATTTAACAACTAGCCCACGGATTGGGTTCACCACATATTATCCCTTTATGCTTTTTGAATGATAAAATATTAATTGGGTTTAGGGCTTCTTCGCTTTTGTAAGAATTGGGACGGTTCGATTGCCGGATTGCAATTCTTTTATTGAGTAGTTATCAATTATCACGCAAGATCAAATTGACAACAACTCAATTCATTAAGCACACAAGAATTAATGAAACCTAGACTCAATCGATTCACGCAAGATCCTCAATCGAGTCTAATCATCCTAATAGTGTTCATGCACAATTCCCCACCCAAGTGCAGGACTTGTACCAAATATAAAAATTAAGAATACTAGGATGAACTAACTCCACAATTAACTGAAAATTAAATATGTAGCATAAAGATCAAATACGGGCTACACCAATCCGTGAACTACAAAGAAATTAGCCACTCATATTTTGGATTGACATCACAAAATATGAGTAACAACAATACATCAAACCTGAAATCCTTGCAAAAACCTTGAATAAATTCTAGCAATCCTTGAAACCCTAGGCAAGAATATCTCTTCAAAAGGTGCTCAATACTAATAATAATGGGAATATATATACTCCTAATGCAGTCCTAATCTAATTAGGAAAACAAATTAACCAAATCCATGAAAATCTGCTTCAAAATCCGAGATGACGTCACAAAACGCGTACTGGCACGAGTCGTGCTAATTAGCACGAGTCGTGCCCTTCAATCCAAGTTGTGAGAACGACTCGTGCCAGACCCCTCCATTCGTGCTGAATAACAATGCTGGAACTAGCCATGACCTCCACTCGTGAGAACGAGTCGTGCCCTAGGTGCCCATTCGTGCTGAGTAGCTAGTTGGAATTTGGCTTGACTCCATTCGTTCCCAAGTCGTGCTCCGTGCTTCTTCATTCGTGCTCCACTCGTTCCAACAGCAGAATTGCCCCATTTTGACTCAGCTTTGACCTGGCCTTCGTGAACTATCAAAACACTCAAAAACACATTAAATTCCCAAGGATTCGAACAGAAAATAGGTTTAGGAACATATCTTTTGGATGGGTAAAACCACATCCATCACCGAACCAGACCGAACCAAACCAAACCATTTTGAGCTGAACCGCCAAACCGAACCATCGAGCTAAACCGCCAAACCGAACCACCGAGCTGAACCGCAAAATCGAACCACCGAGCTGAACCGTCAAACCAAACCACCGAGCTGAACCGCCCAAACCGTAATATTAACCATTGATTATTTTTGATTTAATCTCCACCCTTGATTTTCAAAACCTAACCTAATAAGCTTATTACAGAATATACATTTCTAAACCATTTTCATATCCCTTTATTCCCTTCTTTTCAATTTCCATTGTGGCGCTTGAGTCACTCTCTCTCTCAGTCTCCGCCATTTCCATCAACGATTCAACGAAGACGAAGACTTTCCAACCTCACTCTTCCTCTTCCTTCGTCCTCGTCCTCACCTCACGCTCACCCTTCCTCCGCTTCACCCTTCCTCCAGCCTACTCTTCCTCGCCTCTCCAATTTCCGGCTTAATTTTCGAGCCCTTGATACTATCGCCGACTCGTCGGTATGATTTGTTTTCTTTAATCTTACTCTAATCTTATATCTTACTTGCTGCTTCTCTAATTTAAGCTATTTTTCTGAAATTTGAAGTTTGTTCTTCATTCACAGCTATAATTCCGGCAATAATTTCCGGCTATAATTTCCGGAATATTGGTCATCAATGGATAATGACAGTGTATGTTCTTCTTCATTCAGCTATTTTTCCAAATTTTTTTTGAGATTCCGAATATTACAGTGCACTCTCAGTCAGTTGTTTATAATATTAAGAAATCTGAAGTTTGTTTTTGCTCTTGTCATTTTTAGTGTATGTTCTTCTTCATTCAGCTATTTTTCCAATTTTTTATTTATGATTCCGAATATTACAGTGTACTCTCAGTTGTTTATAATATTCTGAAATCTGAAGTTTGTTTTTGCTCTTGTCATTTTTAGTGTATGTTCTTCTTCATTCAGCTATTTTTCCAAAAAAATTTTGAGATTCTGAATATTACAGTGTACTCTCATTTGTTTATAATATTCTGAAATCTGAAGTTTGTTTTTGCTCTTGTCATTTTTAGGTCGGAATGTCAAGGAAGCAAAAAGCTCCATCAACCCAAGAGACTGAAGTAGATTCATCTGCTGCTGTTGATGGATGTAGTGATGTAAGGAGTAAAGCCTTTACATCTGCAGTTTGGGATCACTTTGATAAAGTCATGGAAGGTAAAAAGCTATTGAATTTACTATGTAAGTATTGTAAGAAGAAATGCGCTGCATCTTGTGGAACTAGCACCCTTACAAACCATTTAGCAAAGTGTCCTAAATATCCTTATAATGAGGTGAGGATAAAGCAAAAAACACTTGAGTTTTGTAAAGATGGGGAGGGGGAAAGCAAGTTGCTTCCTTGGAAATTTGATCAAACTAAGAGTAGAGAAGCTCTTGCAAAGATGATAATTATCGATGAACTTCCTTTTAGATTTATTGAGCATGCGGGTTTCAAGCTTTTTATGAGTGTTGTTCAACCGAGGTTTGAATTAGTGTGTCGCAACACCATAGCTAAGGATTGTATGGAGATATATAATAATGAGAAGAAAAGGCTGAAAAGGGATTTATCTTTTAATGCTCATAGGATTTGCCTCACAACTGATATATGGACTTCCATGCAAAACTTGAGTTATATGGTTCTCACAGCACACTTTATTGACAAAGAATGGGTATTACACAAGAGATTTCTTAATTTTAAAGTTGTTAATAGTCATAAGGGTCTTGCAATTTCTGGTGCAATTGAGGCGTGTATGATTGATTGGGGTATTGATAAGGTTTTCACTCTCACAGTTGATAATGCTTCATCTAATGATACTACTGTTGATCACTTGAAGAAAAAACTTATTAGGAAAGACGGACTTGTTTTGGAGGGTGAGTTTTTTCATATGAGGTGTTGTGCCCATATTCTAAACTTAATTGTTAGAGATGGAATTGAAGAAGTAGATGAATCAAATAGTAAATATAAACACTTATTCATTCAGTTAACATAAAAAGGTAACTAAACACTTAACTGTTCAGTTGTAGAGGAAATGGAATGTCTATAGTACATCAGGACTTCAAGAAACTTGTCATTCATTCAATGCCATAATTCATTATTCAGTCAGGTTTAATTTTTTGTGTAATGTAAATGCAATTGCAAATTCTAGATGGGCAAACTGAAATCTTTTAGTATGCACTGATTATTTTGTGGTAGAGAACTAGAGATTGATATTGAAACAAACAAGCATTTGCAGGCCCAGTAAAAGAAATTCCCAGCGACATACTTACTAACATGTTCCTGACTTCTTGTCTGTGTATGCCTGTCTGAAGTGAACATGTTTAGGTCTGATTTCATTCAGCAGTCAATCATTCTAAAGGTTATTTACTTGCAGACTCGGCAATCAGGATTTTTGATGCATTATGAATGTTGATTATTTTCTGTTGTTTGAATTTATTTTTAATCTTTAAGCTCAACACTTAGAGAGCAACCTTCAGATTGTCTACCCCACCTTTTTTGTAATACATCACTGGGTTTATTGTGCTGGTTTATTGTGCTGGTTCAGTTGCTCAAGTATCTCATGAAAATACATCTTTTTATTGTGCTGGTTCATAGTGTGTTCTTTTTCATATGGGTTTCTGTGTTTTTGGTGAATAAGTTATGCTATTGGGTATATTATTTGTTAATTTCAAAACTTTAACTACAGTTTGAGATTGATGTGATCAGGCAAAGGAAACTGTAATCACTGTGCATACATATTGCATCTCCTAGCTAGTATGATATAAGTGCAACTATTTGTTTTAATCTTCTAAACTAAGCAAGCTTCTTTGCAGCTTCGTGATTGGCTGGATCTATCTCTCAATCATTCTGTACCATCCTCGTTATTGATTCTTTCCAGGTAATTGCCAAGGGTAATTATCCCCCTTATCTCTCTCTGCCTACTTATTTCAAACATCTCTATGTAAGTATCTCATGAAAATACTGCCTGTTTTTCTATGCTTATACTGATTCTGTCTCTGTTGTTGTTGTTGCTGCAGATTGGGGTATGTGAAGAATGTTCATGCTTGTTATTTTATCACTTGATTCAAACCAAACTTTTCATGTTTAAAAGTTTGGTTTGTTCAGTATGTTCAGTTTGATTTATTTCCTGTTTAATTCGTGATAAGCTGTAACCCTTTGGACTACTTTGGTACTTCGCTACAATTTAATTATCTATGTTGGTACTTTGATTTTGTTTGGGGTATGTGAAGAATGTTGGTACTTTGATTATGTATGTTGGTACTTTGGTTTTTGGTTTTGTAATTTAAGTTTTAAAGTGGTTTTGTAATTTTAATGTTTTTTACATAATTAGGTAACATTTGGAGTTTGGATAGGTTTGTGGTTCGAACCGTGGTCTAGACCGCAGTTCGGACCGCGGTTTGAACCGCTTAATGGAACCGCGGTTTGAGACCAAACCGAACCAAACCGAGGTGGTTTGGTTCGGTTCGGTTTGAAAAATTTCATGGTTCGGTTTGATTTGAGATTTTTCCAAATCGAGTACTAGCGGTTTGGTCTCTAAATTTGTCCAAACCGAACCATTTACACCCCTACTAGGTATTTATAATAAGAGGGAGATTTTCTCCATCAAAACCCGTTCGTATCCATTTAATCCGAGGTCGAGCACCACTTCCTCCTCGGCATAGCCGAGCTAGGAAGTCGGGGGCCAATGAACGGTATAAACCGAGGTACGAACGCGGATCATAACCGAGCAAGGGCCAATGAATTAGGCCCAAAATATAATTCATACAAGTCTCAAATACGACAAAGGGAGTGGGCTTTCCTTACCTTTGTTCGTCGTGCATGCTCGTCATTCCCACTACGTCGACCTAGACATAGAAGAGCGTATAATGACTAAGGCATAGAATTCTTGTATGCCGACAAGGCACATTCTCATATGCCGAGAAAGGCATCTATCAAGGCCGACTTGGGCCTCACCAAAAGACGAGGAGCACCTCCTCGGTCATCAAGAACGCAAGGAAATGAGCTTCTCTATCCTTGCTTTTCTCTCTTCCACGGTAATCACTCAGGCCGACCAAGTAACAAGCCGAAGAGCAGGCCTCCTAGGGATACGGACAGAAGGCAATACTAATCCTACTCAAACAAGGATTGACATAAGTTATAATCCCACTAGGATTATAATCTTCTCTCACACAATTTTCTAATCAAAGATGTACTCTACATCTCTACACCTATAAATACAAGCCATAATTCACATATTTTGGTAACGCGTCTTTTGACTCTCAACTTTTGTCAATTGATTTCTCTCTATATCACACAAATACTTACTCTCACGCCGGAGGGCATTCGCCAGTGAAGCCCCGGCTTAGCTTACGTGTGTGTTCATCTTTTTCAGGCTATTCAAATATACAGGATACAACCTGACGCTAGATTTGGAATGATACGAACGTTTTTAGCTTCATCACTAAGCATCATTGTAAAAATATACTTTATTAAGAAAAAATTGAACACTTAGGCTCCGTTCGTTTTGGTAAGAACCGGAAAATGGAGAAAATGTTTTCTGAAAAATATTTTTTCCACTTTTCTAAGTAAAATGACTTACAGATTTTTCCTCCGTATTTCATTTTCCGAAAAATGTTAACACCCTCACACACCTAATTCCGTACAACCCCACGTTACCCATCCCATATCAACCACCGCCTATCCCACCCCCTAGTAAAAAATTACTTGTATTAAAATTAATTTTTACATTCTCCACCCCCCTTCACCACTCCCGGTTAATTTTTTTATTCATTTTAAATTTATTTTTAACAGCTCCCCAATACCCTCGGGTCAAGAAAAAAATATTAATTTTAAAATTATATTTTAACAACTCCTCCGCTCCCAAATAATTTTTTTACTCATATTAAAATTTGCCCATACCACCACCCCCACCCCCACCCTCACCCCCACCCTCACCCACCCACCCACTCACCACCAACCCCCCCTTCCACATTCAAACTTTTTTTACTTAAATTAAATTATTTTATTTTTAACAACTCCTCCACCCAATCCCACTCCCCCTACTCTCGGCTACCCACCTAGTCTACCACAGTTTTACCATTTACATTTTTCCCACCACCCTACTCTACCCTTACCCTACCCCACACCACACCCACCCACCTCACCCCTACTAATCACCACCCCCTACTCTACCCACCCACCCCATCACTCTATCCTACCCTATCTTTTTCAACTTATCTAAGATTGTATTTTTATCGAAAAATATTTTTCTTTAATTTATCAAACACATGAAAATATTTTTCGAAAAACATTTTTCTTACCAAACATCCGAAAACATGTTTATGTCATTTTTCGAAAAACATTTTACGAAAAATCATTTTTCGGAAGTTGTTTTACGCGAAACAAACGGAGCCTTATTTTCACACGAAACACTGGATTACTTAGGCTTAGGCTCCGTTTGTTTGGGGAAAAATATTTTTCTCATTTTCGATGTTTGGTAAATATTGAAATTAAAGTAAACGGAAAATATTTTTTAGATAATGAAAAATAGGCTTGTTTTCTAAGAAAATTATTTTCCAGATTTCTCCAGGTCAAAACATTTTTCAAAAAATACTTATTTACAACATCAACCCAAACCCGACCATCACCCTCACTACACCCCCATCCCAACCACCCCACCCCGTCAATTTTTTATTTTTTTTTGCTCATATTAATTTCTTTTATCAACTTTCATGCCGCCCAACTCTCATCCCACCCACCCCCACCCGTCAACTTTTTTATTTGCTCATATTAATTTTTTTATCAACTCTCTTCCCACCCACGTCAATTGTTTTTTTTTGCCCATATTAATTGATTTATCAACTCTCCTGCTGCTCCTCCAATCCCCCTCCCCCCACCCCCCGTCAAATTCTTTTTTTTTTTGTCCATATTAATATTTTTGTCAACTCTCCTGCCACCTCTTAACCCCCCCCCAACCCAACCACCTTGCCAAAATTCTTTTTTGCCCATATTTATCAACTCTGTTGCCGCCCCTCCAACCCCCTCACCCACCCCACCACAAACACACACGACAACCCCCCCCCCTTCAAATTTTTTTTTTGCTCATATTAGTTTTTTTATCACTCTATTGCCGTCACCCCAAACCCCCACCCACCCCAACCCCCTTTTAAAAAAAAATAAAAAAAGTTGCATTAAAATATTCTTGGAAAACATTTTTCGTAGATTTAACAAACAACCGAATGTCGTATTCCGAAAAACATTTTCATCTTCCAGAATCCATTTTCCAAAAAATATTTTCCCATAAACAAACGGAGCCTTAGTTTGGTGCGCAGCCAGTATGTGTGATTGTTTGAGGGGAAAAAAAATTAGTAATCAGGGACGGAACCTGAAATTTTAATTGAAAACCAAAATAATATAAACAGAGGGGGACAACAAGTCCCAAGACCTCAACATACACAGCATGTCTCCTATAACTATGAAAGCCATAAAAGTCTAAAACAAAGACCGATCGAGTTGAAGCAGGAAGCAAACGGATATCAAAATACTCATGCTGAAGTTGATGAAAGTGCCGCCAATCTATCAGCAGTTCCATTGCCCTCACGAAAAAGACATGACATAGACGAACCGAGAAACAAACTTATTATCAGCAGTTCCTTTGCCCTCACGAAAAAGACATGACATAGACGAACCCGAGAAAGGAACTTATGAAGCCGTAACCCTTGGAAATTAAATGCACCATCACACATAATATAGCAACATTAAAATGTAGAAAATATACAAACTTTATGTTTTAAATAAATAAGGGTATCACAACAGTATGACAATAAAATGAATCACTTGTTCCCACCCAAATAACAAACTACAAAGCACATTAATTTGTTACCTATCAACAACTAACATAAATTATCTGTAATAAACATATAAAGTCTCAAACAGTATCTACTAACCGCGGTAGTGCTATAATGGAATCTGTAATCATAAGTGGGCAAGTCCCAAGCTTGTTCCAGTTGCAACGGTGAACAACCAGGCCACCCTGGGCTGCAAGAATTTGAAAAACAAGATTGTCAAAAAAAAAAAAAAAATAACTGTTTTTATAACACTGAGAAGAAAAATACCTAATTCTTGAAGAATCAAGTCAAAAATGTACCTCCGTCCCAAAATGAATGTCAAAAAAAAATTCAAATTTGCTCTTGATATGATAATAGGAAAGTCAATTGATACTCCATATGATAATAAGTGAGCATAAGTTCATATGATCAACCATAAAATGTTGATGAAAAGCTATTTTTAGTGCTACATTACATCAGATAAATTCAACTTCTGCATGTTGCTTGAATTGTGTTTAAAGGGAAAATGGAATGGAGACTACATTAAGTATGAGAGAACTCAAGAAACAGCAGACGTAAGAATGGTCAAATAGCACTTCTCGAGATTGTTCATGACAGAGTAATACACAAATCTCCGGAACAACCAACCAAAGAAAACCAAAAAAGAGAACTGCATGATCATATTAACCACAAAAGGTGCGAAAAGAAGGAAACTAATAAATTACAGCTTTTCATGTGTTCAATCAAATGAAAGATTGAAATGTAATATCTTGGACAGCCATGATCACAGGCTTTGCAAAACACGGTCTTGCTGGAAGGGCCTTAGAGATGTTAGATAAAATGCTTATACATATTTACTTGTAACAATATTAGTCTTGTGGATTGGTTTTTGTTGTACAGAGAATAAAATTGTATAGGTCTTATATAGTGTGTAACTTTCATTAATTTTGACAAATACCAACAGCCGGAACGATGCCAATGGTACGTTGGGCACACCAGAGAGAAGGTGAAGTCTAGAAAATTGTCAGTGCGAGAGCCGGATTGGAGGGAGTAGGATGAATAGGATCATTGTCAAGGTTACAGGAAATGAAAAGAAAAAAAAAATCTAAACTATATGCACTAAATGAATAAAAACATAGTTATTCATTTTTATCCACAAAGAACAACTTATTCCAACAAGTAGGCAAACATGTTATCTGAAGAGAGAACAACACAGTTGCATTTGAATTTATAGAATAGATACAGCGACTAATAACCAGAAAATGAATCAAGTCTTCTTAAAGACAACTACTGTCAATAAGTAGAACTGGTAGTTTCCTTGTTGTAGGAGCTGGTCCTACAACACGGAAAAGTCTCTTAACTTGGCCTGGTATTATCCAGAAACTATAGTAAAGCCACATCATTACTCCATGATACACCTTTATACGTGATAATTTAATAGAGACATCCGATATTGCAGAATAATGTACCAAGACAACTCTACATGAATTGATCCTTAGCAAACATGAGAGTGTAATTCTTATGAAAATCCATTTTTTCCATAATATCATGGAAAACCCAGTTTTTATTAACATTGGAACCAAACACATGATTACCTGAATGTTTTAATTAACATTGGAACCAGACACGTGATTGTCTAAATGTTGTAACGACTAGTTTTTCCATAGTGTTATGAATAAACTGGTTTTTCACAAGACTTAATCGATGAGATCAGTATGAACTCTATTTATTCAGACAAGAACAATTGGTGGAGTTGTCCATAACTAGTGCTAAGAGGTCCTCTTGTTTACCACAATGGACAACTCCACCAAGTCCTAGCTCGCACCCACTCCCAGAGTGGGCATATACAGGAAGCCAGTTTTGGCTCGATAAATCACATCCCCTTGGCAAGAGTCTCTATCACCCTTGAGTGAGATCTGCTAGTGCATATTCCCAGGCTTTGCCCTTAGGTTACAAAGAGCACACTTCTTTTCTAATTAGAAACGCCTAATGGAATAAGGAATCGGATAAGAAAAAAAATGGTAAAATAACACGGGGTGCAACAAACGTATCAAATAAAAAAAATAAAAAGTCAATTGTATCAATTCATCAAAATTATATAAATTGCAGAAAATCATGTAGCTCAGCTGAAAAAGTAGTTTGGTTTGACATCAATTAGATGGAAGCTGTCAATTCTTAAAATTGTATTCGCGTACCCTTTTCTTTAAAGACTACCAAGAAGCAGGTCAAGTTAATTAAAGGACTGTATCCTAGACAACTGAACCGCACATCGAGACACAAAGCGTTATCACAACCAACGGAGGTGGAGCCTTATATGATGATGAGGTATGCATGCATTTGTTTCTGTTACTACTTTCTACATCTAGATTTGCTCTTTATAGGGGAGGCAATGAGAATGTCACAGAATTGTAGATTTGACAATGGTATGACAAACCCAGGGCATGCTATGTTAGCAAACACGTATCCAAGAAACTTTTTTTTAAGTTATTCTATTCATTGAGTAAACTTAATTATACTCTCCCTCCGTCCCAATAGAAAGGCTGCCCAGAATTTTGCCTTGCACGCAAATTAAATGTAAAATGGGTGGGAAGAAAAATGTTGTGAGTGTAATTTGAAAATAGGAGAGAGAATGAGTGAAGGGAATAGTAAATTATAATGGTGTTGTGAGTATTAAAATAATGTAGGAGAGAGAATGAGTGGAGGGAATAGTAAAGATTCCTTTGTCAAAAAAGGAAAATGGAAGCTATTAATGGGACACCCAAATGGCAAAATGGGAAACTTCTATTGGGACGGAGGAGTATACCCTAACTATCTCAAAGCAAACAAGAAAATAATAACTGAATTATGTATGCCGAACCTCCTAAATGGGAACCAAAGGACATATAAACATTGCTGCACCTTCACATACACAATAACTAGGGACAAACTGAGAAAGAATACTCAACAAACAGAAACCGCTGAACTTCTTATCATATATTGCAACAACAAAACTGAATGTTAAGACGGCGGCCATTACAATTGCTTAACTTTATTGTACTAAATAATAGCAAAGTATTGTGTTGCATGATGCTATTTACCAGCACTGGTAAATGATCAATTAATATGACCATTTAGTGCCATTATACCAACTTAAATTATAGTTATAACAATGCATGAAAACTGATTGGGTCTTTTCCATTTTCAGAATCTATGTGCTTAAAGTTTTAATGTCTTGAAAATTGGAGTGCAGCAAACAATTAAAGAACAAATAGACTGTCAGAGCCATAACACATGTCAAAAACCACCAATTTCATTTAGCAAGGATACTTTCTATGTGGGATGCTCTAAATGTCTGCTGCAACATCAAAACATTCTGATATCCACGTGTCATTTAGCTAAACTCATTATAATAAATATACCTGATACAGGTATTGATTGTGCAACAAAAAAAAAAAAACACTACTTGAGTTTTAATTAAATTAAAAATTAATTCCATTATTACTATCTAATTTACGTGTATTCAGCATATTTTGAAACATTTCGGGTATATTACAAATACGATCAAATTTTTTTAGTTAAAAATATCATGTCGACATTATGCACAGCTTTGATTATAGCACCAAATTGGCCCAGCAAAGCAGACTAATAGATTACAGTTTTCAAAAAAAAAAAAGAAGTTTATGCTTGCAAGATTAGATTTAACCTTAGCAAAAATAACAGTCATTGAAAAAAAATATAGTTTAGACTTTCTTAGTAGATATCTATAAAATAAAGGACCTTGAAAAGAAACAATTTTACTAAAACATATGCCCCCAAAAGATATAAATAAGCGTCTCTTAAACCTGAACATATAATTTTTAGGATCAAACATCTATATTCATATCCAGAACACTTTATGCTTCTGAAATTCCTAAAATCGAGATCATGCCTTCCGCTGTAATCAGTGGTACTGCTACTTTTTTAATTGCTCTGATGTTTAAAGTAAAGATGTTATTGAACAAAGATTCGTTTGAACTAAAAAATCACTTTATGCTTTTGACAGACATTCCAGGTGCTTTTCCTTTACGCATCGTCCGTGACATGCTGCAAAACTATCCAAAGTGAGGGAAGCTTCGGATCTCTAAGCACTTGATTGATACACATTCATGTTTGCTTAGTATATGGTGCAGATATAGCTCCATTTTTTTCTTTTCTAGTATAATCAGAAGCCAGCATTTTTTGTTCCCGAGATTAAAGATCGTTATGGTTTGCAGCATGAAATATCCCAACAGGCATAATTTTAACATTTCCGTTCTTATATCAATTCCAGAATATATTAGAATAACGTCTCATGGTAAGTGTATGATTCTAAAGAGTTACTTGGGACAATCATATCCTCCAAACCAAATGGTGCTCGCCATCTAAATCACAAGGTGATCCGCTTTGTCACACATAATGTACTATGTAATGATTAATTAATCAAAGATGCGGTTTCAGAAGAAATCTTCTGGATCGTTTTGGTCTGAACATAATTCCGGGTAATACACAATAAAATTCTACTTAGATGGTGTGAAAAAGATTTGCTACAACTCTACATAATAAAGTTCAATAATAGTAAGATAAACTCCCTCCGCCTCATTTGACTATTCGAACATTTTAACAACTTATTTACATTTCCATCACTAACGTTAATGAGGTTTACTTATTACTTCATTACTCCTTCCCTGGTAGGCTCTCTTCCTCTTCTTCTTGGTTGGCAATTTTGGAACTTCAATGATTTTAACCTAACAATTTTGGAAATGAGACTATCGTTCTAGGATTAACAAAAATGGCAAATGGGAAAATCTTTATGGGACGGAGAGAGTTATAAATAGGGCTCAACAAAACAGACTACATGATATCACAGCAAAACTCGTGAACTAATATAAACCTTTATGTTTGTAAATTTAATGTGCTTTGAATTGTATAATTTGTTTTTTAGTGCTCCATTTATTTTCAAAGTTTACTAGAAATAAACTAAGAACTAAAACATACATTCTCTCCGTCTTTTTTGAAAGTCCTCACTTTGCCGTTCGGGTGTCTCCTTTAAAAGTTCACACCCCAAAAATGAAAAGTTAATTTTATTCTTAAATCAATGAGGCTCACTTGTCCTACTCACAATAACTAAACCACTCACAATTCCTACCTCAGTCACAATCCTACTTTCCATAAAACACCTACTCCACTAACAATATTGAACACTTTTTTCTTAAAACTCGTGCACACCCCAAGATGTGAACTTTCAGAAAACACAAAGGGAGTAAACAGCAAAAAAAAAAAAAAAAAAAAAAAAAGGGAAGGAAGGATGGAAAGAAAGAAAGAACGAAAGAAAGAACGAAAGAAAGAACGAAAGAAAGAAAGAAAAAAGAAACTCAAAAGTAATAAATAAAGAATGTATAAAGGCTTGATTAATGCCCATGAAAATAATTGAGTAAAAAGGGAAAGGTTAAAACTCATAAAGGCCCAATCCTCAAAAAATAAAAAGATTACTAAAGGCCCATTTGACAAACAAATATATAAAAGGATTTCGATTCATTAGAATGGGCCATTAAAGGAAAGTAAGTAGGGATGGCATACTATGACACTGGTGTCAAAACGAGCTAGAGTGGAGAGAAACCTTGCTCAAAAACAGAAGAGTGTCGCTGGCATCGGGAATAGGAAAGGCTTTTAGATCACTAAGGGACCATGTTAGAGATATTATCCCACATCGGGAATTGACAAACGTTGCCTATAACATATAAAGATCATGGGCAACTCCCCTTAGCACCAATTGGTTTTAAGGTGGAACTTCAGACTTTAAGATGGTATCAGATCAGGTCCGTTACATGTGAAGGCTCAACGGCCCACGATGTTGCTCCGCGCCACCCGATTAATAAGCCCACGTTGTAAGCCTTTGGCAAAGCCCGACTACACGTGAGGGAGCGTGTTAGAGATATTATCTCACATCGGAAATTGACAAACCTTGCCTATAACATATAAAGATCCTGGGCAACTCACCTTAGCACCAATTGATTTAAGGTAAAACCTCAGACTTTAAGAGACCACACCTCACCGGCGGAAAATTTTTCAATTTGACACAACCGATTGAAAAAGAATGCCAAGTGACCACGTTTTAACTGTATTAAGACAGGTTATGGTTAGAATGCATAGAAACTGACTTGGTCAATCACTTCAGATTACCATCCTTGAAATAGTAACTGAGCTGCAAAAAAAAAATCAGTGGTATGCTTGAAATTCCATACCCTCGTGGTTGTGTTTATTCTCTCTCCTAGGTAGCATAATTCATAATGGACCAAAGTGTGATAACACTAAGGATCAACATCTAATTTATGTTTCGTATACATGTACACCTAGAAAAGATACAAGTAAAAAATTTATGCATTTAAAATGTTTCGAAATCAAAGGACAGACCAAACATACAAACTATATGATATACAA
The DNA here is from genome assembly GCA_022495995.1 of Adenophora triphylla var. japonica. Taxonomy (NCBI): domain Eukaryota; kingdom Viridiplantae; phylum Streptophyta; class Magnoliopsida; order Asterales; family Campanulaceae; genus Adenophora; species Adenophora triphylla. The sequence goes on along the minus strand of JAFEMH010000454.1, from coordinate 243,620 downwards.
TATCAAATCTTAGTTTCAAAAGATACTTCCATGCAAAGAGTTCCCTTAAAATGCTCTCTGACTTTTGTGGTCGGCTTGATTGAACTTATTACAATAGTTTCTTAATATTCTCTCATACGACCAAATTTTATAACATAAACCACAATGATTTTTATGAAAGAGTGATTTGGTATGTTTTTAAGTTAATTTTCCAGTAGAAGAAGTGAATCAATTATTTTGGGACGGAGGTAATATCGCTTTCACCAAGTTTTTTATTTTAATGTATACTCCCTCCGTCCCACCCCGAATTTGGACAATGAGTTACTTTACACGGAGATTAAGAAATAACAATAAGATAATAAAAATGTGTGGTAGAAAATGAAGAGAGAGAATGAGTGGAGTTAATAGTGATTGGTTGAATAAATTGTATGGTGGAGAATGAGTGGAGTTAATGAGTGAGTGGGGTATGCCCATTTTTTTATTATTATAAACTTTCCTTTTTGGGTTGTTCAAATTCGGATGGGACGCCCAAAAGAGGAAATTTAATCCAAATTCGGGTGGGACGGAGGGAGTACAATAGTACTCTCTTTATCCCTAAATGAATGTCCAATTTTCAAATAAAAAATTGTCCCAAAACGAAAGTCCATTTTTGGGGAAGTTACTAAACCCTCCCTCATTAATCTTCATGTTCTAGATCACACTCACAATCAGGGTGTTTATGTAATTATGCTACTAAAAATGCTTATTAACCAACTTTCTAGAATGTCCCATAAACTTAGAAATGGATATTCATCTAGGGACAGATGGAGTAACTAATAACATCTAAAGTGGGACTCCAAGGAAAAAAAAAATAGGCCTATATGAACAAGCCACCATGAGTAAGACTGATACATATAATCAAATGAAAGGTACATGTTACAGTAAAAATAAGAAACAGTACATCAAGATCTACCTACAGTATACTCCCTCCGTCCCACTCGAATTTGGACAAATTTCCTTTTTGGGCGTCCCATCCGAATTTGGACAACCCAAAAAGGAAAGTTTATAATAATAAAAAAATGGGCATACCCCACTCACTCATTAACTCCACTCATTCTCCACCATACAATTTATTCAACCAACCACTATTAACTCCACTCATTCTCTCTCTTCATTTTCTACCACACATTTTTATTATCTTATTGTTATTTCTTAATCTCCGTGTAAAGTAACTTTGTCCAAATTCGGGTGGGACGGAGGGAGTATAATATATCAAAAACACATCAAGATCTCTAAATTCAACACAAAAAGGGGGTACACAAAAAGGGGGTTCAAAATGCTGACATGATTTGGGGATGGAAGAGAAAAAATCAAAATCACAAAAATATCCAACAAAACACAAAAAATTTCAATTTCTCGCCTATTCCACAAGGAATTTTCAGGAAAAGACAAAAAAATGGACACAATCTACTATCTATTATACAGCTTTACATTTTTGTTGGATACATTGTTCATGCAATACAATCTACATGTATGTTTCAGTTCAAGCCTTTAGATGTGAGATGAAAAAGAAATCTGCCCTTCATATTGGCTGTTTTTCCTTGGAAGCATGGAGGCATAATGCTATACAGAGTTTATTGCATCCATCCCAATAGAAGAGTAATGTTCGAACAAATACATAATTAAGAAAATGGTTGAAAATCTACTAATTTTCTAAATTACGCCTTGAAACATTTGAATTCAAATAAGACGGCAACATTTCGGTGGGTAAGTGAAGGTTAATATAGCCCACTTGTTGCAACAAAGTTCCCTCAATAGGAAAAGTTACTCAGCAATTGGGACCGCGCAAAATGGAATATTCACCTCTCGTAATGATGTGGCGGAAATTAGCTTCCAGCATATAAGAAAGTACATCAAGATGGAATTGTATTTTAACCAAGGAGATTTCCATACCAGTCTAGAATTGTGTTAGAAACTAGTCAACTTACCATAAGGAAGCTGTGCATCAAACATCATTAAAAATTAAAAGGTCACACAATACTTCATTTTTTTAAAGATGAAGACAGGAAGAAGTCCAGAAGCACAAGTCGTGTCATGTAACATATTTTTCTTGTTTCCAATTCATTCCACCATACAAAAGTAGCATCTTTTCCAAGGATACCCGTTATATGCTCCTTCCCCCCCCCCCTCCTTCACACACACACACACACATTCTCTCTCCACCTCTCCTCTCCTTCCTTAGCCCTATGATAATTAAAGTGAATAATCATCACATGCTCCTCTTTGGAGTGAATCTACACTGGTCCTCTTTCTCTCGCGCAATGATAACTTTTACTTACTGCCTTGTCTGCTACCCTCTATCTCTTTCAAACACATTCCCGCTTTGTTCCTTAGCTTTATTCTAGTTAGAGTGGATCTTTTTTACTACTGATAATGGGGTAGGGATGGGAAATAAAGTTGAATAGGGGAATGGGATGCTATGATGTACACCCACACCCGAACTCCCCCATTGCCAATCCACCACAGCCATGTGTCCATCTCCACTGGGCCACAAAGTCCAGTTCATACTGCACAACTATATACCTTGATCAGCACTCGACAAGTGCATTCTAAATGTCATACGGTCCATATCATGTGTACACCAAAAGTATAAAGGGAAAGCCATGTGCTGAAGCATGCCCTTGAAAGGAAAATCAGAAAATGACAACCGTTGCACACAATGAAAGATTACTCTTTTTGTCTTAATTGAGTGTCAACCACACAGGCATCAAGATGCAAATGCATAAAAGGACTTGACACTAACTTAAACTTTACAAGAGCTGAATATCATCTATTTCATCACAAATAAAACCAGAGAGAGTGAGGAAAGAAGGTTACCCGGAGGTTCAAACTTGCGAGTTGACAAAGTTTATGCCTTGTGTATATGAACCTTGATGAGCAAACTGCCAATTCATTCACGAAAAAAACAAAAACATAGCAAGTGCTTGTGAGGACATCCATTCAACCAGATTTAGTTTAATTATTAAGACCTGACATCAAAGACCTAAAATGGGGATTTCAGCTCACCTGTGCATTTTGAGCAAGCTGAGCTCCAATAGTATCCTTCTTAGAAGATCCATCTCCACTTCTAGCAGATCCCTTGGTGTCACCCTAGGAGAAGCTTATTATTAGCATATCAGCTATAATCATGCCGTCTTAAATCAACACGACAACCGTATAAATGAGGATAGACAAATGAACCATAAGACTTAACACATAGCGACAATAATAATTTTTACATACCTCTAACTGCATCATCATTATCATTCCACCAGATCAACCAAAGATGAAAGAATAAAAATAAAAAGATGAGTTAGATAATAGACTTGAGAAAGCAAGAAATTTATGGTGAAACAAAGATACGACAGAAGTTACAAGAAGAATACCAAATGCAACACGGTGCCAACAAAAACACCATTTTTAGCTCAAAACTAATCCGTTAATAAAAGATAATTGTAGCTGAGACGTAACAAACAGATACTCCAAATCACTGGTGGAGCCATGTGTATGAGAGAAGGCTTGCCACCCTTTAGTTTAGAAAATTGCCCATTATCCCCCTTGTAAATTTAGAAAGTCCGACACTTTACAACCAAGGTGATGATTTTAATCACTTTTGCCCCGTTTTAGTTGGAAAAAAATTGCACTACACAATATTTTTTTGCCCCCATTTTTACCAAATTTATTTTACATCATGAAATTTGCCCCATTCTCTTAAATCCTAGGTCCGCCACTGCTCCAATTTTATACAAAAACACAGTCTTCTACTCATCAAAAGAAAGAAATACTCCAAATGGAATTAAAACATAGTATATATGAACGATAATTCTTGCTCTTTTTCCTCTTTGCAAGAGGAACATGAAAATACAATCAAGGATAAGAAAATATCACATAATCAAAAAAGTACCTCTCTTTTTTTTTTTTTTTTTTTTTTTTTTTTTTTTTTTAAGTCAATTCACAACTAACTCCATCAATTCTCTGAAAATTCCCTTAAAGTCCCCCCCAGAAGAAAAAAAAAAAAAGTACCTCTCTGTACCTAGCAAGGTAGGCCTTGAGTGGATCAATGTAGTCTTCAAAACCTAATGTCGCCATAGCCCAAAGTAAATCATCTCCATTAATAGTCTTCCTTTTCTCTTTCTGGCACTTGTCACTAGCCCTGTACAAACATCAAATTCACATTCTGCCAAAAATAATCAACCAAAGTCCACACACACACACACAAACGTAATTGGCGTACTCGCTTGTGATGAAACTGATGAACTCGGAAACACATTCCTGAACAGTATCCTTAGCGTCCTTGGCGATCTTGCCGTTAGCAGGCAAAGCCTTTTTCATGATCCGACTAATGTTAGCAATAGGAAGGTACCTATCCTGCTCACGAACGTTGGAGCGAGGACTCTGATCACCGCCGCTTTCATGACTGCCGCCGGCCGGACTTCCCGGATTATCGGCCATTTTCTCGCCGGAACCCTAACTTCACAAAACAAACGATCGAACCACATGGCACGTCACATCAAAAACAAAACAATTAGAAAGTGATATTAAAAAAAAAAACGTAACCCTAGCTACTACGGAGGAGGAAAGATGAGGGAGAGAATTGTAGAGAGAGAGAGAAGGAGGTTGGTTACCTGTAGAGAGAGAGAGCTTGAGGGAGGGAGGGAGATTTGTAAATTTGGCGCGGGAGGGGTGGAGGGGAGGATTGAATGATGGGCGAGGAGATGGGGGAGGAGGGAGAGATCGGACGCTGGAGAAAGGGAGAGAGTGGGAGGGAGATGGTTGGAGAGATTTATTGGCTCCGTTTTATCTCCGCCGTTGGTTGTTTTGCTGCCAATTTGGACGCGTGTAAGTGCTAGTTCCGGATAAAACCCAAAATAGGAAAAAGAAAGTGATTAATTTTTTAGATAAAAAAAGGAAAAAGTTTGGCACCAGCCAATATATTACGACACGTGTTGAAAAAAAAAATCTAAATATTATCATTATTATTATTTGAAGCCAAAAACTTGTAAAAAACGCGATTTTTATGAGCTTACAAAAAAACGTGTTTTACGCTCTCACACACAGAGGCCTCCCACTCTCTCTCTCTCTCTCTCAACGCAGGAGCTTCTCTCACTAGACGAAAACTCTCTCTCTCTACTCGCAAACTGTCCCTTTCCGGTCAAACTCAACACCAATCGTCTTCCTCACCAATCTGTTCTCCCCGAATCAACATTCCCCTTCTCTCTCAGCCACGGCAGCGATCCAATTCCCATGATTCCCATTTACATCACCCACATCTCCATCCAAGAAAGTATCGAACTCAATACCCATAAATCGATTTTCCTCGGAAAGCCCAAACGACCCTTTTTCGGGGAAAATAGACTGGAAATTAGTCGGAACAATTACCATGATCAAGCCATCGCCGTTCTGAGGTGAAATTGAGAACGTGAAGTGCGTGGAAAACGATATCGCAGTGGTGGGATTTGAGCGGATGAATTTGAAGGGTTTGCTGTGAATGAGAAGCCCGGAGGCCGGAGATGGAATTACGAGGTTTCTAAAAACACAGCAATAAATTGGATGTCAGTGCTCTATTTTTTGAATGCCAGTGTTCTAGTTTTGAAATGCCAGTTTATGTATTGTGGAATGCCAGTACAATCTGTGATGCAGGATAATCAGTGCTTTTTTGCGTTTTGTGAATTTGAAAATGTCAGTGTACGTAATTTTGAATGCCAGTACATGTTTTTTGGAATGCCAGTCCATGTTTTTTGTAAAGTCAGCAAAATGATTATCAGTGTTTTTTGAGTGCCAGTGTATGTGTATTTGAGTGCCAGTGTACGTGATTTTGAATGCCAGTCCATATTTTTGAATGCCGAGTGCTTGTGTTTTGAGAGCCGGCAAAATATTAGTGTAACAAAGTGCCAGGTGTTAGTGTAACAGAGTGTCGTGTGAAAGAGTGCCAGTTCATGTATATAAAAGTGCCCGTATAAAAGTGTCAGTTTCAGTTTAACAAAGTGCCAGTGCCAGTTTACACTGGCACTTTGTTAAATTGGTACTGACACTTTTTTCACTGGCATTTTGTGACACATGTACTGGCACTTTATCACACTGACAGTTTGTTAAACAGGAACTGGCATAAACGGGGAAATCCAAAACACGTTTTTCCTAAGTGACAGAAAAAACACGTTTTTCATAAGACCAACTCTTATTTGAAAAGTATTTAATGTACAATCCAAACATAAATTAAAAATAAACTAGAAAAAACTAATGTGTTTAAAAAAGAAGATAGCAAATAAAATAATTACTTCTTGTACAAAAATAAATATTCAAAATTGTTGGTCACATATATATAGTAATATTATTTTTAATTTATTTTCAAATTTATTTTTCTATCAATTTAATTTATTTTGTGTTTTCAATGTTCCAAATAAGTATCACGTTTTGCCTAATAAATAAATAGCATGAATTTTTTTCGAGTTTGGGATTGGTGCAGTCAGTCAGATTACAGATTACAATCAATAGCACCAACGACCCCAAATTCAATATTTCATAAATAGTGAAATTATGGGGTAAAATTCACAATCCCGACACATTAACGCGATTGCTAACTGGATTGACATGTCGCTCTACAACAATCTCACTTAGATTCGTTCATTTTCTGTGAATTTTTGCAAAAGTAATGTAAAATTTTCTTTAAAAATGAATATCTAAAATTTCTAAGCCTAAGAGAAATTAATGATACAAAAGTGAATGTTTATTTTGGAAAGAAGATTTTTTTAAGTGTCTTTCCCACTTTTAAAATAACGACATTTTTTATCGACCCAACTAGGGCTGTAAATGGTTCAATTTTGGGTAATTTACGGACCGAACCACTAGTAATCGATTTGGAAAAATCTTAAACCGAATCATGAAAAAATTCAAATCGAACCGAACCAAACCGCCATGGTTTGGTTCGTTTGGTTCGAATCGCGATTTGATTTTACGATTCAAATCGAGGTTTAAACCACAATTCAACCATGGTTCAAACCATGAAATAGAACATTGCTTAAACCATTAATTAGAACATGATTTCAGACTACACAATTTATTGTCATGTTTATTTGAATTTTTCAGACATAACATACATAAGAGATTTAGTATTTAAACACAACTTGAAATTGTGTTTCAATGTTTATGATAACAACATGTCATTTGACTACTTGTAATGGTATGTGCTAAAAAGTGAATTAACATTATTACAAGAAGATTAACCAAAAGAAAAAAGGGTTATGTGTTAAAACTCATAAATAGAATTAGGGATTTTCAATCTAAATGTAAGGTGAAAATAAAAGATATGCATATTTACGGTTAATACTGAACGGTTTGGTGGTTTGGTTTATCGGTTCGATTTGGTGGTTCGGTCTCGCGGTCTCGAACCGTGGTTTGGGGGTCCAGACCGCAGACCAAACTGAACCACACGATTTGACAATTTTTGAAACCGAACTAAACCACTATTGCTTGAAAACCAAACTAAACTGCGTGGCTTGGTTTGGTTCGATTCTGAATCGCGATTTGAACCGAATCACTTACACCCCTAACCCCGACTTATAATCTGGTTACGTCCATACATACAATAATATATATTTAACCCAGTATAACACTCGAATTAATTTATATATATGTGTGAGCATGTATATGTCAAAAGGGTGCAAATGTTACTATGTACTTAACTTGATTAACTTGACGTGCGTATTCTTTTTTCTTTTCTTTTTTTGTCAAATACAACATAATTGAGGGGGTTTAAATCATTGTCAAAGGCAAGAACCTATGCCATTAAAGCAAAGGCTTATCGGCCTTTGGCATGCGTATTCTAAAACTAAAATATTGAGCCTCTGAATATAGTGACGAATAAGAGTTTTTTTATAGCCGGAGTTTATGAGTCCAAGCATTAGTAATACACAAAGGTGAATATAGATGAACCAAATGATAAAGGATTTTTCTATTCATTCAGGCGTATATTTTTAGGCTTGATAAATCGTTAGATCTCGTATTTTGTAATTTGATTTATGACTTATTATTTTATTTTATTTCAGGTTTTGAGGCTTACAACTCTGTCAAAAATTTATCAGTGCGTGTAATACATGAGGAACAAGTGAAAATTAAGGTATGTAACAGCTAACGTAAAATTTTATCATGATAAAAATGAAAAAAATGAATTGCATTAGAGTAGAAAATACCTAAAGAAGATTAATAATACATTTGACCCCATGTAATTTTACTTTTGATTTATATTTTTTTTCTTTTTTGATATTTTCAGGTTTCCAGCTTCGCCGGACTACCCAAGGGGGTGGCACTTACATCAACAATGGATTCGAACTCCCCACGATGAGGTTGCAAGCCCAAAAATGCTCCTTCCTTTACCACTCGGGTGTGCCCCGGGGGCTTATATAATTTGTTATAATTATAGGGATAAATGTTTTGTTATTGTTATGGTAGGTTTTGAGGTTTACGTAGTAAAAATCATAGGATTTGGAAAGCTCAAGGACTTGTATGCATCATATGGGATGGGATTCTTTTCGATTTTGGGAACCTGTAAGTACCCAAATCTGACTCATGCCTTTCAATTAAAGTTTCCTAGCAATTCCCCAAACTTTCATAAAGTTTAGGGGCAATTCGGGAACTTTTCCCAAACATTCCGAGCGAGGAAGGACATACCAAAAATAATAAATTTGGACAGGACCTCGCTGGAAAGAGCTTTCCAGTCTGCCACCTTGCATGTTTCTATAAACAAGCAGTTGTGGCTACTTATGTCGCGCGACATACTTTGCCATTTCCAGAAGCCTATAAATAGAGGCCTCCTCTATTCATTTTAATACACAATTTCGAGCATTGTTACTCTGTCAAAACAGAAACTCAACTTTACAGTCCCAAAACACACTCAAAACCATCCTCTTTCATACCCTAATCCTACCTTAATCTATTTTTAAATAGATATTGCCTAGGAAAATCCATCGGGAGATAGAGAAAAACCAATATTGGTAATCTCTCCTTCCTTTATCCTTTGATACACTTTTATATACTCTTGTTCTATTATTACTTGTCATTTATATTCATTATTTTCATAAAGCTTTGATCTTTATTAATGTAAGATCCATATTTCCTATTCCCCCTACACAAAGAATTCAAATGGAGATCCTCTCCCTAAGATGAACAAGATTCCACAAGTGGCTTGTTCTAGGGATGATCTACCATATGATGATGTGATTCCCCTCTATTATATATATATATATATAAAAATGCAATCTTTATTCATATTATGCCATCCCCTTTCCTTGACCTAGCTTTCCAAGGATTGTCCACCTTATGAGGTCTTAAAGGACATAGGAAAAGCCATGAAGATCATCCCCTTTACATTATGTCTTTAGTTTAATAATACTCATTGTATTATTCCTATTAAAAATGCAATCTTTACTTTAATGTCATTTTCCCCATGTCCCTAGAGATGGATCTTTCTCTCCGAGGATTGTCTAAAAGCATTCTAAGGCACAAAAAGACATAGGATGAGTATAAAGATCCAATCTTTACATTCCATTCCCTGAGTTCCTTGGTTCTTGGTGCATTCCATGGTGAGGATCGGTGTAAAGACTCCATCTTTACATCGTTTCCACCATAAAAATGTCACAATCTTTGTCCCTTTAAAAACCGATGAATCTTAGTCCGGACATCTCCGATAATCACTTGAGACGAACATAAAATGTCCCTACGAATCGTTATCGTCTCAAGATGAAGGATCGATGGGCAAAGATTCATCATTTTCTAAAGAGTCTCATTCTTGGACTTAAAGATGAGCCCCTTTTGATCACATGTGACTAAATCCCCAAGGAATGTTAGATTAAGACATACCAAGGCTATTACGCCTACCATGGTTGATTAATCTAATGGGAGGGTAGAAAAGTCACGTAATGATGATCACAAGTCCAAAATGAGCACGGGATCAAGATCTCGAAAACACTAAAATTCAGGGTATCCCGAGCTAAAACCTTCTTAAAATGATTTTTACGTCCGGAAGATAAACTTGGCACATCCTTTCTTTTTTCAAATCACGCATGCACACAAGCACACAAACGAGCACAAATTTTGGACCTGGGAAGACTTGCTTTTGCAAGGCTCCTTGGGTGAACGCCAAACGTTCTTCCCAAGGAGTAACTTAACCTCCGAACCCTTATCCTTTTTTTCAAAGTTTTGAGGAAATCAAAATGGCGTGGCGACTCCGTTTTTCATAAAACCGGTGTCTTCAAACTGAGGTGAACGACGACCCTTTTTCCGTAAAAAGAAAAAACGTGTTCTGGGGCCACATTCACAGAACCGTAGATAATTTAAGATTTTTTATTTGGTGGGGTTGAAAATTAATGTTGTACAACTGTATATTGGGTATAAAAAACCAACTTGAGTAATTTGAATAGTGCACAGTTTTTTATAATTGGTAGATACAAATTGGATTTTTTTCTCAAATAATATTGTTTCACATTTTTATTTCCCAAAATGACTTACTGTTCAAAGTTTTGCCCAAACTGTCCCATTTTTTGAAACCCGCTACATTGTGTAGCGAGTTTGACTTGGACAGGTCAAACTCGCTACACCGTGTAGCGAGTTCCATGTAATTAGGGTTTGGCAGTTGGTCATTAATTAGGGCAATTAATTAAACAAAACTTGCTACACTGTGTAGCGAGTTTGACCAGTCAAAGGCAAACTCGCTACACCGTGTAGCGAGACTCTCTTTAATAAATACCCCATCTAAGTTTTTCAGATTCATTTATCTTCCTCTCTTCCTCTCTTCCTCTCCTTCCTCGTTCATTCTTTCTCTTTTTCGTATCCTCCTCGCAACCCTCAATCTTCTCAATCCAAATTCTATTAAACACAAAAAATGGATCCTAAAGAGCAGCGTTTTTTTTTCTGCGGTGAAGGCTCCTCTTCATCGCGTGTTATTCCTGGTCCCGCCGGTGCCGTAGATTCCGCCATGCACCAGAGAAATCTCGACCGTGAGAACTTATTTTCACAACAAACACCGATCGTAACCCAAGAATATATACGGAGAGCGATTGAAGATCCAGTGAAGGATGAAGCTTTCCAAGATGGTCCTTGGCTCTCTGCAATGGAATTTCTCACTGAACCCGGTACATATCATTCGTTGAACTCTATCAAGAAGAAATGCCATACTATTGACAGGGTGGATCAGGTATAATATCAAAATTAATTATAGTTAAATGTGTGTACACTTTGATTGATTTTTTATATTTATGTATGTTCTATTAGGTTGTTGCTGTTATCATGTCCTGCACACCAAATGGTCTTGGTGATCTCTGGGTGACTTTAAAGGTTAGGATATGAGCTTAGTATGCTTTCTATCATGGGTGAAATGTGTTTTGAGTTACTAACTGAGATAAAATTATTAGGATCCTACGGATACCATAGAAGCTTCCATTCATCATAAAGTGACTGAGAGTGAATTTGAAAAAGATATATCTGTCGGTTCTGTTCTGATACTTCAGAAGGTATGATATATTAATTAGTGAATTTGGAATCATCATTAATACTTTCATTTAATTATTTGTTTTGAAATATTTAGGTTGTTGTTTGGCACCCCATCCCATCACGATCAGCACGTTATCTTAACATCACACTCCCTAATGTCTTCAAGGTACATATTTTCTTATTTTTGCTGAATTGTTGGAATCATATAGTAAATAATGTTAAACTCATTTCTTTTATAGTTATTTCCTAAGAATGATGAAGTTAATCTGGGTAAGACCATTTTGTTTATTTGAATTTCCTAAATGTTTAAATTAATTAATGTAAAATTTCCTACGTGACCGGAATGTGGTCATTAACTTGATTATATTTATTTTGATGTTATTTTAGTTTTTAAAAATTATTTGGTACATTTTGTGTTTGGTTTCGTTGCAATTTTTCCTGTCATCATTATTTTTAACACGTGTAAAAAAAATTGATGTTCGTACGTAGGTATTTTGAGCAATAATTTGAAGTTAATTTAATTATCCAAATCAAAATTTAAGAGTTGTTATTGATATATCATTATATGTACTACAAGTAACAATTTTTAGATATTCATTATGATAACTAAATTAACATATATTTATTGCTCAAAATACCTTCGCGAACGAAAGAAAAATGGAAATAAAAAATTTTGAATCAAAGGATATTATTGGAGTGGACAAACTCTGACATAATTCAGCAATATGCCATCATTTATTTTAACACATGTAAAAAAATATTTTATACAAAAACATAATTCAACAACATGTCATTATTTTTTTAACACATGTAATTTTTTTTGATGTTAGTACGAAGGTATTTTGAGCAATAATTTGAAGTTAATTTAATTATCCAAATTAAAATTTAAAAGTTGTTATTGATACACCATTATATGTACTACAAGTAACAATTTTTAGATATTCATTATGATAACTAAATTAACCTATATTTATTGCTCAAAATACCTTCGCGAACGAATGAAAAATGAAAATAAAAAATTTTGAATCGAAGAAAGTTATTGGAGTGGACAATCTCTGGCTTAAACTCGCTACACCGTGTAGCGAGTTTTATTAAAGTTGAAATCGCAACACGGTGTTGTAAGTACCCCAATCTGGATTACTCTCTTCCGAACGCATGGGAAACACCTCAGACTCACACAAACGCAGTCTCGAACACCCGTAGCCCTCAAAAACCCAAAAAACCACCAACCAAATCAAGGGGGGCCTTTCTGGGATAAAAAAGCTCAAAAGGACTTTTTGGAAATTTTGGAAAATTTGGAAAAGCAAAGGACGTCCGTACGGACCTCTTTGCTCCCAGACATAATTATTACGAAATTCCCTTAAAGTCCACAATATTCCCTCAAATCTGAAAAAACTAAAAATTTGGTTTTCATGGGAGGTCCGTACGGACCTCCTTGCACCTTTTTCTCAACTATAAATAGAGGGCTTCACCCCTCATAATTTTCACACCTCCCTCTTCTCCTCTCTCCCCTAGCCTTCAGGCAGCCCCTCTAAGACCCCTCGGGGCACTCCCGGTCCCTTTCGGTTCCTTTCGGGGCCTTCCGAGCTCCCTCGCGGTGCTCCGAAGCCCTGCTGAGCACTACTGAGCGCTACCGAGACGCTTCCGCACTGTCCCGAGGAACTCTCGAGGTATTCTGAGGCCCCTCGTGATACTCCGAAGCCTTGCCAGGTCTATCCCGAGGCATCCCGGCCCTTTTCGAGCCAAACCGACGATCCCGATGCACGCCGGAACTCTGCCCGAACGCAACCGACGATCCCAACGCACGATAAACCTCTGTCCGAATCCAGTCAACGATCCCTGCGATCCCAACGCACGTCAAAACCCTGCCCGAGTGCACACCTGACAATCCCGAGGAACGCCGAAGCTCTGTCCGCAGACAACCGGCACATCCCGAAGCAATCCCGGAACACTATTCCATCCTCAAACACTATTCCCCAGCGGAAGACAGACACAAACCAACATTGGTAAGGCTTCCTTCCCACACTATTTCAATACATTTCAATACGTAATGTACAATGTATACATCTGATACAGCATGCATTTTTAAAAGCACATACACACACACAACATTTAAAAAAAAGAAGGGGTACCGAAAGACTCGTTTTTACAAGGCGACTCGGGTGAGCTCTAATATTCTAATATTCTCATCCCGAGGAGTAACCTGACCTCCGAACTCAAAAATCTCATCACACAACAGCAGTTTTTAAACTGATGCCTTTTCTCAATGTTTTGGGCTAAATCAAAACGGCGTGGCGACTCTACAAGCAAAACACAGCGAGACACCTCCTCGACCAATGAACCAACCGACATGCTGAGGCCCGCGCGCGATCCGGATCCGGGTAATTTCAGGTGTAGCGAGTTTAATTCAACTTTAATGAAACTCGCTACACGGTGTAGCGAGTTTTAGCCAGAGATTCCAGTTTTCTAGCTATTGAAGTTCAGTTTCCAGCCAACATAAACCTTCAATTTCCAGCCCATAATTGATTACCTTCCTCTCTCTCTCTCTCTCAGATAAACACAAACACTATATACATCAGAATAGTTGAAGATCACGAATCAAGGTAAATTAACATCATCTTAATCATTGTTTTCACTTATGTTTAGAAATAAAATTTAAGTATTTAACTATGTTTTAGTATATTGTAGATATAAATGTTAGAGTTTTGTTATATAATTTTTAACACTTTAATTCGTAATGTAGGGTTAAAAATGAACGGGGGTCCAATCATTTTAATGTGTTATTGGGGAGGTGATGATGAACAACCGTTTGATGGTCCTCATTTCAAAAAAGGGCCAAAATGTGCAATAAGGGCTAATTGTCGATGGAAATACAATGAGTTGATTGATGAGCTATATAAAAAGGCGAACTTAGATCGGTCTCAATTTGATTTGGAAGTCATTTACAGATGTCCTCATTCTTTTGATAGCAGGATTGGTGAGTACATTCCTTTCCGTATTGAAGATGATGCGTGTATGGATATAATGTTCGATCAGTTTGCTAAATTTGGGGGGATTGGAAATTTGCAGCTGTATGTGGTTGTAAAATTATTTGAAAATCGATCAAATCCAGAGTTTGAAACACGGCACACAGAGACCATTTATGGGTATTCACCAAGTGGTAACCGTGATGCAGGGGTTGGTCCAAGTTCTCAAACACTTGTATCAACCCAAATAACAAGTTATGATTATGGGGCATTTGGGCAAAATGGTCATGTTAATGATGATCGGGCATTTGGGCATAATGATCATGTTAATGAGTTCAGTTCGAAAGATGATGTTGATTATGAATGTGAGCACCCCAACCTGGGACCTAACGCGTGTCCCGAGCTTGAGAAGCCCAACTAAGAAATCCCATCTTAGATTTTCAAAAACTTTTATTTCACATTTAAAAGAAAACCACTACTCAAACTTTCAATTTAAAATCAACTGATAATATCTCCACTTGGAGAAAATTCCACAATGACTTCGATAAACCATAATCTAATAAATTACATCGTAATCCCTAAAATAACTTTGTTTACAAAAGAGTTTATATACAACTTTTCAAAAGAGTAATACTTAATAAATACTCCCAGACAACCAACTCCTATACTTTACCTGACAAGTCCCAAAAGCAACAGTCCACAATGTTATCCCCGACCTCACTGGTTCAGGTCACCTGTCTCAGCACAATCTAAAACAGTAAAAGGGAAGGGGTAAGAATAAATCTCAATAAGCTATTATGAATGCAGCAAGATGCCAAACAATATGCAACACATAGCATGGTAACACATAACACATTGTGAAAGCGGTAAACACCTTACGTTACCTCATTTTACCTTTCCCGTCTGAACAATAAGTCGTACAACATGGGAGTAAAACTCCGCTCTTTGGTGAATTGCCCCCATGCACCTTCACCACTTATAGGACTCATACCCCCCAGAGATCCATATAAGAAAATAGGATACTTATATGACCCTTATTCAGAGTATCATATAATATCAGCGCTACTGTAAAGCTTTTGGCTTCATACAGAGCATTCCACCTAATCACCAAATCGCAGCGGCCCGTAAGGCTTCGGCTCAATACGATCGCTAGCACACCCACTTCTGTGGCCACAGAGGGGACGGTCAGTATGATGAACCTTCAATCACTTATAGAACAAATCCATAATTGATTGAATTCCATTATACCCCCGAGTATCAACACGTTCAAGCACATAATAGATACTTGAAATAAAATCCACAAAGGGGATAAGAACAACATGGTAATGTATACTCATGTTAAATCAATACTATAGTGCACATTCATTTAATACACTATGCATAACACCATTAACGAATATAAATTCAAATAAGGTATCCATATAACCACATAATCCACACCGGGATACAATATAATCAACATGCCAGATAATCCCCAACTGGGATACAATACAACCATATATCAAATAATCCACACTTGGGATACAATATAACAATACCAAATAATCCCCACTTGGAATAACAATGTCACAATGTGACACATAAACATTTCTAACTAACGCAATAGTGTAATTATAGTCTCTACACTATTCAACTAATCACCAAGGGTATGAGGTAAGTAAGGCCACTATTAATCATAAACCATTCCTACATAATCATTACACAACCTCAAATAGCCTTAATAGAGGTTCAAGATCTACTCCCCAAGTTTGAACTACTTTGGTGGAGTCACTAACCAAGCTTATCAATCATTTTCCGGACAATATTTAAAATACTTCCCCAAATCCATTTTGACCCAATAAGACGTCATGGTGTAACCAAAGTATTCTACTTTAATCTAGGTTAAAGAGATTTCATTTTGGTTCTAGTTTGATTAGGTTTGAACAGCTCTAAAGTTGGTACATAATAACCAGGCCAGGGCACGACTCGTGCCCTTTTGGCCCTTCACAGAATCATGCGTCCCTTGACAGCACGACTCGTGACATCCACTTGGCACGACTCGTGCCTGAGAGCACGACTCGTGCCTGAGAGCACGACTCGTGCCAATTTTCCCCAATGTTGATCAGAACGACTTGGCACTCCTTGCACGACTCGTTACCACGAGTTGTCCATGGGCACGACTCGTGCCTGAGGGCACGACTCGTGCCACGACCAGAAACAGGTACATCAGCAGCAACAATTCAATAACTCCAAGAAAATCAAATTTCAACCCAAGCTTCCCTTTTATTGATGAACCTAAAGGTTTACTAATTTTCGTACTTCTCATACTAAATCATTTAGACCCAAAATGATGTAAACCTAGATCATTACCATATGATTTCCATCCCATTTTACTAACACATTTCAAGTTAACCCTTTTTAATCTAATCAATCCATCTTCTTACCCTTTTATCAACTTCCATGGACAATAACATACTCCTACACCATTAATCAATTCCTCAACTTCAAGAAGGTTTCCAAAGTATCAAAAGACCATTGTAACCACAATAACAACAATAAGTAGTTCATGAGCATTTAAAGAAGGGAAGGGTTATAGTAACTCACTTCCTAACTCTAGTAACTTGGCCAAATTCACAATCAATACTTACACTTAAACCATTAATATCCCCAATTACTCTATACTATGCTTCTTTCAACTTAGATCACCACTTTGCAACTTAAGATCAATTCCAACTCAAATAACATTATTCAAAATACCAAAATCATTTTCTTTCAACAAGAGATTAATTAACACATAAAGTGAACAATTATTAGAAGGAAGTCATAATAACTTACCTTAGAATTTTAAGATGGAATGAGGATCTTCTTAGCTTGATAAACTCCCCTAGTTGCCCCAAGCACAAAAGTACAATTTGATTGGAAAATGGAGAAGGATTGAAGGCTCTAGGAACTTGGAGGTGAGACCTTCAAAGTAAAGCTTCCATGGATGGAATGAAGGAGGATGAAGAAGAAATGATTAAGGAGAATGTGGAGGATGGAGGAAGTATGGGAGGAGGGTAGTATCTTTGACTAAGGAGGGAGGAAGGGTGAGGGATTTAAGGGGAAAGGAATGGCCCCCCATGCCAAAAGATGAAAGGTTTTCCAATTTCCACACAAAAAAGTCTAACTATCCACATTTTATTTATTTTATCCATTTCTATTATTATACTTTTCCCAAGATGCTTTATTTTATTTCCCTTAAAATTCTAATGTTTTAAAATTATTTTCCAACCATCTCACCTTAAAATAAGAATTTAATGACATAAAATAAACACATAAAGTTAACATTAATATTAAAAGCATTTAATATGATAATAAAATAGTGCCTAGGTTTAGGGTCGTCACACTCACTCCCCCTTAAAGAAAATTCGTCCCGAATTTTAAACTGGCTTTCCTTAAGGATCAATAACAAAGGTTACCTCTCACGCATTTCGAATTACAACTTTCATACATTTTCACAACCCGAATACCCTAGGATTTCAATTCCCTAAACTATAATTCTAATAACTCTCAATGGTTCTCCCGCATAAGTCCTATCCGTCTAATCATCATTAGTGGGAGAACTCCATACAAACGAGGGATCATGCAAATGATTTTTCCATACCAAGCTTCACACAGTACCACTTCAATGCTAAACTAAAACTGCTATTATCCACAATTTGCTAAGGTTAAATAACTTCTCAACTTGAAAGGAAGTCCATCACACCACACACAACCTATTTTTCAAGAATCTAGATAGTATTCTAATCTCTTCCTTTCAAGTAACTAAATTCTCCAAACTCTTAGGATCGGTAACAAATCCCACTAGAGAGCTTCAAAAAGGTAAGGTTCCCATTTAACATCATAAAACAATTGTAGCCACTCTCGAGTAGAGGGTAAGAAAATTCCGGTTTATCTTAGTTAACTTCCTCGAAGCATACGCTATCACTTTCCCATTTTGCATAATATCACAATCTAATCTTCCTTTAATACACACCTAAAATTTTCACAAAGTCCTCACATCCACTAGGTAAGGTAAGGATCGGATCTATAGCCAATCTATTCTCCATCTCTATCAATATGATTCATCATTATTACATCCCAATGAAGAATTTAATGACATAAAATAAACACATAAAGTTAACATTAATATTAAAAGCATTTAATATGATAATAAAATAGTGCCTAGGTTTAGGGTCGTCACAATGAAGAAGAGGAAGTACACACTGATGTAGATGCAATGCTAGAGGATGATGATGATGAATATGAGGAGGGTAGTAGTGATTCTGATGTCGATTTGGGAGCCGAAGATGATGGGTCGATTGATGATGATTTGGAAGCACCTCTTGTTCATTATGAAGTGCCGGAAAATTGAAGATATGAGAGAGCGGATTATCCCTTTTACAGTGATATTGGTACTTCTGCTCGACAAGAACAAGACTTGATTGATTACGATCATGCACATAGTTTTCCAGTTTGGGATCCGGAAAAACAGGCGATTGCTAAAGGGATACGCTTTCCTGGCAAGAACGAGGCACAATTTGATATAAAAAGGTTCCATATTCGCATCAATCGCAGGTTCAGGGTAAGAAAGAGCACACCTCACACATGGGTAATTGAGTGTCTATTGAAAATTTATCCATGCAATTTTTATGTTCGTGTGAGTAGGAAGAAGTTTGGCTATTAGGAACTAACCAAGTATAAGGCTCCTCACTGCTGCTTATATTCTGGAGAAAGTCAATCACCCCAACCTAGATGCCAAGTTTATCGGTCGGGAAGTTGTTGGTCTTATTAAGGCTAATTCAGATGTCAAGGTTGGAGTCATTATTGCACACATCTCTAGTAGGTTTGGAAAGGTAATTACCTAAAAGAAGGCATGGTGTGGAAAGCAGAAGGGCATTGCAGAGGTTTTTGGAGATTGGAAGGAATCTTATATAAGGTTACCCCACGTCCTAGCATCCATTCAAAAATATAACCCGAGGACAATTATTGAGTACTCTCATCCTCCTCCTCCTGTCAGTCAGTTACACATGTTTCGATAGGTATTCTGGGCATTTGGGCCTTGCATTGAAGCTTTCTCTCATTGTCGGCCTGTCATTTCTGTTGATTGGACATTCCTCCATGGTAGATATAAAGGGGTAATACTGATTGACATGGGTGTTGACGCCCAGGACAGTATACTTCTGCTTGCATTTGCCGTTGTTAAAAAGGAGGACTGGCCGAACTGGCGTTGGTTCTTATATCTGCTTTGTAAGCATATTATCAAGAGTCGTGAAGTATGCTTGATATTTGACCGTCATCTGGGCATTCTGAAGACTATAGCTGAAGATACGTGGTGGCCAAACGTGCATCATCGATTTTGCTTGAGACATATGCCAGCAAATTTCTTGGATAAGCATAGAGGGGAAGGGTTGAAGTATCTGTTTTGGAGAGCGGGTTGAGCAACTCAAGATAGAATTTGGATGCCAAAAAATGGACATTGGCACACGATGGTGGTTACAGGTATGGCATCATGACTACCAACATGTCTGAGGTTTTCAATGGTGTGATGAAGGGAGCTCGTGGGATGTCAATCACAGCAATTATTGAAACTGCCTTCTACCGTTGTGTGGAGTACTTTCAAGTAAGGCATGGATTTTCACTTAATGCCTTAGGAGGTAATCCTAATAACCCTAACATCAATCCCCTACACCAATTCAGCCAGAAAGTCAATTATCACTACTTGAAGAACACCGCGAAAGGGGCAACACATCAGGTAAGGAGGTTCAACAATCACGAAATGGGGGTGTATCAAGTGACAACCGCATGTCAGGGTGATCACGGGGGAAATATCCAGATTGTCCGACTTAATGAGCGTACCTGCACATGTGGTAAATGGGTTGCCTATTACATGCCTTGTTCCCATCTTCTTGCATGTTGTTCTGCACAACATCTTGATGGTCGAGATTTCGTTTCTCGATTTTACACCATTGGAGAATACTGCAAGACATGGAAGGGGACATTCGAACCAATCGAGCATGAGGACTATTGGTGTAACGACCCTAAACCTAGGCCCTAATTTTAATATCATATTGTGTGCTTTTAATATGTTCGTTAATATTACGTGTCCATTTTTATATACTTGATTTATTATATTAGGATAAATGATAGGAAAATAAATTAATGTTCTAAAGGAAAATATAAAAAAATAGAAATTTGATAAAGAGTATGAGGAGGTTAAATTGAATTGATTAAATAATGAGAAATATGGGGGTTTCATTTAAATGGTTTAATTGGGTGAAAGCCTTGGTAGGGTGGAGGGGGGGCCATGAACCTTCCCCCTAAATTCCTCATTCTTTCCCCTCACAAGTCAACACCACACCATACCTCCCATGCTCTCCCTTTCCTCTTCCCATACTTTTCCCCTTACTTCTCTAACCTCCCCATCCTTCTTCTTCATTCTTTTCTTACTTTCTCCATGGAAGCTCTCCATGGAAGCATCCTTCCCAAGTCCTTGGAGAAGTCCATCCTTCTCCATTTTCAAGTCCAAGAGTACTTTTGTGTTCGGGGTGAAGAGAGGAGCACATCTAGCTAAAAGAATCTCCATTTCATTCCATGCTTGCTAGGTGAGTTATTATGACCCTTCCCTTCATTAAATGCTCATGAACTCTTAATGTTGTTCTTGTTAATATGATGGTTGTTTAATGATTTGGAACTATTCTTGGAGTTGAGAAAGTTGGAAATTTACATAAAATGAAGTTAAGGTTCATAAAAGTGGATTTAGGGTGTAAGAAATGGGTGAAGTTAGTTTTAGAAGATTTAACTTGAAATGTGTTAGTAAAATGGGTTAGTGTCATGAGAAAGGTTGTTGTTCATGAAAGTAGTAAATCAATAGAAGTAAATGGATTAAATGGATTAAATGGAAATCTTGAAAATTGGTAGTAAATTGGGTGGAAAATCAAGTGGAAATGATCTAGGTGTGGGACTTGATACCTTGGAGATTTAATGAGTTGGAAGTAAGTAACAAAGATAGAAATTTCCTTTAGGTTTATAACTTAGAATGCACTTGGTGGAAAATTTGGATTCTTGGGGAATTGTGATTGTTGCTGCTGTTGTTACCTGTTCTGGGCCTTGGCACGAGTCGTGCCCTTGGCCCAATCGTGACCACGAGTCGTGCCTATGAGGCCAAATCGTTCTGGGTAGTTTATGGGGAATGAGCACGAGTCGTGCCCTCAAGCACGAGTCGTGCCATGTAGGAGTCACGAGTCGTGACTTGAATAAAAGGAAGTCGTGCCTTGGTTGGGGACGCCTGAATCAGTGAAAGGTCAAAATGGCACGAGTCGTGCCCTGGGGCACGAGTCGTGCCCTGGCCTGGTTTTTCACATCAACTTTAGAGCTGTTCAAGCCTAATCAAACTAGAACCAAAATGAAATCTCTTTAACCTAGATTAAAGTAGAATACTTTGGCCTTACAATGACATCTTAAGTGATCAAAATGGAATTGGGGAAGTACTTTAAATGTTGCTTGGAAAACGCTAGTTAACCTAGTTTGGTAACTTGACAAAGATGATCCCAACTTGGTAGATTTAACTTAGACCTTTAAAGAGGCTATGTATTATGATATAATGACCTTGTAGGATAGATTGATGATACTTCCTTGCCTTACTTGAGTTCATATACATTGTTTATATTATGCATAGTGTGTTGAATAACTGTTGCACTATGATATTGGTTGGACATGAGTATATTTTACCATGTGGCTATGTTGTTTATCCCCTTTGTGGATTTATATGTCAAGTATCTATTATGTGCTTGATAATTTGTTAATCAGCTGATGTTTGGGGGTATAACATAATACGATCAATTATGGAAGTGTGACCTAATGTGATCGGATTATGTTATACCTGTGACCGTCTCCTCCTGTGGCCACAAGTTGGGGTTATAGCATCTGTAGTGAGCCAAAAGCCTTACAGAGTTGCTACTATCTTATTTGGTTCCCTGAAAAACGGGTCTTATAAGATGTGAGTATTGCTTAAGCAGCTCACTGTAAGATTGGAGTATTATTATACCCAATGTTGTACGACTAATGTTCAGACGGGAGAAGGTAAACCAAGGTAATGTAAGGTGTTCTGACTTTTCCAATGTGTTGTATGCAACTTGTTATGTGTTGCATCTTATATGGCATATTGCTGCATTCATAATAGCTTGCTGAGATTTATTCTCACCCCTCTCCCTTTAATGTTTTAGATTCCGAGACAGGCGGACCGGCCAAGTAAGGGCGGTGAGGAGTTTGAAAGTAATATTTTGGGACTTGTCGGGGTATGATTAGGATGGCGTAGAAAGGGTATTTTGGTATAATTCATTTAATGAGTTGTATTTATAAACTTTAATTTTATGTTATAACCAATGTCTTTTTGTAACTAAAATAGTTTCTTACTTTCAAAGTTAGTCAACTATTTCTCCATTGTGAAAAGGTGTAGAGTCATTTTGAAATGGTTATAGCAATTATATTTATGTTTGAAAGTTAAATAAAAGTTTTAAAAAGTTTAGGATAAATTGGGTTGGTTTGAGGACGCTCCAGCTCGGGACACGTGTAGGTTTCGGGTCGGGGTCCTCACAATTGGGGTGTGGATGGTTTGGTGCCCATTTTTTTCCCTAATCCCTTACTTGGACGTTCTGCGAAGTCCGGACGACCTAGATCAAGACGCTTCCGTAATTCTATGGAATTTCAAGCAGATAAACGGAAGACTATGTGTTCATCATGCCATCAAGAAGGGCACAATCGTCATAGATGCCCGAACATTAGGGAGTAGCAGAATGTTTTTCATGTAATTTATGTTTGGTTTGAATTGGACTCAGTTTCAGTTGCAGTTTCATTTTATGTAATTTTCATTATACTTGAAAAGTTGAATGTAATTTTTATATTTGAGTTGAATTTTTCAATATAAAAGTTTATGAAGGGCAAAATAAAACGTAGTTCCTATTTCAGTTTTATCCGTTGTAGTTCTAATTTTGATTTTTGATTGAATTTTAACCAATTTTTAAAAATTACTTTAGTTATTTTTATGAATATTTAAAAAATTATAATTGAATTTTAACCAATTTTTAAAAATTACTTTAGTTATTTTAATGAATATTTAAAAATTATAATTGATGAAATTCGTTAGAAAAGTCAATTAAGAAAAAAACAGTTAGTTTTCCAGTTAAGTTTTCAGTTTTAGTTTGTTAGGCCAGGCCAGGGGAGTTAATGCGGCCGCCCAAACTCTTCGGCCAAGTTTGTGCGGTCGCCCTAACTCTACGGCCAAAAAACAAGTTCAAGTGAACTCGCTACACCGTGTAGCAATTCCACATGAACAGAAGCCCACATCAGCAGCAGTCTTCAGCAATCCCACCTGCAAACAACAAACAACCAAACCAAAACCTGCTGCAAACAACAAACCATCAAACCAAACAACCTGCTGTAAACAACCAAACCAAACATAAAACATCCAAATAACACTAAACATGTACAATATCCAAATAAAAACTAAACATGTACAATATACCATAACAACCAAACCAAACCAAATAACATATATATCTACATAAATGTGTAGAAAGTGTAAAAAAAAATAAAATGCAACTATCCAAATAAAAACTAAAAAAATCATAGTTCAAGTTATTACAAATAAAAACATCAAAATAAAGACGAAACTAATACTACAAAGTTTCATTACATCCTAATAAAAAAAATTGAACTCGCTACCTCCTATCGTAGAAAGACGGGGTGTACTTACTCGTCGTATTCCGCTGTCGAGACCCTCTTCTAATCATCTCTTCCTCCCGTTGAGCAGGGGTAGACTCTGTCGGATCGGAGAAGGGGCGGAGCCCTGCTTGTGATGTAGAAGGAGCCCTAAAGCCACTTCCACTCGTATATAGTTCGAAGCCCATAGTGGATGATCCAGGGGAAGGGTCTGCCTGGACACTCCACCCACTCCCCCTCTCATCCCCACTCCCACTCCCCCAGCCACCCCCACTCCAACTCCCCTCGGCACCCTCACTCCCACTCCCCCAGGTACCCCCACTCCCACTCCCCTGTGACTGCCATTCATATTGTGCATAATCCTGGGTCTAGGTCTGCGCTTGAGGCTCTTGCTCGGGGTCGGGATCTGGCTCGTCGTGCAAGTTCATTTGGGGTGGTGGCTGTGCCTGTCCACGACGTCTAACCCGACGTTGTCAAGGTTGTTCTACTCCCTGTGCGTGATCTACCGGTGGGAGAGGTGCAGCAGACTGAAGGCGTTGGAGCTCCCTAATTCCCGTGAACCCGTGAGTAATAGTTGCCCACATTGAAGCTTGTCTGGGATGCTCATCCATCTCATTGTCGACATGCAAGCGTTGAAGGGTCTGCACCTGTTTTTATATCAATAATATATATAAGTACGAGAGACATAAGTTAATAATTGATGTTTTATTAAAAAAAATAGAAATAATAACTTGAAAAATGTAAAAACTTACCATAAACACTAAGGCAGGGGCAGCCGATCGGTATCCATCCTCCTCTATATGAGTGAGGTTCTGCACAAACTTACATGTTATGCTCCGATACCATATCATATATGGATCGGTGTAACGCATATCGTGAATGCCGTAGACCCCGGAAACCAGATATTGGTGTCGCTGTTCCCAGTGTGCAATATGTTGTTGATGGCGGACGCTCCAATTCACGGTATTGTTTCCCCGCCGATCACAATTGTGCAACTCCGGGCTAGTGTTGCACGGTTCTGGGACCCACTGCCTCATAAGGCGATCAGGCAGATGCCACTCGATCCTCTCAAAGCATACGGGAGGGACCTTCACCAACCATACGTCCTCACCCTGAGTGCAGTAGGCGGAGCGTATCTCCCTGCATAAGGCTGCCACACAACCTGATCCTCGTTTAGCTGGGCCAGCTGATCCCAATAGCCTCGTAGGCTATGTGCAGTAACCTCCATCAGATTCAGCGATGCCTGGGTCCAGCTGAAATTTCATAAACAGAATAATTATAAGAATTTGTTAAAAAAAACACAATAATGATGAGAAAATAACGTATGATATATGTATACTTGCATCTGAGGGCATGAGCATGTAGTCCGGATCTCTGAATCGACTATGGATATGCGATCGCACACATCTCAACAGCTCCCAAGCCCAAATCTATATCAATTAAATATATATCAAATACTATAAATAATGCCGCTAATTTGAAATCAAACTTAAAAACAACAACATAATGAACATTAAAATGAGATAAACATACCTTTAGAACGTTGAGAAATCCTCCGCACTGTCTCGTACGAGGGTCAGTCGCACTACATAGCTCTCGATATAGGAAAGCGAGCGACGCACTCCCCCAACTGTACTCGCTGACCCTGGAAACATCCGCAAGCAGAGGGAGATAACATAACTTAACCTTGTTGTTCGTACGATCAGACATGACCGTAGAACCTAGAGCTGTCAAACGGGCCGGGTCGGGCACCGGGCTTCACTTAATGCCGGTCCGGGCCTAAACATTAGCGGGCCTGGTAAAAGTCAAGCCCGGTCCATGTGAGCATCGGGCCTCCGGGCCTATGGGCCAATCCAAGGAAATGCAGTTTTTGGTTACTGTAATTGAGAAATCTTACATCTATCTTATAGACCAAGCACACTGCACACACAAACTAAAGCTAAAACAACCAACCAAAATATTACAGTAAATAATATAGATATATCATATACAAGTGAGTCTAGGAAGAGAAACAGAAACATACATCCATTGTAGTATATGGTAGTACTGCTGAACGAAAGCACTGCCGACCTGAATACAAAATTACAAATACCCAAAACCAACAAAATCTCAATCAGCATAAAACAAACCGAAAATAAAAATTAAAGGACAACTAAAGCTCAAAAATCGAATACTTACAACTTGAGCAGGGACCGGTTGTTGCTGAGCCGCCGCCGCCGGTGTCGCCATTGCAGATCGATAATTCAAAAACCTAAACAAACACTAATTAATAAGTCAACAACTCATAAAAGTACAAAAATGTCACATAGAATTTAGAGACCAGCTGATCTAATCGAGTAGATTCGTTGTTGCGTTACCTGTTAATTGACGAGATCGGAGATGCGTTCGAGAACGAAGAGAGAGCCGCGGGATCTCTCTCCAGGAATTAGCTTGGGTTTGGGGGTGGGGGATCTCGGAGAAGCGAGCACAGGGGGAAGAGAGAGAAACGGAAGGGTTTTCAGGGGATTTATATTTGGAGGGCGCCTCTCTCTCTTAGTCTTAGAGGGTTTTTTTTTTAGTGTGAAGAAGAGAGAGACTCAGAGTGAGCGATTGAGAGACGATATAGATAGGTTTTTCTTTTTTTTTTTAATTTATCAGGCCGGGCCGGGCTTTTGCGGGCTTCTCGGGTTCGGGCTGCCTAAACCCACGGGCTTATCTGGTCGGGCCAAAGAGGCCCGGTTTTTTTCGGGCCGCCTAATTTGAGGCCCAGGCCCTTAAAAAATCGGGCGGGCTGGACCGGGCCCACGGGCTGGGCTCGATTTTGACGGCTCTAGTAGAACCCAAGGCGAGCATGATATATGCCAGTACGTACCTATCCACAATCTCTAGAGCAGTATCATCGGCGAGGTCATCGAAGTGTGGGAAATGGGTCGTAATCCACCTGAGCTTCAGTCTACTCCCATCCATATCTCCAGGATCAGGGACAGCCCCTAAAAACTCCTGACAGGCAGCCCGCCAGTCAACACCTGCTGGGAACCCAACATCAGTAACAACATCCCCATCAATCGGCAACCCGCAAATCATGCCGATATCCTCTAGGGTGATCGTCATCTCATTAATCGGGAGGTGAAATGTATGGGTCTCCGGACGCCATCTCTCGATCAAAGCCTCCAGCAATCCATAATCATACTGTACTCTCCCTATATAGTGAACTCCACTAAAGCCGCACTCCGTCAGTCTGGACAATATGCAAGGAGCTAATACAGCCGACAAGGAGGCACCACGACGAAATTGGAGGGGACTAGCAACCTTCAGCTCGGCCCAAATAAACCCAGCTCTATGGTCCTCATGCCGGGTCAGAACAGAGGCATCGATAGGCCCGGAATCAATGAAGGCATCCATCTATTTATTTCAATATCAAGTTTGGTAATTAATAATCATATTTTTGTGAACTGTGTTTCTTCTATATTCATTATTTCCTACATAGTACAAGTATTGCTACGTCAGTAAAATTTGACTTTTTTGAATAGTCATTATTTTCTAAATACTTTATAGGTACGTGATTATTGTTCTACGAGGCAAGGAAATAAATAAGAGAATACAAAAGTGTAATTACTAGTACGTGACATTGTAATCCAAAGTTATCTCACACTTTCAAGAAGTGCCTGTGGGAAAGGTCTTGATTTTCAGCCTATATACTAAGTAATACTTCAAGAGTAATCCTCATGCAATTTTGAAAAATAGCATACAGTTTTTAAAAAAAAAAAAAAATTGAACAATAAATCATATTTTTAGGATTTGGGGTAGATCTATATGATTTAGGGTTTAGGATTTGGGGTATAAGTATATGAGATTTGGAATGTAGTTATATGTATATTAATATTTCTTAGAAGTTTAATTTATTTTGTTGTTTTTAGTATTTTTTTTCTTTATTATTATCATAATTTTTCTTTATTATATATTATTCAATTATTATTTATTATCTCTCAATAATATTAATAAATATTATTCTTCTTGATATTTACTTGTTTTATTAATGACATATATTTTGAACCAGAGGGAGTATAATAATAAATATTTGCAACACTAATGAGTATTATCAACAATTATTATTATTATTATTATTATTATTATCATTATTATTATTATTATTATTATTATTATTATTATTATTATTATTATTATTATTATTATTATTATTATTATTATTATTTTATAAGTATTATTAATTATAGTAGTAAGTATTCACACTAATTATACAATTGTTAATATTATAACTGTGTATTATTTTAACAAGCATTATTAATTAAGTCTTTTTTCAGTAATTAATAATCATTATTATTACTTTTTTATTACTTAAAAGTCATTTTATATAAGGACGGACAAAAAAAAATTAATTCTACATAAGAAAATTAATTAATAATTTTCTATAAAAAATTTGATAAGAAGTTAATCATTCTTTTTTTTTCAATATTCTTACACAAATAAAGTAACAATATTAAATTAAAAATCCTAAATTGCAATTAAACTAATATATTTTTACAATGTCATCAAAAAAAAATCTAAATTGCAAGTAAATTAATAAACATTAATTATTATCTCAAAATTTCATATTGGGACACAAATTAGTCACATATTTTAGCTTAAACTAATATATTTTTACAAAACTAAATTTACAAAAATAAAAATAGCAAGTAAACAAATAATCTAATCAAAGCTAAATTAAACACAAAATAAAGTAAAATATAGAAATGTAAACTTACACTTACAAAATTTTGATGATCAAAATGTTGAATTTGAATGCAAAATCAACCCCTGTTTCTTCTTCTTCTTCTTAGAAAGAAAACTTAGGTTTTTGGTTTTTTGATGAAGACGGTAAACTGGAAGGGTTTTGGATATTTAAGATAGACTCGCTACACCGTGTAGCGAGTTTGACTTGGACAGGTCAACCTCGCTACACGGTGTAGCGAGTTTTACTTAATTAATTGCCCTAATTAAATATCAAACCGTCAGTCTTAATTACACAAAACTCGCTACACGGTGTAGCGAGTTTGACATGTCCAAGTCAAACTCGCTACACGGCGTAGCGAGTTTCAAAAAGTGGGACAGTTTGGGCAAAATTTTGAACAGTAAGTCATTTTGGAAAATAAAAAATTTATACAGTATTCTTTGAGAAAAAATTCCTACAAATTGAATTGATTTTTTGACATTACAATTAATAATAACTATATTGATTTTTTAGAAAGAAAAATCAGATAAATAAGGGAAGAAAATCAGTAAACATATTAATAAAGGTTGGATTGTTTTTATTTTTGGATAAAGTTTAAAAATGATACATGAAATATGAAGAAAATATTCTAAGTTTTGGGAAAAATAGAATTAATGGTAGGGATTATTTTTTTAGATATGAAAATAATTACATGCATTGTGATATGCCGAGTCCATATTCAGAATTCGGACCCTTCTAATTCGTGTCCCTAAGTCCTTAATTTTGAGATTTGAAGTATCGGACACTCGAATCCGTACCTGTGTCGGACACTCGTACCCGATCCGAGCATCATAGGTGATTAGAGGTGTAAATGGATCAGTTTAGCTCGGTTTAAGCAAATTTAGAAGTCAAACCGCTAGTATCGATTTGGAGAAATTTCAAACCGAGCTAAATCATAAAAAAATTCAGACCGAGCTAAACCAAACCGTCGTGGTTCGATTTGGTTCATTCTAAACCGTGAGTATTATTTCTGTAATTAAAACTAATGGTCTGCACAAAAGTCATCAATTCCATCACTATTAGCAAGGTTAATGGAAGGAAAATATATTAAAAATGAATACATGACCATTGGCATGTACTCTAAGATGGTTATAGTCTAGTGACATTGTACTCTACTACATATAAATGGACAATGTGGGAAAAAAGGATTCCTCGGCAACAAAAAAAATCATGTTCATTAACTCCAGGTTATGTGAATCAAAACATAAAGAATGATATCAGAGTTCATAAGTTGTTGGGATATAGATCAAACAATATGGCTGTCGGATAAAAACCAACGAAACTAGATCTAGGTGTAGTAGGAATGCTTCAGGTGTAACAACTTTGGA
Organism: Adenophora triphylla var. japonica; assembly: GCA_022495995.1. Taxonomy (NCBI): domain Eukaryota; kingdom Viridiplantae; phylum Streptophyta; class Magnoliopsida; order Asterales; family Campanulaceae; genus Adenophora; species Adenophora triphylla. Next base: position 213,384 of record JAFEMH010000454.1, on the reverse strand, counting down.
ACATAATTAACTCCAGATAAATAGAGAAACCTAAAAAGAATCATGTTCATTACAAGATGCAAAAATAAAAAAAATTATGTTGGCATATCTGAATAAAAATACAAAATTACCAAATTAATCAGGGAAAACTCATAGTTGAATCGCCGGAATAATGGAAACTGAACAGGAAAATATGGGTTAGGGTTGGATTGTGCTTGAAGTTCGTCATCCTGGTTGAAGACCGAAGGCAGAAAACGGAGAGAGAGGGTTGAGGGAAGCAACGTGAGCCGACAAGGTTGAGAGCAGCATCGTCAATTGAGGGAGGAGCAGCATCGCCGATCGAGGGAGGAGCGACGAGAGAGAGTCGAGAGACCCAGAACGGGAAGAGAGAGAAACAAACACCGAATGAAATTGGAGAAAGGCGGTTGGATTCAATGTTCTATCATATTTAGGTAAAAATCAAGGGTAGAGATTAATTTGATTATGAGTGGACGGTCAGGATTTTGGTTTAAGGTTGTTCATTTATCAGCTCGGTTTAACATTTCGGTTTCATAGCTCGGTTTAACAATTCAGTTCCATAGCTCGTTTTAATGGTCTCAACGGTTCGGTTTGGTTTAATATCCCCAGACCGCAAGCCAAACCGAACTGCACAGTTTGTTACTTTTCAAACTGAGCTAAACCACTTATATTTAAAAACCGAGCATGCGTATGGCTTTGTTTGATTTGGTCTCAAACCGCGGTTTGACCCGAACCATTGAAACCCCGAACTGTGATGACAAAAAAAATGCAACATTCTGCCTACAAACAATGATAGAAATCTTTAATAGTTTACATATTTTATTAGGACATTTTAACAAGCCGGATATAACATACATCACTCCAATTCAATAGAAAATCAAGGAATACTTTTGGGCTTCCAAATTCAAGAAACTTGGGAGAATTGGGTGAGAAATTAAATAATAAGAACAAAATTTAGAATGGAAAGGTCAGAGGCTTGAACACATATTTCACACACATTTGATACAATCGCATAGAAATTGAAAGGAATTGTCCAATTTTAAAGCCCTAAAAAAGAAAAGTAGATCATTTACTATAAGAATTTGAAAAGGATTTTCAAGTTCGAGACCCTAAATTTTTAGGGATTTAGAAATTTAGGAATTTGAGAATGGACATAGAAGGAGAGATGATGAAGGGAAAAATAGAACCTGAACTGAACTTTAGCGACGTCAAACGCCGATGACAGTCATGGTAAGTGGTGGGAATTGCGTCGACGTCTTCTTCTCATGCCTTCGCGAATTGCGAGCGAACTAGAGAGGGTCGTATATCGTATCTGTCTTTGTGAAGTTGTTTTTTTAACCCTTTGCTTCCTTGTTTATATATCTGGGTTTCGATGTAAATTTTGAGGGGGTTATTTGCAATTTTCTTAGGGGATCAATACATAAATTGGTAATATGTTAAGGGTGAAAGTGAGGGAAACAGGGAAAGTTAGGGGGGTCATTTGCTCCCTACCCCTAAAAGTAGATCTGCCGCTGCTAGAAAGAGAGGCTGCTAGAGCAGAGATTTTGGAGGAGGGGTTTTTGATAGAGTTGGTGGAGTGGCTGTAATTCTGGGGTGAGGAGGGATATGACGGAGGTGGGTTCTTGGGTGGATATGGTGGCGCTGAGAAGCAGAAGAGAAAAGGGGGGACGGTGGGGAGGAAAGAAAAGAGGTTGGCGTGAGGCGACTATGGAATTACTGTTTGATTAGAGAGAAAGAAAGTGATGAATTTTTTTAGGGTTAAGGTAAGAGAACTGTTATATAAACCCGTAAAATTGTTGAGTAAACCCGTAAGTCCCAAACTTCAAATATGTCATCGAATGTAATGACTCTACTACCCCTAAACCCAATTTTATATACACCCATAACATTCAAACCAAAATATACCTCCATTGTTATACACACCCCTAACATTAACTCAAATCTACCCCCTCATCAATTTTTCACCTTCTCCGCCTTCTCCCATTTTTCACCATTACATCAATCCAAAAATCACCCTCTTCATTTTATTTTTATATCAAAAAATTACTATCTCCCTTTCCTCCTCCTACTATCATTTCTCACACACAAAAAAAATTACATACATATTTGTTCAAAATATTCAGACTAATCATGGATAAAATGGCTCTACAATCGAATGTCAATATAAGTTTTCTTCACTTTCTAACCATATAAATGTGTTAAACTTTTGTTTTTATTTTCGTTGCAAAAATTCGTCCAGTAGTGGCCAAAATTCAACTCAGGTTCGGCCACACCCAGCCGAAAAACTTGAAAAAGTTCGGCCCTGGTTTGCCAAATCTGGTTGTTTTTCGGCCACACCCTACCGATTTTTTTAAAAAAATCGGCCACACACGGCCCAATTTTCTAAAAAATTCCAGCCACACCCGACCGATATTTTGAAATATTTCAGACATTACTGGCCAAACCTTTTTAAAAAAATCGGCCACAACTGGCCGAACTTTTGTTTTTCTTCGTACCCCCTTCTTATTGTTTTATTGAATTGATGCAGTATTCACTGGGTGACAACAACTATGCCCCGATTGATTTTGAAAGTGTTTTGCGAGAGTACACCATAGAATTCACATTGCCTTTGTATTTTAGAGACCGACAAATAATGTTTGAATGGGTGCGTAAAAAGGGGGAAGAGCATGGATTTATCGTCGCCATAGGTCGGTCAGATAACAGAAGCCGTAATTCCGCTCCTCGAATGACGCTTGTTTGTGAACGTTGGGTGACATACAAGGAAAAGTCAATCTCTTTTTCCTCTCAAGAATCTGTCAACAATGAAATTTTGGGGAAAAAAAAAATAGAGAAAGCGGAACAAAGAAATGCGATTGTAAGTTTCAGTTGAACACCAAACAAGTCACTGTTGATGGCCAATGGCAATTAAAAGTGGTATGTGGCGTTCACAACCATCCGATTTGTCAATCCATGTTGGGTCACTCTTATGTTGATAGATTACAGAAACAAGAGGAGGAGTACGTGATAGAAATGTCACATGTAAATAGCCGGCCAAAGGATATTTTAATGGCTTAAAAGAGATATTTTCGAAAAACAAGTCCTTAATACATACTCCCTCCGTCCCACTTCAAAGAGCCCATGGTATAATTTCACGGTTCTTAAGAAAACCTTTAAAAAATGAATAAAGAATTGAAAGTTGGTAGAAAATTAGAGGAGATAGAATGTAAAAGTTAAAAATTTAATCTTTCCCTCTCTTTTTGATTCCACTAACCCAAGTAATTAAAAGTACAAACAGATGTGCATCATTAGGAGGAAAAATGAAGATTTCAATTTCCCTCTCTTTTTAAAAAACACCATCTACTGGATTATATATACATATACTGGGACTACAATGTTCAGCAAGTTCAGCAAGTATTTACAACAACTTTAGCAAGTTCGTTACAGCAACTATTTACAGCAAGTTCATTACAGAGTTTCAAATGAGCAACAAAAATTTATCCACTCAAGAAAAGCAGGGCATAGCTGAGTTCTTGCTTCAAAATCACAAAGATGGGGGAATTATCAACAGCGGACTAGTTGAAGCTTAAAAAAAGTGGGGAGTTGGCAGAACCGCAGTTAAACGAATCTGGGCTACTGCAAAACAACAAAAGGTAGCTGGATTACCAATCAATTTAAAGTCAAAAAAGTTTGGAAGATAAGGGCCTAAGCAAATGAAAATCGACGAGGCAAAAGTAATGGCAATACCACTCAAATCACGGTACACAATAAGGAGACTAGCTCAAAAGCTTGGTGTGAGCAAAACTACACTTGGAAGATGGGTATCTAAAGGAGTTATAAGAAGTCACAAAAATGCAATCCGTCCGAAACTCATTGAAGCAAACAAAATTCACAGGTTACGATTCTTAGTTTCGAAGTTAATGCATGACAACTTGCTCAATTCAACTACGTTTAAGGACATACATTGTGATGTGCACATAGATGAAAAATGGTTTAATCTCTCAACAGTTAGTGAGAGATATTACATGCTACCAAATGAAAGAGATCCATATAGGACATGCAAGTCAAAAAAGTTCATTCCAAAAATAATGTTTATGTGTGCAGTGGCTAGGCCATTATTTGGGAGTAATGGGGAGGTTATATTTGATGGAAAGATTGAAATTTCCCTTTTACCTTCAAAGAGACCGCAAAAAGGAATAGCAAAAATAGATCAAGAGGAACCCTAGTGACCAAATCTATTGAGTCAATTACCAACGAAGTGATCAAAGATACCCTAATAAATAAAATCATACCATCAATCAAACAACTTTGGCCACCTTTTGCAAGTAAGAATATCATAATACAACAAGATAATGCAAGACCACATATTAGCGATGATGATCAAGATTTTAGGGCAGCAGCTTCCTTTGATGGGTTTAACATTATCCTAGCTTGCCAACCACCTAACTCTCCAGACCTTAATGTACTAGACTTGGGGTTTTTCAGGGCAATACAATCGATGCAAACAGAAACAGCCTCTTATACCCTTGATGAACTACTAGTTGCAGTGCATGAGGCTTTTTATGAACTAGATGCAAGTACTTTGAATAAAGTATTTTGTCATTACAAAATTGCATGGTAGAGATTATGAAGATTTTTGGGAGCAATAATTATCATGTGTCTCATATGGGTAAAGCTGCACTAGAAAGGCAAGGACTACTTTCTAGTGATGTACAAGTAAATAGTGCAATGGTGAGAGGCTGCATTGACTACCTACTACTACAACAACAACAAACAAATGATATTGAAGAGTTTATGACACAAATGGGCTACATAGATCAATGAAGACATATGGTGTGGTGAAGACACTTTTTGAGGTATACCGTGAATGTTTTCACTTTTTAAGATGTAAAATTGTGCACACTTTTTGTAATTATAAGTACTACACTTTTGGCCATTTGTGAACTGATGTAATGAGTGGCAGTTAAATGATGTAATGAACAACTATGAGTTGTATTTTGAGAATGTAAAGACTGATAACTATAAATTCCATAGTCTGCAGCTTCTTCCTCTGTACAAATGTTGGAAAAGAATGTAAAGAAATAACCTGCGGGGATTTGAGAAGGCAGGTCGGTGCAACACATAGAATTTCACATATTCAAGACCCCTTTTACACAAAACAATAACCATACCAGAAATTTCACATATTCAAGACCCATTTACAAAACAGTAACCATACCAGAAATTTGAAACAAAAATTAAACAAAGAAAGAAATAACCTGCGAGTACTTGAGAAGGCATTTTTTAACTTCATCAGTTGCCGGACAGAATGGATTCACATCTGGATCGGGGCCAACAGTCCAAGGAAGGAAGATGGCTATCATTTTCAGTGTAGACCGATGCCCATAAGCTTTAGCCCAGTCGGATATTGGACTCGAAATCCCCAAATCAACACCAATTTCAGTCGGCGAAATCAATTCTTTGTCCGGCACAGAGTCATTGTCGGTGGGGGTGGAGAACAATGTTTCCGGCACAAGGGTTTTATCTAGAGGCGAATCAAAGAACAGAAAAGCTAGAAATTTGGTCGGAATTGAACCTTGATAAGAGTCAGTAACCCCATATTGAATCGGCAAACCCAATTCTTCACCTGGGTTAAAAATTAGCAAATCGCAAGTCACGGGAACGGTGACGGTGACGGTGACGGTGACGGTGACGGAGGAACCAATGGTGGGAAGCCTCACATCGAAGAAATTTTGAGTAAATGATGGTGAATCTATAGGTAAACAGGGTTAAGGATTTGAAAATGAGAGTAGATAAGAGAGAGATTGTGAATGGGTTAGGGTTTTGCCCGTGGAGAATAAGAGAGAGATTGTGAATGGGCGCCAAACCGTGGGTGAAGAACGAAAGGAGAAGAGAGAAAAGAAGAAAATCTATAGCGTATTGCCGGTGGAGAATTATTCATCGGCCATGGAGGAGGCGTCGCGTGAACTGAGAAGATGAGAGAGAACGGTGAGTTGCTCAATTTGTGAATGGGTTAGGTTTTCTTTTGATATTATATCTAGGGTCATTAATGTTAGGTTAGTGAGTTAATTGTGATTAGGAGTTTAATTACCTTAAGTTAAGTCAGCAAATTAGTTTAATTGAGTAAGTTAATGATTGTTTTTTTTGTAAATATGTTAACATTATAAGGGTATAATGGATGTTTTTTTTGTAAATATATAAACATTATGAGGGTATAAATGTCTGAAACACTGTTCACATATTTCCATTTATGAAATGGGCTCTTTAAAGTGGGACGTCCCAAAAAGGAAAGTGGGCTCATTGAAGTGGGATGGAGGGAGTACTATTTATAATGCGTGTGTGAAGAGCAGGGCAACTGAGCATGTGGGTCGTTCTCAAATCCAATAACTCATGTTTATATTGAATGATCATGGTTATCACTTCGAATATCAGCTATTCGAGCATACAAATGTCATTAAGGAGATATTCTTTGCTCATTCGAAAAGCATTGAATTGCTGAGAGCATTTCCATACGCCTTATTCATGGATTGCACTTACAAGACAAATAGGTAAAACTTACCTTTACTTGAGATTGTGGGCGTGACATCAACAAAAATGACCACCTTAATTGTTGATGTATACTTGTAGGCTGAGAAAGAAGCAAACCTGGGCATGCGAATTGTTGAAATCTCTAAAGGATGAATCATGTCTTCCTAATGTTATTGTTACCGATAGGGAGCTTGCTTTGATGAATGCAATCCGTGAGACGTTCCCAACAATAACTCATTTGCTCTGTCGATGACATATCAATAGAAATATTTTAGCAAAATGCAAGAAAATATTTGATATGCAAGAAATTTGGGAGATGTTTATTCTTCATTGAAATGTAATGGTCAAAGCTGATACAGAGGCATCGATTAATGACTTTTCACGGAGATTATCAGAAGATTTTAGTCGTTATCCCGATGCGGTCAATTATGTCATGAAACAATGGATTGTTCCATACAAAGAAAGATTTATCTCGTGTTGGACAAATAAAGTTATGCACTTCGACAACTTGACTACAAACAGGTATATCGGGCGAACTTTATTTTTGATGTGTCATATGTTTTGATAATTATATGCTAATAAAATACGTAACTTATGTTAGGGTGGAGAGTCAACATGCCTTGTTGAAGAAACAACTTGCATAGAGTCAGGGAGCATTTGAGACATGTTGGAAACAAATTCATAGACTCATTGAATGCTCTCATATTTCAATTATCACCTCATTTGAGAAAAGCAGGACTGTGGTACAACATAAATTCAAGTCATCGCTATGGAGTGAGGTTAGAGGTATGGTGTCTATAAATGCATTGAATTTGATTTTCAACTCATTGGATTCTCTATATGATGGTAGCCGAGATCCATTATTGTGTGGGTGTGCTGTGAGATCGGCATGCGGACTCCCATGTCCACATGAGCTTGCACAGTTTATGCGATTCAACTCGCCCATCTCACTTGATAAAGTTCATGCATTTTGTTATAAGCTAGATACCCTACTGATAATAAGTTATGATGATGATATTGAAGAAGAGATTCGTAATCGATACAAAGAGTGTTGTAATACTCTTGATTTAAGATTTGAGGCAACTCCACGAACCGGAAATAATTTGATTGTTCGGAGATTGACCGAGATTTGTCATCCTGAAACAAGAAACAACAATGGCCAATGAACCTGCAGTGAAAACCAATAATAAGGGTCGTCCTAAAGCGACGAATGCTAATTTCATCAAATTCACGAAGAGTGATCCTAGCGCATTTGAGTACGTGCAGGCCATACCCCCGACCAAGTTTTATTCGATCCCGATGCAAATCAATGTTCTCCGATGTTATCTGCAAAAGCCAAGTTACAGGTAACCTCAAAGCTATTTATATTATTCAATTAAATGTTATAGCATGGAATTAGTCATTTCAACTTATTTTTACCTTTCTTGAATTTATCTTATAGCCCGTGCATCGAAAAAGTCAACATGCAATCCCATATCTTGATCAAGTACCAGTTTACATGCATGATTATATTGAGAAAACAATTGATGTGCGGGGTGATGGGAATTATGGTTTTCGGTGTATCGCAGAGTTACTTGGATGTGATTCAGATGATTGGCGATGGGTTCAGGCAGCGTTATATCAAGAGGTTTATGGAAATCAAGAGTTATATGCTAGTTATTCATGGCCAATGATAGGGTGGAGAAAGTCTTGTTCACTCCCAACTGGTATGATGGTCCATGTGGAAATCCACATTGGTTTAACACCGCATAAATGGGTTACGCTGTTGCAAATGCATTCAACGTTGCGTTAGTGACTTTGAGTAACACATTGTCTTTGCCCTTTCTCCCTTTACGAAAATCAATGCCACGCAAACCAAAACTGATTTGTATTGCATATGTCAACGGTAATCATTACATTCATGCGAAGTTGAAGGAAGGATGTCCATTACCATCACTACCGTATAAATGGTATGAAGAACGTCATGAACATGCAACCGGATGGCTAGCCTATTATCAAGAACAATTAATACAAGTACCCGATACATCAACTCATGTAATTGATATTAAATAATTTTATTTATGATAAATATTATGATATGTTTTGTTACATTTCTTTAGGTAATTTTCATTTATGGGTAACTTTCATTTAAAATTATATAATAATTTCATAAATTAACCTTAAATTTATAAAATTTAACTAACTTTAAATTAAAATTTTAATGACGGGAAACACATTGTTACGTCCCAACTTAATAAACAGAAAAAAATATAAAAAATATATATTCAACGTTGGTTCGGCAGGTAGTAGCCGAGAAGATCAAATATTTCGGTCAGTACTAGTACTGGCCGAAATTCTTTGAATGGCCGAACCATTGTAACTAGGGCAAAAAATAAAATTACTTTGGCATATTATTTGGGTACATAACATTGTTTTTCATGAATTTTTCAAAATAATTAAAAAAAATACACTTAATATGACTTCCGGCCAGTAGTGGCCGAACAGAAAACGGGTATTCGGTCAATACTGACCGAACTTATTGAATGGTTCGGTCAGTACTGGTCGAATTTTTGTTGCTTGGGCAAAAAAAATATATACTCCCTCCGTCCCGCTAGTAATTGCACAATTAATGTTTACGCGTGAATTAAAGAAAAAAAATAATGTAGAAAATGTTGTAAGACTATCCCCATCAGTGACCCCGACCCAACCCAACCTCAAATAAAATATTAATTTCTCTCACTTTCATATACACACTCCCAACCTTATATAATTTATACTCCCATCAGTGACCTTGACCCAACCCAACCCAACCTTTTAAAAATAAAATATTTATTTTTTCTTTACTTCAACTTACCTAAAATACTTATCATTTTATTTTTTAAAATAATGTATTAGTAATAATATTTTTAAAATTATCCATACAATTATTAAAAATAATTATCCATACAATTATAAAAAAATTATAAATTTTGATATATTTTTTATTTTATATAAAATATATTAATTTTAAAAATATATTTATATAAACAAAAAATCAAAACAATTTGGTGAAAAAAAAATGGTGACCCAACCGGGCTCCATTTTCGGTCGGCTAGTTGCCCAAAGTCACTAATTTTGATGACTTTCTATTTATTTTTTTTTCTTTTTTGTTTTGTCTCTTATGGTGACCCTCCCTTGAGGGTCATATGAAAAGTGAGGTTGGAGAGAGAAAGTGGGGTAGGAAATAGTGATTTGATTGGTGTTGTGAGTATAAAAGTAAAGTAGGAAAGAGAATTAGTGGGTGGAATAGTAAAAATTATTTGCCATTTTAGGAAGTGTGCAATTTGTAATGGGACGCCCAATGAGGAAAGTGTGCAATTTGTAGCGGGACGGAGGGTATTCGGTCGGTAGTGACCGAACTTTTGTTACTTGGGCAATTTTTTAAAAAAATATTTTAGGCTATAATTTGGGTACATAACACTGTTTTTATGAGTTTTAAAAAAAAAAAAAAAACACTTTATATGACTTCCGATTACTTTGGGCAATTTTTTAAAAAAATATTTTAGGTTATTATTTGGATATATAACATTGTTTTGAATCTTACTCATATCTAATGAGATATACACATTCCTAATTCAAATATGCGAAGATACTTGCACAGATTCAAATATGTTAATACTCCCCCCAAAAGTTATAAGGGGAGGGGAACGAATGTTGAGACAGTCACAAAGTTATTCAAAGAGGAATCGAGGAAGTCCTTTGGTGAAGATGCCGGCAAGGAAAACTAGAGGGAACATGAAGAACACAAACTTTTTCACTGGCAATTTTTTCTTGAACGAAATAAATATCCATCTTAACGTGTTTTTGCATTGATATTGGACTATACAACACTCACATTATCACAATAAAATAAGGGTCAATTGTAATTTGATGACCTAAGTTTTTCCCGAATTTGCAATTGGTTATCAAATTTGTCAAAATTTCATTCTGATTCCTCAATTTAGCGAACCGGGGTAGATAGGCCATATCTTGAACTTGCTTGTAAATAAAAAAGGAATGGCCACACTTGATGTGGGTGAAAATGAACTCCGCAGATCAGTGATATCGAGTACGAGGTGCTTGTTTTAAACCGTACAAAGTTTCCTTGAGGCAAACATAATCCGGGTGGGCATGCACATTAAGCAGTCTCATTAAGCTTGACATGCAAGAAGGCATTTTGGATGTCAAGTTGATGAATGGACTAATTTTTGGAGACCGCAAGGTTAAGGACTATCTGAATGGTGGCCGGCTTGACCACAGGAAGATTGAAAGTCTCATTACAATAGACGCCAAGACGAATTAGTGTCTCTCAAAAGAACCGTCAGATATATTTTTATGACGAAAAATCCACATCGAAGGAATAATCCCGCATCTCATTTTGAATCAAAGCATCATATTCATCTACCATGGATGCTTTCCAATTCGGGTCGGACAACGCAGTAGTAGGGTTACAGGGAAGAGGAGGTGTAACTGAGTATATGGCATGCATGCTACGAGTGATCATAGTCCAAGGGGAGTTAGTGCTCGAAGGTGGAGATGAGGTCTGAAACAGAAGATAGGGGGACTGCCATGGAATGACGTTGAGAAGGTGCCAAGGAAGGAGAGGCAGATTGGTGGAGTTGATTGATGACCCAAATAATACATAAGGTTATTTTTGCAGCGAGATTACCATCACAACACAGTTAGGAGTATGCTTGTGTGCCACACAATCTTAAAAGCAGAAGTGCGAATATCTACACAAGGACAAAACGTCGATTACTACGCCATTAACAACAGCAGACACTGTATCAAAACATGAAGATATAACAATTTATGTTTCACAGAAACATGAATTGATGCAAAAATAAATAAAGAAAAAGGGCATTTTGTCCAAGACGAAAGCTAAGAAGATATGGACTTCAACTCTGCACATTCTCCAGCTATACCTGTACTCTAGAGACCCTTTTTGCAAGAAACTAGAACAAAATCTGAAAAGTGTCGAATGTTTTGAAACTCGCAGATCAGGGTCTTAAGGGTAAAAAAACTAGCATCTAAGGTTTTTTTTTGACATAATCGTTAGATATAGAAATCTATGTTAAACCATATCCTTATTTGCTAAGAATTGGTAACTTCATACCCTAATTTCATTAAATTTATTTCCTTATTTAGAAACTTGACTAGGACGGACCAAAAAGGAAAGTGTGACATTTATTATGGACTGGAGAGAGTATTTAACTATATTTTTCAATCCAAGAGCACCACAAATGGCGAACAACCCACCTTGCCACAACACTTTATCACCCTCCCCAACAATAAAAAATCATGCGACTGGTGCCCAATGAAACTAGGAAAAAAGATACAAACATGGAGTTTGATGAAACAACGAATCATGGCATTGATGAATAAATTTCCACGGGCTTTTGCGATAAAGTGAACCACTGAAAATAAGACCCCAAGCCATTACCATGCATCCCAAACTTGCTCCTAATAACCATATGTCAAAGTTATTGTGGTTCCGAGATCTCCACAGCCATTTACCAACAAGGGGGATGTTACGACAAAGCCAAACCATCCTTCTTTTGGGATAACAAACCTTATCAAATGCCAGTAAATGATTTCTCTTATCCTCCCCTCGGCCTAACATAACAAATTACCTAATAATCATCTCAATAGTGTCAGACACCAATGGGATATTAAGCATATGCAGATAGTAGAGAGGAATACTCGACAAATAGGACCAAATGAGATTAATATGACTACCAAGCGAAAAATATGCCCTCTTCCAGCTCTCAAGATGCTTAAAAGTTCTCTCCATCACCGGATCCTAATAATCCTCCCAATAGGGTCGGACACTAATGGGATTTTAAGCAAAGTCGTATACTAGAGAGGAATACTAGACTGACAGGACCAAATGAGAGTAATATGACTACCGAGAAAAAAAATAGGACTCTCAATCACCAGATCCTGAAAGGATAGGGCTCTAAGATTGCCTCTAAGAGGCACCCGAGATAAGTTAAAAGGTCACTACAAAACATGATAACTAATCAAAGAGGCATACCAATATCTCACCCCATTCCTCAAATTAATCAATGTAACAACCTACAAAAATGTCAACCACAAAAGCTCTTAAATATATTTACAATCATGAGATCGCTCTCAAAGTTACAGATCCCCTCCTCCAGAAAAAGCATATTGTCAGAGTGAAGGTAACAAAAAAAGGGCAAAAGAGGATTCCCCGTCTCAATCCTCTAGAAGCATCAACCAAATTATGCGCCTTTCCATTGACATTAACCAAATCAAGACAAAAATATAAAAATCTAACCCGTAAATCCATATATTCTACCTACTATCGAATCCCTTTTTTTCTCCAAAACATGATCTCGAAACTTCCAACTCACTCGATAATAGTTTTCCTCAAATTCTTTTTTTTTTTTGATAAGGAAAGAAGATTGTATTAGAAGATCATTTAAAAAAGGATAGACAAGGTGTCCATCAGTAAGAAGAGTAAAGAAAAGAAAAGCAAGAAACTACATCAAACTAGAAGCAGCAACCCAATCACTTTTCAAGTCATTTAACGATAACCCTCGGAAGGCACCATTGGCATAAGCCCACATAGATGCTAAAGCCACTACTTTTTCCCACAAGAGGTGCTTAGGTAAAAACTGGTTCTTCAATATTCTTGCATGTCTCTCCATCCAAATGCGCCAACAAACTGCAAACCCCCCACAATCGCATAATATATTTGCATCTCCTTCTCTTCCAAACCCTCTGAACTGAGTCTAAAAGAAAGAGAATATCGATCCGGGGCTCATTCAAATTTCTCCAGCCACCTCAAATAAACAATTCCAAAGATATCAAGCTGTACTTACCACTAAACCCTTTTTAACCCTCCTCTAAAAATCCTCCACCATTTCATTTTATCTCCCCCAAACACTCACCAGTTTAATAAAGGGTCAAGACCTCAGTAATGATCGTATAAACACTGGTCACCAATCTAATGAGAAAAAATCAGGTTAGACTAGGAGTATACTCGACTAAAGAACCTAGCCAGTACATAGGAGTTAAGTCCTAAATTGATCTGGATTTTCTATTTATTATTTTTTATTACTATAAAGACAGTTTTCTTTTTTAATCAGAAAGAATCAGGTTAGACTAGTCTGATCTTCCTCCTAATGGTTTCCTTCTTACCAATACAAAATGGTAAAAGAAAAAATAAAGGAGGGAACAAGAAAACAAACAAACATGAAAGGGCCAAAAGGCTAAAAGCAGAGTGGTCCAATCACGCTGAGCCTTCGAATTTGAAGCCCCACAAAGCACTCCCCTCACCGATGCCAAAAGAGATGACACCACTTTATTTGATCTCAGAAAAATCTGACATTCTCCATATTTGTAGACAATGACAACCTATGCTTATTGGATACAATGAAGAATACACAACCTGGATGAGAAAAGCCAAAAGTGTAACAGTAAAAAAAAAGAAAAAGTAATGGAGCATGGCTCTCCAATCCTATGGGCTGGATCAGCTATGTTACCTGGATCCTTCATATTTTGTCAAAGCATATATATCTACGTACACTCTTCTTTTAAATACATTCTTAGTTTTCACAATAATTTTTTACATTTTTTATTTATTTTTTTCAATATATTTTTTAAAGAAAAAAACATTTTTATACAAAATTAGAAAAACCTTAAAATTTTGGCAGATCTGGCACCCGGATCAATGCCCAAAGAGACGCCAAAGAAATAATTATGTGCCATGACCACATCCTCTGACATTCTCCCCATTTGTAGACAATGAAAACCTCATATTATTGGATAACGAGGAGAAATACACAAGTCGGATGAGGAAAGCTGAAACTGTAACAGCAAAAAGAAAGGGAAAATGGATAATGGCTCTCCAATCCAGGGAATCAATACTCCTCTAGAAGCTCAAGAGCGAACATGCCGACAATGAATCCAGACACAGAAACCACCTGCCCAACAGAGGAAGTACTAGTTATGAACCAAATAATCCAAAATAACCCCTAGTAATCCACACTTTGCCACATTAACCTTAAGAACAAGACAATGTTGCCTTCAAAGTGAAGATGTTAGACTGCACACCCTTCCCCAAGACCAATCTCCTCCGCCTACTAAGTAAATGATCTACCAATGAAAACAAGCAGATAACAAGAGCATCCATTTGCTGGAGACCCAGAGACGTCCAAATACTCCTTAGGCCACATGTTAATAATATTTGAAAGGAAGGGGACTGAAAACAACCACAAATCTAGTTACGCCAGTTATACCCAAACCCTTCCATAGCCAAATCAAAAAATGCCAACTCGCCCAATAAAGCTTTCAGAATGAGATCTTTCCAACCTCTTTTCTCAAGGCCCTCAACAACTTTGTCTGCCACCCAGACTGTATCAACTTCCTCAACAAAACTTGGTAATGAACTCGTACACACAAGTTACTAGGCTAATGTGTCTGAATTCACTCACCTACACAAACCTATCTTTCTTGGAGATCAAAGTGATGAAACTCTAGTTAATGCTCTTACAGAGAATGCCATGCTTACGAAACTCATAGAACCCTACTTAACCACATTCCATCATAATACCGGTGACCTTCCTTTTCCTTCCCCATGCCTGGGACAGAACTCAACAACTCTCCCCCTCTATATTCAACATTGTCTCCTTTCTCTCCCCCGCTTCTCTTTTCCTTAAATTTCATACTCTGTTTCAGCAACAAGGAAAACATCAATTATTGATGCAAGGCATCCATAGTCAACAGCAAGCAATAGCCATAGCAGATGAGGCGACACACAACATCAAATATTTGTTAATTTAGGCACCCATTCACATTTCTACTTTCAAGACCCAAATCCATTAAACTGCTGGCAGATCTAATTAGGAATTTTGTTTCCAATGCCCCAAAAAGGACAATAGAATCAATTGAAATTAATATGAACGCAAAGGAATGGAGTTCGATACCAACATCCTTGTTGGGTTAATATTTGGTGAGAAGAGAGAGAAATCTTGATGATGTTCTATTTTGAGATGAGAGCAATGGTGTTATCTTTTTACCCCTAGGAAAAGTCACATGTGATGGCACATGCCAATTTAACATTAAAATGAGGACGGGGTTTGCTTCGGTGACCATGGATGCACCAAAAAAGGATGGGTGACTTTAGATGCAATAAAAATACTTCAATGATTAAATTCGCACAACCTGAATAGTTGCGTGATTTTAGATGCAATTTTTCCTATACCTAATATTGCCCAAGATCTCCTCATATCACACCTTGATCTTCTCCCTCAAAAATACAATATCCTCATTAATACAAAAGTAACAAAACCCTCCCACCCCTGAACCTGACACCCTCAACAAAGGATATTGCCACAGTCTGGTCACGGAAGCTCGAGTGAAACTGCCACATTTTTGCAAAAGGAAACAGGGTGAAGCTACAATGCTGTCAGGGAAGTCTTTGTGGCACTAAATCACTATACGATTATATCAGAATCTAAATCCGCCAGAAAACTGAACTAACCTACTTAGCCACTCTTCAAATTTACTCCACTCTCATTGCCAAAGGAAACAACCTTTAAGATACTAGACATCACCACCACCTGCTCAAACCACTGGCATGAATAGAAGGAATGCCACAACGTTATGGCATAAATTCATTCTCACAGAGAAGATAACCACAAATTCATGAAAAACTAAAGGACTAGGAACCTATATGTATAAAGAATCAAATATTCCATTAGGTGTTTCAAGTACTTTCGGAGAGACTCACAAGTGTTTGTAGATTTTATAACTTTATGCTGCAAAGCAAAATGATGCTGCAGCCAGAAGTTCTCATATGGTTTCCCATAACTAAACAACTAAGTGATAGAAAAACCTCCAACATTGGTCCCTAAGTTTCACCATGAAGCAACGGGATCAGCCTTGCTATCTTTCTCACAATTAATATAAACCCCCACAAGCCCACACTATGACGAATATAAAAACCAAATCAGAACTCAAAACAGGCATGTACTTGAAACTATATAAGCTTCCGAAGAAAATCAGTATCATAGCAAGTTGCAGATGTGTCAATCGCTTTACTTTCCACTTATAAATCTCCATTATAAGAAGTGGTGCATATCATTTTTTAAGAAGTTGGTAGATGCCTTCTGTAGCTTGGCTCAAAAGACGTCAGGCACCCACAGAAAGAATCTTTTCATTTAAGGTTTATCAAATACGAAACATTCAAGTCACAGGGAAAAAGAATACAGAACAGCATCAATCTATTTCCTGATGTAGTTGATTCTGTTTAACTTTCCTTAACATTTATTGTTCTGTATTTTCTGGGAGAATAAAGACGCCTTATGATGAGATAACTGTTCTATTGTCTTTCTGTCTTTGTATATATTCATAATACTTGGACGAGTCTGGTGCAATATTTAAAATAAAGACATAATCAAGGACTGTAACACCTACCGCAATCATAACACTGTTGTGGAATATATACGACGATTAGGGCTGTAAACGAGCCGAGCCGAGCCGAGCTTTGAAGTTTCGAGCTCGAGCTCGAATAAAAAATATCGAGCTCGAGCTTTTCTCGAGCTCGAGCTCGAGCCCAGAATGCATGTTCGAGCTCGGCTCGAATCAAGTTTCGAGCTTTTCGCGAGCTGGCTCGCGAGCTTTTCGCGAGCTGCTCGAACTCGAGTTTTAACGAGCCGAGCTCGAGCTTCGACTTGTTTTTTGAAAAAAATCTGAAATCAAACGAGCTTTTAACGAGCCGAGCTCGAGCTTCGACTTATTTTTTGAAAAAAATCTGAAATCAAACGAGTTTTTAACGAGCCGAGCTCGAGCTTCGACTTATTTTTTGAAAAAAATCTGAAATCAAACGAGTTTTTAACGAGCCGAGCTCGAGCTTCGACTTATATATATATATATATACTAAAATTTATTCGAGCTTTTAACGAGCCGAGCCCGAGTCGAGCTCAAACGAGTCGATCTCGAACAGAGCTCGTCGAACATACGAGCCGAACACGAGCCGGCTCGAAAAAATGACGAGCTTGAAAATCTGTTCGAGCTCGAGCTCGAGTTCACCTCGAGCCCACTCGAACTCGAGCTTTTTTCGAGCCGAGCCCGAGCCGAGCTCGAGCCGGCTCGGTTCGTGTAACAGCCCTAACGACGATAGAAAGACCCAAAAGATGTCATATAGAAAGGCACAACAAAGTAGAACTGTAGCCACCTGCACAAAAATAACAGACAGATGCCGAAATTTAGCAATATGCAATGGATCCTGCTTAGTTGAGTTCCCAAAAACACTCATTTAGCATTAATTTCAAAAGAGATTTGTATTGGAACTCACATCAAAACATTTCAAAACTCTGAATATGATATCTTTAAAGTGGGAGAAAAGGTTACACTATCAAAATATTAAGATCCTTACAACTAACCCAAGGGGATGGTAAGCATTTTTCATGTATTTTAAGCAAGCAATATCTACAGGTACCTTTATATTTGGTAACTGTGCCAACTGTAACACTGTAATCATCAATCCGATACCCTGTCACGACAAGCAAGGTATTTTATAAGTTAAACTATACTGAAAGAAAATGCAGAAAATTACCACCTATTGCGATGCTTTTCAGTGAACAAGGAGAAGTAAGCAGCACATGAATCTTACAAGATTATAATTCAGGATATTGGCTAACTGAAGCTTACAAGAATGTCTTGGCCAATCCAAGAGTACGATGCCTTCCTAGTTGAAGCCCAAAAGATCGCAAAGACAACACAAAGTACCAACACCACAAGGGACAGAACTGAAACTTCCCCCACATAGGGTAACTTTACAGGCTTCCGACCACAGTTTTTGCATTTGCTGCTCAAGAAAAGGCCAAGAGCACAACAGACATAAATCTATGAGAAATGAAGTGGTTAGGCAATAGATTTATAAAAACCCAATGTGAGATAAATGTGCCAGGGTGAACAAACATCTTACTATTTTGGAAATATCAATTTGACTTTTGTACTTTCAAAGTTGTAATGCAACCAATGCACTCATTATTGCACTTTAAAATCAACACAAACCTTTAACAAGCAAAAGTTAACAAACTTTCATATATACGGAATTTTTCGGGTCGGACAAGTAAAAAATGGGTCGGATTCATGAAATACAATGTATTTTAGCTAAAATGTAAAGAATTAAGAAATGGAAAAAGCCTAACTAATTAATTAAAATTGAAAAAATGTGAGGAAATTAGGAGAAAGAGAAAAACAAAACTGTTAAGAAAAAGAAATGGATGAAGAGAAAAAGAGAATAGCAAAGATGGAGGACAAATAAAATTAATTGAAAATGTAGGTAGCAGGGCTCGAACATGGATTTGAAAGGAAACACTAAAGGCTTTAACTTCACCCCTTCTACCGCTGAACCGCACCACTCACTGGTGTTAATCTTGAAGTTAATTATATATATACATATATAAAAAAAATATGGGGGGGGGGCAAAAAAAATTTTTTTCCACTGCATTTCCGCCGCTGGGGGGGGGGGCGAGTGCCCCCCATGCCCCCCCTGGCCCCGCCCCTGTATATATATATATATATATATATGAATGCAAGACAAAATAGTTTCCATTCAATCGATAAATAGGTTAAGCGAATTGATTATATCAACTCTTCGTAACTGCAAATTGTCCTCTACGCTAAACAGCAGGGTTCTAACACAAGTTGCAGTTAAATAGTTTACAAATTACCAGTCAGCCTTCTTAAATTTAACTCAGATCAAAACTGGGAAAAAAGTGATTCAACTACAAATATTATAATCTGCAAAATCAATTTGCAAGTACCCAAGAAACTTTTCTCAAGTTATAATCGTAATACTAAAAAAGCTTCAGTCAGTCGCCGATAACTTTCTGCTTTTTTGCTGTGTTAATGTATGGTCTGCTGACCCATTCAGTTTGAGCTTCAGCCTGTTCTACTGTTCCAAGATTGATCTGCAACAACAGAGTGCCAAATTAAGTGGTCAATTACAAATACACGTGCTGGTCAAAGGAAAAAAAGGGGGGGGGGGGAATAAACTGCCCAGTACTTACCTTGTACAATTTTAGTTCAAACCGAGGACCAATTTCCTTTAGCTCAACTGCTTTTCCATGTTTCTCATGGATATGATGCCTGTGAATTAAAATTACAGATAAAGTCAATAATTTTTTCCCATAACGATAGTCCCATTTGGCTATTCGAACATTTTAACAACCTATTTTCATTTCCATCAATGACCTTAATGAGGTTTACTTGTTACTCCACTACTCCCTCTTTTTTCTTGGTTGACTCTCATCCTCTACTCTCTTCCTTGGTTGGCAATTTTGGAAGTTCAATGATTTTAACCTAACAATTATGGAAATGAGAGCACCTTTTTGGGACAAACAATAATGATAAATGAACATCTTTATGAGACGGATGGAGTACCTAATTAAGCCAGCTCTCAATACAATATCCACAAGAACATGGTAAGAATTTCCCAATCTTCCCCCGAAAAGAATGCCTATATGAAAAGAAATAATGAAAGTATCCCCTCATCATAAGTGGAGTTCTGGCGATGTTTGTCTTCAATACTCACAAAAGATTTTGATAGAACAAGAAAAACAATATTTCAAAGACAGTTCTCAGTTCACAGCCCCCCATCTCAAAAAATAAATACGATGACCCTGTGCAAATTTAACTACATTCACTTTCTCATAACTAAATTTCACACTCAACATAAGTTTGCAAATTTCACACTCTAGATAAGAGAAAAATACAAGATCAGCGGGTAAATAGTCAACCTTTCTAGCCAAGAAAACATAATTAATTAACATAATGCTATCAATATCAAGTAAGAAGTATACCAAAAGAAAATACCTGAATGAAATGTAATCTGACTGATTAGCGAAAGTGATGATCCGTTTTGTATCAGGCTTCGGAACTGGAAAGAGGTGCTTTAAAATGTTTGCAGTCCTTTCACCAATCTATCCCACCACCAAAATCCCCCACAATATGGATAGCCAATGATAACCAACCATCGATAAGTTAACATGCCACAAGAGAGTGTAACATAAGCTATATGAAATTAGTGGACAACTAAGTCCATATTACAACAAGTATCAATGAGAAAAGAATGCGAAGAAAAACATCATCCAAAAGAGTCAATAATTTGCAGGGATCCGTAGCATGTAACATAGTGTGAAACTTCTTCGATTTCTTTGATTTCTTGACAAGCAGTGCATTTTATGAATTAGGTTTGCACTAAGTGTGTGTTGTGAATGCCTGGTAAGATTTTTGATGTTTGTTTTGGTTTGATTAAAAAGTTTTATTTATGAAGGTTATTTTTGAACGTTTCCTGGTCTGAAAGAAAACGGAGGAGTAAGGAGAAGACTAAACATGGACGAGAAGCTTCTAGGAATTACCTCTTTTTTCTAGCTGCCAACCATTATTTTTTATTTTTTTCCTTATTTACTCAGCCTCCCATATCAAAGCTAACACCCGGTGTTCTTCTTTCTTATACTTAATTTTTTATTTTGGGTAAAGATTATACTCCAACTAAATGAGGGTGAGTGTGTTTTGATAATGTAGAGGGTATTTTTGTTTGCATGTCTTTTGTGTTTTTTTGTTGTTACACAATTAATTTATTGACTGGTATAAAAATGAGGTTACTTTGGTAAATTAATTTAATTGCATTTCAACAATTGTTTTTAATAGAAGTGCATTTCAGCATTTGTTTTAAATAGAAGTGAATTTCAGTAATGTTGGTAAACTTTAACATAAAAATAATTTTTAAAAAGGTAGGATGAATTTAGCGGGTTGACCGACCCGATCCATTTGACCCACATGTTAAACGGGTCATGTTGGGTTGTGTCCGTTCCAACCCGATACCCGCTTCAACTCGTGAGTTGCGACCTGCCTAAACCCGACCCAGCCCCACCTAACTGCCAGACCTACAGTTTCTCTCGCCTAGAACTGCGACCTTGTTGATGTTTATCGGCTGCACCAGCTGCCTTGGACGGGACTGAGTTTGGCCTTTGAATGCGTAGTAAAAGTAAGCTTGACGGCACTACTCATTCAGGTACGGAAGTTGGCCTTCATGACCCAGTGGTGCCAAAATGACATGGCGTCAATCAACTGATTTCCGGAGTATTTATTTATTATTAAGAAGTATTATTAGTTTATAGGTGAATGTGCAAACAGATGGACAAGAAATACATCAATCTAAAAGAAATTAAATTACAAAGAAAGGAATCAATAGCCTGTTATAAGAAAAAAAAAGATCCAATCCCTTCTGAAATCGAAAGGGGAATCACACAAAAAAGCTCCCTTCGCGTGAGCCCACAACAAAGCTATGCAAACAACTCTATCCTAAAGCAAGGAGTTTGAAAGAAGATGGCCCTTAAATATTACCACTTTACATTCCGACCAGATGCACCAACAGATAGCAAGAACCCCGCATTCCCACACATTTTTTGCATCAGTACTTTCTAACACAACGAGCATACAAGTGAAATAACAAACACACAGATACTGGACTAACCCAGCTAACAGCTGTCAACTCAAACCAGACTCCAGAGCGTCACTAGACTCATAAAAGTTACTTTTATGCATAAGATGCTAATCTTCACCAGATTAGCATCTTATACAAGTTGGGTAGGACAGCAAGAGCGTCACCATTTGTTAGTTTAGTCCTTGTTTCACTTTCTTTCTTGAGTTGTGTGACTTTTATTGTCTGCATCATCCAATTTACAATCACTCTGAGTGCCGAGTATTCTGGATTTAAGCTAGGTAGGACCCAAAGACATATGAGCTTGCCAAGTTTACAACACAGCTGTGCATTACCAAGTCTCAATTTCGATGTCTTTTGTTAAGCTAAAACAGCCTTAACCAGCGATATATGCGCTTGGTGGTAAGTTGCGTATTCAATATGGTATATTTCATTCATCCTTTAATGAATTTCTTCTTTCTTTATCGAACAAAAAAAAAAAAGAGAGAGAACAAAAGCAAGGGCACTACATCTCATTGGGAGATAATACATAAATATCAGGAGGCTGAAGCAGGGGGATAAAATTTCTGACAGCACAATATTCTTTCGAGAACTTTATGTTTATTTTAGACCCAAAACAATTAAAAGCTAGCAATATCAACAATCAGAAAACTAGATTACACAGTGAAGCGATAAATGGAACTAGAAAAGCACGCCTTCAAAACCAGAATCATGAATAAAAAATCTGCTAAAGGCAAATGAACTTTCAACAAAACTTAGCTAGAAGCATAATACTTGGGTCAATATAAATATAGCAGGTCATACCTTAGTTGAGAAATTGTTGAGTATCAAATGCGGGTAAGCCTCGGGCATTGTTCCCACAGCCTTTTTGTCCTTGAGGTCATGTCTCGTAACCTAAGAGTGATCATGAATCAAGATAGTGCTTTGGGAAAAACATAAATATAAACAAAAACAAACAAAAACAGAAGATTCAAATACACATGACAAAGAAACTTACCACATTCATTAGCCCAAAGTATGCAGTGGGACCAAATGGAAGATGACTGATAATTAAACCATCTGGTACTCCACGATGTTCATGAACTAACACTACATCTGTAAAATCATGTGCTCGGCAGGTTTCAATAATTTCAGAAATAACCTGCAATGAACAAGATTAGGATAAGAAACATGTTCATGGATTAACTTCCCCGAAATAAAATCTCTGCACACAAACACGAATGACTTATAAATATTTACTTATCCTTAGGAAATTTAATAAAAGATGCCATTGATGGTTTATTACCTATAAAAATAATAAATGTATGTTAATGGTGCTTTTATATTCTCCTAGGTGGAATTCCCAATTTAGAAGGTAGACATATTATTGTTTTGGGACATGGTAAGTATGTTAACTTTTCTAGTAATAAGTAATCACTAAATGCTTGTTAAGGAATTAGCTAATGCTTAGCCAACTTGTCATTCCATGCTAACATACTGGTGCACCGTTAATATTAATCACTACTCCCTCCGTCCCGCTAATATTAGCACACTTTCCTTTTTGGGCGTCCCGTTAATATCCGCACACTCCCAAAAAGGAAACTTTATATTAATAAAATATTCACCCAACCCCACTCATTCTCTCTCCTACATTATTTTAATACTCACAACACAATTATAATTTATTACACCCTCCACTCATTCTCTCTCCACTCATTCTTTTACACTCACAACATTTTATTAAAATATCATATTCCTTAATTCCCGCGCAAACAGTGTTTGTGCTAATACTAATGGGACGGAGGGAGTATTTGTTAAGTGAAAATAAGAAGACGTTAGGCCCATAGTTATTAAAAGCGCGCCTAGGCTCGCGCCTAGGCCCAGGGCGCAGCTTTAGAGCCAGGGGTGCGCCTAGGCTTCGGGCACAACAATTGACCGACAATTACATCTAATTAAACCTAATACGCGACTAATACACTTCCTCTCCTACTGCTCTCTCACGTACACGCACACGCAACATAAGTCCATAGCTCTATATAAGAGTAGCGATTAGCATGATCACTCTGGCGACCTCCGGCGAGTATTATTAGCTTTGACAGGTTCGTCACTCGTGCCCGCGCCCGCCTTGCGCCTTGCGACTAGGCTCCAGGCACATCTTCTGCGCCTTGGTGCGCCTTGAGCCTTTAATAACTATGGTTAGGCCTGTTACATATCAGATGATGGTTGTGACCCTTTATGTAAATTAATCATGAAAACCAGCATGTGCACAATCCGACACTACTAAACTCTGGTTTGTACCATCTGTCCACACAAGCTAAGAATATATGTAGGAGATACTACAATGATTCATGCTGCAAGCACTCAAACAACACCATTGGACTCACTATGCCAAGAAGGACAACATGCCTCTCACAGAAAACAACCCTGGGCCCTATTTTTATTTTGATAGAAAAAAATTTACTTCCGCTGCCTTAGAAAGATAGTCTCACTTTAATTTTAATGGTCAACTTAATTGAACTTTGACCAAAAATTTATGAAAAGTAACCATTAAGAGTACAATCAACAACACTTGTAAGAATTCACGAGGATAATTAACTTTGATTTTAGTGATCTTATAAGAGCGGAGGGAAAGTCCATCAAAATAAAGAAAGGTCAAGCAATTAAGGCACCCCAATCCCATTATGCAGTAGATACTGGAATTTCTCTAAAGGCACACCTACTGAGGAAAAGCCCTGCAAAAGGGAGTTCACCCCCCCCCCAACATCTTTCCAAAAGCAAACACTAACACCTTACAAACTTTCAACCGCTCAAAGGGAGGTGATAAGAATAACACAGGGGAATTTGAAGGACTTTTACAAGTGCAGAATTCACAACTATAGTGGTCCAACCCTGTTTGATACAGGCCGAACTTGCATGTAATCATTCCATGACAAAAGGGACCAAGTCTAGCAAGGAGTATGGCATAGCTATTTACCACCAACATGATACTTCTACATAACAACTCTTGGCCCATTAAACAAACCCAAAACACTAATCCCTGACGACAAGCCTCATATCAGGGCAAATAAACCAAGGAAATATGCAACAATCCCTTAAAAAGGAGACAGGATCTCACTGAAAATAACATGGTTCCTCCCGACAACAGCCGACAGGCACAACATAAATTTACCGTAAGAACTAATTCAATAAGAGTGGATCTTATATCATCATAGCTCAGTTATGTCTCAAAAGAACTCTTAGAGGAACAGATCCGGTGAAACCTTCCAGTAGTTCCATACCTGAAGCATGGATATTCTCTCTTACATGATAGCATGTATATGAGGGCCATATTTGGGTTGATAACAACAACAACAACAACAACAACAAAACCTTAGTCTCAAAATAATTTGGAGTCAGCTAACATGAATCCTCGTATGTGTCATCGTGAAAGAAAAGATAAAAGGAAAAAAAAAGCAAGTTAAAAGAAGAAAAAGGAACAAAATTTAGAAAAGGAAAAGGAAAAAATAATAATAAATAAATATAATAATAATAACAATTAAAAATCAACCCCCATCACCTACATGAATTTTGCCCTCCACTCCGGCCTCTTCAACGCCATATTTTCATCCAATCCAATTAAACTCGTATCATTTTCAATAATGCTTATTAAAATATTATGTACACAAACATGCATAAATTGACAGATAGCAGTATCCCATGCAACAATCCCTTCAAAAGGAGATAGGATCTCACTGAAAATAATATGGTTCCTCCTGACAACAGCCCACAGGCACAACATAAATTTACCGTAAATATAGGATTCAATGTAAGTGGATCTTATTGCATCATAGCTCAGTTATGTCTCAAGAAATCTTAGAGGAACAGATCCAGTGAAACCTTCCAGTAGTTCCATACCTGAAGCATGGGTATTCTCTCTTACACGGTATCATGTATGGCAGGGCCATTTTTGGGTTGATAAATGCTTATTAAAATATTATGCACACGAACATGCATAAACTGACAGATAGCACTACTGGACAGTCTGAGACAAGGTAAAGGATACATAAACTATAGCTACATATGTAGTAACATTTGCAATGAATGTTTAACCAACCTGACCACCACGATTCATTCTTTGTGAATTAGGAAAGACAATCTTCAGTTCCTGCAAAAGACATAATTCCAGTAAATCATAAAAATAAGTACTCTGTCAATTCCATTGCCTAATTCATTTTAGGATGTTCAAAGCAGAAGTACCCTTATTAAAAAGAATTTGAAACCAACTGTCTACAGTAGCCTTCTTAATTATGAGACAAAAAAAAATGAATGGGTCTCATTGATTTGACACTAGTAGAGAAAACTTGAGAGCACTACAAGACAGTAGATGTGGGTCAAATTCTTTCTTAACAATCTACACAAAGTAAATAAGGGAACACTCATCTTAGAACTAATGGAGCCTAGAAAGGGGACAAATTCCAGAGTATAGTATACAAAAAAAATGTGAAATTCAAGTGAACATAATCTGTCTTGACCAACCTTTACAAACTGCGTAAGAGGAGCACTTGGGTTGCGAGATGTAGTTAGCAGGATTTTTGGATCTCTTCCGGTGGCATTTGCATACTCATCGTCAATGGTTGACTTCGGAACTAAATATTAAAAATGAAAAAGATAGGTGAGAAATAATCACAATACAAAACTTTACACAAGCTAGGCAGTAGAAACAAGTACCCATTAAAATCAGTAGTCTCCATACGACAACAACATTACCCCAGTGCCACAAAGGCTCCCACCTATGGAGGGGTAAGGGGGGTTCGGATGTACGCAACCTCCATGAAAGTATTAAAATTGTTATGACAATCAAACTTCAAGCAGCTTTAGATAAATAAACATAACATCCCAAAATATTTTCTCCTTTGTATACGCTTGCTTCATGGTAGGCATCATGTTGCAGTCTGCACCATGTGTAAAACTATATACTCTGTATTTCGATAGTACAGTTACATACTAGAAATCCCACCAAGTCAAAGGCCCGAGCGTTTTACGTTAACCATCGCTTGGACAATAAAGTCCACACAACAGTACCAATATCTATAGAGCACCTATAGGCTTTAAGCATATGTTTATCTTATGCAGTACCCTTAGTAGGAATCAGAGTGATGCTGTATTCAGGATATAGCATCGCTCCTACATAAAGACACCCAGACTGGTACAACCATAAAATGTACGCACAATATTAAGAGGTTAACCCTTCTGGAGCAGAAATCTTCACGGAAACCAACCTGACACAACCTATGTTGTGTTGAGTTATCTGAGGAAAATAACAAAAACTATTAACTTAAAGGATTCTAGCTTTAGTTATGCTCTAGAAAATTAAACTAAGTATACTATTGCCGCAAAAGTGATTTAAGAACAACAAGCCCTTATACAAACATGTATATATCCATAGAGGGTCCAGCTAACGAAGGCCCTAAGGGCGCACCTTTTAAGCATCAAAACCCAGAAATTTTCCTTCTTATTTATTCATCACTGTAGCAATGGATATGCTTAAAAGGGTTTTCAGGAGGATCCCAAATAAGACTAGTTCAATCTCTAGATCCTAAAATAGTGCATATGTTCGCATATTAACACATAAATTATACAAAAGCCAACACACATGCATACAAAATGAACCCAAAAATACGTTTATATATAACTTAAAGAGAAGCTGAGAGGGAGAGAGAGAGGGAGAGAAAAGGGTATACCGGCAGTTTGTTCATCCTCAAGGTCGATTTCTTGGCGAAGAGCAGACTCCTCATTTCTGAGCTCAGTAGGAATTGGTTTACCCTCTGCCCAAAATCAAATAAAGAATTAACATTCATTCACCACTGTACTAAAAGAAATTAATTTGTGTATTAAGGGAGGAAGAAGAAGAAGAAGGGACGGACCTTCAAGAGCTTGTTTGATTTTGCGCTTCTTCTCGTAGAGCAAACGTTCTTTGCCTTCCAAGCTCTTCCTGTAAAGGTACTCCCTTCTCAATCTCACGTTTCTTCTCAACATTGAAGTAAACCCTAATAATCTCAATTCCAATTTCCCCTTCAAGCACACAGATGCACTGGAGGAAGAGATTGTCGGAGACGGAGAGAGTTAGGGTTAGAAAGCAGGAGCGGATCTAGGATTCATGTTCAAGGGGTTCAATTTTTAAAATAACAAAAAATAAATACAATACAACATAAAAAATGACAGTAAATTTAACGCAACATATATAACCTATAATTGTTATGAGCTCAAAGAGTCCACATTGTCAACCTTGATTCCGGCTACGGGTGGGGAGCTTGTTGAAGCATTAAACCCACACCGGGTGATAAAGAAGCATTGCCTTCAAGATGCTTTCCAAAGACATGTTAGTTTGAACATTGTTTGTCTGTAGGTATTAGTTAATGAAAATCTCTCTAAAAATAAGCCATCTGCATATTCTTATTTCTTACAAAAAAGATACCAACTTTTGTTAAATACAACAAATATTAAGTTTTCTGAGTAAACTACCTTTTTGGTCCTTGAACTTTTTAATTTTTTACCTTTTCGTCCGCGAACTTTTTTTTTTTTACCTTTTCATCCTTAAACTTGTTTGTATTAGGATTAATTCGTCCTTCTGTCAATATTGCCGTTAAGTATTGTTGATGTGGCATTTGGTGTTTGCTGACTAGGACATTACAACAACATGAGTAGCTGAGTTGGAATTTGATGGGAGCTTGTGTTATTTGAGACAGCCACTCAACCAGCACATCACACAAGCATTTCAACAAACACCTTTGATGCATCTTCGCTGGATTGGTTGTATGACAATCAAGCTCCACCGCAGTCAAACCACTACAACCCATTTCTACAGGACTTACCTGAATTGTCAGGTACACCAACCACCAGTGCTCCGGTTGCTAATGATCATGAAGAGTTCAGGTGATGGGATTGTCAAAATTGTCTCTACAGCAGTGATGCTTTGGATGATACAGCAGATACTTGTGTTGTTCCTAATAGTTTTGTGACAATAAATTGCTCTAATTTCACTTTAAAATGATTGCTAGTAGGTCGTGCTGATATGCAGAATTTGGCTTTCTTATGTTTGACAGTTTATGAAGACAAAGATTGTGAAGGAAATGTGGACGTGACTTCGTATGAATACTTACCGCTGATAAATCTAGTTAGAGAAAATATTCAAGTGTCATGTCCAACACAAAGATCAGACATAGTAAGCTTCTGTAATTGTGGGGTCCATCACTGTTTTTGAACGCTGATTTTTTTTTTCCAAATCTACCAGTTTTGTTTTCTATACAGATGTATCTGCATATCGGAAAATTGAAAAAAATGTGGAAAAGACTGAATATGAAGGAATATCTGAGCCGACTTGTATCAGAAGGAAAGATATTCAGTCCCTCAATGAAGAAAATGTCAGTAGAAATGCAGGTAAAGTCAGTATTGAAATAAATAGAGACTGTAAAGTCTGTAATAGGTTATCTCTGACTCTAAATTCTCTGTTGCTCAGAAATAACAAATCTCGATGTAGGAGGAGGCCCAAAATATGGGATTCTTGACTTTGAATTTGGTGACAGAAAAATTAAGTGTAAAAGAACTTGTTCAAATGAAACTCGTTACAGGGGTGATCCGTTGCATAGAGTTCCTGAGATGGCAAAAAACTGTGAAAAAGGAATTTATCTTCAGCTGCCAGAGACGGAAGGTATGGAAAGCGGGAGTTTAGATTCTCAACCTAGTTATGATAGAAACCTTTGTTCCTCGAAATCCAATCGAAGTGATCAGAATAAGGACACTGAGGGTGTCCATGGTGAAAAACTGTCAAACAAATGTTTTTGCTCGACGGAAATATTGAAATGTAAAAGGCCCCAAAAAGTATGGCTGCTGTCTGACATCTTGAGAGGGGAGATTTCAGGTGGTTCTTTTGACTTGTCAAGTTCAAATGGTACCGTGAACTCTGATGATATGGACACCAGAGTTACTGATACTGAAGCTGCAGATGACTCGGATGATCTGACCTTGGACACTCTTTTCAGAAGCCAAAAAGTCATTCAGACAAATACCCGAAAGATCATTGGTTTTAGGAACAATAAGAAGAGGCCTCAAGTTGAAGACATGGGACCTGGTCAGAGCAGATGGTCAAACGGTGAATCTGAGGTTTTGTGGAGTCAAAACTCAAATAAAGAGAACAACTCAAATCAGTCTGTAATTGGTAGTTCTGAATCAGTAAAAACTGATTTCTCTAGGGATGTTGTTCTTGTTAATCGGGCTGAAAAGCGGCAAAGAAAATCCTCATATGAAAATAGGCGATCTTTTTCAAAGATGTCGCAAGAGAATTTAACATCAAAACTGATTTACCCAGAAAACAAAGAAACTGACAGGAACAGGAAATCCTCAATTCCAACTCAGCTACTCATGTTGTTGTAATGTCCTAGTCAGCAAACATGAAATGCCACATCAACAATACTTAACAGCAATATTGACCGAAGGACGAATTAATCCTAATACAAACAAGTTTAAGGATGAAAAGGTAAAAAAAAAGTTCGCGGCCGAAAAGGTAAAAAATTAAAAAGTTCAAGGACCAAAAAGGTAGTTTACTCTTTTCTTAATGCAATCACAGATGGGGGAAGCAGATTTGCTTGTATCAAGCTGGTGTGACAAGGTTAAAACCTTGCCTACAAACTATATATCACCACCACCAGAATAAATGCTGAAAACACTTTCAATTTTCAAAGACATTCATGTCATTGATCTAAAACAAATATCATGACCTTGCCCCCGCCTGATTTACTTGAATCACTTTCATTTTCCAAAGACAAATGGCCTTAATTATACACTACTGTGATTAGCTGTGATGCTCAGACTCGGCATTTTAAGTTAAGAGTACCCGTGTCAACACGACGCGACACTGGTGCCGACACGGGATATGCGTCGGACTCGCCAGGGTGAAAACGGACTCGACAATTTTCATATTTGTTTGATAGAAATCAATTTTTTCATCATTCCCACTTACAGATCTAATGTATTGTGCCTATCAAACAAAGGAGGAGGACGAAAAGAACCTGAAAGTAGAAAGCTTTGTTTGTTTCGACCTGAATAGAACGACATCTTTGAACGATGTGGAGGTCGAAAATGAGCCCGGGGCGAAGGGGTGGAGCGGAACTTACTGGAATGAAGGATTGTCATTCGTCAATGGTGGTGTTCCCGCCGGAGACGGTGTTGTAGAAAAATTCTATCACATGCATATAAAATTAGAAGAAAAAGAAGAAGAAAGGTTTCATATGTAGGGGTGTAAATGGTTCGGTTTGGACAAATTTAGAGACCAAACCGCTAGTACTCGGTTTGGAGAAATCCCAAACCAAACCGAACCATGGAAAATTTCAAACCGAACCGAACCAAACCACCTCGGTTTGGTTTGGTTCGGTCTCAAACTGCGGTTTCATTAAACGGTTCAAACCGCGGTCCGAACTGCGGTCTAGACCGCGGTCCAAACCACAAGCCTGTCCAAACTCCAAACGTTCCTCCTTACCTATTTACGTAAAAGACATTAAAATTACAAAAGCACTTTAGATAAGAGACCATAAAAATTAGTAATAGGTGAGAATGATAAATAGAAAGCTTGATCACCTTCACCACAATATCAGATTTTGCTTCAGCAAGGGAATCCCTTAAATTTTGGCTTGACCAGGTCCCTACATCCATCGAGCAATATGAATACTCATTATCAGCACAAATGCAGTGTATTCAAGAGAAATTTATTCATAGTATACTCAACAGATTCAGATTGCATATGAGCATCAAACTAAGCAATAACATTCAACAATCCTACATAAATTATTCAGCTTACCCGTTCAACGACTGGCATTGATTTCCATATGTCATCAAGATTATTCTAATTTCAAACATCAGCCACAAATACTGCCTTGCTCAAAGGATTCATACATGATATACAATAGAGGGAACACGTAATCACTGAAGTAGGGATGGCTACAGGGCGGGTTCGGGACGGGTTCTTCATTTCTCAAACCTGCCCCTACAGTGAGATACTATTACCTGAACCCACCCCGCCCCGTGTTATGCCTTGCCCGAACCCGAGCCCCGCCCCGTTTAACCCGAA
The DNA here is from genome assembly GCA_022495995.1 of Adenophora triphylla var. japonica. Lineage (NCBI taxonomy): Eukaryota > Viridiplantae > Streptophyta > Magnoliopsida > Asterales > Campanulaceae > Adenophora > Adenophora triphylla. The sequence continues at coordinate 181,324 of JAFEMH010000454.1, read as the reverse complement.
AAAAAATGCTGGGGAGAGAGTGCAGCATCAGCAACATTGCCGTTCAAGCTATGATACCCATTTGGGGATATTGAATTGCTACACCGCTGCATCTAATGACCATGATGATTGGTAGCAGCACTGTTCCGAATCCCCATCTAGGTTTAAACCATGTACTAGTACGGAGTACATATTATCATATGCATGCATGTATGTATGTATGTATGTGGTATATAGATATTGGGAAGAAGTAAGTAAACCTAGAGATAGAGAAATGGAATTAGGGGATAGGAAGTACCGGCGATGGCGATGGCGATGGCGATGGCGATGGCGATGGCTGCGGGGGAATGACGACTTGCGGGCTGCGGTGAGGTGCGGTGCTAACTGGGAACTGGAAGAGAAGAGGAAAGGAAGTAAGGATTAAGGAACCCTAAATTGAAATTTTAATTCTAATTTTCTAAACTTGAGTTAGAATTAGAGTTAAAGTTAGAGTTAGGTAGGGAAGGATATTTAAGTAATTTCATATATTTGGGGTTGGGCGGGACAAACTCAAACCCTCCAAAAATATGACGGGTTACCAAATTTGAAAATGAGATATGTCACCTGTTATTATCAATATAATATTTGTTTCGAACCAAATAATATAATACTAAACTATAATAAAATAAATTAAATTAATTAAAATTGCAAAATCAAAAGAAATCTGAACAACGCTACAATTTGATCTAATAAAGGTCTGCTATGGCAGTATTTTAATACAGAAATTCGTCATCGCTTCTGTAACAGTTTAAGACGTCTGACACGAGTATACAACTATTCATAACAAGTTTTTGTAGAATAACTTGTCTCTGGCGAATTTACAGAATGCTTTTTAAGAGAGAGTGAAACTTTTTTTTTGTGTGTGATTGTAAATAATCTGATCTCGTTTTTATATAGGAAAGTCGACAACTTTTGCACATATGATTTGAACCAACATAACTACTCAGATGTAACTGTCTAAGTAGTTAAAACTGTCTAAAAAATTTAATTTGATAATTTTCAAAAATTATACTATTTACAAAAAATATTATAACCATTAATATTTATTGATAAAAAAAAAATTGATCAGCTAACCCCAAGAGCTCCAAGGCCAATATTTGACTATACATATTAGGGGTGGAAATGGTTTGGCTCAAACCGCGGTTTGAAGTCGAACCGAGCCAAATCGTGTGGTTTGGTTCGGTTTTTAGACATAAGTGGTTTAGCTCGGTTTGAGAAATTCACAAACCATGTGGTTCAGCTCAGCTTGGGGTTTGACACTCCTAAACCGAACAGAGTCAAACCGTTTAAGACCGAACCGCGATTTGAAACCGTGAAACCGAGCCGTGAAACCAAGCCGTGAACCGAACCATCAAACCGCAATCCTGGCCGTCCCTTCAAAATCTTAGTTAATCTCAACCTTTAATTTTTAAAAACCCTAAATAACACCTTAACAAAACCTCACAAAACCTCAGCGACATATTTCCAAATCGTTTCTCTCTCTTCCCATTTTCTCTCTGTCGTCTCTGGTTTCTCTCATTAATGACGATCAATCGACGACGAGTACTGATCTCTTCAATCGACGACGATTAGATTTAGGTTAGGGCGCTGTTAAGTTGCTTCGTGAGTGAGAGTGACGAGTCGAGGTCGAGCCGTCGAGTTCACTCCTTCGTCCTCCACAACGACCTCCGAACGGCAACGGTCATCTTCTCAAGTAATTTGAACTCTCTCCCTTCATCTAATCTGTATACTTTTATTTTTGTATCTCGCGATTTTATGAAATTTTAGAAACAATTGGCTAATACCGTGGTTCCAACAGATTAATCTCATCAAATAAATTCTTACTATTTGTGAGTTTATGAGATTTTAGTGAGTTTATTTGATTTTAGTGTGATTCATGAGTTTTGCTAATACCGTGAGTTTATGAAATTTTAGAAGCAAATTGTTAATACGGTGTTCACTTCAGATTTAGGGGGATGAACCTATGTTAGATTTGGAATGTTGTTTGGACCGTGATCTAGATCGCGGTTTGGACCGTGGTCTAAACCGCGAAATCAAACCGCAAATCAAACCGCGGTTTAGACCGAGCCAAACCGAACCATAGCAGTTTTGTTTAGCTCGGTCAGAATTTTTTATGGTTTAGCTCGGTTTGAAATTTGCCCAAACCGAGCTAAACAGAACCATTTCCACCCCTAATATATATATATATATATATATATATATATATATATATAGAGAGAGAGAGGTATTTTGACTCATTAATCTATAAATCCTTGGCATTGGTGACGAAGTTAAGAATTTAATCTATTAATATTAATCTTATCTTAGGCAAAATGTTAAAACATTTACTATCTAAACAAAATAAAAATAATGGAAAAGATTATTTAAAAAATATTTCTGAAATAGAATATGAAGAAACAGAAGAAAAGCTTGGGAAATGCCTAGTTTTCCACCTGATTGTATTTGGCAAATAGATACTTTTGATTTTCATTCTAAAAAGGTAATAACAACAGTGGAAAGAACTATGCCTATAAAGGAGGATTATGAAACAATACAATTATTAGATTAAGATATCTTCAGATTTAAAGAAAAATATAATTATTACATATTGGATTAATACAAGTTTCATTAAAACCATTAACTAGAGAATGATTAAATGCATGTTTAATGGTAGCTCTAAGAGATTATAGGCATCTTAAATTTGATGCATCATTATTAGGACTAATTGAAACTAGTCTATGCAATGTGCCCATATATTTTAATTGTTTACCTGGTTACCCTGTTTCGTTAACAGATGAAAATCTCCTAGATATGTTAACTCTTAATATAGAATCAAAAGGATATGAAATAGGAAGAAATAGTGAACATGTTGGGGTATGCTATAGAATTTATTATAAGTTATTGAATACATTAGTTCCTAAGGCTAAAATAAATAGCAAAAAGGGAAAAACAATTTTATTGGAAACAAATTAAAGTAAATCCCATACAACAACTCCAAGGGCTATAAGTTGGAAAGATATTCAACTTTCAGCTGTTTGGACACTTCCATCAGCTTCCCCACCTGAGCCTGTAGAAAATAGAATTCTCGAACAAATTATTCAAAATGCAGAAGGAGATGTAGAAGTAACTTTTGCTAATAGTGGAAGAAGAACTAGTTTTAAAATTACAGAATTTTTTAGGTGTTCAAGTAGAAGGTCTACTTCATCAAGATTCTCAGAAAGTGATATACCATATAAAGGAAAAGAGAAAATATATAATTTAATATTTGAAGGAATAAAAGAATCCTTCCAAAATATACCTCACGGTATATACCAAGAAGAAAATAAACCAAGGCCATCTTCACCAACATTTTCTGATATGAATTTTACTATTAATATAATAACAAAAGAATTCAAATATGATAAAAAATAAATAAATAGAGAATTTCTACAAGAGAGAGAAAAAATAAGGTCGATTCATCTATCAACAAAAAATCTTAAAGTAGAAGAGCTAGAAGCAAATATTTTTTTTCATATAAATACAAATAGTGAAGACTTAAATAAAATAATTAAACAAAATAACTATACTAATTTATGTATGCAAACAATGAGAAGTCAAGTGGAAAAAATAGAAAATAAAATAGATAATATAAAAGATAAAAAAGAGCAAAAACAATCAAAACCTGTAATAACCCAAGTTCCTTTGGTAAAACCACCATTAAGCCTAAGCCTAGAACCTAAAGATTTTACATTTAATTCTAAATCAGAAAATGAATTCATTAATTCTTTAACTAAAAAAGTACAATTTCTTAATTTAAAAGATAAAGAAATTCAAGTTATTAATCAAAATGACGATTATAGTGATTCAAATATACAAGAATTAGAGGATCAATTCATACCAAATTTGGAAATTAATAAATTAGGAACTCAAAAATCACAGATACCACAAGTTACTAGCATATATTATTACCCTAGACCTACATCGGTTGATCTAGCATATGAAGAAGATAGTCTAACAGGACAAGCCAATTATAATCCAAGAACTATATATGAATGGAATATAGATGGAATGACAGAATATCAAATACTAAATTGTATGAATAGAATTATTATGTACTCCCTCCGTCCAAGTTAATACTTCACAGTTACTGTTTACGTGTGGATTAAGGAAAAAAATAATGATATAATGTTGTGAGTGTAAAAGTAAAATAGAAGAGAGAATGAGTGGAGGGAATAGTAAATTATAATGGTGTTGTGAGTATTAAAATAATGTAGGAGACAAAGTGTGAAGTATGTAATTGGACGCCCAAAATAGAAAGTGTGAAGTATGTAACTGGACGGAGGGAGTATTATACAACATGTAAAGTAAATGGAAATGCTGATATTAATATAGCAAGAATAATATGTACAAGATTTATAGGACAACTTAAAGGATAGTGGAATAATATACTCACTTCACAACAACAATTAGAAATATTAAATGCCACTAACGTAATTAATACAACAAATCCAAGAACTCAACAATTAAGTAGTATTGTCCAAGAAGATGAGTATATACATTAATTCAAGCAATTATTAAACATTTTATTGGGCAACTTCTTCAAATGAGGGATAAAGGCAAAGAACTCTTAATGAATTTAAGATGTCCAACTTTGACACACTTTAGGTGGTACAAAGATGCGTTCCTTACAAAGGTGACATTAACTCATTAAGAGATGATGCTAATGCGCCATTTTGGAAAAAAAAATCATTTCAGTATTACCTCCTTTAAATGCAGAAAGAGTAAAATCAAGAATAAAAAATATACATGGAGGAAGTGAGGTACCATATGATAAATACACTTATGAAGAATTATTTGCAGAATGTACAGCAGAATGATTAGCCCTTTGCAATGATTTAAACCTTAAAGATCAACTCAAAAAACAAGGATTAACAGCAAGTCGTAAAGAGTTAGGAGAATTTTGTCAGCAATTTGCGTATAATATTCCTCAAACCAAAGTACCTAAACCTGAAAGGAAAATAAGAAAATTATTTCAATCAAAAAAGAAATATAATAGATTTAGAAAAATAAATCAAAAGAAACAACAAAAGAACCTAAAAATCCAGAAAAAATAACTAGGAAAACATCTAAGAGAAAATCAAAAAAATGATATTATTTGTCATAAATGTGGAAAAGTGGGTATTATGCTAACAGATGTTGGGTAAAAAAGAAAATACAAAAATTAAACATTAGTGAAGAGCTAAAAGAAGGATTATGCCAAATATTACTAAATCAAGAAGAAGACAATTATTGCAATTCTTCTAGTGATACTGAAAATGAAATAATAAAATATTAATTCTAACCCAGAAACAAACTCAGAAATTTCAGAAGAGGAATGTGATGGAAATTGTAATAATACTATAGACTATTATAAATCAATTTTACAAATGAATGGTCTTAGTATAAATACACTCACCAAAAGTCAAACTTTTTTGTTAAATCTTATAGATAAAATTGAAGATCCAGATGAAAAAAGAAAAATATTAGAAAGCTTTTTAGAAAATTTTGAAAAACAACCATAAACGGATTTATTAAAAAGAAATCAATTATGCTATTCATTAAAGGAAGTAATGGATAGATTTGAGACTACACCACCAAGAGAGCCAGCTATACAGGAATTAAGACAAGAAATAAATCAATTAAAAATAGAAATAAAAGAGATAAAAAATAAAATTGAAAATATAGAAAAAAATACTGTCTACAATAGCAGAAGTTAACCAAAATATAAACAAAATAAATAATGAACAATTATCTGCCACATCAAGTAATGAAAATAAAGAAGAACATTATTTATGTCTTATAGATACAATAACATATCAAAAATGGTATGGATACATAACATTAGTAGTAAATGAAGAATTTAATATAAGAACTGTTGCACGAATAGATAGTGAAGCATATAAGAATTGGGTAAAAGAAGGACTAATACCTACTAAATATTTTCAAAAAACAAAATCTCAGAATAGCTTAATAGCTACTAATATATCAAAAATGATAATAAAGTATAAGTTACCTAATGCTCATATTTGTAATGATGGAATTTGTATTAAAACATCATTTTATATGATTAAAGGATTAACACAATTTATAATATTAGGAACACCTTTCCTTTCATTAATACAACCTATAGATAGAATAGATTCTACAGGAATACACTCAGCATTAAATAATAAACAAATTATATTTAGATTTATAATGAACCCTCAAACAAAAGCATTGAATGAACTAAAAGAAAATATAGTATTCAAAGAAAAACAATTAAACTTTTTACAAAAAGATATAAAAATTACAAATATAAATCATCAGCTTCAAAATCCAAAGATAAAAGAAAAGATAAAAAATATTGAAAATAAAATGAAATTACCAACAACATTTTGGCAAAGAAAGAAACATGTAGTAAAGTTACCATACGAAAAAGATTTTGATGAAAAGAAAATACCAACTAAAGCTAGACCTATTCAAATGAATAAAGAATTAGCAGAATATTGTAAAAATGAAATTCAAGGATTATTAAATAAAAATCTAATTAGGAAAAGTCATTCACCCCGGAGTTGTTCGACATTCTATGTGAATAAAAATGCTAAAAAGGAAAGAGGTGTTCCAAGATTAGTTATAAATTATAAACCACTTAATAAAGTTCTAAAATGGATAAGGTATCCGATTCCAAACAAAAAAGATTTATTAAATAGATTAAATGAAGCTTACATATATTCAAAATTTGATTTAAAATCGGGATACTGGCAAATTCAAATAGCAGAAGAAGATAAATACAAAACTGCATTTACAGTGCCCTTTGGCCATTATGAATGGAATGTAATGCCTTTTGGTTTTAAAAATGCTCCATCCGAATTTCAAAATATTATGAATGATATTTTTATCCTTATTCAGAATTTATCATTGTTTATATTGATGATATACTAGTTTTCTCTAAAAATATTGATCAACATTTCAAACACTTACAAACATTATTTCATATGGTTAAACATAATAGATTAGTAATTCCGAAAAGAAAATGCAATTATTTCAAACAAAAATAAGATTTCTTGGCCATGAAATAAAAGAAGGGTCCTACTTACCAATTAACTGAGCAATTGAATTTGCTTCAAAATTTCTTGATGAATTAAAGATAAAAAACAATTACAAAAAATTTTAGGAAGTCTTAATTATATAGCAGAATTTTATAAAAAAAATAGATATTGATAGTGCTCCATTATATGATCGTCTTAAAAAGAATCATCCAGCATGGGGGATAGACCATACTAATGCAGTTAAATTAATAAAATTAAAAGTAAAAAAGATACCTTGCTTATCATTAGCAAACGAACAATGGAGAAAAATTGTAGTAACAGATGCTTCAGATATTGGCTATGGTGGAATTCTTAAACAATTTAATACTTCAAAAATTAAGGAAGAACTAGTAAGATTTACTTCAAAGAAATGGGATGATACACAGAAAAATTATTCTACAATTAAAAAAGAAATGTTATCAGTAGTAAAATGTATATCTAAATTTCAAGAAGATCTTTTAAACCAAGAATTTGTATTAAGAATAGATTGTAAAGCAGCAAAAGAAGTCTTAGAAAAAGACGTAAAAAATTTAGCATCAAAACAAATATTTGCCGGATGGCAAGCTATTCTATCTGTTTTTGATTTTCTTATTGAATATATAAAAGGTGAATCAAATTCACTTCCTGATTTCTTAACAAGAGAGATTTTCCTAACTCTTTACGACTTATTGTTAATCCTTGTTTTTTGAGTTGAGCTTTAAGGTTTAAATCATTGCAAAGGGCTAATCCTTCTGCTGTACATTCTGCAAATAATTCTCCATAAGTGTATTTATCATATGGTACCTCACTTTCTCCATGTATATTTTTTATTCTTGATTTTACTCTTTCTGCAAATAAAATAAAGGAGGTAATCCTGAAATGAATTTTTCTTTCCAAAATGATGCATTAGCATCATCTCTTAATGTTACCTTTGTAAGGAACACATCTTTGTACCACCTAAAGTGTATCAAAGTTGGACATCTTAAATTCATTAAGAGTTCTTTGCCTTTATCCCTCATTTGAAGAGGTTGCCCAATAAAATGTTTAACAATTGCTTGAATTAATGTATATACTGTATCTTCTTGGACAGTACTACTTAATTGTTAAGTTCTTGGATTTGTTGTATTAATTACTTTAGTGGCATTTAAAATTTCTAATTGTTGTTGTGAAGTGAGAATATTATCTCACCATCCTTTAAGTTGTCCTATAAATCCTGTACATATTATTCTTGCTATATTATTATCTGCATTTTCATTTACTTTACATGCTGTAGAATACATAATCATTCTATTCATACGATTTAGTATTTGATATTCTATCATTCCATCTATATTCCATTCATATATAGTTCTTGGATTATAATAGGCTTGTCCTGTTAGACTATCTTCTTCATATGCTAGATCAACCGGTGTAGGTCTAGGGTAATAATATCTGCTAGTAGCTTGTGATATATGTGATTTTTGAGTTCTTAATTTATTAATTTCCAAATTTTGTATGAATTGATCCTCTAATTCTTGTATATTTGAATCACTATAATAGTCATTTTGTTTAATAACTTGAATTTGTTTATCTTTTAAATTAAGATCTTGTAGTTTTTTAGTTAAAGAATTAATGAATTCATTTTCTGATTTAGAATTAAATGTAAAATTTTTAGGTTCTAGGCTTAATGGTGGTTTTACCAAAGAAACTTGGGTTATTACAAGTTTTGATTGTTTTTGCTCTTTTGTATCTTGTATATTATCTATTTTATTTTCTATTCTTTCCATTTGACTATTCATTGTTTGCATACATAAATTAGTATAGTTATTTTGTTTAATTAATTTATTTAAGTCTTCACTATTTGTATTTGTATGAAAAAAAACATTTGCTTCTAGCTCTTCTACTTTAAGATTTTTTGGTGGGGGGATGAATCGACCTTATTTTTTCTCCCTCTTGTGTTTTCCATGTTTTATAATGTTGTTCTATAGAATAAATTTAATTTTTTTAGAATATATGTTTTCATACCATTCAACAAAGGGAATAATTATTTTTTGTGAATCAATGAATTTATAAAAAAATTCTTTTATAATTATTAATTCTTTCTCATCATGGTTTTGAAAATATCACGTTCTGAAGTTTTTATATTTTTCTTGTGGGAATTCTTTATTTATTTCTTTTTTATCCTATTTGAATTCTTTTGTTATTATAATAATAGTAAAATTCATATCAGAAAATGTTGGTGAAGATGGCCTTGGTTTATTTTCTTCTTGGTATATACCGTGAGGTATATTTTGAGAGGATTCTTTTATTCCTTCAAATATTAAATTATCTCTTTTCTCTTTTCCTTTATAAGGTATATCACTTTCTGAGAATCTTGATGAAGTAGACCTTCTATTTGAACACCTAGAAAATTCTGTAATTTTAAAACTAGTTCTTCTTTCACTATTAACAAAAGTTACTTCTACATCTCCTTCTGCATTTTGAATAATTTTTCGAGTTTTCTATTTTCTACAGGCTAGGTGGGGAAGCTGATGGAAGTGTCCAAACAGCTGGAAGTTGAATATCTTTCCAACTTATAGCCCTTGGAGTCATTGTATGGGATTTACTTTAATTTGTTTCCAATAAAATTGTTTTCCCTTTTTGCTAATTATTTTATCCCTAGGAACTAATGTATTCAATAACTTATAGTAAACTCTATAGCATACTCCAACATGTTCACTATTTCTTCTCATTTCATATTCTTTTGATTCTATATTAAGAGTTAACACATCTAGGAGATTTTATCTGTTAACGAAACAGGGTAATCAGGAAAACAATTAAAATATACGGGCCCTGAAATTACCCGAATCGCGCGCGGGGGACGCGGCGAGCGGCATTTCGCGGACCTTTTGGGACCTTGCTTCCGGAGAAGAAGAGAGAGGAGTCACCACGCAGTTTTGTATTATGAGCCCAAACGTTGAGAATGGATGAGTTTGAAAAAGGGGGGGTCGTTTTAATTGGTAGCCAAAACTTGAAAAAGACTTTGAAAAAGTGGACGTTTTGATTGGTAGCCAAAACTCGAATTATAAGGCTTTAAAAATGGAACGTTTTAATTGGTAGCCAAAACTTGACAAAAGGCTTTTTAGGACCAGAGATTGTTAGGTTCGGAGGTCACGTTACGTTTCGGGAAGAGTATATTGAGATCACCCGAAATGCCTCGTATGACGAGTCTTTCTACCTTTCTCGAAATTGTGTGCGTGTGTGTGTGTTGCATTTTTGAAAAGGAGCTTGAATGACAAGCTTTAATCTTGGTTTGAATGACAAATGTTGATTTTATGATAAAACAAGCATTTGAATGACAAACGTCGGTTTTGAGTTGTTTTGAAAAGGAGTTCGAATGACGAACTTAAATCTTTAGTTTGAATGTCAAACGTTGATTTTAATGAAAAGATCGTTTGAATGTCAAACGTCGGGTTTGGAGTCGAAAATGAGCGTTTGGATGCCAAACGTCGATTTTGCGTTGTTTCTGAAAAGGAGTTCGAATGACGAACTCCGGTTTTGAACCGGGCATTACATTGTGACCAATTTTATGAAAAGAGGTATTAAATGATATGCGGTCAACGAGTCGTTTTGTGACTCGGACTTTTATAAGTAAATACTATCACGAACCGAACGACTCGGACTTGTAAATGACAGTATTTAAAGTGCGATATCAACGGAATCAAATGATCCAGACAGTAAAGATGCGATCGACGAGCCAAATGGCTCGGAGTTGTAAAGGTACATAAATTAAATGACGATATCGATGGATCAAACGATCCGAATTTTGTAAATGACGATCACGAACCAAACGGTTCGGACGGTAAAAAAGCGAATCGACGGATCAAATGATCCGGACTGTAAATGACATAAACGTACAAAATGGGACCGAAATGCCGTTTTAACCCGAAATTACTTCTCTTACGGGAGAGAAGATGATTAAGGGGTAAAACGTATCGGGCCCTGTAGACGGCGTTACGTCTACATTTCGAAAGTTTCGACCGAAACAATAATAGCGTTTGACGCGTAAATCGAGGTGAAATGAGTTTTTAGAGAGAGAGAGAGTGTTACCTATGGCTAGGAATTGACTCTTTGACTTGGTTTACGTATAAGGGATACGGTTTGGGTGTTTGAAAGGGTGTTTCGAAGGTGTTTAGTTCGTGTTTGGTCGGAAAATGGGATTTTCACGCAAATCAAGACAAAATGGGGCTCGGGAGGGGGTAGAACAGGTTTGGGCCATGGGGTTTTTGGAGAGAGTTAATATTTTTCTTTTTCTTTTCGAATATGACAACCCTTGTATTTATAGGGTGAATTTGTAAAATGGGCCGGATGTTCCTCATTTTGGGAGGTTTTTGGGCATTTTGGAAAATTGGAGGGCTTGATGAGAATTCTGGTTTTTCCAGTAAAACAGGCCGGACGGCCAGTTCCTCAATTTCAGGGGCATTTTGGTCTTTTCACCCTTGAATTTGATTGATGTTGATTTGGGGGCTTGTGCATGCGTGCCAAGTGTCCCGATGACTCACCAGGGCTAGGGTTTTTGTTTCGTTATTCTCGGTTTTGTCCCTTTTTTAAATAATTGTCCGAAAAATATCCGAAGCGCCCCCGGAAAGTCCCGGAAAGTGCATTTTCGAGGAAAGTTGTACTTTTATGTGTGATAACGTGTGTTGAGTACACTTTGATATCGGGATGCACGGGGCAGTCCTGGGATGTCTGTTGACTCGAGAGCGGGGAGCTTAACGGGTTCCGGTTAACCTGGAAAGGGCCAGTTAACGGATTCCGATTAACTTTTAACGAATTTTGACGATCCGGATTTGGGTACTTACAGTAGCCCCTCAGCGACGTCACTTTCGAAGGAAGTGGGGTCGTTGAAAAAGATAAGGATCCAAATCGGGGGATGCCTTACTTGGAGAGACCTGAGCGGTCAAATGGCTAGACCCTTAGCGAAAGGATTCCTACGTATCCCGAGCGGGAATCAAACTGATCGTAGTTCGTAGGTACAAGGGCTATCCGTAGGGGCCTTGACCTCTGAGGGAACGATTAGGAGGAGTTCGTCTTGATTGAGACTGTTCAGAGGCGTCTGAACCTAAGTGAGACTGTTTCGGGTTTGACGGAAATGCTTTTGAAAGTTCCGGGTTTGAAGAAAATGCTTTTGAAAGTTCCGGGTTTGACGGAAATGATTTTGAAAGTTCCGGGTTTGACGAAAATGCTTTTGAAAGTTCAGGGCTTGACGGAAATGCTTTTGAAAGTTTCGGGTTTGACGGAAAGGCTTTTGAAAGTTTTGGGTTTGACGGAAATGCTTTTGAAAATTTCGGGTTTGACGGAAATGCTTTTGAAAGTTTCGGGTTCGACAGAAAGGCTTTTGAAAGTTCTGGGTTTGACGGAAATGCTTTTGAAAGTTTCGGGTTTGACGGAAATGCTTTTCGAAGAAAGATTATTGTGCGGGCTTACGCTGACTTGCCACTCGTCTCTTGTCATGCTGGGGATATGGTGTTTGGATTACGGTGATGGCCGAAGAGGGATTGAATGTTCACATGCTGGAGTGAAAAGATACCCGGGCTTACTGTGGCGGTCGATTTACCTTCTAAAGACGGTACTGAGATTTAACGTCCGAAGACAGAATGTTAGTGAGGACTAACGGGAAATTTAACGTCTGGAGACGGAATTGTGATTTAACGTCCGAAGACGGTTTGAGATTTAACGTCTAAAAACAAAATGTTAGTGAGGACTAACGGGAATATTAACGTCTGGAGACGGATTTGTGATTTAACGTCCAAAGACGGTTTGAGATTTAACGTTCGAAGACAGAATGTTAGTGAGGACTAACGGAAATTTTAACGTCTGAAGACGGGATTGTGATTTAACGTCCGAAGACAGTTTGAGATTTAACGTCCGAAGACAGAATGTTAGTGAGGACTAGCGGGAATTTTAACGTCTGGAGACGGATTTGTGATTTAACGTCTGAAGACGGTTTGAGATTTAACGTCCGAAGACAGAATGTTAGTGAGGACTAACGGGAATTTTAACGTCTGGAGACGAAATTGTGATTTAACGTCCGAAGACGGTTTGAGATTTAATGTCCAAAGACAGAATGTTAGTGAGGACTAACGGGAATTTTAACGTCTGGAGACGGGATTTGTGATTTAACTGTCTGAAGACAGTTTGATATTTAACGTCCGAAGACAGAATGCTAGTGAGGACTAACGGGAATTTTAACGTCTGGAGACGGATTTGTGATTTAACGCCCGAAGACGGTTTGAGATTTAACGTCCGAAGACAGAATGTTAGTGAGGACTAACGGGAATTTTAACGTCTGGAGAGGATTTGTGATTTAACGTCTGAAGACGGTTTGAGATTTAACATTCGAAGACAGAATGTTAGTGAGGACTAACGGGAATTTTAACGTCTGGAGACGAAATTGTGATTTAACGTCCGAAGACAGTTTGAGATTTAACGTCCGAAGACAGAATGTTAGTGAGGACTAACGGGAATTTTAACGTCTGGAGACGGGATTGTGATTTAACGTCCGAAGACGGTTTGCGATTTAACGTCCGAAGACAGAATGTTAGTGAGGACTAACGGGAAATTTAACGTCTGGAGACGGATTTGTGATTTAACGTCCGAAGACGGTTTGAGATTTAACGTCCGAAGACAGAATGTTAGTGAGGACTAACGGGAATTTTAACGTCTGGAGACGGGATTGTGATTTAACGTCCGAAGATGATTTGAGATTTAACGTCCGAAGATAGAATGTTAGTGAGGACTAACGGGAATTTTAACGTCTGGAGACGGAATTGTGATTTAACGTCCGAAGACGATTTGAGATTTAACTTCTGAAGACAGAATATTAGTGAGGACTAACGGGAATTTTAATGTCTGGAGACGGATTTGTGATTTAACGTCCGAAGACGGTTTGAGATTTAATGTCCGAAGAAAGAATGTTAGTGAGGACTTACGACAATTTTAACGTCTGGAGACGGAATTGTGATTTAACGTCCGAAGACGGTTGGAGATTTAACGTTCGAAGACAGAATGTTAGTGAGGACTAACGGGAAATTTAACGTCTGGAGACGGAATTGTGATTTAACGTCCGAAGACGGTTTGAGATTTAACGTCCGAAGACAGAATGTTAGTGAGGACTAACGGGAATTTTAACGTCTGGAGACGGGGCGTTAGAAATGTCTAACTGGGATTTAACCTCGGGGGAGGGGGCGTTAGAAATGTCTAACTGGGGAATTTTTAACTTTTGAGGACAGAAGGGTTAAATTCGGAATCCTGGAAAGATAAGGGGCTAAAGTGGCAAAGAAAAGTCCATGGCATAAAAGGGGCCAGACGGACTGTCCTTCGCCATGGACTGATTTAAATCAGTGCAAGGGCCGACGCTGAAATGGCCAAAAAACTTCATTTCAGGCGAGAGAGAAGAGAGAAAAGAGTGAAATTTCTCCCATTTTTTGCGAGTTTTGTTCAAATCTTTGAGAGATTATCATTATGGAAGCAGGATTAGGACGAAGGGGTCGGCACAGGAGGACCGACAACGAGAGAGTGAGGCTAAGGAGGACGGTGCGAACTACAGCTCTTCCTTTGGATCCACCCGAGTTTTATCCGGCTCGAGATTGCCACAAATCCAAGGAGGGGATTGCGAGGAAGGTTAGCATCCTCTAAATTCCGTTAATTTTTAGAATTTGCATTCTTGAATTTTAGGAATTTTGACTAGATTGAGTTAGGGTTCTTGGTGCCCGATTTGGGGCTTTTGACCTTGCGATGCCCCTTTGTTGAAATTGACTGTAGCTTAGTTCAATTGCGTTACGGGTAGACAACATAAAAATTTTGGCAGAAAAATTCCATGTCTAGGGGCATTTTCCAAAATTAAAGTAAGTTTAATTCGAGACGGAGTAAATTTTAAAAGTTCCGATTTGGACGGGTTTTTCGAAGTGTTTTGAAAGTTCCGGGTTAGACGGAGTTTTCGAAATGTTTTGAAAGTTCCGGGTTCGACGGAGTTTTCGAAAGGTTTTGAAAGTTCCGGGTTCGACGGAGTTTTCGAAATGTTTTGAAAGTTTCGGGTTCGACGGAGTTTTCGAAATGTTTTGAAAGTTTCGGGTTTGACGGAGTTTTCGAAATGTTTTGAAAGTTCCGGGTTCGACGGAGTTTTCGAAATGACTTGGATGTTTTGGGGTTTCAAACCGTTAGTATTCTGACTGAGACGGAGATACTTTTAGGAGAAACAAATTATATCTTTGTTGACATACTTTTGTGATTTTGATATGCGCTTGTGCATTTTGTCTATGTTATCTCTGTAGTAACATACTTTTGCCGTGTTCACCTGCAGGGGCGAGGGCCGATTGACGTGTCTAATATGAAGAGTAGGGGGGATGTTGAGGCGGTCCGTGAGCTGTGGGAGATATTCCCAAATGTGGCTCGGGACGGGGAGAGGAGTCCACGACAGTTCGTGATTGACTCCAACCTGGCAGGCTTTATTAGTTCGATAGCCGTGGTGGCTTCGACGCAGAGGGCGAAGGTACTTCATGTTGCCCTGAGCGAGTACTGGTGGGATACGACCCACACATTTCATTTCAGGTGGGGGGAGGCGACCGTGACCCCTACAGATTTCGCTGCGATTACTAGGTTGTCATTCCGGGGCAACCCCATTGAGTGGTTTGATGACTTCACCAGGGAGCAGTTGTCGGAACTGCTTGGTTTCGATATTACTGATGCCAGGGGCCTGGGTATTCCGTACGGGCCGATGGAGGCTCACTTGAGGAGGGGCTTCGAGGAGTATTTGGCTGGCTCTATGAGGATGACAGCAGAGTTCTTGGCTCAAGGGTTTTTGTGGTTCGTTCTGTCAGCTACCTTGTTTCCCAATGCTGACACGGCATGTCAGTTTGCTCTGCTCGGCTCTCTGACCAATCTGGAGGCTGTGAGAGGGTTTGCTTGGGGAGAGGCCGGTCTGGCCGAGCTCTATTATGCTTTGGACAGGTTCTCTCGGGGAGAGGACAACTCATTCTGCTGCTTTCAGTTTGCTTTAGATGTGAGTTTCTTTCTTTTTCTCTTCCTTGTCTCACTTGTACTCGTATGTATCTGCTTTGTAGCTGACATAACTTTCCTTGCGTTTGACAGGTGTGGTTCTTGGAGGTGTTCCACCCGCACATGTGGTTTACCAGGGAGGCATATACGCATTTATTCCCTGCCATGTTGACTTGGCAGAAGGCGGCGAGGAAGCCGGTAAAGTCGAGGGAGAGCACCCGATTGACTTATGAGGAGGTGTCTCTGGCCATGGACCGAGATTTTTCTTCGAGGATCAACCTGACCTGGTGGAGTCGGCTTGATCACTTTGTGGTGCATGTTGCTGGGGAGATTACACGTCAGCAGAAGCTGCTGGTGGGGCTTCATTGTGACGTGATGTACCTGGGCGAGAGGGTGTCTTGCCAGCATGCTCTGGGGTCTGTTCCCTTGGTTCCGAGGGATCCGTCTCTTCACATGCAGTATCCTTTGCTCATAGCTGGGGCAGAGTTGGAGCGGTATAGGCAGGGTGTGCCTCACGCCAAATACATCATAGAGGACGCCGACTATGATGTTTTTCGGAGGACGAGGCTGAGGAGCCCGCAGGTGTTGGATAGAGAGGGCGAGGGCCCTACACGTCCCCGAGACTACCCGCTCCCCCGCACTCGCTTGTCATTCGAGGGCGTTGGTGGTTCTCGCAGGCGGCTGTTAATTCCCATCCCAGAGCAGGCGAGGCCTCAATACAGAGTTGATCCTAGTGCTTCGGTGAGTGTTTTGCTTTGCTTTTCTGTACTTGGTAGTAGCATCTTGCAAATGTTGCATTTACGCTGTCTGTTTGTCTTTTGACGGCTTTCTTGTTTGCAGGTGTCTAGTCGTACTTATGATCAGGCCGTGAGGCGTCTGGACGGGATGACTAACTACGCTAGGAGGCTCGTGGAGTTCCTGCCGTGTGGTTCCCGGAGGAGTGCGGCTGTTCTTGAGCCGATGCCTTCTCGGCCGTCTGCTGCGAGGGACCCATCTGCTTCCACGACTGGTGGCACAGATTTTGCACAGGGGTTCAGCCAGTTCTCCGATGAGACTCCTGGGTTCGAAGCTCACCACTCCTCGTATTCGGGACACGAGCAAGGAGAGTCCTCGGGGGCACAGGAGCGGAGTCGTCACTTCTCGTACTCCGGTCTTGACGAGTTTGCGGATTATTTGTCTACCGCGGATCCAGCTGCAGCGGGGCAGTATTGCGAGTGCTCGAATGACGAGCAGGACTTTGAGTAGTCCTTTTGATTTATTT
Organism: Adenophora triphylla var. japonica; assembly: GCA_022495995.1. NCBI lineage: Eukaryota > Viridiplantae > Streptophyta > Magnoliopsida > Asterales > Campanulaceae > Adenophora > Adenophora triphylla. Next base: position 163,987 of record JAFEMH010000454.1, on the reverse strand, counting down.
TAGACAATAGTGTGTATTGTCCAAACATTGATTTGTATGTGGAAGGGCTTCTGGGGCGAACTCTTGTACGTTTTGAATATTTATTATGATTACCTTCATTTATTTTTGGCAAATAAGCAAGTAGGTTGATCAAAAAATAAATAATAATGGAACATGCATTAAATAATAAAATTCGAGCTGGTCAAAATTTATATCTACATGCACTGTTATTAAATTAACTGCATTGTTGCACGAGCCCGGGGCGGATGTGGTGTCGACAGTGAATGATTTAATCACGGGTGAAGGCACTTTGGTCAAGGATTGAATAGGAGGCCATTTGGAATTGTTTCAGGGACAATTGAAGCAGCTGGCTGCAGAGTTGACCGAGTCAACCTGTAAAACGGGCCGGTCGGCCTATGCCTCAGTTTCAGATTGTTTTAAATTGCAGTCTAGTTTCTGCAATTTGTAAACTTTACGCTTGTTTCTGAAGCAGAAGCTGATTTCTCTCTTAAATTCCTTGGAGTTTCCTTCGTTTCTCATGTCTTTATTTCCAAGATTGTCGTCTCAGACACAAGAACAATTTTTGGAGAGTTTCCAGACGTGGGTACGGCACCACACGAGGCAAAGTAAGGGGTTTATTGAAGGTTGTTATAGAATGAAGGCGGTTTGGGCTTTGAAGGAGTTCATGCTGGATTGGGATCTTTCGAGAGCCGCATCTCATTTCTGGGACAAAAGGAGGCACGTGTACAGCTTCTCGTACAACGAGATTACGCCCACACTCAAGGATTTTTGGGCTATCCTCGGAGGACCTAAGGTGGAGCAGATTGTTCTTCCTTTGACGGGCGACCTGACCACCGTTGAGAAGTTAATGTCCCTGCTTGGCGTTTCAGCTGAAGAAGCATGTGGGATGCTAATACCAAATACGGATCACGTCGACATTTCGAGGCTGCCCGATAGATTTGCCGGTGCTGATGGAAGCGTTTCTGCGTGGGACGCTTTTACTCTGTGTGCGATTGCTACTTTGTTTACATTCACATCCTTGGGGGTGTGCCATCATAGTGTACTGGACCTGGTGAGGCAGTACCGAAGCGGAGGAGACATCGTGCCTTTAATCTTGGGCGAGACATTCCTTGGCGTAGGTCGGATGGCGATCGGTAGTCGATACATGTGGGGAGGGAGTCCTGCTATGCTTACTCTGTGGTTGAGGGAGCGGTTGCAAATGATGCCCGAGGTACCAGCGACATGTGATCCATGGTCTTTTTCTCGACGACCCTCGGTGATAGTAGGTAATCAGGGTGAGTTGGAGCTTTGGATGGCCAAACTCCGCACACATCATCTGCGATGGTGGGTTCCTCATTGGAAGTTACAGACTTGTCGGACCGTTCAGGAGGGTCTTCTCATTGTCAGAGTTTCGGGGGTGTCCCAGTCTTCTTTCTACATTTCATCCTTGGTGCTGCAACAGTTCGGGCTGGAGCAGGTGCCGTTGATGAGCTTGAGTAATGCTGGTACCTTTGAGGTGGGATCGCTTCTCATGGAGGATCCTTCGACGCCATTGCTGCTCATGCGGTTGTGGCAATATACGTCCTTTCCTGCTAGGGTTCTCTTTCACCGGAGAGGGGGCACTGTTCTGTCCACTCGGTATTTGAACTGGTACGAGGAGTGTATAGGGGAGACATAAATGGCTATTTTGTGGAGACGAAGTGAGCTATTAGGCCTTGACTACCGTGACAGCTCGACTTTGAGGAGGGCCGAAGCGGCGGCTAACCCTCAGGATTGTACTGGGGATGATATGGCTGATTATGAGGCCAATGCTAGTCGGATGGCCGATCAGAGCATGGATATGATGACTCGAAGAGAGGCAGCTCGTGACAGAGCTAGGGAAAGGGCTGCGTTGGCGACCGCAGGTTTGGCAGAGGCATCGGGAAGGGTCCCAGAGCCGGGTAGGAGGACTACGGGGATATTCCCTGTCAAGGCAAAGAATACCTGCCGTGGGAAAGGGAAGGGGAAAAAAAGATGAAGGACCGAGTACGAGGGACTAGGTTGACCTTACTGTCCGGAATATCCACCCACTGTCATTGCAGACACATTAAATTGATCAATGTTTTATTGTTGTTTTGCTAGCGTGTAGCGAGTCAAGAGTTGACCGTGCTTGAACTCATCAAAGATTGTTTTAACCGTAATGAATTTGTAGGTTAAATTTAAGAGTTTTTCGAAACACAAGCGATTGGTGTTGTATTTGAAATTTTATTTGTTTTTGAGACCGAACCAATGATGGCTGCCTACGTTCCCCTTTTACAATTGGACTAAGGGGCTCAGGTCACCGTAGTTCGACACTTTTAGGTGAAAAAAGACAAAAGACAAAAGAAGTGCGACCTTGTTTTTTGCCTGGATCATTTTCGGGAATGTATCCAGTTGGGTATTACTCTTTTAGCACTTTAATTTTACTGAGGGGTGGTGTATGGGGAAGGAGAGTTGACTCGTGTTCTTCCTCAAACAAAGTATCTGCGGAGCTTACATCCGTTCACGGGGTTAACGAAAGGGTTTCCGTCCAAATCTGCTAACTTCATGGCTCCTCCGGAGAAGATTCTTTGTACCACGAACGGGCCTATCCAGGTAGGCTCCCACTTTCCGAGGGGATCGGTCTGTGTAGGAGGCTTTTCCTTAAGCACCAAGTCGCCTTCTCTGATGTCTCGGATCTTGACTTTCTTATCAAATGCTCGGGCCATTCTGCTTTGGTAGGCACGAGTACGTTCCATGGCTTTCAATCTGCGCTCGTCGAGTAGAGCTAGTTCATCGTGGCGGCTTTGGAGCCATTCAACTTCGTTGATTCCGTTTTCCAAGAGGACTCGAAGGGATGGAATTTCCAATTCAACTGGTAACATCGCTTCCATTCCGTATGTGAGTGCGAAAGGAGTCTCCCCTGTGGCGGTTCTGACTGATGTTCTGTATCCCCAGAGGGCTAGATGTAGCTTTTCGGGCCATTCCCGACCTCTGACGGCCATTTTACTGATTATTCTTGCGAGAGTCTTGTTTGCTGCCTCTACTGCACCATTAGATTGTGGTCTGTAGGGACAAGACTTGTGGCATGTAACTCTGAACTCGGTCAACAGTTGGTCACAATCTCCTTCAAAATGGGTCCCATTGTCGGATATGATCTCGTTGGCACCCCGTATCTGCACATGATGTTCTCTTTGATGAACTTGGCCACCTTTTTAGAATTTAGTACTTTGTATGATCTGGCTTCTACCCATTTGGTGAAGTAGTCGACTACGACTAATATGAACTCGTGACCATTGCTCCCTGGTGGAGTAATTTTGCCGATGACATCGATTCCCCATGTGGCGAAAGACCATGGTGTAGTCATGCAGTAGAGCTCGTGAGGAGGGATGTGATTGAGGTTGGAGAACCATTGACATTTGTCGCAGCTTCTGACAAACTGGATGCAATCTGTTTCCATTGATACCCAATAGTAACCCATACGGAGGATGATCTGTGTTATTGCTCTGGCGTTCATGTGCGGATCACAGGTTTCGTTGTGAACTTCGTTCATCAGCTCGCTAGCTTTTTCTTTATTTACACACCAGAGGAGTGGTCCTTGGTGGCGCTTCTTATATAACATACCCCCCAGAATGATGAAATAGGATGCCAGGCATTTTAGGGCCATCATGTTTTTGGCTTTGATCCCTTCTTTGTATTTTCCGTCTTCATTTGTGAAGGAAGCTTCTCCGTTTTGGAGGTACTGGTAGATTTGATTGTACTAGGGTTCGTCGATCGGTTCATGTTCAATTTCGATCTCACAGCAATAGGCGGGTGTTTCCCGTTTGCCTATTCTGAGAGGTTTTACTGATTTCCCTTCGGGAATTTCGACAAGAGATGCTAGGGTGGCCAGGGCATATGCGAAGCTGTGACGATGTTGCCTAATTTTTCGAAAGGACTTTGAAATTTTCGTTTCTTTGAAAACCAATCGAAAAAAAACCGGAGTCGCCACGCCATTTTTGTTTTAAGGGCCAAAACTTTGAAAAATGCCCGAGATCAGAGATTTGGGATCGGAGGTCACGTTACACGCCGGGAAGGACGTTAGTGTGCACCCGGAATGCCTCGTAAAACGAGTCTTTCAAACATTTAAAATCATTTGTGTGTGTTTGTGTATGTGTGTTTTACTTTGGCCAAAATAAGTTGAAACTGAAAATTAAAAATTGGGAACTCTTTATTAGACTTTTAAAAAATCCCATGATTTTTGGTATAATTTTTGGGTTGAGTTTTGGTACTCAAAAGATTTTTGGAAGTTGAAAACCAATTCTGCCAGAATGAAAAAGGCAGTTGACACTTGATTTTGAAATGGACTTTAGGGATTGAAAACTCCAGAATCTGGGAAAAGTCCGAGAATAAAAAATGTTCAAAACACATTAAATAAGGTTTCTGTAAAAGAACTTTTCATTTTGGAGATGATTTGAGGACCCAAAACCTTCTGGAAATCTCAGATGTGAAATCTGGATTTCCAGAGACTGATGAACTGACCTTTAAAAGAAAATTTGAAAAAGGGAGTTTTAATCATGAAAAAAATAAAGTAAAAATATTTCTGGAAAGCTCTGGATGTTGGCTACAAAAAGTGTTTTGTAGTCAACACCAAATTCCAAGTTTATCTGTGTACAAAAAATTAGACCATGGACTGGGGTCTTAGAAAATTGCTACTGGACAGCAACTTCTCAAGAAGGAAAACATGATTTTAAAGGGGGTTTTGCATCCATGCTTGTCCCCATTTCCTTAGGCTTTGATTAGTGATCACTTGGCATTTTAGTGGTAAATCAACTATATCAAGCCATCCTTAGGGTACATTAGGACTAAGCACTTCATTTGCTTGGGAAGGGCAATTTTATCCTTTGAAAAAGAGATTTGATGTATGAAAATGATTTTTAGGGTTTTGAAAATGTGTTTTCTTTGCAAGTAAGTAAGAACACTTTGAAAATAATGTTGATCCTTGTAGAAGATCATCCATGGAGATGAACTTCCATGGTGATCTTCTTGGATCTAAGGCAAGAAGATGAACAAACTACATTTTGGAGTTTGAAAATTCATGCATGAATGAAGGAGTTTAGGGTAAGGAGAAGGAGGGTTTACCAATCTTCTTTGTGTTTTGGAGTTTTTGGCTTGAATGTAAGAGTGTTTGAGGCTTGAATATGAGAGTGTTTGAGTGAGTGTGATTTTGGGTGAATAGTTGAGAAAAAGGTGACAATTCTAGAGAATTCTTACTGTTTTCTCTCTATTTTCGCCAAGGTGCAGTTGTGAAAATGTTTCTTCTCCTCTATTTATGAGATTGGAGGGCTCAATTTATAGCCCTCTGAAAGTTACATAACCATCCGCGCGGACATGATCTGCAGCGTGCACTGTTCATTAATTGCAGCTGCAGGCTTTGGACACAAAAAATATTTTCAAAAAAAATCAAACTGATTATCTTTTTCAGCTTGCTAATTCGGGTTTTTTCTATTTCTTTTGCTTTTTGAGATTCTTTCTTTGGTTTATCTTTAAATGGCAATCCCTAATCTACCCTTACTTGGTTAGAAATGTTAGGAATTGTTAGAAATGTTAGGAATGTTATAACTCTGGTTAATTTTCTAACGAAAATACTAACAACTCAAATTGGAGTACTTACAGTAGCCCCTCGGCGATGGCGCTTTCGAAGGAAGCGGGGTCGTCGGTAAGAGTAAGGCTCCAAATTTGACAGGATGATCAAGTGATCGAGTGGCTGAACCTATTTAATAGGCTACCTACGTATCCTTAAGAGGAATCAAGCCGGCCGTAGTTCGGGTCTTTGACCCTGGAGATGATGGCGTTTTAGGTGCCTCGAACCTTGAAAAGCGAGCTCTGCAGTCGGGTCTTTGGAGAGAAACTTTCTTTGAGGATAAGAGATGACCATTTTGGTCTGATGGCTATCCGCTCTGCTGGGGATAGGAATGACCATTTTGGTCTGATGGCTATCCGCTCGGCTGGGGATAGGAATGACCATTTTCGGTCGGATGGCTGAACCTAATGATAGGCTACCTACGTATCCTTAAGAGGAATCAAGCCAGTCGTAGTTCGGGTCTTTGACCCTGGAGATGATGGCGTTTTAGGTGCCTCGAACCTTGATGATGGCGTTTTAGGTGCCTCGAACCTTGAAGATGGAGTTTTAGGTGCCTCGAACCTTGATAATGGCGTTTTAGGTGCCTCGAACCTTGATGATGGCGTTTTAGGTGCCTCGAACCTTGATGATGGCGTTTTAGGTGCCTCGAACCTTGATGATGGCGTTTTAGGTGCCTCGAACCTTGATGATGGCGTTTTAGGTGCCTCGAACCTTGATGATGGCATTTTAGGTGCCTCGAACCTTGAAAAGCGAGCTCTGCAGTCGGGTGCTGGAGAGAAACTCTGCTGGGGATAAGAGATGACCATTTTCGGTCGGATGGCTGAAATTGTATATCCGCTCTGCTGGGGATAGGAATGACCATTTTCGGTCGGATGGCTATCCGCTCTGCTGGGGATAGGAATGACCATTTTGGTCGGATGGCTAAACCTAATGATAGGCTACCTACGTATCCTTAAGAGGAATCAAGCCAGTCGTAGTTCGGGTCTTTGACCCTGGAGATGATGGCGTTTTAGGTGCCTGGAACCTTGATGATGGCGTTTTAGGTGCCTCGAACTTTGAAGATGGCGTTTTAGGTGCCTCGAACCTTGAAGATGGCGTTTTAGGTGCCTCGAACCTTGATGATGGCATTTTAGGTGCCTCGAACCTTGATGATGGCGTTTTAGGTGCCTCGAACCTTGATGATGGTGTTTTAGGTGCCTCGAACCTTGATGATGGCGTTTTAGGTGCCTCGAACCTTGATTTGAAATGGCCTTTCGGTGGACTTTGTCTGCTGTCGAAGGAGAGGGTGACCGTTTTGGTCGAGTGGCTGGACCTAATGATAGGCTACCTACGTATCCCTAGTGGGAATCAAGCCCTTTCGTAGTTCGAGATCTACTCGAGATTCCGTTGGCTTTTGGGATTCCGTTAACTTTGCTGGGGATTTTGTTAGCATTTGCTGGGGAAAAATCAGACGTATTCGTCGGAGAAATCGGCCTTACATTTTACTGTCGTCGAAAGATTTTGATGAAAGAAACGGGATTCCGTTATCTTTCTCGGAGAGATTGGACTTACGTTTGACTGCCGGGGAATGATTTTGATGAAAGATACGGGATCCCGTTATCTTTCTCGGGGAAATCGGACTTACGTTTTACTGTCGTGATTGAAATTGATGAAAGATACGGGATTCCGTTATCTTTCTCGGGGAGATCGGACTTACGTTTTACTGCCGTCGAATGATTTTGATGAAAGAAACGGAATTCCGTTAACTTTCTCGGAAAGATTGGACTTACGTTTTACTGCCGTGGAATGATTTTGATGAAAGAAACGGGATTCCGTTAACTTTCTCGGAGAGATCGGACTTACGTTTTACTGCCGTGATTGAAATTGATGAAAGATACGGGATTCCGTTATCTTTCTCGGGGAGATCGGACTTACGTTTTACTACCGTGAAGCTCTTTTGAAGAGGGGGTTAACTTTGGTTAACTCTGTTAAGTTGAGGACTAAACTGCAGAGTCCTGAAATTTTAAAGGGCAAAAGGGTCATTTTGACCCTTCAAAACCATCCGCGCGGATAAGAGCGTGACCTGGATTGGTTTTAATGAGGGCCAACGCCCTTCTTCTTCCCCAGTCAGTTTTTTCAAAAAATTACGAGGGAGAGAGAGAGAAATCGCCCCAACCGCCATTGAAGGCCAAAAAACTCGAAATCCTTCCGATTTTCTTCGATTTTTCAAGCAATGGAACACGGGGGAGTTGCTTTTCAAGGCCAAGGACGCGGTCCGGTCGCGGAGAGGCGATTAGAGCTCGTTCGAATGAGGAGACATTATACTCTTTCGCAATCGATTGCGGAGGAGCCCTACCCCGATGCGTGGCAACATTGGGCCACTGATCCGAGTCTCGGAACGGTATACTTCGAATCTTTTCGATCCCTTTGTCGATTTTTCATTTGAAATTGATTTTTTGTGATTTTTTGATTTTTTTTTTCTTTGAAAATCCGAAAATCAATGTTCTTGGGCTTGAAATTTGATCTTGATGCTTTGCATGTTGTAATGAGCTTGTGGGTAACCCAAATGTGCATTTTGCTTGAAAAAAGAATGGGCATTTTTGCCAAAAAAAAATTTTTGTCCGAAAATTGTAATTAAATTTGAAAAATTTGTGTTTTTGACTTTGAATCTTGATTTTGATGATATGCATTTTGTTTGAAAAAAGAATGGGCATTTTTGCCAATTTTTTTTTTTTTGAAATATGAGACTATGATGAAAAATTTCCCGAATTTGGGATGGACTTCTTTTTTTTTGTTGCAATGTTGACATGAATGTGTGCATGTTCTCTTTTTTTTTGTAAACGTAGGATTTTTTTTTTTTTTGCAATGAGATGATGATTCCATGAATGATATGTATGCATGTTATTTTATGAAAATGGGACGGAGTTTTCACTTCCATCGAATGAATGTATGCATGTTATTTTATGAAAATGGGACGGAGTTTTTGCTTCCGTTGACTCCTTGTATGAATTTTTTCTTCATGTATGAATGAATGTTGATTGGGATTTCTTTGAAAAGCGCCTTCTTTTGTGCGAGAAAAATGGGGCTAGGTTCATTGCATCTTTGTTATCTTTGCCGAATTTTCTTCAAAATTTTATAATGCATGTGTATGCTCTCTCTTTTTTTTTTTTGAATGCAAAATTTTGACACTTTTGACATTTTTGTCTCTTTTTTTTTATTGCAGGGTGGAAACAATTTCGTGACGGAGCAGCTGAACAAGATGAAGACTCGAGGATCAGTGGAGTCTGTTATTGGTCTATGGGACCGGCTTCCAGATATGGGGCAGAGGAGCGATGATGAGTCCTAGACAGATCGTCATTGAGGCCGGCTTATGCGAGTTCATCGAGTGCTTGAGGGTTGGTCAAGTTTCCCAAGAGTAAGGGTCTGATCTTCGCTTTGGCACAACACTGGTGGGACGTGACCCACACATTCCACTTCTTCTGGGGCAAGGCGACGGTTACGCCTTCCGACTACGCTGCGATCACGGGCTTGTCCTTTAATGGACACATCATTGAGTGGCGGGATGGTTACAGCGACTTGGACCTGCAGGCCCTTTTAGGATTTTCCCCTATTCCCAAGAAGGGGATGTGTATGGAGCACACTGTGGTTGAGGGAAAGATTGTGAAGAGCATTGGGAGCTATGAGGCTGGGGATGAGAGGATAGGCGCTGAGCAGATTGCTAGGGCCTTTTTATGGTTTGCTTTTTCGAGCACGCTTTTTGGACATGCCGAGGGGACGACTGTTTTTGCTTTCTTTGCGGTCCCTGGAGGATGTGAGGATGGCGGAGAGGTCTCTTGGGGAGAGCGGGGTGGCGAGCTCTATTTCGCTCTAGATCGGTATAGCGGAAGGCTGTCGGTTCCTTGACATGCTTCGAGTTCCCTACGGAGGTATAAGCTTTCCTTTTGCTTTCCCTCTTTTCTTTAAGCACGTATCTTTTTTCGCACTTAATTGATGTGATCTTTACCTTTCGCAGGTATGGGCGTTGGAGTTCTTTCACGTCACGATGTGGCGGCAGCCGGCAGAGTACGTCGGGGCATATCCGGCCATGCGTTCCTGGTCCAAGTTTGCCCGGGAGAAAAAAGGTTCCAGAGGGCGCACGACCCTCAGATACGAGGGCCCTTTGCCTTTGACGGGGTGAGACGGATGAGGGGATGATATTCTATCCACAGGATCGTTTCGATGTGGCGCGGGCGAGGCGGCGAGATATGGACCGTGCGGCGGAGGATTTTGAGGGCTTGACTTGCGGCGTGTATTATGCGGGGAGAGAGTGACGCGCCGGCATGGCGTGGGTCGCCTTTGATGACACCGGTGGAGCCTCCCGCCGACATGATGCATCCGAGTGAGAGATCGGAGACCTGGGGTGATTACCGAGGCGGCCAGCACTTCTCGGCATTCGTGGCGATTGAGCAATATCCGGTATTTGTCTTGAGGAGGTTGAGGATGCCCCAGGTTCTTGATAGAGAGGGATTAGGGATCCCGCGGTACCCTCGGACGGACTTTTCATATGTCCAGGATGGGGTTAGATTGAGGGTGCGAGATCCCCGGCTGAGCGGCTTCCACGAGCTTTCCGGCCTCGTCAGGAGTATGAAGGTATGGCTTCTCCTTCCCACCTCTTTTTTGCTTGTCTTTTCCTTTCTTTCCTGTCATCATTTTTCGCCTCAATTATTTCGACGCTTTTGCTCCGTGCGGTTTCCGAGAGGTGGTCGTGGAGAAGGCGACGAAGCGAGGTGATCGGGGCTAAGAGATTCATTAGGAGGATGGTGGCTTGTGGAGTCCCTCAGGCTAGAGCGAGGCGACCACAGCCGGCGCTGTCGGGCGGGAGACTTCCCTGAGGCCTTCGAGCGTTCTGCCGAGACTCCTCTTTCTCCTCTCATAGATCCTCGCGTGGTACTACCTTCGGATCACGTCATTCTCGGAGATCCGTATGGGTAGGGGCATGTCTGGCATCACGGTGGGTCTTCTTCACACGTCCAGGAGTCCGACGCCTTCACCTTCGGATATGATTTCTTTGCGGATCTTGGTTTGCCGTATCGGAAGCGTGCCGGTTGGTCTGACGAGCCTTCTTCGGAGATGAGGATGATGATTACGAGCAGAGATCTTCGGGGCTGCGAGGAGGCGGGCCGAGCCGCAAGAGAGGGGGAAGGCGCCGGCCACCGAGGACTACGGCGACGATCCTTGAGGCGATTTTTGATTGTATTTATTTAGACAGATACACTTTATTTCCATGCACATTTTTTTGCTTTTTTTTTTTTTCCTCTTTTTTTTTTTTTGGAATGTAATAATCTAGGATTACTGTTATTTTTTTTTTTTTTTGATATTATTTTTTTTATGTACACTCTTTTTTTTTTTGGAATGTAATAATTTAGGATTTTATCTTATTTTATCTATCATGAATGCAATGCGAGTATGAATGCAATGTTGCATGAGCCTCGGTTTTGGCAAGGGTGTAGATGTTTGGTGTATGGTGGTTTGGACAGGCTTTGGGTGGGACAAAATATTCCTTTGTGGTGCAGGCGGTTTGAAGCTATGCAAAAAAAAAAAATTTTTGGGTGGCAAACATATCCGCGCGGATAGGACGAGGAATCGACCTTTGTCCTTTAATTTTGCTTGAGATCTGGTCTTCCTTTATTTCAAATTCAAACACCTTCTTCAACCACCGGTTCAAACTGACCATTTTCGGGAGAAGGAGAGAAAAACCATGGAGAGAATTGTGAGTATGCAAAATCCACCCAAATTGTCCCAAGATTCTCAAAAGTCATTCTTCAACAAGTTTAAAGAGTGGTCTCGGGAGATTATGCATGAGAGGAGGTCATTCTTTGAAGAAAGGTACAAGGTGAAGTGCTTATGGTCCCTCAAAGAATTGGTTCCGGACTACGACCTCTTGAGAGCTTCTTCATCATTTTGGGATACTAGAAGGCATGTCTTTTGCCTTTCTTACAATGAGGTTGTTCCGGCCGTTGAAGAATTTCGGGCTTTGCTTGGTGGTCAGAGGTGGAGGAGATTGCAATTCCTTTGCCGGAGGAGCCTCTTTCGTTGATAGATTGTGCAACCTCCTTCATCTTTCCGGAGGAAGCACAAGGTATGATCCGTAGTCGATCACTTTGATATTTCGGTCTTCTGATAGATTTAGGAGCTTAGGCTTGATTGATGATGCCTATTGGGATGCCTTTGCACTTTGCATGTTTGGTACCTTGTTCATGGTTTTATTCCTTTGGGATTTGTCATCGGTCTCTGCTTGGATATTGTTGTTCATTGTCGCTTGGCGAGAGATGTTGTACCTTTGATCTGGGGAGACTTTTCATGCTCTCGATAGAGGCGCTAGGGAGACGGTATATGCACGGGGGCGGCCCGTTTCTTTTGACCACAGTGGGCGATGGAACGCACAGGGGTTCTTCGGGAAACTTCGACATGATCGAAGCCTTGGACATTCGCCGGGAGAGGGGTTCTTTGTAGATTTTGATGATCGGGGCTCATGGGAGCGTTGGATGGCTGGTCGCCGGACGAGAAGATATCGAGATGGTCGGTGCCTTGTTGGCGGGTGGAGACTCGCGAGTACTTCGGGGACGGGTCTCATGTGGTCATGCTTAGGGGCTTTCTCGGTCCGGCTTCTACATTAGGCTTTGGTTACGAGGCAGTTTCGGCTGGAAGCGAGGTTCCTTTGGAGGACTTTGATGATATAGCCACCGGGGTGGTGGCTTACGCTTCTATGGATGATCCTTCGGTGTTTTCCTTTCTTTCCAGTATGGAGGTATGACGTCTTTCCTCCTCGGGTTATCCTCAGCGTCAGAGACCTGTGTTCTTGACCACTTGGTACCTGGATTGGTACGAGAGGCATTTGGGAGAGACTCGAGATGGCTATTTTGAGACGGCGTGAGGCCATTGTGGGTGCGGAGGACTGACGGTTTCGGAGAGGAGGAGGGCCGAGGCGAGGGCCAACCCTCATGACGGGAGCGGAGATGTTGTGACCGACTATGAGGCTTATGTCAAGAGGCGGGAGAGGAGGACTCCTATGCTACCGGCTAGGCTACGGGAGATGAGAGATGATGCTAGGGCCACTAAGGCCACGACGGAGGCTGGTTTGATAGATCCTGTTCCTATACGAGCTTGGTAGGAGGAAGACCGACATTTTCTGTTCGGAAGAAGAAGACTCGAAGGGGAAGAAGAGGGGAGAGGCCGATACGAGTGGCTTGGAGTGACCTTGAGGTTTCGAGTATCCCTTTCTTGTCATAGCGAGACACATTAGTTTGATTATGTATCTTAGTTTCTTTTAGCGAGGTTGCCGGTTGTAGGAATGAACCGGGCTTAGACTCATCAAAAAGTTTTTAACTTGTAATGAATATTTGAATTGCTTGAGTTTTCGAGACGCTTTCATGGTACGATCAATGTATTGATGACGAAGTATGACTCCTTTATTTGTGTTTTAGACCGAACCGTTTCCGGTGCCTACGTTCCCTTCGGACAAAGGGCTCGGGTCTTCGTAGTTCGACACAGTCGATTTTGTTTTTTTGTTTTTTTTTTTTTTTTTTTGTTTTTTTTTTGTTTTTTTGTTTTTTTTTGTTTTTTTTTTTGGTGCAACCTGTTTTTACCTAGGCCGCCCTTTTCGGGTTTTCAACCTAGTTGGGTATTACTCTTTTAGCACTCTTTTTCTTCTTTTTTTGTTTCTTTTTTTTTTGACTCGGTGTTTTACGCGTAGTATCTGCGCGGCTTGTCACCATTCACTTTGGGTGTACAAAGGATTTCCGTCGAGTGCGCAAGTTGCATGGCTCCTCAGGAGAAGATCTTACGGACAACGTATGGCCCGACCCAGACAGGCTCCCATTTGCCAAGCGGGTTGATACGGACTGGGGGCTTCTCTTTGAGAACGAGATCACCTTCTCGGATCTCCCGATGCTTTACTTTCTTGTCGAAGGCTCTGGCCATTCTCCCTTGGTATGCTCGGATATGTTCCATTGCTTTCAATTGGCGCTCATCTAGCAGGGCCAATTCATCATGGCGACTTTGGAGCCATTCGACCTCGTTGATCTGGCTCTCCAACAGCACACGGAGTGAGGGGATTTCTAGCTCGATTGGGAGCACGGCCTCCATTCCGTAGGTGAGGGCAAACGGTGTTTCCCGGTTGCCGTTCGACGGATGTTACGTAGCCCCGAGTGCCGAGTGTAGCTTCTCGGGCCAATCTCGACCTCGGACGGCCATTTTCCGGATGATGTTTTCCGAGTCTTGTTTCTTTGCCTCGACGGCTCCGTTGGTTTGGGGCTGTAGGGAGATGACTTGTGACGGGTTATCGAATTCCGCCGGCGGCTGTCGCATTCCCCTTCGAAGTGGGATCCATTATACGAGATGATTTCGGTGGCAACCCGTATCTGCATATGATGTTCTCTTTGATGAAGAGGGCTACTTTCTTTGAATTGAGGATTTTGTAGGACTTGGCTTCAACCCATTTGGTGAAATAGTCCCACGGCTACGGGGACGAATTCGTGGCCGTTCTTTGCTGGTGGTGTGATTTTGCCTATGACATCAATTCCCCAGTGACGAAAGGCGAGGGGTTGTCATGCGGTATAACTTCGTGAGGAGGCAAATGATTAAGATTTGAGTATCGGCGGCATTTGTCGCGGCTTTTGTGGCTGGATGCGATCGGTTTCCATGGAGATCCAAAAGTACCCCATTCTCGGTATGATTTGCATCGGGGCTCGAGCATTCATGTGGGGGCGCGGGTACCACCATGTATTTCTTTCATGAGTTAGTAGCCTCTTGTTTGCCGATACATCGCGGGAGGGGGCCTTGATAACGCTTCTTGTACAACATATTTCCCAAGAGAACATAATGGGAGGCGAGTCGCTTCGGGTGAGAGGCTTTTGCTTTGATTCCCTCTTTATATTCCCATCTTCATTTTGAAGGAGGCTTCGCCATTCTTCGGTGCGATAGATACGAGTGTACCGGGGATCCTTTGGCCGGTTCGGCCTCGCTTCGATTTCAAAGCAATAAGCGGGGTTTTCTCTTCTCCCAGGCTACGAATGGTTTGACGGACTTCCCTTCGGGTATTTCAACGAGGAGGCTAGTGTTGCGAGCATCTGCAAATGCATTGCGATCTCTGGGCAAGTAATGAAAGTTGATCTCCTTGAATTGAGTTACTAGCTCTTCCATGTAAGTGTGATATTTACGCGGGACCCGGGTCTACGGTCTTCCATTTGTTAGAGACGATTGATGATGAGAGCGAGTCACCATACACCTCCAATTCCTTGATATTTCTTTCAAGGGCGGCTTCCAACCCGGCTATGCAAGCTTCATATTCAGCGGCGTTGTTGGTGACCTCGAAGTTCAATCTTCTTGCTATGGGGGTGTGTTCGTCGGTAGGATCGACCGAAGCATTCCTATTCCGTTCCCCTTTTGTTTGACGCCCCGTCGAAGAAGAGCTGCCAGCGATTTTCTCCTTCTAGAGCAAAGATTCCATCATCGGGAAATTGAGGTTCAGGTCCTCGGGACTCATCACTTGGGAAATCGGCCAAATGTTCTGCCATTACACGCCCTTTTACGGATTTCCTTGAAACGTAAGTTATGTCATATTCGGCCAAAAAGAACAACCATTTTGCCAACCTCATAGAGATGGAAGGCTTGTCAAACATATATTTGATGGGGTCTATCCTTGAGACAAGATGTATCGGGTGAGACTGCATGTAGTGTTTCAACTTTCCCACTACCCGAGACCAAACTGCGCAAGTCTTTTCACAAGCGAGTAATTGAGTTCGCTTCCACGAAGCTTTACGCTACGAAATAGATGGCGTTTTCGACCTTGGAATCTTTCTTCTCTTGAGCTAGCATAGCCCCAATTCTTTGTATCCGTGACGGTTAGATATAGCAATAGTGGCTTTGGCGATGTGGTGGGCAAAGAATCGGGGGATTCACGAGGTATGCCTTGATTTGTTCAAGCGGCGACATTACGGAGTCCATTACGTGTAGGCATTTTTCTTCATCAACTTGAAGATCGGCTCGCAAATCGAGGTCGGTTGATTTACAAGCGACTTATGTATTGCGGTCTTCCCATGAAGGATTTCACTTACATCGGTGTCAGGGGTGGCTTCATTTCGACTATGGCCTTGATTTTACGGGGTCTACTTCGATTCCCCGTTACGTCACCATATATCCTAGCACCTTGCCTCGTCTTACACGAAGGTGCATTTGGCTGGATTCAATCTCATCTTTGTGGTCTCGGAGGCGGCCGAAGAATTTTCTCAAATCAACAAAGTGTTGGCCATCGATCCTACGGAGTGTATTATCATGTCGTCCACATAGAGCCTCAATTTCTTTGTGGATCATATCATGGAGCAGTGTAGGCGCCCTGCAGTACGTAGCCCCGGCATTCTTTAGTCCGAACGGCATGGCCGTGTAGCAGTATGTGCCCAGGGGTCGTGAAGGCTGTTTTGGCTTGATCCTCTTCTGCCATTCTGATTTGGTTGTAACCGGCAAAGCCGTCGACGAAGGATTTAACTTCATGGTTGGAGTGGAATCCACCGGGATGTCGATGTTTGGCGGGAAATCGTCCTTTGGACTAGCTTTGTTCAGATCTCACGAAGTCTACGCGGCATCGGATCTTTCCGTTGGCTTTGGTCACCGTTACTATGTTGGAAAGCCATGTAGGATATTCAATGACCACGATGAACCACATACGAGCATCTTTTCTATCTCCTCCTTTACTTGTAGGGACCATTCGGGCTTAATTCTTCTTAGTTTACGCTACGGCTTAACCAAGGTCGAGCGGTATTCGGTGTTCAACTATGGAAGGATCGAGGCTGGCATATCTTTATAGGACCATGCGAACACATCCACGAATTCTTTTAGCGGCTCAATTAGGGCATCCCTTTCGGTCCCTTCGAAGAAACTACCAATCTGCGTCTCTTTAGGCTCTTCCGCAGTTCCCAAATTCACACTTGTCAAAATCTCTTCGGCGGCTTGGGCTCGATTTTCCTCTTTCAGGACAACTTGCTTAAAGATTTCTTTG
The DNA here is from genome assembly GCA_022495995.1 of Adenophora triphylla var. japonica. Lineage (NCBI taxonomy): Eukaryota > Viridiplantae > Streptophyta > Magnoliopsida > Asterales > Campanulaceae > Adenophora > Adenophora triphylla. The sequence goes on along the minus strand of JAFEMH010000454.1, from coordinate 147,377 downwards.
ATATATTGTTCATTTAATGTGTACGCTTCTTCATCTAGTGAATCGTTATTAACTTGTTTTTAGATTATTAGTTAATTCATCATTAGTTAAAGTGGCAATCAAGGGATACTCGAAAGGTTCGTCATTTCATTGAGAATAAAAGGGAATACAGTATTGGCTACAATTTCGTGGTCTTCAGGCGTGAGGCCATCAGACGACTCGGAAGACTCAAACTCAACAATGAGAGACTCAGAGGACTTTACAAAGGTTGACACAAAGGGACGGGGACCAATCCAAGCTTGGTGATCATTTCTTCTTTGGTCGCGGACGGGCACGAGAGAGTTTCCCAATTCCTTAATGGTATCGTTGTCGGTGGCCTCATGACTCGGGGTTATCTTGTTTGTTCTCCTTCCTCGATCATTGCTATCATCTCTTTGTCGAACTCGGGATCAATTGTGTTCGGCGCTGAAAACTGAGCATATGAATGTAGGGATCTTCTTGCGAATCTGCGCATCCTCAATTCTGGAGAATTCTAACTCGTCACAATCTGACCGCTCAATCCAGATGTAAGGATGCATTGCATCTCGATGTGCTGCTGAAAAAATCTCATGTCCCATGCTCGAGCGGAAAGGCTTAGCGGGTAGCTCTTCGAGGAGGACGTCCCATATGATGTTCATACACTCGAGTCGAGTCTGCCGGTTTTTGTCGACTTTTATCATGAAAATCTCTTCACTTGGTGGGGCCAGAGAACGAGTTTGAAGAATGCTGACAAATCTCTGACTGGAGACTGGAGGTTTGTGTGCTCGTATCATGGCGGTATTTAGTGTTTCTTTCCATTCTGCCTCCAAATGTTGGAAATAGCAATTGAACTTGATAAATCGGACCGCTTCGGGGTCTGCCCGCTTGAGTTCGTTGACATAGTTGGCATCACCGGATTCTGGGGATTCTGATGAGACTTGTCCCGATAGTCCCTTGGTCGATTCGGAGGGGGTAGCCGGTGTCGGCTAAGAGCATGCTTGGTGACGGTCTCGGCTTCGTTCCCTATGAGGAAAGCTGTCGCCCCTAATGACTTCAGGTCCCTTGCCGGTTAATGAACTTGACACATTGATGAAGAGTGGAGGCTATGGCTTTCATGTGGTGTAACCAAGGGCGCCCCAGCAGAGCTGTGAATTCGGATGGGATGTCCATTACATGGAATTTTGCCGGCACCATTTGGGTCTCGTACCAGAGTTCCAGAACCACCGTCCCCAAGATGGGACGAGACGTGCCATCATATGCCTTGATTGACCGGGTAGATGGGATCATGTGCCTTTCATTGATGCGTAGGGCCCGCATCATGCTGAGGGGAAGGACATTAACGGCTGATCCATTGTCCACCAATACCCCCGGGAGTGATACGGTGTTGAGCCGAATAGTGATGTACAAGGCTTCATTGTGCTGGGAAACATCTCTTGGCAAATCTTCGTCGCAGAAGGTGATCATGCTACCATATAGGCGGGGATCATAGATTTGGTCCTTGTCTCGAGATAGAGAGTCATCAAGCCAGTCACTTCGTGCCTTTTTCTTGCGAGGTAGTACCTTTGCTGAAGCCCCTGGGTTATATTGAGGCCGTTTGTGGCGGTTGCCATCCCCAGTCAGCATGTTGATTGAGTGCGAGCGCCAAACTGGCGTTGGTCTTTCTTTGTCGGTGTACACTCGGGAGCTGGACAAACTGAACCTTGGCTGATCCCGCGGGGGGATAGATTTCTGATTGGCAGTAAAATTACCCAGATCTACAGTATTCTGGTGTCCGAGGGTCTCAATTCTATCGTTGGCAAGGCTTTTCGGCTTTTCTACCCCTGTTTGCTTTGGGGAAGACTGGCTGGAGTAGAGTACATAGTAATCAAATCCCCCAGATGGCTCCCCGAGCGTACCCACACTGGTATCACCGGCCTCGAACCTCTCCTTCAATTTTTGCTGGGAGGAAATTTTCTTCTTCTTAGGAGGACGGTCCTCGTGTATCCAGTCCTGATAGTCCCTTTCAAGGCAGTCGGGGCAGTCACAGATATCCCACCAAATGTGTTCTACGGCTGGTGGTGGATTTGGGACCTCAGGTTGAGCGGTGCTGGAATGACTTTGAGTTGAACTGGTCCGGGGAGATCTGCTGTTGGGCTCATCTGGAAGCGAATGGTTGGACTCTGCCGGGTAATGAGAGGTATTAAGAGCCGGGGGAACAGGCACATGTTTGTCCTTCAGGGGAGCCCCAGTCAGTTGGGAGATTGCTAATGTCCCGAGATGGCGTGTGGCCTCTTCAATCCAGGCTTGTTGTTTGTTCTGGCGTTCCTCCAGGGCTTTGATGGCTGACCATATTTCTTCCACTGTTTCCCGATCTTCATTACCCATGCTGATATTTGCGGGATCGGCATCACTCTGAGAGGGGATAACAGACGGTATGCCGAACTCTTTCGTCCCTGACTGCTTTTGGAATGGTGGCCCTTTGGATTGCTGTTTGGGGGCCAGTTGCCCTGTAAGTCGGCGGGCAGGAGTCCCGGCGGTGGAAACATAGGAATCTTGTGGTGGCATCTTGATATACCCAGGATGATTAAGAATGGGAGGAGAACTTCCTTCCTTCTTTGCGGTAAAAGTGCCATCGGAATTGAGACTGATAGTCAAACCGTGGCTTGCAACAACCCCCAGAAGGTCGTCAATTTGAGCCTCATGTCGAAGTCTCATCTGTTCTACCAACTGGATCCAATCTTTGGCAGTGCCGAGGGATTTTGGAAGACGGAGTGGTATTGTCCATATCATTACCGGCTGATGCAGACATTCTGAAACCCAGAGTCGGAACAAACGGCGAAGCTGATGATGCGCTTGACTCTTCCCAACTGATCAAACGGTGACCCGGTGTCCGGAACCAACCTTTGTGAGGAGCTGCGGGGGGAAAGACACGAAGGTTCAAAGATTTAGGGATTGAAGGAGGGTAGGTGTTTGGGCTTTGGGCTCATGCAACATGCAGTTATTTGTTCTTGTTTACTTAAAACATGTTTTATTAACCTAATCGGTTGGAAAAGATTGCTCTTCTTTTTCGCAAACTAATCTGGATCCTGGATCAGTGGGCCCCGTCACTACGCCTATAAGCCCCTCATATTCCACCTGTATTTCGACCTCCAAGGGTGGACAGCCCCGGGCGAGGGTCCTATAAGGCAAGCGGGTCCCACCGACCGAAAAGAAAAATGATCCTAAAAGTCTGGTGGGTAATCTAGTCTTAACGAGCATTCGATGTAAATTACGGACAAAACTGACGTCAAAGTCAAGATCATGTCCGAGGGCTCGACAAAAGTCGGCATGATTTGGACTGATAAGCGTCCACAATTGATCTTGACTTGTCGTCAGTTAAGCCGTAATTAGGCATGGAATAATCATTAATCCTTGATGACTCAGTGTCATGCTGGGAGTCTGTGTATAATTTGTGCCAGTCAGAGCCGAAGTCAAGGCGCCGGTCAATATCTTGGTCAAAGTCTGCGGCGAAAAACCGGCATGACTTCAACTGATTAGGGTCCCCGAAAGATATTGAGTCGGTATGCCGACAAAGGCTTGAAAGGAAATGTCTATACACAGACAGGGCATGACACAGACCAAACTAAAAACCAATCGGGTCTCGGACAAAGTGTGTCACGGACAAGTGCATGGTCGACACGAGGCTCCATGGGATGTTTGGGTAGTCCTGTGCTTGCACCGAGAGGCGTAATAAGACCAAACGGGCCGCGACAAGGATTTCCCCGGGTTAGGGACGTAGTGTGCAGTGTAAGGTCACGTGCGCGTAGTGTGCAAGCAGTCTATCTTCTTTTTCTGAGTAAAATAGAAATTTTTCATGTGTCTTAAAAAGTATGATGCATGATTGTTTTTTGAAAATTTTCTTTTTGAAAAATCCTTTTTTTTTTTGAATTTTTTTTTTTTGAAATTTAATGAACACATAAGCACAAAAATTCCAACAGTTAGGGACATGATTCCGTCAGTCAAAATTTTGACTTTTTTCGAGGCGGCCAAAACAACACGAAAATGTGCAAAAATCAACACACACAACAAATGATTTTTAATGCCGGGACGAAAGCTTGACCCTCAAAAGCTTTTCTTTTTTTTTGAAAACAATGATACCAGTACGTGGGATTGTTAAACCACAATTTATCCCCGACTCGTGTTAGGAGGCGATAACGGGAAGTTTAATGGTTTCCACCAATATACCAAATATCATTTTTTTTAGAAAAAGCTTATAAATCCCCAGCGGAGTCGCCACTGTGACGATGTTGCCTAATTTTTCGAAAGGACTTTGAAATTTTCGTTTCTTTGAAAACCAATCGAAAAAAAACCGGAGTCGCCACGCCATTTTTGTTTTAAGGGCCAAAACTTTGAAAAATGCCCGAGATCAGAGATTTGGGTTCGGAGGTCACGTTACACGCCGGGAAGGACGTTAGTGTGCACCCGGAATGCCTCGTAAAACGAGTCTTCCAAACATTTAAAATCATTTGTGTGTGTATGTGTGTGTTACTTTGGCCAAAATAAGTTGAAACTGAAAATTAAAAATTGGGAACTCTTTATTAGACTTTGAACAAATCCCATGATTTTTGGTATAATGTTTGGTACTCAAAAGATTTTTGGAAGTTGAAAACCAATTCTGTCAGAATGAAAAAGGCAGTTGACACTTGATTTTGAAATGGACTTTAGGGCTTGAAAACTCCAGAATCTGGGAAAAGTCCGAGAATAAAAAATGTTCAAAACACCTTAAATAAGGTTTCCTTAAAAGAACTTTTCATTTTGGAGATGATTTGAGGACCCAAAACCTTCTGGAAATCTCAGATGTGAAATCTGGATTTCCAGAGACTGATGAACTGACCTTTAAAAGAAAATTTTAAAAAGGGAGTTTTACTCATGAAAAAAATAAAGTAAAAATATTTCTGTAAAGCTCTGGATGTTGGATACAAAAAGTGTTTTGTAGTCAACACCAAATTCCAAGTTTATCTGTGTACAAAAAATTAGACCATGGACTGGGGTCTTAGAAAATTGCTACTGGACAGCAACTTCTCAAGAAGGAAAACATGATTTTAAAGGGGGTTTTGCATCCATGCTTGTCCCCATTTCCTTAGGCTTTGATTAGTGATCACTTGACATTTTAGTGGTGAATCAACTATATCAATCCATCCTTAGGGTACATTAGGACTAAGCACTTCATTTGCTTGGGAAGGGGAATTTTATCCTTTGAAAAAGAGATTTGATGTATGAAAATGATTTTTAGGGTTTTGAAAATGTGTTTTATTTGCAAGTAAGTAAGAACACTTTGAAAATAATGTTGATCCTTGTAGAAGATCATCCATGGAGATGAACTTCCATGGTGATCTTCTTGGATCTAAGGCAAGAAGATGAACAAACTACATTTTGGAGTTTGAAAATTCATGCATGAATGAAGGAGTTTAGGGTAAGGAGAAGGAGGGTTTACCAATCTTCTCTGTGTTTTGGAGTTTTTGGCTTGAATGTAAGAGTGTTTGAGGCTTGAATATGAGAGTGTTTGAGTGAGTGTGATTTTGGGTGAATAGTTGAGAAAAAGGTGACAATTCTAGAGAATTCTCACTGTTTTCTCTCTATTTTCGCCAAGGTGCAGTTGTGAAAATGTTTCTTCTCCTCTATTTATGAGACTGGAGGGCTCAATTTATAGCCCTCTGAAAGTTACATAACCATCCGCGCGGACATGATCTGCAGCGTGCACTGTTCATTAATTGCAGCTGCAGGCTTTGGACACAAAGAATATTTTCAAAAAAAATCAAACTGATTATGTTTTTCAGCTTGCTAATTCGGGTTTTTTCTATTTCTTTTGCTTTTTGAGATTCTTTCTTTGGTTTATCTTTAAATGGCAATCCCTAATCTACCCTTACTTGGTTAGAAATGTTAGGAATTGTTAGAAATGTTAGGAATGTTATAACTCTCGTTAATTTTCTAACGAAAATACTAACAACTCAAATTGGAGTACTTACAGAAGCGGTTCCTGTCTCTTGTCAAATAGTGGAAAGAGATGTCCTTGAACTGAGCAATGAGCTCCTCCATGTACGTGTGGTACTTCTGGAGGCCATAATCTATTGTCTTCCATTTGTTGGATACTTGATTGATGATCAATGCTGAGTCTCCGTATGCTTCCAGTTCTGAAATGTTGCGTTCAAGAGCGACTTCTAGGCCGGCCGTACAAGCTTCATATTCTGCTGCATTGTTGGTTGCTTCAAAATTCAGTTTGATGGCTATGGGAGTGTGCTCGTCTTTAGGATCGACCAGGAGAATTCCAATACCATTTCCCTTCTTGTTGGCTTCCCCATCGAAGCAGAGTTGCCAGCGATTTGCGCTGTTGAGTGAGAAGATCCCGTCATCTGGAAACTGTGGATCAGGACCCTTGAGTTCACTGCTTGGGAAGTCTGCCAGCTGATCTACCATTACTCTGCCCTTTGTTGATTTTCTGACCATGTATTTGATGTCGAATTCAGCCAGGAATGACCACTTGGCTAATCTCATTGATAGAGATGACTTATTGAAGAGATATCTGACGGGGTCCATCTTGGAGACCAGGAGCACTGAATGTGACTGCATGTAGTGTTCAGTTTCCCGACTACCCATACCAAGGCGGTACAAGTTTTCTCTAATGCTGAGTAGCTGAGTTCACTTCCTTGAAGCTTCCGGCTTACGAAGTAGATTGCATGCTCAACTCTGGAATCTTTCTGTTCTTGCGCCAAAGATAGCCCCAATTGACGTTTACGTCAGCCACATCGGGTATAGGAGGAGTGGCTTATCTTCATGTGGCGGGCACAGGATTGGGGGATTCACCAAGTATGTCTTGATTTTCTCAAAGGCTGTCTGGCATTCGGAGTCCCATTTGATGTCAGCATTTTTCTTCATTAGTTTGAACATTGGCTCGTAGAGAGATGTCAACTGGTTGATGAAGCGACTGATATATTGAAGTCTTCCCATGAAACTTTTCACTTCTGTCAGTGTCTGCGGTGGCTTCATGTCGATGATGGCCTTGATTTTCTTGGGATCAGCTTCGATGCCTCTTTCTGTAACCATGTACCCCATTACTTTGCCTTGCTTAACGCCGAAGGTGCACTTTGCAGGGTTCAATCTCATGGAGTGATTCCTGAGTCTGTTGAAGAACTTTCTCAAGTCTGTCATGTGCTGCATGTCTGATCCTCTGGTGTGGATGATCATGTCGTCGACATACACTTCAATTTCTTTGTGTATCATGTCATGGAAGAGAGCTGTTGCAGCCCGCTGATAAGTAGCCCCAGTGTTCTTTAAATCGAACGGCATGACCATGTAACAGTATGTCTCCCACGGAGTGGTGAAAGCAGTCTTGGATTGATCTTCCTCGGACATCTTGATCTGATTGTATCCAGCGAAACCATCCACGAAGGATTTCACTTCGAAATTATCCGTGGTGTTGACCAGCATGTCGATATTGGGCAGTGGAAAATCGTCTTTAGGGCTGACCTTGTTGAGATCTCAGAAATCCACATAGCATCTGACCTTTCCATTTGCCTTGGTGATCGTCACAATGTTGGAGAGCCAGGTCGGGTACTCAATTACTCTGATGAAGCCGACGCAGAACATCTTCTCAATTTCTTCTTTTACTTGCAGAGACCATTCTGGCTTGATCTTGTGCAGCTTCTGCTTGACAGGCTTGGATTCTGGATCCAGAGGGATTCTGTGCTCAATGATTGAGGGATCGAGTCCTGGCATGTCTTGGTATGACTAGGCGAACACATCAACATATTCTTTGAGGAGATTTATCAGGGCTTCTTTTTCTGCACCGGCGAAGAAACTGCCCACTTGTGTCTCTTTAGGCTCTTGCACTGACCCCAGGTTCACTTTAGTCATAACCTCTTCGGCAGCTTGGGCCCGATTGTCCTCTTGGTTAACTACATGCTTGAGAACTTCTTTAATGTATTGTTCGTTTAGTGTGTCTGCTTCTTTATCAAGTGAGTCATTATTAATGTCTTTTAAGTTGTTTGTTAACTTATCAGTTGTTAAAGTGGCAATGAGGGGATAATCCGAAAGGTCAAACTTTTCATTTAATACGAACGGGAATACATTGTTGGCTACATTATCATAGTCTTCCGCCGTGAGGCCGTCGGATGACTCAGAGGACTGGACTTTGACAATGACTGACTCAGAGGGTTTGAGACTAGGTTTAGGGAGATATGGGTGCAGACCCAGTTTGTCTTCCATTTCTGTCTGGCTTGCCCTTGGTCCGGTGAAAGTCACCCAGTTTTTCAGTGGCATTGCTGGATGCTTGGTGAGGGTTCGGGGGTCGAGACGCTTGGCTTTGGCTGTCCCGATCATGGCGATCATGCTGTTCTCGGAGCCCAGGTCAATTAGGTTTGGCACCTCCATGACTTCTTCGAAAAGGTTCTGCAGAGCGGGTCCATAGAGAGCATCTTCTACGAATTCTGGTTCCTTCTGCCTTGGAGTTACTGTTTCGAATGTGGCCTCGGAGGCTGACCCGAACAATCTGCTTCCCACGAAGAGTGTCTCGAGCTGCTCTTCTATGTCTGGGATCCCTTTGAATGTGTACTCATGCTGAACTGTGGTGGCAACTGGTCCAGGTAGAGCAGTGATGTCAAGGAATGCTCTCCTTATCGGATTAGCTTTGAGTCCTCTGAAACGATTGAGGTCCTATGCCAGCTTTTCCATCCTTTCTGTAGTCTCTGTGCTGACTTTTCTTGCTTCTTTCTCATCTTCATCAGTTCCACTTTCGGTCCCCTCAGTTCTGCTGTCGGTTCCCCCAGTTCTGCTGTCGATTCCTTTGATGAAGTAATGGGCGAGGTCGAAACTGTAAGGTCGGAGGCTGGGTGTGCCATTGAAGGTTCCCCTTTTGCGGGCCGCTGCCTTGGTGCTAGCAAGCCTTTTGTTTTCTTTGATATCAGCTGGTGTTGGCACATAACCGAGCCCCTGGACTGTAGTGTGGTCCTTGACTTCGATGACTTGGTGTTGGCCTTGTAACCTCTTGCCTAGCCCTAGTCGCGGGATGAAGTTCATGAGTTTCATCATTTTCATGGCGGGAGGGATTTTATCCCAAAACAGTGGAAGGTCCACGCTGCATATTTGGATCTTGGAAGTCTCCAAGGTGAACCCAGTTAATGCCATATCGTCATCATGCTTGATTTCTAACACTGGAATGTCGTTGGTGCTGGTCCCCTCGGTGGTGACACTTGTTGGTGTAATGCCCTAGGCTGTAGTTATGTTTAACTTAAAACGTTATGTATCATCTTTACCATTTATTATAGAGAAAGTTTATTTGGTTCATTATATGTTTACATGTTTATTATATTGAACTGCGTCCCTAGTTATTATGAATAACTAGTATAAGTTGGTAATGGATAATAATGGAGATGATTATATGCATGGAGATGCACATTACACTTATGGGTACTTGCTAGAGAACAAGTACTGGACATGACCTGCTTATGAGATTTATGACATGGTCTGTTGTCATGATTAAATCTCATGATAGTCGTGTCATTGGAATCCTTCGTACCTGAGATTATCATCGTCTTCCACATGATGAACATTGTGTTTAATATAGTCTAACACTATCTTTAATCGGATAGCAATAAGGGCTATGTTAGCACGATTGGATTCTTGTAGGGAAGAATGATAAGTCAAGACGGGATTTGTCCCTCTCTGTTTGAGAGAGATGTTTGCTTGGGCCCCTCGATGAATAGTGTTGATGAAATGTATGGCCATACTCAAGAGATTTGATAGAGATCAAATGCACTTGGATTATCAACATATTCGGAATCGAGAAAGCATTGAACATGTGAGTTGACATGGACCATGACTCATGTTCAATTGGACATCGTGGACAAAGGGATTGTGACATTGATCTATCAAGGAATCAAGCTTTGATATTATATTTAATTGGGTGGACATAATGATTTGCTAGAAGTCATTTATGTCTTGTGAGGATGATGTTTCAACTCACTACCAACATAAAATATAATTCCTAAAGGGTCACACACAAAAAAAGGGATTAAAAATGGCTTAATTGTGGAAATTTGGGGTCAGGGAACGACTCGTGCCCAATGGGGATGACTCGTGCCCAGTTTGGCCCAACTATTCCCCATCAAAGGGACGAATGAATCAGGATGTTGGTTTCAGGGGATGACTCGTCCCGTACGGGACGACTCGTCCTAGCGGCGCTGGAAACCCATTTTTGCTTGGAAAAAGAATCTTTTCCCTAAGTGTTAGGGATTTATAACAAGTATAAATAGAACCCTTTTGTCCTAGCAAAAAGTGATGAAAATTAGAGTTTTTGAAACACTAATTGGTTGATTTTGATTACGAATCAAAGATCAAATTCCATAGATTCATTCTACCAAACAGCCATTGATTATTGAAAGGAGTTTCAATAATCGGGGATCATCTAGCAATCAAACAAGAAGTGTTCTTGGTCCGTTCGCGTGTGAATTACCGATAGAGGGTGATTGTTTTATCACCTAAAGCTTGAAGACTTACAATCTTTGATTCATCACAAGGCCTAGAACAAGGAGAAAATCAAAACCTTCATCAACGGTTTTGAGATTCGTTTTGAGATTTGTTTTGAGATTCGTTTTTGAGAATCGATTTTCATATTCGATTTCAAGCAAACATAATCGCATTCAAGGTATGTAAATCTATTTCATATATATATATATTTCAATCTCTTCATGTTAGACGGATTAAAGGGCTAGGGTTTTGCTTGTTATTTCTAAGTTCTTCCGCTGCGTTTGTAACCCCAAAATCCAACAGTGGTATCAGAGTCGCGTCTTTGTGATGTACCCGATTTTTTGAAATCAAACGGAGTCGCCACGCCATTTTTGTTTTAAGGGCCAAAACTTTGAAAAATGCCCGAGATTAGAAATTTGGGTTCGGAGGTCACGTTACACGCCGGGAAGGACGTTAGTGTGCACCCGGAATGCCTCGTAAAACGAGTCTTCCAAGCTTAAAAACCATTTGTGTGTGTGTGTGTGTGTTACTTTAGCCAAAATAAGTTGAAACTGAGGAAAGTAAAAATTGGGAATTCTTTATTAGACTTTGGACAGATCCCATGATTTTTGGTGTGATTTTTGGGTTGAGATTTGACACTCAAAAGATTTTTGGAAGTTGAAAACCATTTCTGCCAGAAGGAAAAAGGCAGTGGACACTTAATTTTAAAATGGACTTTAGGGCTTGAAAAATCAAAAATCTGGGAAAAGTCCGAGAATGAAAAATGTTCAAAACACCTTAAATAAGGTTTCTGTAAAAGAACTTTTCATTTTGGAGATGATTTGAGGACCCAAAACCTTCTGGAAATCTCAGATGTGAAATCTGGACTTCCAGAGACTGATGAACTGACCTTTAAAGGAAAATTTGAAAAATGGAGTTTTACTCATGTAAAATATAAAGTAAAAATATTTCTGGAAAGATCTGGATGTTGGCTACAAAAAGTGTTTTGTAGTCAACACCAAATTCCAAGTTTATCTGTGTCCAGAAAATTAGACCATGGACTGGGGTCTTAGAAAATTGCTACTGGACAGCAACTTCTCAAGAAGGAAAACATGATTTTAAAGGGGGTTTTGCATCCATGCTTGTCCCCATTTCCCTAGGTTTTGATTAGTGATCACTTGAAATTTTAGTGGTGAATCAACTATATCAAACCATCCTTGGGGTACATTAGGACTAAGCACTTCATTTGCTTGGGAAGGGGAATTTTATCCTTTGAAAAAGAGATTTAATGTATGAAAATGATTTTTAGAGTTTTGAAAATGTGTTTTCTTTGCAAGTAAGTAAGAACACTTTGAAAATAATGTTGATCCTTGTAGAAGATCATCCATGGAGATGAACTTCCATGGTGATCTTCTTGGATCTAAGACAAGAAGATGAATGAACTACATTTTGTAGCTTGAAAATGCATGCATGGATGAGAGAATTTTAGGGTAAGGAGAGGGAGGTTATACCTATCTTCCTTGTGTTTTGTGTTTGAATGGATTCAAAGGCTTGAATGTGTTTAGGGTTGATGATTTGAGTTGGTTAAAGAGAAAACAAGTAGATAACAATGAAGTCCTCTATGTTTTCTCTCTAATCCTCCTCCTAAGGGGGGATTTGAGCTTGGATTGGTGTATGTATGAGAGTATGTATGAGAGTGTTTTGAAGTGTTTGTGAGTGAGTGAGATTTGGGAAAGATTGGAGAGAAAATGGTGGCAATTCAAGTGAATTCCCACTGTTTTCTCTCTATTTTTCGCCTTGAGTGTCTTTATTCTTTGTGAGTGATTTGTGTTGTGTAAGCGAGAGAGGAGGGTTCAATTTATAGCCCTCTGAAATTGACAAACATGTCCGCGCGGATGGGATTGTAAACGTGCACTGTTCATTAAATGCAGCTCCAGGCTTTGGACAGGAAGAATAAAATTCAAAAATCCAGCAGTTTATGTTTTTCAACTTGCCCAATTCGGATTTTTCTAATTTCTTTTGCTTTTTGAGATTCTTTCTTTGGTTTATCCTTTTTTGGCAATCCCTAATCTAACCTTACTTGGTTAGAAATGTTAGGAATGTTAGGAATTGTTAGAAATGTTATAACTTTCGTTAATTTTCTAACGAAAATACTAACAAGCTCAAATTGGAGCACTTACAGTAGCCCCTCGGCGACGGCGCTTTCGAAGGAAGCGGGGTCGTCGATAAGAGTAAGGCTCCATATTTGGCAGGATGATCAAGTGATCGAGTGGCTGAACCTATTTAATAGGCTACCTACGTATCCTTAAGAGGAATCAAGCCGGCCGTAGTTCGAGTTTTTCGACTATCTTCAGTCGTCGACCCTGGAGTGACTGTTTTAGGATGTCAACCTATGACTTGACTATTTTTGGGAAGTCGCCCTATGACTTGACTATTTTTGGGAAGTCGCCCTATGATCTGACTATTTTTGGGAAGTCACCCTAAGATCTGACTATTTTTTTGGGAAGTCGCCCTATGATTTGACTATTTTTGGGAAGTCGCCCTAAGATCTGACTATTTTTGGGAAGTCACCCTAAGATCTGACTATTTTTGGGAAGTCACCCTAAGATTTGACTATTTTTGGGAAGTCGCCCTAAGATTTGACTATTTTTGGGAAGTCGCCCTAAGGTTTGACTATTTTTGGGAAGTCGCCCTATGATTTGACTATTTTTGGGAAGTCGCCCTAAGATTTGACTGTTTTTGGGAAGTCGCCCTAAGATTTGACTATTTTTGAGAAGTCGCCCTAAGGTTTGACTATTTTTGGGAAGTCGCCCTATGATTTGACTATTTTTGGGAAGTCGCCCTAAGATCTGACTATTTTTGGGAAGTCACCCTATGATCTGACTATTTTTGGGAAGTCGCCCTATGGTTTGACTATTTTTGGGAAGTCACCCTAAGATCTGACTATTTTTGGGAAGTCGCCCTAAGATTTGACTATTTTTGGGAAGTCGCCCTGTGATCTGACTATTTTCGGGAAGTCACCCTAAGATCTGACTATTTTTGGGAAGTCGCCCTATGATCTGACTATTTTTTGGAAGTCACCCTAAGGTCTGACTATTTTTGGGAAGTCGCCCTGAGATCTGACTATTTTTGGAAAGTCGCCCTATGGTTTGACTATTTTGGAGAAGTCACCCTATGGTTTGGCTATTTTGGGGAAGTCGCCCTAAGATTTGATGATAATGTTCTTTTAGAAAAGTAGTTGACTAAGATATGCTTTCATACCTGTGCTGTGCTTACCTGTAGCTGTCGGAAGGACTGAGGCTACGGCTGATGTTGATGAAGAGTTGTTGGGTTGCGGTTTCTGCTGACGATTTGCTGTCTTTGGAGGCATTTTGACCTGAAGGGGGAAGTTTGGTTGAGTCTGCATCTTGCTGGTGATCGTCAACCTTGTAGAAGTTGTTGAGCTTGTCTTCACATTGGGACTTCTTGCTTTTGAGAACTTGGTGTCTCTGACCGATTTTCATTTGAGAACTTGGCATCCCTGACCGATTTGCATTTTGAGAACTTGGCGTCCCTGACCGAATTGTATTTGAGAAATTGGCGTCTCTGACCGTATTATATTTGAGAACTTGGCGTCTCTGACCGTATTATATTTGGGAACTTGGCATCCTTGACCGATTTGTATCTGTCCGTACTGTATTTGAGAACTTGGCGTCTCTGTCCGTACTGTATTTGAGAACTTGGCGTCTCTGACCGAACTGTATTTGAGAACTTGGCGTCTCTGACCGAACTGTATTTGAGAACTTGGCGTCTCTGACCGAACTGTATTTGAGAACTTGGCGTCTCTGACGGAACTGTATTTGAGAACTTGGCGTCTCTGACCGAACTGTATTTGAGAACTTGGCGTCTCTGACCGAACTGTATTTGAGAACTTGGCGTCTCTGACCGATTTGTAGACACTGGAGGTGATCTGCACATGTTTTGCCCGGAATCATCTCTTGCCGAAAAGGGGCATTTGATTTCTTGCGATTTTGTTGAAACCATTGATTTTGGACTTTGGTAAATATCTTCCTTGTTGAGGGTAAGTCTCAATAGCGAAGGAAAATGGTCTTTCACGTTCGAATCCCTACATTGGTTAGTAGAGAGGAAGATGTATATATGACATTCATGATGACAGATGCATGCATAGAATCAGAATGATTATGACAGCATCACTGCATGTGTTCGCGAGATGATGCATTTACTTGCTTTCGAAGATGCACTTAGCCTAAGCTTTTGGCAGGGAAATTATGATTTATGATCTTCAATCACTTAGGATTTTTCCTATTGATTCAAGTTTTGTGCATGCTACATGAGCCCTGGGGAGATTTTTGTGGGGATGCATGGTGATGAGAGGGGATGTATGTGTCTGGAGACTGTTTGGAACAGATTTTGAGCAAGTGGGGGGGTGAAAGCCCTCGATCGCGGTTTAAACAGCGGTTGTTGATGAGATTTTGTTAGCAATATCACATGGACCTCAATTTTGATGAGATTGGATTCGGATCCCGGGTCTTGGTTGAAATTTTCCCTCTCATTCTTGGTCATTTGGAGCTGATGCTGACAGGCCCTAGGGCACGTCGATATGAGTGAAGCTTCTTTCATTTGGGTGAGCTGTGACTTTGGCCGAAATCTTGTTCGGGGAATGATTTGATGAAATTGCTAATGCCGGGAGAAACCCAGATCTCAAATTCCGATACTACGGGAAGCTGCTATGTACCAAGTTCTGAAGCTGAAATTCTTTCTTGCGACTTGATAAAATTCGGGTCCAAAAGACCAGCTTGACAAAGCCCCCGGATCCTGAGTAGGCAAAGTCCAGATTTTGAAGAGGTGACTTGGCGAATCTATCTCGTAGTGAAGAACCCAATGCGTACCCAAACATGACTAGAAGCCCCAGCTTGAAGAGCTGATACAGGAGAACCTGGGAGAACCGCTTAGCAAGCCCCAGCGTGAAGAAATTCAGAGCGGTCTTATTGCAGACAAAGTCATTATGTGGTCGAGGAGGCACCCATCTTTTCAAATCTTAGTCAACCAGTCACTGGACACGACTCAGAAATGTTTACGTGCAGGGGCACATCTTTCAAAAAGTGGGAATGAATCCCGATTTTGTGTATACACACTCGCTTTATGTTTGACTCTTTTGAGAGAGTATAAGCATCACAAGGTGTGGAAAAGTGTATGGAAGCCCCTGCTGACAGAAAATTAGTGTTTAGCTCTATTTTTCCTATAATGTAGAAAAGGAAGACTTGTCGAGACATCTGAAAACATGTTTTATTCAAAATGATCACAAGATTGCTTAAAACCCTTTATTAATGTTCGGGTTATTCAACCCCTAATCTCGATATGAACAAACATTTAGATTAATTAGGAGGAGAAAGTCAACTGATACCAAGAGTCGAAGTTGGCGAATGGTGAAGAGGGATTGTGTATAGGAGGGGCCATTGATGAGACCGAATTTTCTGGGATTTAAATGTGTTTATGACCGGACCATTTCTGGTTGCCTACGTTCCCCTTAATATAAGGAGCTCAGGTTGCCGTAGTTCGGGCTTGAACTGTGTTTGGCTTTAGAAAAGGGGTATGAACATTTGTGGTACTTTTGGTGAAAAGGCTCGGATAGGAAGTTTGGATGATAATGTGCGGGCCTTGAGGTCTTGACAAGTCATTTTGAGCGATTCCGTTGCTTCTTGATCGTCGTCCTTTATCGGGGGAGAAAGATTTTGAATGCAGCTTAAGGGCTTATGATATGTTTTTGCCGTTGCTTTAACTTGCTCCCTTGTTGTCGACAACTTCCGTTCTTCGGGCTTTAATTTTGCCCATATGTCAAACCTTCGATCGGCGGTCGGGTCCCTGGCCTCATTTTTTTGAAGCTTTTGATTTATTTTTTTTGAAGCTTTTGTTTTTTTTTTTTTTTTTTTTTTTTTTTTGAGCACTTGAGGACGAAGGCAAGCACGCTTGAACTTTCTTGATGCATGGGGGCGGAGGCAAGTCCTGTTTTTTTTTTTTTTTTTGACATGGGGTCGATCTCCCGATGCTTGAGTGACCTTTTGTTGTTCTTCGATCTTTGCCGCCGTCGTTGACTTGATCAAGGTGATGATGGGGACATGTTTTGGAAAGTGTATGGCTTGATGGAGGCCTTTGTGAGGTGAGGAAAGTGTATAGGGAGGGCATTAGTTGACTTTCTCGCACCAATTAATTAAAATCTTAATCATTTCCAGAGATTATTTGTTGAGCAATGCGAGTGATCATTTAAAATAAAACCATTTCATTAAATGTAATGTAGGTGTGCAAATAATGTCTCAAGTCTAGCGAGAAAAGAAAAAGACTCTTTTATAGAAAATTTAAGATTAACTACAATGTCCCGGGAGGACTTGATTGAACGAAGAAAGTACTAGAACCTACGAAGGTTGACTAAAAGACTGTTTTAATATTAAAGGATGGGTAGGCCCTAGTCTAGCTACTCTTTGTTGTTGGACCACGTCTCTATCCTTCGCAGACTATGCTCGCCTTTGGTAACTTCAAGGAATTCCTCGCTCACCGGCCCCGACGGTCGCCTCATCTCGCCATCGAGATCATTATCATCCCATTTACCCTTGGCGTCGATCGTGAACTTATCGGAGGGCGAGAGTTCAAAGCATTTCACCAAATCCGGCTTTGCCATGGCCACATGCTTGTTGCGGTCAAACCATCCATTCTCAACATTTGTTGCGACTAAATCATCGGCTTGTCGAGTCCATTGACTTCACAGAGCTTGAATCATAAAACTCAATCATGTTTACATTCGCGTTGTTTGGGAAATGATCATTGGCGGGGTTGAGATCACTGAGGCGCTCGAGTTTGCCCTTCTTAATTAACCCCTGAATTGCCTTTCTCAAAGCTGTACAGTTGTCGGTTATATGACCGTGATACTGGTGAAAAGCACAATGCTTAGTGGTGTCTAAAGGGATTTTAGGATCCTTGGGCTGATAGTTTCTCATGGGTTCGAGGAGACCCTGCTTTAGCAAGCTATTTAAAACTTTGCTTAAGGGAACACCCAAATCCTCGGGATGTGGTTTCTCCTTTGGGGGAGAATAAATTCTCAATGCTCTTTGATCCGAGATTTGGTCATTGACTTGGTCACCATTCTGAACAGGGTTTGCCAGTTTTGGTCTATTGGGGCGCTCAAGCTTGCCCGCTTCGATTAACCTTTGAACCGCTCTCTTCAAGACTGTGCAGTTGTCGGTCGTGTGGCCATAATGATCATGGAAGGCGTAGTGCTTACTCATGTCGAGGGGTGCATTTGAGCTCCTTGGATGGTAGTCCTTGAGAGGCTCCAAAAGGCCTTCCTTTACTAAACCCTTGAAAATTAAGCCCATGGGCATCCCAAAATCATCAAAATGTTCTCGTTGCCTTAGAGGACCACCATTTCTTGGTTGCTTTTGGATGCCGTCATTTGTATGCAATGCCTTCTTTCCTTTGATGGATGTTGCAGCCGTGTTGGAAGGGTAAGGTTTATAGCGATGAGACATGTTCCGACCCGTAGTGCTTCCCCGTGCACGAACCCTTTTGATGTAATCATCGATGTAATCATCGAGATTTGACCTTTTGTAAACCTCATTCGTGTCAGATACACAAGATTGGTATGGTGAGATGGCCCGAGTCGAGCGATCGTCGATACTCTCGTTGCTAGGCTTTTCTTGTACCTTCTCAATTGGTTCTTTCAATAATCCATTGGACGAGTCAATAGGAACACTAGGAGCGCACGACACCGCCACAAGATCGGCATCGGTAAATGAAACCACGGTAGGAAGTACTTTGGTGGGAGGGATGACAATCGAGCATTAAAATCGTGACCGTAACCCCCTCATAAGGCACAGCGGTTGCCGAAGATGAGAATATATGGCTCGTAATGGTTGGATACCAGGGAGCGGTGAGTGTGGATCCAAAAGGCTGTTGAAGATATGAGATTTGAGGCATCGTAACAGTAGGACTGAACGTGTCTTGACCACACTGAGGAACGTGACTACAAGGGTAATGTGCATACTGTACTTGATGAGTAGGAGCAGCTTGCATAACAGCCGGGTGGAGAATTTGATGAGGAGCATTTGACCTTGTTGGACTTCCCAACCGGAGGGACGAGGTAGAGCTTGGAGGATGTTGTGAATACGGTAAACCTGATGAAGTGGTGATAAGAGCCTGGTGGCCCATGTGATCTTGCGGTATCATAGGGGCAAGTGTGCTTTGAGAATTGGAGGAAGCAAGGCTGGCCCCCTACGAACCATGGAGCACGAGAAGCAAGCCCGACCCAAAATGGCTTGCGGAGCCATGTCACACTTCTTGGGCTTGAGAAGTCGCGGGCCGACCCATTCCGAGATGATGACCCAAACCGGTGATGTTGTGAAGTAGTAAACCGGCCCCTTCCAAGCCGTGGGGCGAAAGGCAACCGATTCAATCCTGGTGGTGAGACACGAGAGGCACCGGGGGCGGGTTGACCTAGATCGGACTGTTGAGGAGTATCGAGTGTAGGGGCCGAGATGTACCGAACTGACCAATTCTAGCGATGGCCCGGGCCGAGGCGAGGTTTTGGAGTAGCGGCGACCCATTCCAAGATGCGGGCGAAACAGTGATTGAACCCCAAAGGTGAAAACTGAGAGGTGCCAGGGAGAAGTTGACCAAGATCGGACTGTTGAGGAGTATCGATACGATGAGGCCGAGAGGCAGGCTGAGTGATAGGCTGGGGGATGCTTGGCCCATTAGTAGTTCCACACGAAAGGGAACATGGCATTTGACGGTAGTTGGCATACCCGGGAGGGTAATTAGTTCCAATCTTCGCATCAACCGTAAAGGTTCCATTAGGGTTGCGAACAATTGCTAGCCCACGGTTTCGATACCTTCCCATAACCGACGATTCGAGCCTCTTGATGTTGTCTTATCTGTTCCAACATCGATTCCACTGCTTTCGGCATTTTGCGAATTTTCGGGTGCGGATCATCGTCCCCCATTGTTCTCCTCCGAGTTGGCCATTACGAAACTTTGAGTGAAGCGAGGAGGAAACCGATGAAGTATCGACTCCGGAATGACCGAGTGAACAAACGATGACCCGGGGGCTTGATCCAAACTTTGCTTCTTGTGGAAGGCACGAAAGGGTGTGGTTCGGACTCGGGAAGCGGAACGAGGTTGGTGTTTGGGCTTAGGGCTCATGCAACATGCGATTATTTGTTTAAATTTACTTAAAACATGTTTTATTAAACCTAATCGGTTGGAAAAGATTGCTCTTCTTTTTTCACAAACTATTCTGGATTCTGGATCAGTGGGCCCCGTCACTACGTCTATAAGCCCCTCGTATTCCACCTGTATTTCGACCTCCCAGGGTGGACAGCCCCGGGCGAGGGTCCTATAGGGCAAGCGGGTCCCACCGACCGAAAGAAAAACGATCCTAAAAGACTGGCGGGTAATCGAGTCTTAACGAGCATTCGATGTAAATTACGGACAAGGCGACGTCAAAGTCAAGATCATGTCCGAGGAGCTCGACAAAAAGTCGGCATGATTTGGGTGATAAATGTCCACAATTGATCTTGACTTGTCTTCAATTAGGCCGTAATTAGGCATGGAATAATCATTAATCCTTGATGACTCAGTGTCATCTTTGGGAGTCGAGTGTATAATTTGTGCCGGTCGAGCCGAAGTCAAGGCACCGGTCAATATCTTGGTCAAAGTCTGCGGCGAAAAATCGGCAGAGCTTCGACTGATTAGGGTCCCCGAAAGATATCGAGTCGGTGTGCCGACAAAGGCTTGAAAGGAAAGGTCTATACACAGATAGGGCATGACACAGACCAGACTAAAAACCAACCGGGTCTCGGACAAAGTGTGTCACGGACAAGTGCATGGTCGACACGAGGCTCCATGGGATGTTTGGGTAGTCCTGTGCTTGCACCGAGAGGCGTAATAAGACCAAACGGGCCGCGACAAGGATTTCCCCGGGTTAGGGACGTAGTGTGCAGTGTAAGGTCACGTGCGCGTAGTGTGCAAGCAGTCTATCTTCTTTTTCTGAGTAAAATAGAAATTTTTCATGTGTCTTAAAAAGAATGATGCATGATGATTTTTTTTTGAAAATTTTCTTTTTTTTTTTGAAACTCTTTTTTTTTTTGAAACTCTTTTTTTTTTTGAAATTTAATGAACACATAAGCACATAAGCACAAAAATTCCGACAGTTAGGGACATGA
The DNA here is from genome assembly GCA_022495995.1 of Adenophora triphylla var. japonica. Lineage (NCBI taxonomy): Eukaryota > Viridiplantae > Streptophyta > Magnoliopsida > Asterales > Campanulaceae > Adenophora > Adenophora triphylla. Next base: position 126,708 of record JAFEMH010000454.1, on the reverse strand, counting down.
TTCCGACAGTCAAAATTTTGACTTTTTCCGAGGCGGCCAAAACAACACGAAAATGTGCAAAAATCAACACACACAACAAATGATTTTTTAAGCCGGGACGGAAGCTTGACCCTCAAAAGCTTTTCTTTTTTTTTTTGAAAACAATGATACCGGTACGTGAGATTGTTAAACCACAATTTATCCCCGACTCGTGTTAGGAGGCGATAACGGGAAGTTTAATGGTTTCCACCAATATACCAAATATCATATTTTTTAGAAAAAGCTTATTAAATCCCCAGCGGAGTCGCCACTGTGATGTACCCGATTTTTTGAAATCAAACGGAGTCGCCACGCCATTTTTGTTTTAAGGGCCAAAACTTTGAAAAATGCCCGAGATTAGAAATTTGGGTTCGGAGGTCACGTTACACGCCGGGAAGGACGTTAGTGTGCACCCGGAATGCCTCGTAAAACGAGTCTTCCAAGCTTAAAAACCATTTGTGTGTGTGTGTGTGTGTGTGTTACTTTGGCCAAAATAAGTTGAAACTGAGGAAAGTAAAAATTGGGAATTCTTTATTAGACTTTGGACAGATCCCATGATTTTTGGTCTGATTTTTGGGTTGAGATTTGACACTCAAAAGATTTTTGGAAGTTAAAAACCATTTCTGCCAGAAGGAAAAAGGCAGTGGACACTTAATTTTCAAATGAACTTTAGGGCTTGAAAACTCAAAAATCTGGGAAAAGTCCGAGAATGAAAAATTTTCAAAACACCTTAAATAAGGTTTCTGTTAAAGAACTTTTCATTTTGGAGATGATTTGAGGACCCAAAACCTTCTGGAAATCTCAGATGTGAAATCTGGACTTCCAGAGACTGATGAACTGACCTTTAAAGGAAAATTTGAAAAAGGGAGTTTTACTCACGTAAAAAATAAAGTAAAAATATTTCTGGAAATCTCTGGATGTTGGCTACAAAAAGTGTTTTGTAGTCAACACCAAATTCCAAGTTTATCTGTGTCCAGAAAATTAGACCATGGACTGGGGTCTTAGAAAATTGCTACTGGACAGCAACTTCTCAAGAAGGAAAACATGATTTTAAAGGGGGTTTTGCATCCATGCTTGTCCCCATTTCCCTAGGTTTTGATTAGTGATCACTTGACATTTTAGTGGTGAATCAACTATATCAAACCATCCTTGGGGTACATTAGGACTACGCACTTCATTTGCTTGGGAAGGGGAATTTTATCCTTTGAAAAAGAGATTTAATGTATGAAAATGATTTTTAGAGTTTTGAAAATGTGTTTTCTTTGCAAGTAAGTAAGAACACTTTGAAAATAATGTTGATTCTTGTAGAAGATCATCCATGGAGATGAACTTCCATGGTGATCTTCTTGGATCTAAGACAAGAAGATGAATGAACTACATTTTGTAGCTTGAAAATGCATGCATGGATGAGAGAATTTTAGGGTAAGGAGAGGGAGGTTATACCTATCTTCCTTGTGTTTTGTGTTTGAATGGATTCAAAGGCTTGAATGTGTTTAGGGTTGATGATTTGAGTTGGTTAAAGAGAAAACAAGTAGATAACAATGAAGTCCTCTATGTTTTCTCTCTAATCCTCCTCCTAAGGGGTGATTTGAGCTTGGATTGGTGTATGTATGAGAGTATGTATGAGAGTGTTTTGAAGTGTTTGTGAGTGAGTGAGATTTGGGAAAGATTGGAGAGAAAATGGTGGCAATTCAAGTGAATTCCCACTGTTTTCTCTCTATTTTTCGCCAGTGTCTTTATTCTTTGTGAGTGATTTGTGTTGTGTAAGGCGAGAGAGGAGGGTTCAATTTATTGGCCTCTGAAATTGACAAACATGTCCGCGCGGATGGGATTGTAAACGTGCACTGTTCATTAAATGCAGCTCCAGGCTTTGGACAGGAAGAATAAAATTCAAAAATCCAGCAGTTTATGTTTTTCAACTTGCCCAATTCGGATTTTTCTAATTTCTTTTGCTTTTTGAGATTCTTTCTTTGGTTTATCCTTTTTTGGCAATCCCTAATCTACCCTTACTTGGTTAGAAATGTTAGGAATGTTAGGAATTGTTAGAAATGTTATAACTTTCGTTAATTTTCTAACGAAAATACTAACAAGCTCAAATTGGAGCACTTACAGTCTTATCATGATTAAGTTAAAATTGGCATGCTAGATTTAATGTGATTAAATGCTTTACATGCTATATGTGAAATAAATCTATGATTTTATGTGTGTTATTTTGAGAAAACAAGTATATGTGATATGCCATGATCATGATTATAATTGATTAATATGATTAGTTTTTTACATGGGATATTGGTCTATTTAATGTGATTAAAGTAGATTGGTAAATTCTCAAAATTGAAATCAAATTGTTTGTTTAGGATTTGATGTTCATTTTAATATGATTAACATGATTATTTGAATCCGTATATTTTGAGAATGAAATAATTATGTAGTTAATAATTGTTATTTATTACATGATTATTGGTATGATCCTAAAGTAAGATTTTATGTGAAAATTCCATGTTCATGATGATGTACACATAAGTTTCATATACAACCATGCAATGATTATTATGTGTAAAACCTTCTAAATATTTAAGTCTTATGTCATTCCTTGATTAGAACACTTGTGAAATTTTAGGATATTTGATGTAGTTTCGACTCAGTTGGGTGAATCTTATATCTTAATTTGTGAGCAAGATGAGATAATGGTTGATGTAGTTTTGACTCAGTTAGGTGCATCGTTCCATGTCTCATACGTTTGAAAAAGGTTTTGACTTAATTGGTGCTTTCAAATGAGATTTGACCCAAGGCATAGATGAGATTTAAAACATGTTTTTGACATATGATGTCTAAGGAAATCTCATAAAAGATCTAAGAGTCATATAGTGATATGATTGATGTTATTGACCTAAATAGCTTGATTTCGGGCATTGACTCAGTTAAACCAAAATCAAGTGAAATATTGATCTTAGCCCACTATAATTATATGATACAAGCTTGTATTAGAAGGTGTATAATTTAGTGGGAGTATTTGTGAAATACATTATTTGCTCTTAGATGGTAAATGTGTTGATATTGATATGTGTTCATATAGTTTGTATATTTTGTTGTAGAAATAGCATTACACAATAAATTGCGATTCGTCCTTAAAAATGACAAGTTCGAAAAGAACGATACAGTCTATTCTGATTGGATCAGAAGCTTAAGAATTGTTCTTAGGCAAATTGTACGTTCTTGACGAATCCGTTCCTGCTGAACCCACTGCAAATGTTGCAAAGGGCAAATAGAGCAAAATTAGAAACATGTTGACGATTCTAATAATATTGCTTGTCTTATACTTGCCACCATGTTTAAAGGCTCTTATGAAGAACCTTGAACACATGAACGTTACTTTTGTTCTAGCACAATGCACAAAGGAAATGTTCCAAGTGCAAGCTAGACAAGAGAGGTTTGTTGTGTTAATGGTTAACACAAGAAAGGGGTTTAAAAGGAAACACAAAGTAGGAAAAACAAAGGTTGCTAAACCTAGGGCAAATGTTGCCAAAGCCGAAGAGGCTAAACCCAAAGTGTCTCAAAAGGATGCAGTTTGCTACCATTGCAATGAGATTGGACATTGGTAGCAAAGTTGCAAGTCTTAAAAGGAAGGCCTAAAAGGTGAAGAAGGGCAATATGATTGCTACTACTTCAAGTATCTATATAATAGATATTTTCCTTTCGACTTCTTGTTCTTGGGTATATGATACTGGATATGGATCCCACATTTGTTTAAATGTGCAAGGATTAAAGAATAGAAAGCTACTCAAAGAAGGTAAATTAAACCTATGCGTGGGAATGGAGCAAGAGTTGCTGCATTAGCCGTAGGGACTTATGAAGTCAATATACCTATTCGACTAGTACTTGTTTTAAACAAGTGTTACTACGTTCCGGATTTGAGTAGGAGTATTATTTTCCTTTCTTATATGGATGATGAAGGATATAATTTTCTTATTGAGAATAAGAAGTTTTATATTCATTTAATGATATGCCTTATTGTATTGCATATGTCATTAAATGTTCTTCATATCCTTGATGTTAAGAAACAAAATAATATTGAAGATATATATAATATAAGTGAGAAATCTAAACCGAATAATGTGAACAACACGTTCATATGGCATTGCCGGTTTGGCCAGATAAATAAGAAACATATATCTAAACTCCATTAACATGGGCTTTTAGACTCATATGATTATGAATCATTTGAGGAATGTGGATCTTGTTTATTGGGATTATTGACCAAACCACCCTACACTAAGAGTAGTGGGAGGGCTAGTGACTTATTAGTCCTTATACATGAGATGTGTGTGGACTATTAAGCAGCATTGCTAGGGGAGGATTTCGGTATTTCATCACATTCACCGGTGACTTATCTAGATATGGCTATGTCTATCTGATGAAGTCCAAAGGTGAATCATTTGAGATGTTTCGAACATTTCAAGATGAAGTACAAAACAACATGGAAAAACTATTAAAGTACTTCGATTAGATCGAAGTGGTGAATATTTGAGCCAAGAGTTTTACAATCATCTCAAAACTGTGAAATCGTTTCAGAGTTGACTCCACCCGGAACACCATATTGTATGGTGTGTCTGAGAGGAGGAATTGAACCTTGTAGGACATGGTTCGTTCGATGATGTGTCAAGTTGACTTTCCTATTACCTTTTGAGGATATGCATTAGAAATAATGCGGTTACACTGAATCGAGTCCCTACTAAATCGATTCCTGAGGCCCCACATGAGATGTGGCATGAAAGAAACTTAGTTTGTCTTTCATGAAGATTTGGGATTGCAAAGCTTATAAGAAGAGACTTATCTCTGATAAGTTAGCACAAAATCTGACAAATTTATTTTCGAAAATTAATTTTACAACCGCAAAGAGAACAAGATGTTTGTTGCTCTGTATGATTCGTTTCTTGAGAAATAGTTTCTCAATAAAGAATCTAGTGGGAGTAAAATTAATCTTGAAGAAGTTCAAGAACCTGAAAATGACATGGAACCAAAAGTAGAGACGGAACCAAGTTCACAAGGAGTTGTGAAACCGGTTCAAGTTGCACAAAGTCCATCGTAGTTCGGATAGGTTACGATCCAAACCCGATAAATATGTATTTCTCGTATTGGAAAGTAATCAAGTGGAAGTCATTGAGAATGACGATTCTACTTCCTATCTTGAGGCGATGTCCACTCCTAATTCGGATAAATGGTTAGGAACCATGGAGTTCGAATTACAATCCATGTTTGATAATCAAGTTTGGAACTTGATTGAGCTACCTGAAGGTGTAAAAACTAAAGGGTGCAACTAGGTCTTCAAGACCGACATGGATGGGAAGACGTATACTTTTATGGCTAAGGATTGTAGCAAAGGGATTTAGGAAAATTCATTGTATTGACTATGTTGAAACCTTTTTGCCAGTTACAATGCCGAAGTCTATTAGAATTTCAATTGCCATAATCGCATATTGTGACTATGTGATATGACAAATGGATGTCAAACGGCTTTCTTAAAATGGAAAGATTCTTAAGGATGTGTATAGTACACAACCCGAAGTTTTGTCGATCCAAGAAATTCTAATAAAGTATGCATGTTGCAAAGATCCATAAGATGGGATGAAGCAAGCTTCGAGGAGTTGGAACCTTTATTTTGATGAATCGGTCAAAGAGTTTGACTTCATCAAATACGAAGATGAACCATGTGTATGCATGAAATTCAGTGGGAGCATAGTATTATTTCTATTGTTTTATGACAATAATATCTTACTCATTGGAAGACAAAGTTCCGACACTTAAGACTGTCAAGTCATGGTCAAGGAAAGGTTTCTCAATGAAAGATATGGGCGAAGCCGCTTACATCCTTGATATCAAGATCTATAGAGATAGATCTAAAAGGATAATTGGTTTGAGTCAAAGTACCTACATTGAAAAAGTTCTTAGAAGATTCAAGATGGAAAATTCTACTACAAGAAAGTTGGCTATTTACGTCACTCATTTACGGCGGGTGATACGCGTCTGCCGTATATAATAGTTATATACGGCGGAAGACACGCGTCCGCCGTATATAAGTAATATATATGGCGGTCTACTATATTCGCCGTATATAATACTTATATACGGCGGACTTGAGGCGCCGTATACACTTTATACACGTACATTGGGCGTATACGTATCTGAGATTTTAATTATATACGGCGGAAAGCATGTAGCCGCCGTAAATAGTACATTATTTACGGCGGAAGACATGGAGCTGCCGTATATAGGAACATTATATACGGCGGTGTACATTATCCGCCGTAAATATTAATAAATACCGCAAAATCAATTTCGCCTCTCAGTTCGCGCAAAACACAAAATTCCCTCCCTCCTCTCTCTCTCTGCTCTCTAGGGCAAAGCACCGCTCTCAATCGACGGCGACTGGTGACGAACGCTGCTCCGGTGAAGAACCCATGTTTGAAGCTTTCTTTTGTTTGAAGCTTTCTTTTCTAATTTCTCTCTTATCCGTTTCTTGCCGCCATTATTTTGCCTCGTGAAGATTTCTTTTCTAATTTCTCTCTTTTCTTTCTACTCGTTTCATCGTCTTATCACCGCCAGGTACGATTTGCAGTTGTAATCTGGAGGTTTAAAACCCTAAAAAGTCTCATTTTATCACCACAAGGTACGATTTCTCTCTTATCAGTTTTTATTTTTTTTAATGAAATTTAATTTAGTTTTTATATTTTTTTTTGAATTTTTTGATTAATTATTTGCAGTTGTAATCTGGAAGTTTAAAACCCTAAATATTCAAAATTTGTATTTTTTTTTATTTTATGAAATTTGTGTTTCAGACTGATTGATTAGGGTTCTTTTAATTTATCTCCCTAAAGTCATTAGTTTTGATTTTTATGTTTATGTCACAGTACCATGGTGGAAAATAAATACATTAATTGCTTATGGAAAATTGGTACTAAATTGAATCTTTAAATGTAGCCCAGTGATCTTAATTGTGCCGCCTGTTATCAATTTAGTATCTTGGAAAAATCCAAGAATTATGTTATTGTTATTTTGACTATATGCCTGATTTGGCTACACATTATTGGCATTTTTTAGTTCTTACAATGGTTTGCTCAGGACAAACCTAAACTAATTTTGGCAATTGAACCAACTTTGGAACTTTTCCATATAATATAGATGGTTTATAATTTGATCTAAAGTAAGTGATTAAAATAATCTTTGGGGAGGAGTAGGACTTTCCTCGGTACGATTTGTCGATTTTCATTAAGGTCCTTTACACTTCGACATGATAGAATTATGTTTATGGGTCATGTCTTCGTTACTGTATAGTCCTTGGCAAGATTCAGTCATGGTAGCATGTTATGTATGTAGTTGGTGCTAAATATTGTCTAGTATATATGTTATGGAATTCCCAACAAGAAAATATATTTCCTAGTATGTTTGTTTAGAGGGTACCCTCTTGCTTGACCAGTGTTTGATGTTCTTAAAGGTGAATCTTATTCAGTGGTTCTCTATTAGGAAAAACTTCATGGAGACTTTTTTAGGAAAGCTTGAGGTGGATCATAAATTATTTGCTCAGTCGTGCATTCTCGTGTTAGATTTGTTAGTCTTAGATTTGAAATCTTCCCTTAATGCTACTACATGAATCATTTATATCACGTTACATATTATTAGCTTCTCAATTAGGGGGGGGGGACTTGTGAGAGAGAACGAATGCAGGGCTGGCCTTGATGCAAGACATGTGAGGCTTCAGCCTAGGGCCACCAAAAATATTAGTATAATTAGGGCCACAAAATATCACAAAACAGTACCTCTCCTAGCGGTTAAGGGCCTCCTCAAAGCTGCTAAGCCACCAGGGATCAAACCATGGCATCGTCACTTTTGATATTTTTTTATTTGGGCTTTGTAATGAAGGACTACCTAAAAACTTGGCCTAGGGCCTCATTTGCAACAGGGCCGGCCCTGAACGAATGAATGTTGTCATGGGGTTATACTATATCATGGGCCCAAGCTCGACTAATAGGCTAGCCTCCAACAATGTATATTATCTATATCGAGCCAAAAGTTGTACATATTTAGACTATGTTTGTTTATGAGTTTATTTTTATTCTAAAATTTGTGTCTCTCGGTCTTATATATAGGTTGTATTTTAACGTTAAAAATATCAAGTCATATATGGACAAAAGTTGGATTGATTTGGGTAACCGGATTTCAAATGAGTATATGTCTGGGATTGACAACTTCCTCGATTTTGCATTCTCAAAAAAGTCTGTTGGTGTTAAAGAAAGATATTGTCCTTGTAAAAAATGCGCAAATCGTTACCAAAAAGACTGTACAACCGTGAAATCACATTGTATTGAAGTGGGATTTCAAAAAGATTACAAGAATTGGACTAGGCACAGGGAAGAGTACATTTCGGCGTATAAGAATGATAATAATGATAGGACAACTGAAGATGGCATTGAAATTGAATTGGGCGTGCAAGATTGTATGAGGCGAATGGTACATGAAGGGATGGGTATGCCGGATAGTAACCAGCCAGGAATTGAAGAAATCGTACAATCAGATGCAGCCACATCAAAGTTTCTTAGACTTTTGAGAGATGCTGATCAAGCCTTGTGGGAAGGGTGTGATAAGTTTACATTACTCTCATCTATTGTAGAACTTATGCACTGGAAGGCTAATTATCGAGTGGCCGATAAGGGATTTACTTCTTTATTAAAAATTTTCATTAGGGCATTGCCTCAGTCAGCAAAAGTGCCAAGTTTCTATTGTGAGGCGTACAAGATGACTGCAGATTTGGGTTTCAGTTATAAAACATGGGACGCGTGCATTAATCATTGTATGTTATTTCGAAATGAAACTGAAAAACTTACTAAATGTGAAATTTGTGGAGCCTCTAGATATAAGCAACAAGAAGAAGGGGATAGCGGTGAAGGTGCAGAAATAAGTGGCAAGAATAAACTTCCCAAGCAGGTAGCGATGAAGAAAGTATGGTATTTTCCCTTAAAGCCAAGGTTGCAAAGGTTGTATTGGTCATCTAAGACCGCGACACTCATGTGATGGCATGCCGAGAAAAGAATAGACGATGGTGTGCTGAGGCATCCTGCAGATTCTCATGCGTGGAAGGGATTCGATGAACGTTATCCATTATTTTCAAGTGAAATTCGGAATGTTAGATTGGGATTAGCATCTGACGGATTTAATCCTTTCAGAATAATGACTATATCTCACAGTACTTGGCCGGTTGTGCTTATGCCATACAATCTTCCACCTTGGTTATGCATGAAACAGCCATATTTCTTCTTGTCGGTGCTTACTCAAGGCCCAAAAGGGTCGGGCAACAAGATAGATGTGTATCTCCAACCGTTAATTGATGAGTTGAAGGAATTGTGGGAAGATGGCATATCAAATTATGATGCATCAAGGAACGAGTTGTTTACTTTACGAGCTTCACTATTATGGACAATAAATGACTTTCCTGTATATGCAATGTTGTCTGGATGGAGCACTAAAGGTGAATATGCTTGCCCTTGTTGCAATGCGAGACCTCAAGCATGATGGTTGGATCATGGTGGCAAGTATTGTTATATTGGTCATCGACGCTTCTTGCCTAGGAGTCATGCTTTTCGTAAGGATAAAAGCTCTTTTGATGGTACTCATAAAGTGAGAGATAAGCCCAAGTTATTGTTTGAAACAAAATTGCTTAAACAAGTTGAAAATATGGAAACAGAGTATAAAATAGAAGATGTTATTAAAAAGAGGAAAAGAGAAGAGGGTGAGAAGCAACAAGCCAAGTTGGAGAAGAGAAAGGTTCCTAAGTTGTGTCACAATTGGAAAAAGAGGAGTATCTTCTTTGAGTTGCCATATTGGGCAAATAATCATGTTCGTCAATCTTGATGTTATGCACATTGAAAAAAATGTGTGTGATAATGTGCTACATACTCTGTTAGGTACTGCAGGGAAATCAAAAGATAATGAGAAAGCAAGAAGAGACCTAAAAGAGATGAACATTTGGAAACCATTGCATCTACAAATGCTTCCATCTCGCCAAGAAATTATGCGTCCGGCTCAGTTCACAATGAGTAAGAAGCATAAAGACACATTCTTGAAAGTTCTAAAGGGAGTCAAAGTCCCTGATGGCTACTCGTCAAACATATCTCGTTGTGTACATCTAGAGGAAAGAACTATTTGGGGTCTTAAGAGCCATGATAGTCATATTTTGCTCCAACAACTACTCTCTTTAGCTGTTCGAAAAGTGTTGCCTACTTCTGTTGTAAAAGCCATCATTGAGTTGGCAAATTTCTTTAGGCAATTATCCTCAAAGGTGAATACACTTGCTGATCTCAAAAAGATACAAGATCGGATGGCTGTCACACTATGCCCTCTCGAGAAAATATTCCCACTAGATTTCTTTGATGTTATGGAGCACTTGTCGGTGCATTTAGCCGAGGAGGCCTTGCTAGCAGGCCCAATGCAATTTCATTGGATGTATCCGGTAGAGAGGTACATCCATATTAAATTTACTTTGAAAAAAGTTAAATTCCTTTTTACATCTGGTTTAGCATAAGTAAATGTTTTTGTAGGTTTCTACTTACATTAAAATTATATGTTCGAAATCGAGCCCACCCCGAGGCCTCCATAGCTAAGGCAATTGTGGCTGAAGAATGCATGACTTTTTGTACACAATATTTGGATGACATTGAGACAAAGTCCAATCGTCCTAGAAGAAATGATGATGAAGGTGACGAGTTAGGCCGCTTTGTAGGAAAAGAAGAGGTAATTACCCTTGATTACATCACACGAGTACAAGCGCATAGATATGTGCTTTTCAATACTGAAGATGTTGAACAATACCTAGAGTAAGGGGGCGTTTGTTTTTTGATTTTAAGCCTTGTTTGCCTCTTAACACTTATTCATTAAGAGGATTAGAGAAATAAGTGTGTTTGTTTTTTTTTTGAAATAAGGCTTGTTAGGCTCTTAAAGTCCTCTTAATTTTAAGTGGTTAAAATGTTGCTGAATTGCCTCTGAAAGCCTCTGAAAGCCACTGTTTCATATTTGATTTTGGTTAATTTTTTTTAAAACTGTTTACTGTTTCATACTGCATTTACGTTTTTTTTAATTTATTTTTTGTTTTTTTAACTGTTTCAGATAATGAATTCAGAAAGAAAATCAAACAACTTATCTAATTTAGAATTCAGTTTTCAGTCCCTGCCTCTTAATCATTCAGCCATTTTCAGAACTGAAATCAGATTTCAGCACTTATCACTTAAAAAAAAACAAAAACCCCCTAAGTGATTCCTTACATGAGGCTTACATTCCTTATATCTTTTATATTTTAAATTAATACTTAATTCATATTTCCAATATGCTCAGAATGCATCGTGCACATTTGAGGGAGACACTACCTCGTAATCAACGACATCTTATAGAGAAAGAACATATTGATAAGTTTGTTAGCTGGTTTAAGGATTATGTAAGTATGAAACCACTTTCATATGATACTTTCAATTTATCGTTTTAAATATTTTCTTATTAAATTTTGTTTTTTATAAAAGGTATGCACGACGAAAGATGTAGTGCCCGAAAGAATTAAAAGTCTTGCATTGGGTCCTCATATGAATGCGAGGCGGTTTAAGTCTTACATAATAAATGGTTTTCGATTTCGAGTGAAGGATGTTGATAGACGGAGGAAAACTCAAAATAGTGGAGTCATGCTAAATGCAAGTGTGACAAGTTTTGCAAGCCGAAAGGATAATAATCCCATTGTAGGGGATGTTAACTTCTATGGGGAGTTGATTGAGATTCTTGAAATTTGTTATACCAACTCAATAAGATTTGTATTGTTTAAATGTGATTGGGTTGATAACCGGACAGGTAAGATGGAAGATGAGCAAAAATTTACTCTTGTAAACTTCAATCACAAGTTGTATAAGGATAATCGAGATGGTGATGAACCATTCATATTAGCATCTCAAGCTGAGCAAGTTTGGTATGTTAAAGATCCTATAGAAAGTGATTGGAAAGTTGTGATGAGGATTACACCAAGAGATAGTTTTGACATATATTCAAATGATGATAAACAAGTTTCAGATTTGATTCCACAATTGATACCATTTTGCTCACAAGATCTGGATGAAAATGTTGCTAATGAAGAAGCATCGTGGGTGCGAGAGGGAGTTGATGGGGTCGAGATTGAAACTACTAATATCAATGATGTTGATATGTCCGATAAAGATGATGATTAGTTTGAGTAGTATTTGTTTAGATCTTTTTTGCTTACTATTACTAAGATAATGTTATTACTTATGTTTCATGTTTCAATTAAACTTGTTATTTTTGTGTGGTTGAATATTAATATTGTTACTTGTAATATGTATTTGTTTAGATCTTATTTGCTTACTATTTACTAAGACAATGTTATTACTAAAATGTCTCTCCGTCTTATATATAGGTGGGTTGTGCTGAAACTGTAGTGTGGTGGTTCGGTTGGGAATTGGAAGGAGAATTTGATTGTGGAGGTGTGTTTATTGTTGCACTTTCTTTGTGATTTTTGTGTGGAGGTTTTGTAGTTGGTTTTTGTGTTGAAAATATGCCTCCTAAGGAGAGAGACGTTAGAGGGGGTAGCAACAAGAGGGGTAGACAAAACCCGCTGCCCGTAGTCCCAAATGATCCCACTCCCCCTAATGCATCATTGTCGTATATGGGATTGATCCAATTAACCTCTGCTCAAAAGAAAAAATGGCAAAATTTGGAGGGTAGGAAATTCGAAGTCACCACTTTCCTTCATTTGCAAGTGTTGAGGGATTTGGGTTTAGAGACATTAGTAACAGAATTGATGACGTAAGCCGGGTTAGGTAATTTCCTGGGGAAGAGGGCAGATACATATTTGAGATATTCAATTGAGTTCCTTTCAACTTTGGAGGTAGGTAAGGGGTCACAAGCAAATTCTATTCGGTTTCATCTGGATGATGAAGCCTATCGAGTGACTTATGATGAGTTGAGGGGAATCTTTAGGGTTGATCAGCCGAGAGGAAACTAGTTGGAGGCTGATGGGGCGAGTTGTTTTTTCTTTTCGAAGCTCACAGGATTGCCCTGCAATAAGAAATACCTTAGGGCTTCCTCTCTTTCTCACCCAGCTTGGAAATTATTTTACAGAGGGCTATCTATGTCTTGGTTGGCAAACGGAGAGCCTGCTCAATTGAATGTGGCTATGGTAAACCTTTTGCGAACGGGGTTGAGGAGTTTTCAGGTGATTCCTGATTGGGTTGATATTTTTGTTCGGAGATGTGAGGCATTTGCCCTTACCAAAAAGGGAAACATATCAATAGGGGGGATGATCACGTTGATTGCTAAAGCTTGTTTGGGGGAACTAAAACCCGAGGCGATGAGATTGATGGGGGGCACGAGTTTTTATTCTGGAGACTGGCTAGTGCAGTAGACAAGTTTGTGAGGGACCCGAGGGCGGCAGACAACAGGTCTTTATTGTTTGAATATGAAACTCCCAGGAGGAAGGTCCCTTGCACGGTAGGTGCCACGTTTCCGAGTGGTGCACAGGCCAGGCATTGGCGTATGCCCGGTGTTGATGATGAAATGGATCCAGTTGATGAGGAGGATGATGAGGAGCAGGAAGAGGAGGATCAGGAGAGACAGGGTGGTCAGGAAGGAGAGCAGAACCAGAGCCAGTAGGGTTCTTTTGATCAATGGGATATGATGAAGGCATTTCTGGAAGAGCAGGAGCGATCAAGGATAGCTCAGGAGTAGAGCCGACATGCTTTGGAGGATGTCAGATGGGAGGAAGTTCAGGATCGTTTTGAGGGGCTGGAGGATGATACTGCCATTTTGGGAGCCCGGTCTAGGCAGTTGGAGGCATGGGTGATGCAGATCGAGACCCGAAGTTACGAGCCAATTTCTGAGGATTATTTGGCTATGATGCAGTTGAGAGCCACTGCTCGTGCTCAGAGGCGTTCTTCCCGTCAGACCTACTATCAGGGACAAGGCTCCGGCTCTCATCAGTGATGTTATTACTTATGTTTCATGTTTCAATCAAACTTGTTATTTTGTATGGTTGAATATTAATATCGTTAATTGTAATATGTATTTGTTTAGATCTTATTTGCTTACTATTACTAAGACAATGTTATTACTTATGTTTCATGTTTCAATCAAACTTGTTATTTTGTATGGTTGAATATTAATATTGTTAATTGTAATATGTATTTGTTCTGCTTCTTTTGATTAAACTCTTAATTTTTATCAATCATTTTATATCTTATTTCCTACAGGATCTTGTTGCAGCAGCTCTCTCAAGTTACTTTCCACCTCTGTCATCTACTTCTCTAGGTACTTCTTTGATGTCTGTACAAATTTGAATATATTAAATGAATATCCAATTTTCACTTTGGGATGTCCCCGCCCCGCTTCCCCACCGATTTGGTACCCGCGGGAGCCCTAGCCCCCCTTACTATTTTATACTTTTTTGTAATAACATTTGTAGAGATATTAGTTCTCGTAAGTTCTTATGTTTTATCTTTGGGTGCAAGTTAATTGTTGTAAATGATTATATGTTGGAATGATATAATTAAGTGCAACATGGATTGTTAGAAATCTCGTTTCAATACATTAGCAATCTCATTCAATTATATGCTATAATAATTAAGAATTTGACTTGAGCTACATATTTTGGTTACCTTCCATGTTTACAAGTGTTTTGGATACAACTGTAAAGGTAGGATAGGAGGAATACATGTATATATTTGATTAAAGTTTTCGAGAAGCAAAGTTGTGGCAGGAAACCCAGGTTTACTTCATGTTGAGACTATCTTCACATTACTGTTACATCAGTCATCTACTTGGTTGAGGCCAACAAATATTGTGCATTGTGTGTTTTAATATTTATTTTTCTTATCGTTTGCTGGCTTCTGTGGGATTCAGTCTATTTTAAGGATTGATTGATTTTGTAGAATTAAGTCCTTCTGTTACATTAGTCTGTTGTTGTTGTTGTTGTTGCTGTTGTTGCTGTTATTGTTGTTGTTGTTGCTATTGCTGTTGCTGTTGTTGTTGTTGCTGTTGCTGTTGTTGTTGTTGTTGTTGCTGTTTCTGTTACATTAGTCGTGTTTATGTGCACTCTGTTGTAAACCCTATGAATATTGACTAAATGTAAAAGGATTCTGCCTCACTGGCACTAACAATCACAGCTCCTGATGTTCTATCTAAAATTTGTGATATGTATCTATTCGACTAAAAGTTGAAGATAAAACTATTAACTAAGATACGAATGAAACAAAGAGAAAAGGAATTGGTAAAGTTATGGGCCTCAAAATTATTTGCATGAGATTATTTTATAGTTAGGGTCAAACATCATTCTCCAGACTGATGACAATGGTATTACACCAGCTTGTTGCCTCTTATGATATTCGATCTAAAGATTGATGCCGAAAGAAGAAAATATAAGAAAAGGATAATCTAATAACTACGTCCAATTAAGTTACTGTCTAATCGTTCTTATGTCTACCCATAAGCTTTTGTCTTAGACTCTGACAAGGTGCTAGAGCATGTAATTTGATTGCTGGGTTGACTTGGTTGCAGTAATGTTATGAGTGTTGCATTTAGTCAGAACTGAACTCTTTCTCTGTAGGTGCATCATTTTCATATAATATGTGCATCAAATCGCCTTACTCGACTTTCTTGTCTCCTTCTAATCCAGCTTATAATCATTATAAAGTATAAACTATTCTGGAACTTCTTCTTCTTGTTGTGGTTGTTTGTTTGATATCAATTCTACAATTATGGATTTTTATCTAAAATAACTTGTATATTGCTTTTATCATTTGGTTGTCGATCTAACATTGCTGTACAATATTCTTGTGCCTTATCTGCCATATTTTTTTTGTACTCTGTACATATTACAATTATATTTGTGACATGTGTCACACTGACCATCAAAATCATGCACTAAAGATCCATCCTCGCAGCATTTAACCATGGATCTCCAAGTGTAAGTATGCCTTCAGGTCTATCAAGAAGGAAGATATTAAGCTAAGGATCAATGTACAAAAGAAAGGAGTCACAGTTTGATTGATGTGAACTTGTTTAGTTATCTTTGTATCTGTCACAAGCTCTGTGAGACTTCTACAGATTTGTCGAGTGAGTTTTAGTAACAACGATAAAAGGAACTCAAATGGCTATCTTCTTTCATTCCTTTTTCAATCCACCTCTTCCCCTATACATCATGCTATGCTTTGATCTGTGTATGTGTGTTTTGTGGTTAATTTTGTGCTACCATGAGCTATCTTGGTTGTAATAACATTTTAGGTTCTTTTTTTTTCAAAATGTTTCAAATTTTGTCCTACTTAACAAATCTGTTGACATTTTTTCTTTTTATTGGCATGACACATAATTGACTTTACACACATTCTGACAATGAAAACTGTGTAGCTTAGTTGGTCGTTGGTGCAGTTATTGTTGTTTCAGTCTCTATATTTGTGGCTTTGCTATGCTTTGGCTTTAGGTGTGGTTCATTAGTAAAATTTCTTTTGTATGAAGTTTTTTAGCCAGATATGCCGCCAAGGAAGGAATTAATAGGTGAGGGCTCAAGAAAGAAAGGAAGAGGGCTGGCAAAATCAACAAAAAAATGGGGTAAAGAAAAACTTAATATAATATGGAATGAATTTGGACAGCCCGTTGGTGGGGATAATGCAAAACTAGCTACTCAGCTAGGATATTTTGTTAGAAATGGGGAACATTTCCCATTAACTAGAGAGTGGCATCAGATGGAACGTGCAGTTCTAGATCACATATGGAAAGACGTTCTAGTAAGTTATAATCCATATTCCTTACATAAATCTCACGTTTACTTGATTATTTTTTCTTGGCTTTAGTTTTGTATTCTAGTAAGTAGTCAAAAGTCTTATGATTCTCTAACAATTGTTCTTTTTCTTTGTTGAATTGTATATATGATAATACCAATGCGCCTCCGGAGTATGAGCCAGTTATGAATCTAGCTCTCAATAAACAATGGCAAGACTGGAAATATTAGGTGAGACAAGCATATAATAAGTATGCAACAGACGACTTTATTTACTTGTAATATGTATTTGTTTAGATCTCATTTGCTTACTATGCAATTTTACTCACATTTATGATTATGACTTTGTAATATGGAAATGTCAGGTGAAATGTATGTATTATATGCATGAAACCGATGAGGAGCGATTGGCTCACCCACCCCATGCGTGTGTTGCGAATCAATGGGCTGAACTTGTTGCAATGTGGAGTACAGAAAAGGCTCGGGTATATTTCAAATTAATCTCAATCTATAAGTAGTCAAATTAATACTAATATTATCTTTTTTTTTCTAGGAATTATCACTAATAAATCAAGCGAATCGAGCAAAGCAAGAGTGCCTGAACAGGACTGGGAAAAAGTCGCATTGCTCTATCATAAAAGAGGTTTGTCATCGTTCAATTTAGTTCTCAGTTGTCAATTAATGCTTCTTTTTGTATCGTATATAAATATTTTTTTTGGTCAAATGATTCTATTATAAATAGTAGAGAGGAGACGAGGGATTACCAACTGATCACATAAGCGTTTTCATAGCTACGCGCACGAACAAAAGTGGTCAAGCTGCAGATGAAACCACCTCTCGTATGATCGTAAGTTAAAGTTTCAATCTTTTCTGTTTCAGTTTTGTTCTTGTATAGAATACTTTTTCCATTTCTAACTTCATTTTCATAATATTAATTAAAGTTAAAACAATTATATTGAACATGTTGTTTTTTTGTTATGGTTAACGTTAAATGATGCAATTGAAGAGCTACCAGAGGAGGAATAAAACTCTCCCAGCAAGCAAGAACAAATATTCACAAATCTTATGGGAAATGATGACCCTGGGAGAGTGCGCTGTATGGGACAAGGTCTTACCAAAACTAGGGTGTTTGGTAAAGCCTCAACTTCTCAAAGTGCTTCTGCAGCCCGTATTGCTGAACTTGAGGAGACGGTGTCATCCCTCAAAACAGATTTTCAAAAGCAACTTGAGGCTCAACGCCAAGAGATAGAAGATTTGAAACGTTGTTTTATGCAACAGCGTGGAAATGGCAGTAATGAATAGGCGGTGGTATGTTTTCTCAGGATGCAGCTTGTTGATTGTAAACATTGATATTGTGTTGTATATATTGAGTTTTGGATACATGCAACTATCTTTTTTGTGTTAATGGTTATTATGTTGATATTGTGTTGTATATACATTTACAAAGCCTAGCTAGTTATTTTATATACAGGTTGAATTTGGTTTCTGCGGGTGTATTTTTGGTTATATACAAGTTGCATTTGTGTGTGTACAGGTTGAATTTGGTTTTTGCGAGTGTATTTTTGGGGAAAAAGTGAATTATTTAGAGCTGGCTGGAAAAAAAAATATAGTTATTTACGGCGGTTTCAAAAATCTGCCGTAAATAGGTCATGGACGACTCGTCCCCAAAGGGGGACGAGGGAATCTGGGTGGGGTGCAAATGGGACGACTCGTCTCATACCTAGTTATTTACGGCAGTTTCCTACATCCGCCGTATATAAGTCTGATGGACGACTCGTCCCCAAAGGGGGACGAGGGAATCTGGGTGGGGTGCAAATTGGACGACTCGTGCTCTATTGGACGACTCGTCTATTATATACGGCGGATCTACATCGCCGTATATAAGTTTTCATTATATACGACAGTTATATACCACCGTAAAAATCTTCCTCAAATACGCCCGTTATACATACGGTGTATTTGTATTTCATTATATACGACGGTCCATAAGCCGCCATATTTGTACTCAATTATATACGGCGGTTATATTTCAGCCGTATATAGTATTTACGGCGGAATACCCGCCGTATATACTATATATGGCGATGCTTTATACGGTGACTTATATACGGCGGATAGTCCGTCATAAATGACATATACGGCGGCTCGCGTTCTATATACGGCGGTTAATGGGTCATGGTGTTACTCTTAGCAATACTCATTGTCTTATGACAACTGGTGAGCAAATGGGAATGAATGAAGTTCTATATGCTCCGACATTTGGATATGTCATGTATGCCATGATTTGTACTAGACCCAACGTCTCGTATGATCTAAGCATGATGAGTCGATACCAATCTGATCCTGATGTGAACCATTGGATGGCAGTCAAGATGATCCTTAAGTACTTAAGAAGAAGTAAGGATACGTTCTTGGTATTTGAAAGGTTGGAAGTTAATCTTGTTGTAAGGGTTACATAGATGCTAGATTCCAAACTGACAAAGTTAATTTAAAATCGCAATAGGATTTGTGTTTATGCTTACTGGAGGTGCGGTTTTGTTGGAAGAGTTCCAAGCAGAAAATCGTAGCCAATTCTACAACTAAGGCCGAATTTTAGCAACATCTGATGCAGCTAAAAGAGGCAGTTTGGATCAAAAGTTCATTTAGTATTTTGGAAATGTTCCAAGTATCACTAATCGGTGGAACTTTGTTGTGACAATTGTGGTGCCATTTGTGCAAGCAATGGAACCAAGGTCACAACAGCGATCCAAACACATACTTAGACGTTTTTCGAGAATTCATAAGAATGAGAAGACGTTGAGATATGCAAAGTATCAACCGATGATGACATTGGGGATTCACTTACAAAGATCCTCGCACAAGCAGAAGCATGATGGTCATGATAGGTCCATAGGTATACAATACCTAGGAAGATGGAGCCTAGTGCAAGTGGGAGATTATTGGTGTAATGCCCTAGGCTGTAGTTATGTTTAACTTAAAACGTTATGTATCATCTTTACCATTTATTATAGAGAAAGTTTATTTGGTTCATTATATGTTTACATGTTTATTATATTGAACTGCGTCCCTAGTTATTATGAATAACTAGTATAAGTTGGTAATGGATAATCATAGAGATGATTATATGCATGGAGATGCACATTACACTTATGGGTACTTGCTAGAGAACAAGTACTGGACATGACCTGCTTATGAGATTTATGACATGGTCTGTTATCATGATTAAATCTCATGATAGTCGTGTCATTGGAATCTTTCGTACATGAGATTATCATCGTCTTCCACATGATGAACATTGTGTTTAATATAGTCTAACACTACCTTTAATCGGATAGCAATAAGGGCTATGTTAGCACGATTGGATTCTTGTAGGGAAGAATGATAAGTCAAGACGGGATTTGTCCCTCTCTGTTTGAGAGAGATGTTTGCTTGGGCCCCTTGATGAATAGTGTTGATGAAATGTATGGCCATACTCAAGAGATTTGATAGAGATCAAATGCACTTGGATTATCAACATATTTGGAATCGAGAAAGCATTGAACATGTGAGTTGACATGGACCATGACTCATGTTCAATTGGACATCGTGGACAAAGGGATTGTGACATTGATCTATCAAGGAATCAAGCTTTGATGTTATATTTAATTGGGTGGACATAATGATTTGCTAGAAGTCACTTATGTCTTGTGAGGATGATGTTTCAACTCACTACCAACATAAAATATAATTCCTAAAGGGTCACACACAAAAGAACGAATTAAAAATGGCTTAATTGTGGATATTTGGGGTCAGGGGACGACTCGTCCCATAGGGGATGATTCATCCCATAGGGGATGACTCGTGCCCAATGGGGATGACTAGTGCCCAGTTTGGCCCAACTATTCCCCATCAAAGGGACGAATGAATCAGGATGTTGGTTTCAGGGGACGACTCGTCCTGGCAGCGCTGGAAACCCATTTTTGCTTGGAAAAAGGACTCTTTTCCCTAAGTGTTAGGGATTTATAACAAGTATAAATAGAACCCTTTTGTCCTAGCAAAAAGTGACGAAAATTAGAGTTTTTGAAACACTAATTGATTGATTTTGATTACGAATCAAAGATCAAATCCATAGATTCATTCTACCAAACAACCATTGATTATTGAAAGGAATTTCAATAATCGGGGATCATCTAGCAATCAAACAAGAAGTGTTCTTGGTCCGTTTGTGTGTGGATTACCGATAGAGGGTGATTGTTTTATCACCTAAAGCTTGAAGACTTACAATCGTTGATTCATCACAAGGCCTAGAACAAGGAGAAGATCAAAACCTTCATCAACGGTTTTGAGATTCATTTTGAGATTCATTTTGGAGAATCGATTTTCAGATTCGATTTCAAGCAAACATAATTGCATTCAAGGTATGTAAATCTATTTCATATATATATTTCAATCTCTTCATGTTAGACGGATTAAAGGGCTAGGGTTTTGCTTGTTATTTCTAAGTTCTTCCGCTGCGTTTGTAACCCCAAAACCCAACAACGCTTTCGCCGTAGACTGTTCGTTGCCTTGCAAGAACTTGATACATTGGTGAAGGGTGGATGCCACGCCGCTCATTTGATGCAGCCAGGGTCGTCCCAGGATGGCTGTAAAAATGATGGGAATGTCCAATACTTGGAATTCGGTGGGGATCATCCGCTTACCGAACCAGATATTTAGAGTAGCAACCCCGAGAACTGTGCGAGAAGTAGAGTCATAGGCATTGACAGTGTGGACTGAAGGCTTCAAATTTGTGGGCTTGATGTCAAGCAGGTCCATCATCTTGGTGGGCAAGACATTCATTCCGGAACCTCCGTCTACCAGTACACGGGGAAGGCGACCCTCGCCTAACTGAGCTGTGATGTAGAGCGGCTCATTGTGATCAACCCCAAATTTTGGCAGGTCCAAATCTGTAAAGGTGATGATGCTTCCATAGTGGATGTTGCCGATCATCTGAATCACTTCCTTTGGAGATGCATCCACAGGGACCATGGTACGGGCCAAACTTTCCTCTAGCTTGAGCTTGTGAGGGTATGAAGATGTGAGCAGGGACCACAGGGAAATGTTCGCCTGGGTCTGCTTAAGCTGAGTGAGGATCGGGTCCTCCTTCACGGAACTTGTTTCTTCGGGCAGACCGGGTTGCGGTTCTGGCTCTACCGACTTTTTGGTGGCCCTGGGCGGTAACACATGGATTTGACCCGATCGGGTTAGAACGTTGACGTCGGGCTTGGTCCCTTTTGAACAGGTTGCTTTGAGCTGAGCCATAGTTAGTGGAAGATTTTTTGAAGCACAGGGCCATATGTCCTCCCTCAATTTGTTGACTGTAGATGTATTCTGGGGCTTCAACGGCTTTACGGATCTCGTCCCAAGACACCGGTTTAGGTGCCTCTGCAGGAGGGAGTCTATGGTTCGCCGAAGTTGTTCGAACGTCGGTGCGCGGCGGTGGTTGCCGGGAGCGGGCGTATTCTTGACCCTCCGGGGGAGGTTAGAGAGTTCTTGGTTCAAGCGAACGATCTCTTTGATTTCTTCACGGTATACTGCGCTTCTTTCCTTCTTGCTGAGCAGGCTCATGGCATTCTGGAGTTGGGACAGGCAGTAGTCATGGTTTGCTAATTTTCCTCCACTTTTAGCCCAGATCATCTCTCTTGCAGTAGAGCCTTCGTCGAGAGCTAGCACTTGCATTTCTTCCCATGTGAGAATAGCCAATGCTTCCTTGAACTGTATGCGGCAGTCTAGATAAACTTCCATCGGGGAGAGCTTTCTCTGCTGCTTTAACTGAGTGGTGGGTATGTCGAAAGGTGAGTATACGGCTTCCCGGACGTCTGCCTATGTGACTGGCTTTTGCCCCAGTTGGTCGTTTCTGTAAACGAATGCAGTAGTCTGTGGAATCTCCCTAAGCAGTTATTGGAGATGTATTTCCATCTTTCTCTTCTTTTTGAATATACCTTCCTCTTTCAGCTGGCCTTTCAATTTGAGAACGTAAATGATCCGCTCCCATCCTCCCAGGACCCTGGGGATTCTGGTTTTGTTGACTTCACGACCGGCTTGGAAGAGAATAGTTTCATCGTCTTCATCGTCGCTTTCACAAAGGACTTGCTTCTCTCGGGGAGATAAGCGCTTGTATTCCTTATGCTGTTTGGCTAGGTATTCCTTGTGCTGTGCCATTCCATCTCCTAGGTCGTCGGGACCGTTGACCGCCCTCCCTTGCCAGATGGGGTTTGATGAGAAGCGATGGTAGTCTAGGAAGTTGCCGTGGGTAAAACCTTTGAGGTCGAACTGGTCTAGAGTGGCCTCTAGCTTGCTGTCTGAAACTGCTTGTGACGCTTTAAGGGCTTGGTCCCTGTGAGTCTTCTGAGCTTTGTTTTAGTCCCATAGGTGATTTTCTTGTGCAGCTAGTTCTAGGAGGGATTTCCTTGCGAGAGCTAAGCAGTCTCCGTAGGTGCGCGCTGTCTGACTGGTGTCTAGAACTGTAATCACATCCAAATCTCCAAATGGCGGAAACGCTTGGATTATATTGACGAAGGAAGTCGTGCTGGGACATTCCATGCGGCCTTCCTTGATCTCGGTCACAAAGAAGTTTACCCATATCTGCTTGATCAAACCAATGGGGGTATTGAACTCTGCGAGGCTGATGGTCTCGTGATCTCGTTCGAGAGCTAAGTCTATCAGAGCTAGCAGCTTGCTGGCTGGATGTCTGAATCCGTGGCTGGGGTGGCTGGGAGCAGGGTCGAACTTGAGCATGTTGATGCTGAGGTGATCATTCCTTTCTTCGGAAGCTTGATCTGTCTCGCCTGGAGGACTTTTACAGATGTTCTCAGGGTGGCTACTGGAGGCATTCCCGAGGCTGATCTAACTTGTAGCAAGGTGAGGAGTTCTGTCTCCTTTATTGATGCCTTCGGCCTTGACGGCGCTCTTGGTTGTAAGTTTGACCGACGGCACGGGCCGATTGCCACTGGGGCTGATAACTGGAAGTGATGACGAGCCTTGAGCTCTCTTGGCCAGGGCCTCATTTACCATGATCAGGCAATCGTCGAGGGTAACTTTGGTGTTGCAGAATCTGACAATAAGGATCGGATCCTTGGCATCGTCGGAATATCTGGAAAAAATGATGTTGATGAAGTCATCGTCAGTTACGTGATCAGAAGGGTTCTTTGTCGTGTCAACCAGTTGTTTCCACTCACCGGATAACTGTCTGTACTGGACAATGAGTTTGACAATTTCCATGGTATTGGAGCCATCATCGTAGTTGACCTCTTCGGAACTAGTGCCATCCTCAAAACTGAGCATGTGTATGTAAGGGTCCTCTTGCGGATCTGCCGCGTCTTCCACACCGGAGAGTCCTGATTCGTCGCCGTCTGATGGCTCAACCCAGATCAAAGGACGTCTTGCGCCCTATCGTGAAGCTGGTGCTGTTAGAAAGACCTCATGCCCTTCGTTTGAGAAAAGGGGTTTGATGGGCAATTCTGCGTGTAAGACATCCTAAACGACTGCCATACATTCATCACGAGTGTGTCAGTGCTTGTTGACCTTTATCGTGAAGATTTCTTCGCCTGGCGGGGCCAGAGAGTTTTCTCGAAGGATGCTGACAAATCTTCGATCGAAGATAGGGGGTTTGTATGCCCGTATCATTGCGATGCTCATGGTTTCTTTCCAATCTGCATCTAAGTTTCAGAAACGGCAGTTGAACTTGATGAACCTGACTGCTTCGGGACCTTCCTGCTCGAGGACGTTGACATAGTTAGCACCTCCAGACTCTGAAGGATTCTGATGAGATTTTCCCCGGTTGTCCTTTGGTCGGTTTGCATGAGGTAGCCCCAGTGCCTGGCTGCGGGCACGCTTAATTGGCATTTCGGCTTCATTCCCTATGAGGAAACTGTCCCCTCTGATGACCTCGAGATCTCCTTGTCGATTTATGAACTTGACACACTGATGGAGAGTGGAGGCTATGACCTTCATATGGTGTAGCCATGGGCGTCCCAACAGAGCTGTAAATTCGGACGGAATGTCTATCATGTGGAACTTTGCTGGCACCATTTGGGTTTCGAACCAGAGCTCCAAAGTCACTGTCCCTAGGATGGGACGAGACGTGCTGTCGTAGGCTTTGATAGTTCGGGCAGATGGGATCATGTGGCCTTCATCAATGCGTAAGGCTCGCATCATGCTGAGGGGAAGGACGTTGACTGCTGATCCATTGTCTACCAATACCCCAGGGAGGGAGACAGTGTTGAGCCGGATAGTGATGTACAAAGCTTCGTTGTGCCCTGAGACCCCTTTCGGTAGGTCTTCGTCACAGAAGGTGAGCATGCTGCCATACAGTCTGGAATCGTAGATCTGATCTCTTTTCGGAGAGGGAGAATCATCGAGCCATCCATTTCATGTCTTTTTCTTGAGAGGCAAAGCTTTTGGTGGTGCCTCGGGATTGTGCGGGGTAGCTTGTAGCGGTGGTCGCCCTTGGTCAGCACATTGATTGAGTGCGAGTGCCAAGTTGACTTTGACTTTCCTTTGCCGGCCCGTGCTCTGAAGTTGGGCAGGTTTAATCTTGGCTGATCCTGCGGGGGATTAGGCTTCTGGTTGGCAGTAAGGTTGCCAAGGTTTGAGGTATTCCGGTGTCCTGAAGCCTGAGCTTTGATGTCAGCAGGATGTTTCGGCTTTCCCACCCCTGTCTGCTCTGAAGCTGTGTTGCTAGAAGGAAGGGAGGACTTGCTGGAGTAGAGTACATAGTAATCGAACTTCCCGGATGGCTCTCCGAGTGTACCCACGCTGGTGTCTCCGACTTTATACCTTTCTTTCAATTTCTGCTGAGAAAAATATTTCTTCTGCTTCCTGGGAGAATCACCCCTGATCATGTCCTGGAACTCGTACTCAAGGCATTCGGTGCAGTCACAAACATCGTACCAGATATGGACGTCTGATGAAGACCTGGCTGGAAGAGGCGGAGGAGCTGGCTCTGCGGCAATCTTCTTTGGCACCCACTCGATGGAGTTTATACTGTTGTTGTTCGGAAAAGGGTTTCCGACTGTATTAGGTCCACGGGGACGCTCCAACTTTCCCTCCTCTATCAGATTCTGGATCTCATACCGTAACCCCAGGCAGTTGTCAGTTGTGTGCCCGTGGTATTGGTGGAAGGCGCAGTATTTGCTTTTGTCGGCATTGACTACAGGATTCCTGGGTTTGTAGTTTTCAACGGGCTTGAGGAGGCCTTCTTTGATCAACCCTTCCAGCATCTTACTCAGAGGCATATCCAGCTTGTCGAAGCGTACGGAAGGCTGCTTCGTGGGGGAGTTGTTGCTTTGCAGGGCCGGGTTTCTGTTGCTTGACTGTTGACCCTGATGGATGTAGTTGACAGAAGTATCTTTCCCTTTGCCGGGGGCCGGTGCAGGATTGAATGTAGCTGCTGATCTGTATCTGTACGGCTGTACTGTAGCCAGCTTTTCCTTGAGATCCTTTTCGAACTGTGAGCCGGCATTGACCATGGCTCGGAGATCTGGGAAGAAGTGATGGCTGATGAGCGTTCTGATGGACGGCCTCAAGCAGGACTTGAAGATCCGCATCTGTTCGTCTTTGGAGAGTGGCTCCATGATTTTGGAGAGTTTCCAACTCCACCTCTTGTAGAATTCTCCAACGCTTTCATCTGTCTTCTGCTCGGTGGTGATTAATTCCTCACGACTTGTTTCCCACTTTGGGTTGGATCTGTACCGCTCTAGGAAGATATTGCTGATCTGATCCCAGGTATGGCGATCTGCAGGCTTGACCCTTAGGAACCACCGTAATGTTAAACTCTTGAGAGTATGCTGGAAATGATCAGCCATTTGCTGGAGGGTTGCTCCTTTTGCTCTCATGTCGAGAACGTAGGTGTCAACATGCGTTTGTGGACATTCGGTTCCGTCAAATCGGTCCATTTCTGGCATTCTGAACTTGGCAGGGAGAGGCGTGACCATTCCCGGATCTGTGGTTCTGAGTGTTTCTTGCTTTGAACTGCCTATGCTGGCTTTCAGGTCTTTCATTTGTTCGACCATCCAGGCCAAGGTGGGGTCTAGTGGTGGACTTTGAGGCTCGGTGCCGGGGCTGCCATATGAGCGGCAGTAATTGGAGGTGGGAGGCTTGATATATGTGGATATATGGGGGCCTTTTCTGGACTGTATCGGGGTTTGTCCCCGGTGTTTTGAGGTTCGTGTATAGGCAATGGGTTGAACCCGGGAGGGTATTGGAGGATATTGATATCTGTTTGAGATGGTCCAGCGGTACGCTGGTTGTACTGAGTGATGGGAGTAGTACTGGCTTGGTCGTATATGATGGGGGTGCCTTGAGAGGTGGCAACATGAAGCCTCGGTCGACTGTTTCCTTGGTTCGAAGGAATCCCGTAACTTGGCAGGGGAGGAACCTGGTTGAAGGATTGAGGAGCTGATCGGGGAGGATTGTCATCCTCGACTAGGACGAAAGTACCGTCTGGTTGGGGGATAGCTGCTATACCTCGCTCATTCAGAAGCTGTACCACAAAATTTTGCTGATCTTCTTTCTGCCTTTTGTGAAACTCACAGGCCCGGATGGCTTCTTCCAAAGGTCATATCTCATTGCGGTGGCGGGGTTCCGTTCCCGTCACGATTTCTCGGTGAGCTTGACATGTCGAAAAGTCTGGCTGAAGGAACTGAGGGAACCGAAGAACTGTCTGATGCGGCCGTAACTGCAATTCTGGCGAGGCGCTGACCCGAAATTCTGAACCACTTTCTGCTCGCTGCAGGGAACGAAAGGCAGGGTTTAGGTTTCAGAAAGGGTATTTGGCTCAGGGTTTCGGGCTTGTGCAATGTGCAGTTACCGATTAATGTTTACTTAAAACGCATTTTCTCAGAGTCCTAATTGGTTGGAAAAGATCGTGTCTTCTTTTTCGCAACTAACCTAGGGCTCGAATCAGTGGATCTCGTCACTACGTTTATAAGCCCCTCGTTTTTCATCTGTAAATCGTCTTCCCGGGACGGACAATCCCGAGCGAGGGTCCTATAAGGCAAGCGAGTTCCACCGACAAAGGAAAAAGTGAACTTAAGGCTAGCTGGTCATGTAAACTTTCAACGTATGTGACATGCGGGTCACGGTCGAAGTCAACGTCCTTAAGTTATGGCAGAAATCATGCCGAAAATTGTGCCGAAATTTTGGCATGACCTCTCCTGACTCGCTTGCGCGAGGGGCCTTAGCTTTTGGCGTTGGCCAAGTTATGGCTGGCATGGTGCATACATTGAGGGTTTGATGACACGGTGTCACATTGAACCTTCGGGTATGTTTTTAGCGTGGCTCCGTGTCAAAGTCAAGGCTGAAAAGCTAAGACTTCGAGTCGGGAACGATCTTTGATCTCAACTTTTAAGTTTGACTTGTGAGGGAGATCGGCGTAAAAGCATACACTTAGGCTTTATGACACGTACTAATCCAAAAACCAACCGGGGTCTTGGACGAAGTATGACACAAAGAGTGCATGGATTACACGGGCTAGGATGGGCTATTTGGGACGACCCCGTGCGCGCTCGAAAGGTGTCTGGCAAACCAATCAAGCTGCAACTAAATGGTCATCCCGAGTTGAGGGTCGTAGTGTGCAGTGTACCGAGGGAGCAAGTGCACGTAGCGTGCGGTGTACTGAGGCAGCAGTGCAAGTAGTGTGCGGTCACTAAATTCTTTTTTTCCTGAGAAAAATAGAAATTTTAAGAATGCGTTTTAAAGATTTTATGCGCAGTTCGAAATATAGCATGAAAATCAAGTATGAACGAAAATGCACGAACATGTTATGATTTTGGATGAGATGAAAATGCAACATCTTTTTTTCTTTTTGTTTCGAAAACAGTTCGATGTTTTGATCAACACACGCACACAAAAACGAGGAAGGGTAAACGAAAGTTTGACCCACGGAATGTTTTTAAAACGACGGTAGTTTTGAAAAACATTGTTCGGAATCCCCAGCGGAGTCGCCAACTGAAATTAACCGGATCGCGCGCGGGGGACGCGGCGAGCGGCATTTCACGTACCTTTTGGGACCTCGCTTCCGGAGAAGGAGAGAGAGGAGTCGCCACGCGGTTTTGTATTATGAGCCCAAACGTTGAGAATGGCTGAGTTTGAAAAAGGGGGGTCGTTTTAATTGGTAGCCAAAACTTGGAAAAGGCTTTGAAAAAGTGGACGTTTTGATTGGTAGCCAAAACTCGAAAAAGGCTTGAAAAATGGAACATTTTAATTGGTAGCTAAAACATGACAAAAGGCTTTTTAGGACTTTAGATTGTTAGGTTTGGAGGTCACGTTACGTTTCGAGAAGAGTATATTGAGATCACCCGAAATGCCTCGTATGATGAGTCTTTCTACCTTTCTCGAAATTGTGTGCGTGTGTGTGTGTTGCATTTTTGAAAAGAAGCTTGAATGACAAGCTTTAATCTTGGTTTGAATGACAAACGTTGATTTTATGATAAAAACGAGCGTTTGAATGACAAACGTCGATTTTGAGTTGTTTTGAAAAGGAGTTCGAATGACGAACTTAAATCTTTAGTTTGAATGTCAAACGTTGATTTTAATGAAAAGATCGTTTGAATGTCAAACGTCGGGTTTGGAGTCGAAAATGAGCGTTTGGATGCCAAACGTCGATTTTGCGTTGTTTCTGAAAAGGAGTTCGAATGACGAACTCCGATTTTGAATCGGGCATTGCATTGTGACCAATTTTATGAAAAGAGATATTAAATGATATGCGATCAACGAGTCGTTTTGTGACTCGAACTTTGATAAGTAAATACTATCACGAACCGAACGGCTCGGACTTGTAAATGACAGTATTTAAAGTGTGATATCAACGGAATCAAACGATCCGGATAGTAAAGATGCGATCGACGAGCCAAACGGCTCGGAGTTGTAAAGGTACATAAATTAAATGACGATATCGACGGATCAAACGATCCAGATTTTGTAAATGACGATCACGAACCAAACGGTTCGGACGGTAAAAAGCGAATCGACGGATCAAACGATCCGGACTGTAAATGACATAAACGTACAAAACGGGACCGGAACGCCGTTTTAACCCGAAATTACTTCTCTTACGGGAGAGAAGATGATTAAGGGGTAAAACGTATCGGGCCCCAGACGGCGTTACGTCTACATTTCGAAAGTTTTGACCGAAACCATAATAGCATTTGATGCGTAAATCAAGGTGAAACGAGTTTTTAGAGAGAGAGAGTGTGTTACCTATGGCTAGGGGTTGACTCTTTGACTTGGTTTACGTATACGGGATACGGTTTGGGTGTTTGAAAGGGTGTTTCGAAGGTGTTTAGTTAGTGTTTGATCGAAAAACGAGATTTTCACGCAAATCGAGATAAAACGGGGTTCAGGAGGGGTAGAACAGGTTTGGGCCGTGGGGGTTTTTGGAGAGAGTTAATATTTTTCTTTTTCTTTTCGAATTTGACAGCCCTTGTATTTATAGGGTGAATTTATAAAACGGGCCGTCCGACCAGTTCCTCATTTTGGGAGGGTTTTGGGCATTTTGGAAAATTGGAGGGCTTGATGAGAATTATGGTTTTTCCAGTAAAATTAGACGTGTCCAAACGGTTATAACCGCCGGTTAAAAATTTCGTTAAGTCTTAACCGTAACCTAACCGTTAACCGTGTACTAACGGTTACGGTTATACGGTTATACACGGTTATACACGGTTACACGGTTAAAAATGTGCTTTTTTTTTTTTTTTTCGCTTTGGTCCTTTTTTAACGGAATAGTTAACTTTTGTACCGTATAACCCCTTTTATTTTTTTTTTTATTTTTTTGAATAAAGAATACAATTTGAGATGTTACTTATTAATGATTTCTTTTGGAAAAAGTTATAAAAAAAAAGTTAAGAATTTTTAAATAAATGAAATTTTAACGAAAAATGTGTTTAACAGATTTTTTTAACGCTTTTTTTTTTTTTGGTTAAGCAAAGCTATTTGAGAAATATTTCTTTTAAAAACAGTTTTTAACATTTTTTTGAAGAAAATAGTTAACTTTTTAACAAATTTTTAACTAGTTTTATAAAAAGTTAACTTTTTATTTTTTTTAATTTTTTTTTGGATAAAGAAGACCATTTTAGACTTTTGTTTACTATATACATTTTTTGCAAAAAGATATATAAAAAAAGTAATGAATTTTGAAAGAAATAAAACTTAACTTTTTTAAAAATAAACGAAAGTATATAGTAAATATTATATATATATATATATATATATATATATATATATATATATATATATATATATATATATATATATATATATATATATATATATATATATATATATATATATATATATATATATATATATATATATATATATATATATAATAATACTATATAATATAATATATATATATATATAAATATATATTATATATTATATATATAAACATATATAATATAATATATATAATTCAAAATTTGAAATTTGAATTTCAAATTTAAAAATTTCAAGGTTAGGCGGTTAGTTAGGCGGTTATAATGCTATAACCGCCTAGTTCTTGATTTTTGAAAACCTTAACCTTAACCTAACCGTGTAACCGCCGGTTTCGGTTAAGGCGGTTACGGTTAAGGCGGTTGACGGTTATAGCCGGTTACGGTTACGGTTATTAACCTCCGGTTAGCCGGTTTCGGTTAGATTTTGGACACGTCTAAGTAAAACAGGCCGTACGGCCAGTTCCTCAATTTCAGGGGCATTTTGGTTTTTTCACCCTCGAATTTGATTGATGTTGATTTGGGGGGCTTGTGCATGGGTGCCAAGTGTCCCGATGACTCACCAGGGCTAGGGTTTTTGTTCTGTTATTCCCGGTTTTGTCCGCTTTTTAAATAACTGTCCGGAAAATGTCCGAAACGCCCCCGAAAGGTCCCGAAAAGTGCATTTTTCGAGAAAAGTTGTACTTTTACGTGTGATAACGTGTGTTGAGTACACTTTAATGTCGGGATGCACGGGACAGTCCTGGGATGTCTCGTTGACTCGAGAGCGGGGAGCTTAACGGGTTTCGGTTAACCTGAAAAGGGTCTGTTAACGAATTCCGATTAACTTTTAACAGACTTTGACGATCCGGATTTGGGTACTTACAGGCCCATTGCATAGACTAGTTTCAATTAGTCCTAATAATGATGCATCAAATTTAAGATGCCTATAATCTCTTAGAGCTACCATTAAACATGCATTTAATCATTCTCTAGCTAATGGTTTTAATGAAATTTGTATTAATCCAATATGTAAAAAAAGTTTATATTTTTCTTTAAATCTGAAGATATCGTTATTTAATAATTGTATTGTTTCATAATCATCCTTTATAAACATAGTTTTTCCCACTATTTTTATTACCTTTTTAGAATGAAAATCAAAAGTATCTATTTGCCAAATACAATCAGGTGAAAAACTAGGCATTTCCCAAGCTCTAAGTTTTTCTTCTGTTTCTTCATATTCTATTTCAAAAATATTTTTTAAATAATCTTTTTCATTATTTTTATTTTGTTTAGATAGTAAATGTTTTAACATTTTGCCTAAGATAAGATAAGATTAATATTAATAGATTAAATTCATCTATTAAAATCCAATAGAAATTTCCTCTTAATCCCATTATTTGGCCCAACTCTTAATTAATAAGCCCAATTGGTATACTATTATAAAAACCTTTGTTTTCCATCTTTCATCAATGCTTCGGTTTGGGGAAATTTACGGACCGAACCACTAGTCATCGGTTTGGAAAAGTTTCAAACCGAACCAAACCAAACCGCTATAGTTTGGTTCGGTTTGGTTCAAACCACGGTTCAATTATGTGGTTCAAATTGCAGTTCAGACTGTGGTTCAGACTGCGGTTTAGACTACGATTCGGACCGCAACTTATTTTCATATTTATTTAAATTTTCCGTGATCTCGAAAAAAAAGCGAAAGATGCGGGTGTTAAGAGGAAAGTCGGAGGAAGAGAGAGACTAGAGAAAAAAAGAGGCCGAAGGAAGAAAAACACTTTACAATCTTCGATCATAGAGAGAACTTATTTATTTATGTATCGCAAAACGGGGGTTATGATTAGTTTATGTAATGTGGTTTGGTCTGACGATTTGGTTTGGTGGTTTGGTCTCAAACCGCGGTTTGGTTTGGTTCGATTTGGTTTGGTCTGGGAGGGTCAGACCACAAACCAAACCGAACCATGTGGTTTGCCCAAATTTGAGATCAAACCGAACCATACATACTTGAAAACCAAACCAAACTGCATGGTTTGGTTCGATTCGGTTTCAAACCGCGTTTTGAACCGAACCACTTACACCCCTAATAAATACCACACAAGTTCCAAAAATACTCCACAATTTCTATTCAAACTCTAATAATACCCCACATTTGAATAGAAAATAAGATACTATAAGGAACTTAATTTTCTATCTCTACACGAAAACTAAATGAGTAACTCTTGTGAAAAACTAGTTTTTTTTTTTCAAAATGTTATAAAAAACTAGTTTTCAGAATCATTCATCACTCTTATTAGTTAGACTTAGTGCTTTAAAACTAGTTTTTTTCTTATATTATGAAAAAACTAATTTTTTGCAAGATTTTGACAAACTAAATAGTGGAAATTCTCGAATCGATCAATTAATACAATAATTTTGGAATTTAACCACCTAATCCAACATTAAAATTAAAATTCCAACTAATCCCTCGCTAGTTTAATGACATACAAACTACCCTCACACAAACACACACACGATATCTCTCTCCCCGTCTCCCCTCCCCTCCCCTCCCTCACCTAGAATTTACTTGTCATTATCATGAAGATCAAAACGACAAACAGTATGTCCAGCAAAGAGAACAACCACCATGATGGCAATAATAATTATGTAAAGAAAAAGATATCAAAGGAAACACAGTTTGTAGTGTTTGCTACCACCTGATTGGTATACCAATGGAAGATCACCGGAATATCATACCCACTCACCCCTTTCTTCAAGTCAAGCAAAAATTTCATAATAATTGTGGGTACACTAATATCCATCTTGATCTCAAGCTATGACAGAGCACTCGAGACCATCAAGACAATATTAACGCTCAACTCAAACTTTATCTTTTCTGATTAAAATGTAGAGACAAATCAAACAATACTAAAAATGGAGCCATGCAACACCTCCTCTCGTATAGGGAAAGGGAATGAGAAAACCCAAGAATATAGCTAATACATACTTGATGATACCATGAAAAAATGGCTTATCGGGGTTTATGATAAAAATATGTTATTTGAGTACTTGTACTGGTACGTTTATCCTTCCTAACGTGTACGTATTCTAGCAAATCTTCCATTTTTGTTAGCATTTCTGCAAGCTGATGGACTAGACCTGCCTGTTAACACCGACTTCTTCTTCTACATAGATTGTCTTACAAGTTATTGTCATTGTTTCCTAAACCAACTCTAGCTATGATTTTCCTAGATTTAGTCTTTGATTTGTGCTCAAATTACTTCCTTAGAATTGTATAAATAGGACCTTATTATTATCAATAAAGTTGAGATGTCTTCTTCAAATAATTATCCAATCTAACATGGTATCCAGAGCTTAGATCATCAATTTTTTTCTTTTCTTCCATGGCTGCCGAAGCAACCATATGCCTCACCAATCCGGCCGAACCAACCAAACCCCTTATTGCCATCTCCCTCTCTCACATCCTCAAACTTACACCAACAAATTACATTGATTGGAAGATCCAATTAGAAGCCACCTTACTTGGCCATGACCTTTACCAATACATAGATGGAACCCTAACTGCTCCTTCCCAAACCACCACCGCTGTCACAAACACCTCCTCCAAAACAACCACCACCACAACCGAAACAACCCCTCCTGCCACACCTCCTACCCGCCAACTCAAACCGAAACAACCGTTTCCAACCCTTCCTATGAGACTTGGTTCCGACAAGACAAATTATTACTTAGTGCCTTGGTAGGCACTATCTCACCCTCTCTTGTTCCTCTCATATCTCAATACTCCACAACCCTTGAATGTTTGCGTGTCCTAGCCAAAACATATGCCAACCCAAAAGCCACATAAAACAAATCAAGGACCGCCTTCGTAACATCACAAAAGGTACTCGTTCCGTAACCGAATATATGAAAGTCATAAAAACATGTGCTGACAACCTCAAAGCCCTAGGCCGCCCCATTGACCCGGAAGATCTAGTGGACAAAATTCTGGATCAACTCAATGATCCCGACTACGACAGCGTTATTCAAGCTGTTCATAGTCGCGATACCCCAATTTCATTTGATGAACTACATGAAAAATCAACAAGGAGTTAACCCTCAAAAACCGATCCCACACAACCACCACCTACCACCGTTGCCTATGCATCCAAAAATCCTTATCCACCCAGAAACTTCAACCCCGCTCAAACCCTACACAATATTCACCCAACTCCAACTCGGCTTATTCTCCTAACACCAATCTGCAACCACAGCGAGCTCCCTACAAATGACGTTGTCAGTTTTGTCGAAAAGATGGACACTTCTTAAATCAATGCCATACTTTTTGCTAACTCTATCCTCAAGTCAGCTTCCCTAACCCTAACCCCACCTCACCTCAATCAAATTCCAATCCCAGAAACAACACCAATCCTCGCCCTTAAAATCGTGGCCATCAACCCACCTATCCCAGCGCCTATTCTGCCACCACCTCCAATCAACCCACACCCGGTTGGCTCTTCGACAGTGGTGCCACTCACCATGTTACTCATGATCTCAATAACCTCTCTCTCCATTTCCCTTATGATGGCACCGAAGAACTTCTCATTGGCGATGGCTCGGGTCTTCCAATATCCAACATATGTTCCACCTCTATTCTCACTTCTTCCTCTCCCCTTCTCCTTAATGATATTCTTCATGTCCCTCGTATGTCTCGTAACATAATATCTATATCTAAGTTGTGTCTTGATAATAATGCCTTTGTCACTTTCTTATCCAATTCCTTTGTTGTGAAGGACCTCGTAGGTCATCCTTCTGTTTCGATTTTACGTACTATTAGTTCTTCTTTTGATTTAGATATTCCTAGAACCTCAAATTTTCATTGAAATGCTTGTGATTGTAATAAAAGTCATAAATTACCTTTTGATGAAAATTCTCTTTCTTCCAATGGTCCTCTTGATTTAACTTATAGTGATGTTTGGACGTCTCCACTATTATCTTATAATAAATATTACATTGTTTTCGTTGATCGCTTCACTCGATACACTTGGCTTTATCCTCTTAAACACAAGAATGATACTACTCATATATTCCCCAATTTCAAAAAGCTTGTGGATTTTTTTTAATTGATTCATCATAACTATTTTTAGTGACAATGGTGGGGAGTATATTGGTCTTCGTCCTCTTCTCACATCATTTGGTATCAACCATCTCACATCTCCTCCACACACACCTGAACACAATGGGTTTTCTGAACGCCGCCACCGACACATCGTTGAAACGGGGCTATCTCTTCTCACTCATTCTCACATGCCTAGAAAATTTTGGACTCATGCTTTTGTCACCGCCTGCTATCTCATTAATCGCATGCCAACTCCTACACTTCAACTTCAATCTCCGTTCTTCAAACTCTTTGGCAAAACACCAAACTACTCCAAGCTATGTAATTTTAGATGCCTATCCCATCCATGGCTCCGTCCCTACACACACAACAAACTTGATCCAAAATCTTCCCCTTGTGTCTTCGTAGGTTACTCACCCACTCAAAGTGCATATTACTGCCTCGATCCTACCACTTTCAAAATGTTTGTGTCTTGCCATGTCAAATTTGTTGAACATGTGTTTCCCTTCTCTACAATCTCCTCCCCACCCTCACAATCTTTTTCCTTGTCCGATTGGTGCAACACGACCCTCAATATACTTCCTCCATTGTCTACTATCTCGGCAGCCCCTCTCCCAACTCCCTCGGCAGCCCCTCAACCACCAGCTTCTCCCACACCACCCTCACCTATAGCTCCAAACTCCCCTCCTTCCTCTATTGCTTCCGCACCAACCCTGTCCTCACCCGAACAATCTTCTGTTCCCACATCCTCTTCCGATACATCTCCATCTCCACATATCCATAAACTTGTCACTCGCTCTCAGAATAATATCTTTAAACCCATCAATAAACTCAACTTGCACGTCTCGCTACCCTGCCCAAGTCTTGAGCCCAACACCCACACCCAAGCCTTGAAACAATCCGTATGGCGAGAGGCCATGGAAAAGGAATACAATGCACTTATGAAAAACCACACTTGGGATCTTGTTCCCCTCACTTCATCTCAGAATTTAATTGGGTGTAAGTGGATCTTTCGCACCAAATATAATCCCGATGGGACCATTGATAGGCATAAGGCTCGTCTAGTAGCCAAGGGATTTCATCAATGATCGGGCATAGACTACTCTGAAACTTTTAGCCCTGTTGTAAAGCCAGCTACAATTCACACCATTCTCTCCTTAGCAGTTACCAATGCATTCTTACATGGTACTCTCAAAAAAGATGTATTTATGGCTCAACTATCGAATTTTGTAAGTACTTCTCATCCGTCCCATATGTCAAGCGCTTTATGGTCTCAAGCAAGCCCCTCGGGCATGGTACAATGAACTTAAGCACTTTCTTTTATCCCTTGGCTTCAAAAACAGTGTTTCCGATGCTTCCCTGTTTTCACTCTGTTCCACCCATAGTACTATTCTTTTACTTATGTATGTCGATGATGCTATAATTACTGTGTCCAACTCATCACTGCTCGACAACTTCATCTCTACTTTTTCCACTCGGTTTTCACTCAAGGATCTTTCTTATTTTCTTGGGATGGAAGTTATGCCTCATCCTCATGGATTATTTCTTAGTCAACATAAGTATATCCAAGATCTCTTGGCTCGTATCAAGATGATGGATGCCAAAGCTGTACCAACACCCATGACACCGAATTTCAGGCTTTCTGGTAACAAAGGGACACCCATCTCTAATGCTACTGAATACCGAAACATTGTGGGTACTCTTCAATATTTTTCTCTTACGCGAGTTGATGTCTCGTTTGCTATTAATAGATTATCATAGTTCATGCAAAACCCTACCGATCTTCATTGGGCCGCTTTGAAAAGAGTTCTCCTTTACTTAGTGGGTACCAGCTCTCATGGTCTACTTCTTCGCTCCAAGTCTCCCTCTACACTCCATGCCTTTACTGATGCGGATTGGGCTGGGGACAGTGACAACTACATCTCCACTACAGGATATTTAGTATACCTTGGTTCGAATTTGCTTTCATGGAGTTCTCGTAAGCAGAAAACTCTAGCTCGGTCCACTACTGAGGCCGAGTATAGAGCAGTTGCCTCGGCAACGGCAGAGGTCTTATGGCTTCAAAATTGACTTAGTGAACTTCATGTTGTGTTGTCATCGCCTCCTGTTATTTATTGCGACAATTTAGGTGCTACTTATGTAGCTGCCAATCTTAAATTTCATTCAAGGATGAAGCACTTAGCACTTGATTATCACTTTGTTCGTGAAGGAGTTCAAGCTCAACAATTACGGGTTTCTCATATTTCAGGGGGTGATCAATTGGCGGATGCTTTGACAAAACCGCTTGCTCGAGCTCGTTATCAAGATATTATGTCCAAGATTGGTCTTTCCCTTCGGCCGTCCATCTTGCGGGGGCTTGTTAACAATACTTCTTCTTCTTTTTTTTTTTTTTTAATCAAAAACTTGAAACATTGTCATAAACTTAATATTAGAACCAAACAATATTAGAAAAACTACTAATCATGGCATCAACTAGGGAAGGAAGGATATGAGATGAGAAATTGAAGCTTCTCATGTAATACAGCAACAAAGCCACTCTTTGTGGGGGCCTTGGTCAGGGGTGCATGAACCATCAATAAATCCCCTCTTTGTTGTGCACTCTTGAAAGCACTCATAGTTTCCATACGGCGGTGAACATTTCATATAACATACTTGCTTCACTCCTCCATTTATATCCAACTTCGAGGTAGCAAATGAAGATGTAGTGTAAGCAATGATAGCAATAAACACAAAGAGAAACTTAGCAAGTCCCATAGTTTTTTTAATAAAGAATTATGCCGAGAGAAATATATGGCTTACTTCATACTTCTTCACCGACTTCTTCTTCTACATAGATTGTTTTACAAGTTATTGTTATTGTTTCCTAAACCAACTCTAGCTATGATTCTCCTAGATTTAGTGTTTGATTTGTGCTCAAATTACTTCCTTAGAATTGTATAAATAGGACCTTATTATTATCAATAAAGTTGAGATGTCTTCTTCAAATAATTATCCAATCTAACACTGCCAGAGCCTTCAGATACACCCTTTCTTCAGCCAACAAATCACGAAGCCTTCCAATGACAAAGGAATAAATGGTCTCTCCTTCCATTTTAAAAACCTTGAGAGCAGTAGTTTACTTCAAGTTTACAGCATAATTATCCAATCTAACACTGCCAGAGCCTTCAGATACACCCTTTCTTCAGCCAACAAATCACGAAGCCTTCCAATGACAAAGGAATAAATGGTCTCTCCTTCCATTTGATTGTGATCTTCTCAATAGCCATGCAAACTTTTGGGCGCAACAAACATTCTCTGATGCCTGTGCGCTTGTTCACCACTTGGAAGACATACTTTTCAATGCAATCAATCAACTCATCAGCCAACTCATCTATTTGAAATAGGATGGTTAAAACTTCTAAAAAAGATCTTGTACTTTGTACAGTCTTCTTGAATCCGAGGAGCTGGCGTCCGCATCTCCACTTCGGCCATTGATAAAGTCATTGATTTTGATTGTGATCTTCTCAATAGCCTTGCAAACTTTTGGGTGCGACAAACGTTCTCTGATGCCTGTGCGCTTGTTCACCACTTGGAAGACATACTTTTCAATGCAATCAATCAAACAAATTTTAGGTGGCCGTGTTAAAGTTAACTTTCGTTGGATTTTGTTAATTTTTATTAACAATATCTTGAATGTCATCAATGGGATTGAGTTTAATAAAAGCATATTTGAAATAGGATGGTTAAAACTTTTAAAAAATCCGAGTGACCAATCCTCATAATGGGATTGGCCAAAAATTAATAATAAGAAGAAGAAGAGAAACCACACAAAAAGGATAAATAGGGTACAATAAATGCACATGCACTAGTTACTTGGATGAGATTTTTGTGGACTCAATTGCAAAAATATTGTTCAATTACTATTGAGCTGTACCAATAGAAGTCATTCTCACTTGGATGATATTTTTGTGGACTCAATTGCAAAAAAGACTTTGTATATGTAGTCAACTTGATTCATTCCCATCTACTAGTATCCATTTGATCTTTGAATAAAAAAATCTCACCCTTTTTCTTCTTTCACCCGTCAGTCCTTTTATTACTTTAAATCCCTCTCTCCACATCTATCTGCTAGATCTCAAGGATTTTTGAAATGGAAGGAGAAACCCTTTACTCCTTTGTGATTGGAAGGCTTCATGATTTGTTGGCCGAAGAAATGGAGTATCTGCAGGCTCTGGAAGGTGTAGTCGATGAGCTTGTAAAAATGCTAAAGGAGATGGAAGACTTGCTAGAATACGCACATGTTAGGAAGGATAAACGTACCATGGAAATCATAGAGTTGGCTGATCAGCTGATCGATTCCATTGAAATGTATGTCATCCGAGTTGTAAACAAGCACACCGGCATCAGAGAACGTTTGTTGCGTCCAAAAGTTTACAAGGCTATTGAGAAGATCACAATCAAAATTAATGACTTTATCAATAGCCGAAGTGGAGATGCGGACGCCAGCTCCTTGGATTCAAGAAGACCGTACAAAGTACAAGATCTTTCTCGATTCAATGAAAAAGATTTTGTTGGGAGGGAGGAAGACATCAATAATTTGGTGTCATATCTGGTTGATCACGAAGAAAATGAGTTTCGGGTCATTTCCATTTATGGAATGGGTGGTTTAGGGAAGACCACACTTGCTCGGAAAGTGTATAAAGACAAGAAAGTGTTGAGCCATTTTCAAAGTTTCGCTTTTGTTTGTGTGAGCGAACAATGTCAAGCGGAAGAAATTTTGAAACATATCCTACAACAACTTTCTCTTGCGAAGGAGGAAGAGATGAAGAGCATGACTCAGGGGG
The DNA here is from genome assembly GCA_022495995.1 of Adenophora triphylla var. japonica. Taxonomy (NCBI): domain Eukaryota; kingdom Viridiplantae; phylum Streptophyta; class Magnoliopsida; order Asterales; family Campanulaceae; genus Adenophora; species Adenophora triphylla. The sequence goes on along the minus strand of JAFEMH010000454.1, from coordinate 85,746 downwards.
ATATAATTGAATCACTTCAAAGAGTACAAGTAGAGAAAAGGTGTTTGATCATTATTGACGACATTTGGTCCGTAGTTGATTGGGAAAGCCTGAATTGCGGCTTAGTTGATGAAACCACGGGCAGCAAAGTACTGCTTACCACTCGGATCAAGGATGTTGCAGATAAGGGATTTTGCTACTCTTTGAAGTGCTTAAGCGAAGATGAGTGCTGGGAGCTATGTCAGAAGAAAATAGGCACAGACAGAGGTTAGTTAATTATGATTATATGAATCAAGTATAAATGTTACGTTGCTTCACCAGTTTTTTTTTTTTTTTTTTCAATTCGTTAAATTTGGATTGTCTTTAGTTTGAGAGACATTTGGCTTTAAAAAATTTTGTGTTTTAAGTACTTGAGCGCCCTTACTGATCTTACCATGGTCCATATGACATCTTACTTGTGCGTGAGAAATAGAACCTGGTAATTGATATGGGAGGAAAATAATGACTTTCCCTACATTAATAAAGTATGCATTCACTATTATTTATAAAATTATGTAATCATAATTATATCTCTGTTAATTTTTTTTTTTTTTCCTTTTTTCCTTACAGATTCTGAAATAGAGAAAAGGAAGGAAGAGCTGGGAAGGAAAATGATTGCTTGGTGTAGAGGTAATCCCCTAGCTGTGTGTGTTCTCCGAGGGGTTTTAGTTACAAAATACAGCCTACACGAGTGGAGAAGGTTTTATGAAAGCAGAACATGGGGCGGAGAGGTGTATCAACAATTCAATGGCGAAGTGGGGGAAGAGTTATTATTTAGTTACAAGGAGTTACCATACCCGCTAAGGCCATGCTTTCTTTACTTGGCAAGTCTTCTTGAGGATGAGGAGATAGAGGTGGAGACGTTGTACATGTTATGGGATGCTGAAGGCATGATATTGTCAAAGGACAGACGAGTAGGAGAAACAAATATGGATGTAACAGAGAGATATTTGGGTGAATTAGTGGGAAGATGCATGATTGAAGCAAAATTAGATGAGGCGCATCCTAACACTAAGAGGAGGTACAAGTTTTGTTGGCTTCATGATCTAATGAGAAAATTATGTTTGTCAATAGCTAAAAAGGAAGATTATCTCGAGGTCCATGACTATCGTGGTCGTAAAGATAAAGTCTTGGTATTTCATTCCTCTTTTTCAAGGAATGATACTAAGTTACCTTCTAGGCAAGTCTTGTATTTTCTCTGGGAACATGATTTCATTGTTCAGGATGATAAACATAATGCAACTGGGCATGTGAGGTCGCTTATGTTTAAATATGGACGTGCGAGGAAATTATCCAAGTTGAAGAAGTTGAATTTGCTGAGAGTACTAAGCTTTAATTATACCTCAATTGGGGAGGAAGATATTACCAATGAGCTCATCCACCTTAGATACTTGAGCCTTAACTCGTGTTATATAGTATGCCATCCATCATCCATATATGACTTTATATACTTGCAAACTCTAGATATGCGATCAGTTTCTGATTTAGGTGATGAACTTAGGATACCAAATCTTGCTCTAAGAAAATTGAAAGGATTGAAGCATCTATTTCTTCCTGAGAAATGTAACTATAAGGTGACCCCAAAATTTTCCAGACTGAGACTTGATGGATTGACCAAGTTGGAGACGCTAGTAAACCTTCATTCAATGATGTGCGAGATGGATGATGTCATTCATATCACCAGTCTTAGAAGATTAGAATGGACGATTTGTATCTCAAGTGAGGATGATGGTAAGAAGATGAAGGAATTCATGAATAAAGTGAATTTGGATCGGTCGTGGCACTCATCACTTGCAATTGAACTAGTCAATCCAAAGGTAGAGATGTACTCGGATGTTTTAAGAGGACAAATTCCTGAATGTTGTGAAGAAATTTTGCATGAGTTGAGGATAACAGGGGTGACAGGTAAGTTATTACCTGAATTTTCCAACTTTAGTCGCCTCACTGCATTAGTTTTGAGAGAATTTGAGGTAGAAGAAGACCCTATGCCCACACTAGAGAAACTCTCAAACCTAGAGGACCTCAGATTAGTAGTTGGGAAATTGAAGGGAAAGGAAATGACTTGTTCTTCAACTGGTTTTCCCAAACTTAAGTTTTTGGGTTTATATAGCCTGGAAAACTTGGAGAAGTGGTGTGTTAAAGAAGGTGCCATGCCCAATCTCTTCCGTGTATGGATTTCGAGATGCTCAAAGTTAGAGATGCTTCCTGAGGAACTGAAATTCATTTCAACCCTCGAGGAGTTATTGATCAAGGATATGCCAGAGGAATTCAAGAGGAGGTTGATTTGCAGAGGCGAAGACGGAACTGGAGAAGGACCAGAATTTTACAAGATTCAACCAAGATTTGGAAGGGATAGGTATAAGATAAGTAGGAGGAGATGAAGTCGATACTAGTCTTTACACTGGAGAGCATAAATTAAATTCATGTAAGTTTTTGTTTCAGAATTAATGAAAAATAAAAAAAAAATGATTTGTTTTTTTGTGTGTGGGCATTCAACATTTACTATACATTAGCATGTGTTAGACTTTAATAATAAAGAAGAGAGGAGAATAGGCTCACAGCTTAGAGGAGATTTGAATGTTCGAGCATGGTGGCCTTTTTTTTTTTTTTTTTTTAACTTCAGCTTAAATGAGTTCAAGATTTATGCAAAGCCAAAGAATCTATGTATCAGGTCGAGTCAATTACTTTGCAAAACGAGAGCTCAGTCCTACTCGGCACGACTGGTCTTCTATGCTCTTCACTATAAGACAAAGAATTTTGGGGAGAAATCTCAACGTGAGTTTCTCTTTCACATGAATTTCATATATATACATCTTTACATAGAGTCCTACCTTTCTATACAATTGATTTGATATGCACAGAATAAGGAGAGATATATACGTTCCTAACTAAATGATATACATTCCTAACTGAATAATATTCATTCCTAGACTATTTGGAAAGGGAAATTCTATCACTAGAATTTGTAAGAGTTTATGCTGTAGAATGCATAGAGATAAACAAGAGTTTGGAGAATTTTCCTTGATCATAATTTCATACTGAGGACACACATTTATATACACAGACCCTATACATAGAATATCTACAGCCACAATGTTAATCTATCTATACAAAGAACATAAAATACCAACAGGTAAATGAACTTTACATATGCTGATAAAGACTTGGTAAATACTCAGTACAACTTGGCTAATACCCCCCCTCAAGCGAGACGGCCGTAGGGTAGATGAAGCTTGAGAGACAATGAGCTAAACCGAGGTTTAGCCAACCCCTTTGTAAAGAAGTCAGCAAGTTGATCATCTGAGTTGACAAAATGTAGCCGTAGGAAACCACGAGTAACGCACTCCCGTATAAAATGATAATCAATCTCTATGTGACGTGTGCGAGCATGGAAAACAGGGTTGTGAGCCATATGTATAGCAGAAAGATTATCACAGTATAGTGACGGAGGTGAGAACGGGATACGGAGTTCACGGAACAAGTATGAAAACCATCGAAGTTCTGCGGTGGTTGTAGCAATAGCACGATACTCGGCTTCACTGCTGGAGCGAGAGACGGTAGTTTGCTTCTTAGCTGTCCAAGACACTAAGTTGGGCCCTATGAAAATACAAGCACCGGTAGTAGAACGACGATCATCCGGATCCCCAGCCCAATCAGAATCAGAGTAAGCGCAAATGGAGTGGTCAGGAGATGATGTATACGATAGACCCAAGTCAACTGTACCTTTGATAAACCGGAGAATGCGCTTGGCAGCCACAAGATGTGAGGAGCGAGGTTGGTGCATATATTGACAGACCTGATTAACTGAGAAGGCGATGTCAGGTCGTGTCAAGGTGAGATATTGAAGGCCACCAACCAAGCTCCGAAATTCTGTTGGATCGGATAGTGGGTCACCATCACGGGAAGAGAGTCGTGAGTGAGGGATGGTGGGTGTAGGCATCGGTTTGCAGTCCGACATATGAAACCGGTCAAGTAGATCAAGCGCATAACGCGTTTGACGAAGCTGAAGCACATTCCCAGTACGAGTAGCTTCAATACCTAAAAAGAAACTGAGATCACCCAAGCGACGAGAATCGAAGGTCTGACAAATATCATCAATAACAGATGAGACAACAGTCGGAGAAGAACCGGTGATGATGATGTCGTCGACATAAACAAGAATGGCAATAGTGGAGTCCACAGAGTGCCGAATGAAGAGAGATGAGTCTGATCGGCTGTTAGTGAAACCATGCTGAAGGAGAAAAGTATGAAGGCGCTGAAACCAAGCACGAGGAGACTGCTTGAGACCGTACAAGGCTTTGTGAAGTTTGCACACATGGTTCGGAGAAGTGGAATCAACAAACCCAGGAGGTTGTTTCATATAAACTTCCTCTTGGATAACTCCATTAAGAAAAGCATTTCGGACGTCCAACTGTTTAATAACCCAACTCCGAGAATGTGCAATAGCTAATATGGAACGAATTGTGGAGGGTTTGACTACCGGACTAAATGTCTCATCATAATCAAGTCCGGCTTGTTGAGTGAAGCCCTGAGCTACCAAGCGAGCTTTATGACGTTCGATAGAGCCATCGGCCTTCCTTTTGACTTTAAAAATCCAACGACAGCCTACAATATTCATACCATCGTGAATGGGAACTAAGGACCACGTTTGATTTTTGTGAAGAGCCACAATCTCCTCACGCATTGCATCTTGCCAATGAGGGTAAGAAGAGGCTTGCTTGAATGTACGGGGTTCATAGGTGAGAGAATCTTTTTGGACTGCCAAAAAACTCTCGGGTAAGGAATACCGAGATGTATTTTGGAGGAGATCAGCCACTGCGCGAACCCGAAGAGGAGGAGTTGTTGTAGACTCGGCTGATGTATTTGGGATAGGACTGCTGGAATCAGGAGCTACAGAAGATGGGACTGAGACTGTAGGAGTGCCAGAGGTGGCGGTGGAACTAGAAGTAGAGGTAGGGGATGTACCAGCAGCACCAGATAAAATGGGACTATTAGGAGCAGGTGAACCTGAGTTAAGATGCAACGGTACCGGACTGTTGTTGAACTGGGGTCGAGGCTGCTGGATGTTGGGCAGAACTGGTGAAGACCCATTGCCAGGGTTTAACGGAGGTGCTGCAGCTTGATTAGGCCAAGGACGAGGAGCAATTAGACCAGAACTATTGTTCATCAATGAGAGGCAGCCTGGTTGACTAAGTGCAGTACCTGTCTGTGAAGAAGTGTGGCTAACTGTTCTCAAGGGAAAATGAGATTCATCAAATACCACATGGCGAGATATATAGATTTTGCCACTGATTAAGTCCATGCATCTATAACCTTTACGTAAATTATCATATCCAAGAAAAATACAGTGAATTGATTTTGGCATAAGTTTGTGAGTGTTGGTAGGAACTACATGAGGAAAACAAGAGCAACCAAATACTTTAAGAAAGCGATAGTCAGGTTTTCTCTGTAGTAGACTTTGATATGGAGACACAAATCGATGTTGTCGCATGGGCAGACGATTTATTAAATAAACGGCAGTGTTGAAAGCTTCTAACCAAAATTTGTAAGGTACATTTGCTTGGGACATAAGACACAAACCAATTTCGACTATATGACGGTGCTTTCTTTCAACAACGCCGTTTTGTTGAGGTGTATAAGGACATGTGATTTGGTGTTTAATGCCAACTTTTTGAAGGAAAGAAGTAAAAGCACGGCTAGTAAACTCACCCCCTCCATCTGTTTGGACTGTTTTAACTGTATGGACGGCAGAAATACGACGAGATAATTGGTTCTCAATTTGTGTTTTGAAGGTAGCAAATGTTTGAACAACATCAGATTTATGAAAAAGTGGAAACAACCACACATAACGAGAATAATCATCCACAACAGAGAGATAAAAACGATGTCCATTTAATGAATTAACGGGAGCAGGCCCCCAAACATCCAAATGTAACATGTCAAGAGGGTGCAAAGCATTAAAAATCCTAGGAGAAAAAGGTAGATTACTAGATTTGCCTAAAGGGCAAATGTGACAACATTGTTGTTCACTTATTTTACTACTTAACGGTAGATTAAACCGTTGACACAAAATTTTCAAAATTTGAGCGGAAGGGTGACCCAAACGAGAATGCCAAATATCCGGACTCGATCTTTCGCCAATGAGCGCAACGGGGCTGTTAGAAGACTTCGAACTGAAGGATAGCTTATAAAGGCCACCAGAGTTACTGCCAGAGATGAGAGTCTCCCGAGTACGATTGTCCTTAACACGAAAACCACACGAGTCAAGTTCAAAGTAACAGTTGTTATCTTTAGAAAATTGACGAATAGATAAAAGAGGTTTGTGTAGTTTCGGAATATAAAGGACATTGCGCAGTTGAAAAGAACGATTATTTAAGTGCAATGATGAATTACCAACGTGAGAGATGTGCAACTTAGAGCCATTACCAAAAACAACTGTATTTTTACCTGAGTACGGCTGATAATCGGTGAAGGAAGAAGGATCGTCCGTCATGTGATGAGTAGCCCCGGAGTCAAGCACTATCGGATCCTGATGAGCAAGGTACGCGGCATTGTTGTTATCTGGACAAACACGAGCACTATGTCCTGGTTGATTACACCATTGGCAGATAATCTCATTCTGCGAGGGAGTCGGAAGAAGCCCACGACCACGTCCTGAAGATCCTGTCATACCCCCACGGTGTTGACCAGAGCCACGACCACGGTTGTTGTACTGACCTCTGCCCCAATTCTGACCATTACCCCACTGACCATTGCCTCGATTATTGTTACCATTGTTGCGGTTCCTGTTATTGTTGTTGTTGTTTCCACGACCACGATTACCACTACTATTTCCACCACCACGGGAAGTAGAAGACTGTTGTTTCTCCACCAGTAGGGCCGCAGACTGTTGCACAGGAACTGAGAATTTCTTTTGCAGCATTTCTTCTTTGAGAAGAAGCTCAGTCATGTCGTCAAAGGAAAGGGGTTCACGAGCATGGGTAGCTGCTGCAGAGGTTAGAAACTCTTTAAATTCGTGGCCTAAGCCACCAAGCACACGCTGAATAAGTTCAGCATCATCGACTGGTGCACCGGCAGCAGTGAGTGAATCAGAGATAGATGAGGCCTGGAGAAGGTAGTCGGATATAGACGTATCAGACGCTTTCTTGAGATCATGCAACCGGTCCTTAAGATTTGAAATTTGCAAGGCTGAAGTAGCACCAAAACGCTTGGCGAGAGCAGCCCAAGCCTTAGGAGCAGTGTCACAAGAGTTTAGGTAAGGTTGAACGGCAGGAGTAACAGTACCTTTAATCCAGCCACAAACAAGGTCCGTGCCGGAAGTCCATAAAGCATGCTGTGGGTTGTCGGTCCCATCAGCTAGTTTGGCAGCGGGCTGTTCTGGATCAATAACGAACAAGAGTTTATGGGTACGAAGTAAGGTTTTGAACAAGGTACTCCAATTGACATAGTTATCCTTAGTCAAAAAAGTTTGTCCCATAATCGCAGTGGGATTATAGAACACGGGGAGAGAGGATGTCGAGGACAGCAGATGAGAAAGAGAGGAAGACCCAGATTCGGGAGTGGCTTCCATGGTGTTGACAGGAAGGAAAAATATGAGAGAGAAAGATAACAAGCCTAAAACCTGGACCAATGAATTAGACTGATACCATGTAAGAGTTTATGCTGTAGAATGCATAGAGATAAACAAGAGTTTGGAGAATTTTCCTTGATCATAATTTCATACTGAGGACACACATTTATATACACAGACCCTATACATAGAATATCTACAGCCACAATGTTAATCTATCTATACAAAGAACATAAAATACCAACAGGTAAATGAACTTTACATATGCTGATAAAGACTTGGTAAATACTCAGTACAACTTGGCTAATAGAATTAAGGAGTGATTGGCTGTTCAATGGAGGGAGAGACACAGGCTGTTCAATGGAGGGAGAGACACACGGTTTCACATTCACGATGTTCAATATGGGCTCAATCCAAGGGGATGAACTTCATCCCGAGGCAACTCCATTTGAATGGTTACTTGATGGCGCCGACAATGATGCGGGAAACAACCCTTCATTATATTATTGAGATTCATTTTGGTGGGGTTTGTTTTGAGTTCAAGAAACTATTGGAAAGATCGGTTGATATCGTAGTCCAAAATAATAAACACCAGAATTTTGAATCCACTTTGAGGGAAATCTGGTAATTATACAGATATATGCAGCAACCAAATTATATATCGGTTGATATCGTAGTCCAAAATAATAAACACCAGAATTTTGGGTCCACTTTGAGAGAAATCTGGTAATTATACAGATATATGCAGCAACCAAATTATATATCATCGGAAATATCTCCGAGTCTAGTTTCCATTGCACTTTTCGGTTCATCGTTTGGATTTTTTTAGAATTAGTTATGAATTTTTAACCAAGTGCTGCGCACAAGGATGGATACATCCGAATTTTGGTCAAGAATTTTGAGTTTTCATATTCTAGACATTCTTATCTACTCATAATTAATACATAGTTTATCCTACCTTGGAGGGATGTTCCAAGTTGATTATAAATAGGCTAATCATGCAATTGTAAGAGCAGAGTTGAGTTATATTAAAATATTGGGTCTTTTGACTTGTTTATAGAAGATGGATTTCTTCTAATTTATCTTATCTCATAGGTTGGGTACCTTTGAATGGCGATTTTGACTTATATTCTTAGGTGGATTCGTTTGAATATCGAGTTACTTACCCCTTGTGTGTTCACTTGTGTTACCTCCGATGTCTTCTCCATTTTTCCGGCATCAGACAAGTAGATATATTATTAGAAATTGTCAATGACGGTGTTGCTGAAAATGTTGATCATTAGTTATCATAAATTTCGATCTCTTATATTCAAATTTGTTTGATCTGAAGTCTAATACGAGTTTTTCCAGTTTTTTCCCGTCTTCTTTTAGAGTTTTTTCACTTATAAGAGTTGACTCTCGTAGATGTGCTGAAATTTGGCCTCAACGCTCCGGACCTCACAAACACTGAAAAACACAAACTAGTGTAATGAGGCAATCTGGGGTATTTTTGTTTGAGAGGCTTTAGAGGGATTTCGAAAAATTCATATCCTTTTAAAGCATTAAGTTAGGCCCCAGGAACCTTAGAGAAAGGAATCGTTTCATTTATTTATTTATTATTATTTCTTTATTTGTAGAAATTGATTTTTTTTTTTGAAACTAAAAAATAAAATAAAAAATATTCGGAATAAGCGTTTGGAATGAAGCGCGCTTTGATGTGAAGAAACTTGGTTGAATGTATTAGCGTAACATGTACCTAGTACAAATCTGTTACATATTTCGTGTATAAAGGACTTGATTAAGTAGGATTATTATGTATATTTATAGTCTTTATCTTTTCCTTAGGCCTAAGAGATATTCTCCCAGTTTGTTAATATCGTCTAGTAGGCTTAGTTCTCTTTGTATCTTAGTATATAATGTGAATATACGTACATAACAGAAAGACTCACGTTGTGAGACAGAGAAAATTCCCACAAATCATTGTGTTCTTCTTCTTCGTCCATATTATTTTCTTCTCTTCTCATTTACTTATACTATATGAATTCTTCTTGTCTAATATGGTAACAGAGCCACCGATCTATAGTGGTCTGATTGCTTCCGCTGTTTTTCTCTAATCTACTCTATATCTCTTTTTCTTAAAATTCATTTTTTCTCTTTCTTAATTTTTTTTTATTTTCTAAAAACAATGGATGACATTTGGTACGATCCCGTCTGTTTTGTTACGTTACCATCATCCTATTTTATCTGTCAATTATGTAACGAACTTGGTCATACCGCAATCAAGTGTTTGCATCGTTTTGAATCAAGTAATACCGTTCATTCTGCTTCTTCTTTTTCATTATCAGATTGGTTATATCCGGAACATAATAAGTCCTTATATTCAAATTATTGTTCTTATTCAAATGACTCTTTTTCCGTCGTAGAAGAACCACTAACCGATGTTAACGAGTCATCTTTTTCCCCTTTCTTTCAAGCTTCAAATTGGTATGTTGATGATCTCCTAGATCAACTTCATTGTTTTCAAAAACTTCCCACCTACTCTTTGGCAAATTATTTTTCTGAAGGAAAATCGATTTCATATGCTCTTGATAGAGCCGGGTATCCAATATCCGAAATCGAGCTTATTGATTTTCTTGTTGATGGACTTGACTCATTGTATAATCAATTTGTCAAATATTATTTTTTTCGAAAACCTAATATTTCCTTGGATTTTCTTTATAGTCATCTTAGTGACATAGAAAACAAACAAATTTCTCCTAATTCTCAAGCTGCACCGAATGGACCAGTCACAACTCTCTGCAGTCATATCTTGTTGACACAGAAAATCAACAGCAGCTCAACCCATCTTCTTCTCTGTCTCGTGATGTAGCACTCTCAAATCTGAGTCAACAAATTACTATGGAATGGGTTCCAAAATCAGCCTTGCTGAATACTTCAAAGCCTTTAATGGAAAGTTCTTCAGTCCATAAAGCATCTGGCCCTTCTGGTCTACCCCTTGAGGCACATTGTCCTCTCAAAAATGGATCAAACGTTACAAATCGGTGTTGCTCATATGGTTTCAATAGACTCCAACTAGAGTGCCAATTTCCTTTGGGCCATCCCATGGGATCTATATGTTAGGAAAATTATAACGGAAATTCGAAAAGGCTTTCTTTTGAAAATAACTGAAAATAACAAAACCGGGAAAATAAATAAAAACCGGAAAAACTGAATTAAACCGGGAATGCAGAGAGTCGAGGCTTGTGTTAGACACAATCTCCGTAAGAAGTAATTGCCCCGCACTGGTGCTAACGGTAATTGACAATCTTCTCGTAAGATGCAACGACTTTAACTGTCGTTAATAGGAGCACTCCAAATTAACGACTCCGGCGAACAAATCTAAGTATTTGGAACTTCTGGACTTGAAAGGAATTTTATGCTTCAATATGCTCTACTAGGCTATTGGATATTTGATGGCTGAATGAATGAATTTGCCAAACCTGGTGGGGGGTATTTATAGTTAGTGAAGAGTTGGGGTGCCCTTTGGGAATAAACACAATTGGCACCTGGTGGATATTGGCCGTTGGATCAGATCTGGATTAAGGGCTCAGATCTGTTGGACCTGCCAGCACCTATTCGAACTGGTTCCTTGTACCATTCCAACCCTTGACCTGGTTCATCGAACCTGGCTTGAACCCTTTGGCGTGGACCAGATCCAAGATCCACGGTCCACCTAGTCCTGTACCGTCCCAGCCCAATCCGAACGGGCCTAGGCCCAACCGCACCAGCCTAACCGAGCCCAAGCCAAACCGCACCACTGCACCTGAGCCACGAACCTTGATCGATTTGCTAAAAATCAAAGGCTCCAATAGCTCCTAGCGACGATGCGAAGTGCGCCTCTAAAGCGCCCAATGCGGCCTTCGCGGGCTTCGCGCGCTTCGCGGGTGTGGTCCAAATTGAGCTAGTATAAAACTGGCACAATTTGGGCTACTCCTTGCATGGTTGGCCCAATGGTCCACCTAGGTTGGCCCAAGGAGGAACAACTTGATGCCTCCTCCTTATTTGCATCCACTTATAAACTTGCTTTACTTTTCATCTTTAAGCAATGTGGGATAACTCTTTCATATCCCTTAAACTCTTCATTTTCCCATTTCAAGCTACAATTTTTAGCCATTAATTTCTCATTCACCCGGAAATGGTTTTGAATAAATAAATGCATTTTCTTAATCTACAACAAATGTAGATTATAATTTTGTAACTTATTTCATTTAACAATAAATGAAACCCATTTGAAAATTGGGTCAAAAATTGGTCAAACCTAGTTTCTAAACCCATTTCCAACAATCTCCCACATGAATGACAATTAATGCATGTATGCAGATTCGTCCAAAAGTTCCGGCGAACTTCTATTGCATCGGGATAGGTAGCTTATGGCCTTGAACCTTCCCTAGTGAAATACTATCGGATATACTAGCCATTCAGTAGCGCGATGCTTTGAACTGGTGACTGTATAGAGTATACCAAGACAACAGTACTCACACAATAATAGCTTTAACACTATTTATTCTCACATTGTGTCCATTTCGGCCCTGGACCGTATCTCATTCATAAGTGTTCCAATGTAGAAGCGGCCTTATTACTTCTCACTTATATAGGTGATTCATACTATAAAGAGTATCCTGCTATACTCCACCCGTAGGTATAGGAATCATTAAAAGTTTTCTCAACTTATCCTCACCACTGCTGCAGGTGCACACACATGGATGTTCTGGGAATGAGTATGAAACAGGTTCCAAGTGTTTCTACTGAACTCATAACTTAGTTTTCTCATTGAACCAAGGGCCTGGGATCTCCATTTCTCAAGGTTGAGTGTCCACTATGAGTTCTTCTTTTGTTGTGGGTTTTAAACCCATTCCCCTTAACAGTTTATATAGTTGATCTCTATTTATACCTTTCGTAAACGGATCCGCTATGTTATCATTTGACTTTACATAGTCAATTGTGATAACACCATTTTTGATCAACTGTCTAATGGCATTATGTCTACGACGAATATGTCTAGACTTACCATTATACATACTGTTTTGTGCCCTTCCTATTGCTGATTGACAATCACAATGTATCATAACAGCTGGCACAGGCTTACTCCAACAAGGAATATCCTCCAAGAAGTTCTTAAGCCATTCTGCTTCTTCTCCAGCTTTATCTAAAGCTATAAACTCAGATTCCATCGTGAATCTAGCTATACACGTTTGTTTGGAGGATTTCCATGATACCGCTCCTCCACCAATGGTGAATACATATCCACTTGTGGATTTAGAGTCTTTTGTATCTGATATCCAATTAGCATCACAGTATCCTTCTAATACTGCTGGATATCTCTTATAAAGTATCCCGTGATTCATTATATACTTTAAATATCTCAATACCCTTAATAGGGCCTTCCAATGATCCGCACTGGGATTACTAGTGAACCTACTTAGTTTGCTCACTGAATATGCGATGTCTGGACGTGTACAATTCGTTAAGTACATCAGACTACCAATTATTCTGGCATATTCCAACTGAGAAACTGGTTCCCCTCTATTCTTTGCTAAGTGTAGAGTCAAATCTACCGGTGTCTTAGCCGGAGGGTCATTAATGACATCGAACTTTCGGAGTACATTTTCAAGATAATGGGACTGTGACAGAACTATTCCTTCTGATGTTCTAGAAATCTTTATTCCTAATATAACATCAGCTAGTCCCATGTCTTTCATGTCAAAGTGCTTCTTTAACATGCCTTTAGTATTCATGATCAGTTTATGAGTACTTCCCATTATCAACATGTCATCTACGTAAAGACAGATAATTACAAATGATTCAGATGTTCCTTTGATGTAGACACACTTGTCACATTCATTTATCTTGAATCCATTTGACAACATAGTTCGGTAAAACTTTTCATGCCATTGCTTAGGTGCTTGTTTTAGTCCATACAACGACTTAACAAGTTTACACACCTTCTGTTCTTTACTTGGAACAATGAACCCTTCGAGTTGTTCCATATAAATCTCTTCATCTAGCTCTCCATTCAAGAAAATTGTTTTCACATCCATCTGGTGTATCTCAAGATTATGCACGGCAGCAATTGCTATAAGAACATGTATGGATGTGATCCTTGTGACAGGAGAATATGTATCAAAGAAGTCATATCCTTCCTTTTGTCTGAACCCTTTGGCTACTAGCCGGGCTTTGTACTTATCGATAGATCCATCTGCCTTATACTTCCTTTTAAGGATCCATTTACAACCCAACGGTTTGCATCCTGGAGGGAGATCAACCAACTCCCAAGTATTATTATGCATTATGGACTCTATTTCACTGTTAATAGCTTCTTTTCAGAACGGACTATCCGGATCTGATAAAGCTTCTTTAACCGTAGCTGGTTCGTTTTCTAACATATATGATTGAAAATCAGGACCAAAAGACTTTTCCACTCTTGCCCTCTTACTACGTCTAGGTCCTTCATCTTCTTCTCGAGATGGACCATTTGTAGCTTCATAAGTTCTTTTATTAGAACTTGTATCTTTCCTATCCTTAGCAGGAAAGATATTTTCAAAGAATGACACATTCCTTGATTCTATCGTCATTCCTTCATTCATATCAGGAATGTCCGACTTGTGCACTATAAACCGATAGGCACTACTGTTGCTGACATATCCAATAAAGATGCAGTCAACCGTCTTGGGACCGATCTTTAATTGCTTTGGCTTAGGTACCTCAACCTTAGCTAGATACCCCCACACTTTAAGGTATTTATAACACGGCTTACGATTATACCATAATTCGTAAGGAGACTTATCAATTCCTTTCTTGGGTATCTTATTAAGAATGTAGTTGGATGTGAGTATGGCTTCCCCCTACAAGTTATCGGGTAAGCCTGAACTGATTAACAGTGCATTCATCATCTCCTTAAGAGTACGATTTTTGCGTTCAGCTACTCCGTTAGACTGAGGTGTATATGGTGCTGTCGTTTGATGAATAATGCCAGATTCCTAGCATAATCCTTCAAACGGAGCGACATATTCTCCTCCTCTATTGCTTCAAATCTTCTTAATCTTTACATTAAGTTGATTCTTAACTTCATTCTTATAAGTTTGGAAAGCCATTATTGCTTCATCCTTACTTCTCAAGAGATATACATAGCAATATTTAGTGCAATCATCTATAAAAGTAATGAAATAATTTTTCCCACCTCGAGTTTGAACTAACTTTAGATCACAAATATCTGTGTGAACTAACTCAAGAGGTGTTGTGTTTCTTGTCACCGAAGAAAATGATGACTTAGTCATTTTCGCTTCAACGCAAATTTCACACTTGTCAGTTGAATCGAATTTATTCATAGGAATTAATTCTTGACTCACTAACTTCTTAATTGTGTTGTAATTCACGTGACCTAATCTATCATGCCATAGATTAGGACTATCCAACAGGTAGACATAAGAAACAAACTTTTCATTCTTCGCTTCAAAGTGGATAATATTTCTTACATTCATTTTGAACAGGCCCTTTTCAAGGTACCCATTTCCAAGAAACATATCATTCTTGGTCAATACAAAGTTTTCTAACTCAAACACTAGTCTAAATCCAGCTATGCTCAACAGCGATCCGGAAACCAGGTTTTTGCGAATGTCTGGGACATGCAGCACATCCTTGAGAGTTAGCTTTTTGCCTGAAGACATCTTCAGTATAACCTTTCCAAGTCCCATGACGTTGGAAGTGACACCGTTTCCCATACACACCGTCTCTTCACTTATAGGAGTGTATGATGATAAGCAAAATCTATCAGCACATATGTGGCGGGTAGCTCCAGTGTCTATCCACCATTTATTACTGGTGTCTTCGAAATTTTCTAAGGTGGCTTCAAAGGTTTCACACACCATTGCTTCTAAATCAAGCCCATTTAGCCTTTCAATAATGGTGGCTTGATTTCTGGAGTCGGTCTCTTGAATCTTGTAGACCCGTTCCAATGAGTTCCACAACTCCTTGGCTGTTTCCATGAAACAGTACTCCTTGTATAGAGCTTTACTTAGCCCACTCAATATGTACATTTTACATATGAGATTTCCATGATTCCATGCCTCTGTGGCTATCCGTCCTTACGGATCTGAATCATCTTCCTGACTAGCGGGGATACCTTTTTCAATGAATATCTTCAAATCGAGGTTGGTTAAGAGGTACAACATCTCTTGTTGCCAGCTTTTGAAGTCCGCACCTCCGAACTTCGTTGTTTTCTTGCTAAGTGCTGGATAATTCTGAACTGGAGCGGGCACAACAATCTGGTTCGTTACATTTGTCTGATGAGGGTGGGTAACCCCGAACAACTGAGAGGTTTTATTTTCAGTCAACATTTCCTTTAAGAAAACGTAAATTACTTCTTACGATTGTTAAGAAAATTATAACGGAAATTCAAAAAGAATTTCTTTTGGAAATAACTGAAAATAACAAAACCGGGAAAATAAATAAAAACCGGAAAAACTGAATTAAATCGGGAATGCAGAGAGTCGAGGCTTGTGTTAGACACAATCTCCGTCAGAAGTAATTGCCCCGCACTGGTGCTAACGGTAATTGACAATCTTCTCGTAAGATGCAACGACTTTAACTGTCGTTAATAGGAGCACTCCAAATTAACGACTTCGGCGAACAAATATAAGTATTTGGAACTTCTGGACTTGAAAGGAATTTTATTCTTCAATATGCTCTACTTGGCTATTGGATATTTGATGGCTGAATGAATGAATTTGCCAAACCTGGTGGGGGGTATTTATAGTTAGTGAAGAGTTGGGGTGCCCTTTGGGAATAAACACAATTGGCACCTGGTGGATATTGGCCGTTGGATCAGATCTGGATTAAGAGCTCAGATCTGCTGGACCTGCCAGCACCTATTCGAACTGGTTCCTTGAACCATTCTAACCCTTGATCTGGTTCATCGAACCTGGCTTGAGCCCTTTGGCGTGGACCAGATCCAAGACCCACGGTCCACCTAGTCCTGCACCGGCCCAGCCCAATCCGAACGGGCCTAGGACCAACCGCATCAGCCTAACCGAGCCCAAGCCAAACCGTACCACTGCACCTGAGCCACGAACCTTGATCGATTTGTTAAAAATCAAAGGCTCCAATAGCTCCTAGTGACGATGCAAAGTGCAAAGTGCGCCTCTAAAGCACCCAATGCGGCCTTCGCGGGCTTCGCACGCTTCGTGGGTGTGATCCAAATTGAGCTAGTATAAAACTGGCACAATTTGGGCTACTCCTTGCATGGTTGGCCCAATGGTCCACCTAGGTTGGCCCAAGGAGGAACAACTTGATGCCTCCTCCTTATTTGCATCCACTTATAAACTTGCTTTACTTTTCATCTTTAAGCAATGTGGGATAACTCTTTCATATCCCAAAAACTCTTCATTTTCCAATTTCCGTTATAATTTTCCTAACACTATATTCCAATCTGACCCACTCTATTCAGCTGCCCATCAGCGTACTTGCCCATCTTTAATGGGCCCGTGCACTTCACCAACTCCAGCATCCCATTTCTCTGGTTCTGGGCCTATTTCTCTTGAAACAGAAATACAATCAGTGCACTCTTTCACAAAAATTGGGACTACCTGAATTGGGGTCGTGTCTCCTGCTAGCCTTCCTAAAGCAGCACATGCTAGTTGTTCCTTGCAAGATCATAGCCCAAGCCATCTTGACATGCTAGCTTCTATCCACTAAGTGCTTAGCCCAATAGGCTCACAATCTACATCTTCATATATTGGACCATCAAGAGCAGACATCTCTAAAGCTTCCTCTCCACTTGAGAATATTAGGCCTCTTTCAGTGGCAGACCCCTTTACTCTGCCTAGCCCGGCTCCTGCAGGTTTGACTCCCAGCCCACTCACCTTTGTAAGCAGTCTGGTGCCTCTTCAAATGTACCCCTTATTCTCTTTAGAGTATGGGCCTTTAAATGCCCAACCTGGTACCCCTTGAATTGGACCAGACCGTGTCTTCGCAGGCTCAGCAAAATCCTTCTGCCCAGTTCCTTTCTCCTGTCGGGCCTATTGTTCACGCCCTGCAGCAGCCCACATGTGACTCTACTCTAGCCACTCTTGCCTAGCAGCCCTTGAATGTTTCTACTCCATGCCTCCCTTCCTCTGGGTCATTCAAAACTGCTATTATTGGCTCTCGAGCCTGGATTAAGCCCACTTTTTCAGATGATATAGCTGCTTTGTACATGATAATACAAACTCATTATCCTTTGATGGGATGTGACCTTGAACTCAATGCAAATTTGTTCCCTTGGAGTTCTCAAGTCAAGGATACTTTTTCACTTGATCATGGCATGATATCTGAACCAACACTTCCTGAAAGCTCATTTATCGTAAAGTCACAATCAAAGTTGCAATTTAAGTATTGGCATGATTGTGACTATATGCTTGCGCTGTGCTTCTTCAACATCAACTGGTTGCTCTCCATCTTTCATACTACTCATGGAGTTGTAATCTCATTGATGATACTGATGTGGCGGATTTCACTATATGTAATTCCCTAATTTTCTAGACATTTTAATCATTATTTTAATGTAATTTAGATTAGTTTTGATGTAATTTTGAGTAGACTATGAATTGGTGAGTTTGTGGGAAATCTTTGTAATTGTGAGACATATTTTGAGTGATTTTGTGTTATTCCTGCAAAAGTTTATTAATGTGGAGGATAAAGTTACTATTATCATAAGTGTAGGGATCAAATTGCAAATCAGCAAAGTTCAGTAATCAGAAGGAGTTTGGGAAAGTGGGAGGACCAAATTGAAAATAAGAATTCAAGAAATTTAATGGCATTGAAGCAAGCACGTGAAGAGGACCGGTGTTGACCAAGGCATGAATTAATTGAGAAGTGAATTTTGGAAATTAAATATTCAGTAAGTTTCCAAAACCAAGGACATTGAGGCTCACGTGGATCGAGGCTGGAAGAGAGCGAGTTGACCGAGGGAATTAAAGGGTTGACTGGCGTTGGATGGAAGGAGTATTTTTATTATTATTATTAAATTCTTTTCCCTTTTTCTTTTTAGTTTCCTTTTCAGTTTAGGTTTAGTATTATTTGTTGGGAGAAGTATTTATACTCCTTTCAACTTGAGTTTTAGGGGTCGACTTTTTATTATTCTTCCTTAGAGATTTCTGCAATTTTTATGGAGAACTAAATCCCTTGCTTCGGATTTGAATCCTGAACCGTTTATTTAATTCAATTGAGGTATCTATTTCTTTAATCCTTAATCCCTATTCATAGTTTTACTTTTTTTAATTGATAAATCGTTTCTAGGGTTTTGAGATTTGATCACCCTTTTTTCTTTTGTAATTGATTTAATGCTAGTTTAATCTTAAGTCTGTGTCAGATTAGGATTTTTCACAAGTAGCATCTTTGAGATTTATGCATGTGTCATGGTAAATTGAAAAGGGGGTAAAACTAGGTTTTGTTCTATTTGCAAAAGAATAGTGAAATTCTTGATCTTAATTTCTTAAAGCTTTATCAATCAATATTGTGAATCTAGACTGTGTCAGTTAGGTTTATGTATTGATTAGGGGAATAGGTGAGTGTGTCACTGCTTATAACCATTAATAAGAAAGAAATAGGGATTGAAATTGATCGCACAGGAATGTGTCTTAGGCTCAGTTATCGTGTCCAGCAAAGATTGAGCTAGCTTCGTGATCTGCACAACACCACAAAACAACCGTGAAACTGCGCCGGGGGTCTTCCGGCAAGTCCCTCCGGCGTGAGAATGAGATGATGGACTGGAAAGATGGTGATAATAATATGGAGAGTGTGTGAGTACGTAAATATGCAGTAAAGCATTACCTTTGTCCATGTTTTGTTCTCATATTTATAGTGAATAGAATGATATTAGGGTTTTCATCTGAACCGTTGGATGGGGTGGATGCCAGCCGTTGGATCAGCTCTGTCTCCTAAGCGTACACGTTTCACGCTGGGGTTGGTCTGCCTAAATAAGGACTCTGCAACACCTGACACTGATAAGTAGCTTAGCTTATAAAGGAAAGTCAACCTGCACACCTTTTGGTGTTATTACTGGTTACATGATTGCACGTGTAACAAGGCACTGTAGTAGGTCTGACATTACCCCAAATTAGCTAATTAATCAAGCTTGTTGAGGAAGCTTAATTGAATGGACGACCTGAAGCTGTTTGTCCAGTTAGGTCGTCTTCTTGAGAGGTGACTCGACGAGCAAGCAATTAGAGAGAGTTGGTCGTTCAATGACAACTCTCGCTCTTGGGTGAGATCGGTTTTGTGTGGTGGGAAGGCTCGTCGTTAGGTGGGTCGTAACTCATTGGCGACGACCACTTCCTGACGTAACGACCGGCTAAAGCCCAAACCTTTGCTCATTGGTGTATTGGCTCGTCGCTTGGATGGGCTTGGTCGCTCAATGGCGACGACCGCCATCTGTTGTTGGACGGGCCAAAACCCAGGTCTTGATCGGATCCTTCATAGTTGGTCCTTTGGTGGGCCTGTTGGGCCCTAGCTCGTAGCGAGGTATTGGGCTCGGCCCATCACAGAATATTCCATTCAATGGCCCCCAACTCATGGATCATCTTGACGGGTCAGGAGTTGTCGTTTTCCCTCCAAGGCTATCCGTACGGCCGTCAATTTGAATTTTGAATTAGGGTGATGTCAGCATTGATGACGTGGATGGCTAGGATCTCCTCATTAATTGACACGCGTCCCGTGATGGGACATTCTTCTCGGAATTCACAGAGGGTAATTAATGCCCCCCATCATTTCGTCGTTTGGGTTCCCTAGGCACCATCCCTTCATCTCCCTTAAGTATAAAAACTTCTGCTCTCCTCCATTGTGATCTTTCCGTGACCTTGAGCATTGAGAGAACTTTAGCAAAGGCGATTTCCGGCAACCACCAGCAAACATTCCAACCACCGTTCGAACGCTTTTCGGTAGCTTTGACCGTTCTGGCTTCACCACCCCTGAGCAAACCAGTAGTGTGGATAAGAGATTTCATCAACTTGCCGCCATCAAACCCACCGGAAAATTCATCGGAAAATTCACCGGCAATCTCTCTCCCAGGTAATCCTTTTGATTGTTCTTTATTTTCTGGGTTTTTCATTGAGTTTTGAGAGTATCTTCAATGGGACCAAGAACTATAAGCTTTGAGAGAGGGGTTAAGTTTGGTTTTGGGTTAAATCAGAGGGTTTTTAAATGTGCTAGGGGGATTTGGAGAGAGATTCCACTGGTTGAATGTTCTTCAATCTTGTTGAAGTTTGGATTTGAGGATGAACCTTTGGAGTTTCCAGTTGGTGAGGCTCTTGGGGAATTCAAGGAAGATGACCCAAGGATAACGTCTTTTAGGTCGATGAACGACCTTCCCAATCATATACGAGCCAACTATTCTTTGTCCCATCGTGATTCACTTAGGAGTTTGGTTATAGGGGAATCTAGGTTACCCATAGTTAGGTCGTCGCCTGAGAACGTTAGGACTGATTCCCCTTCTGTCTTTCCTTGTTTTGTAGACATGGATCACGACGGGCGACCTAGCCAACCGACCCAAGAAGCAAACGAGGCCAGCACAAGTGCTGGGGGTGCTCAGACGGCTAAGGCCTTTCATACATTTGTACGAGCTGGAATGAGTGAAAGTGACTTTGGAGGTGGGGCTGAAGGGAGTTGGGCTTTGCCCAAGATCGAGCTCAGGAAGCCCAATGTTGGGAAACAAGTGATTGATGCACTACGAGGCTCATTTAGAGTTCAAGCTTCGACGTACAAGCTCGAGCATCTCAGCCTAGCAGAGTAAGAGCCTCGTCGTCAGTCCCTTCTGACCAGCAAGGAGAAGGTGGCATTCTTTTATAAACAATTTGAGTTCGGTTTGAGGTTGCCTCTAGACCCCTTCATTAATGAATTCTTGGAGGACTCAGCCTGTGTGCCCATGGAAGTCAGTGCCAACACCATTAGAATTTTGTCTAGTTTTGCCGTCGTCTGCAGGTTTCTTGGCTACGAGCCATGTGACAAAGTATTCCGTCAATACTATCGAACGGTCCAGACTACCTCTAAAGGGAAATCCGTTGTGAGCGTGTCTTCGATCATAAATGCATGAAATTTTTTCTTGGATATCCCAAGCAAGGTATATGGTTGGGAGAACCACATGATTTTGGTGGAAAGCCGAGTGGGGTGGCAGTTTCCTTTTCCGGCGGGCAATAAGGTGATTGATGATAAGTATGTCTTTAAAGCTCCGTGGGCCAACGAGCTAAAGAAAAAGATAGATGATTTGCTAGACCTTGGATGGGTCTCGTACAAGGACATAGAGGCCTCACAATGGAGATATATCAGAGCCGGCATGATGTCTAAGCCGTCCATGGGGCCTGAACCCTTGGTGTAGATCGGTCTTGATGCCCGCTATCCCAATTGGGTCGTTCACAATGAGTTGGCCTTTAAGGATAATTGTGTGACTTGTGCGGCAGCACGTATTGATCATCCCGAAGACTGTTGTGAAAACCTTGAGATGAATGGGGCTTGGGCTCCTGTTACCTTTTCTATTTTGATATTTGCCTCTTGCCTCGTCGTGAGTAAAAACTAACCTTCGTTTTACAGTTCTTACCCAGGCCGATGTGGACAGGATCGAAGCGAGAATAATGAGTGGAGCAATTCAAGCTAACGACAGGGGCTCCAAGAAGAAAGGCAGGGCCACTACCATTGCCATACTTGATCGTCAGGCAAAGATGACGACGAGGAATGAGGAACTTCCCAAAGATCCTGAGGGCGCCATTCCTATGATTGAGAGGGAGCCCGTTGTTGGGGGGCTCAATACTGGAGGTCGTCAGACCGTTGTTGACGCGCCCGAGAGAGCCGTGGGGACTGATACTGATGCAAGTATGGAGGCTTCGAGAGCCCAAATGGTCATTGTCGACGAGGCCGAGCATGTCTCCGTGGAAACGGTGGGGAGTACAGACTCGAACCCGGAATTGCCTGAGGCCGGCGGACGGATCTCCAGAAAAAGATAGGATCATCCCGTCGGCTCTGAGGGGAGGAGAGATAAGAATAAGAAAACCATCGACGACCCGCCTAGCTCGTCTGAACCCTCTACTCCAAGGGCCGATGCTCCAGGCTCGTCATCAGCGGTCTTATCCAAGACAAAGGCCAAAGAGATGGCGACCTTAATTGCCCAGGCTTCTCCAATTGCTGGGATCCCCTATTTGTTGAGGAATGGCAATCCGCTGTTGCTGGGGGCGGCCTTGACTAGACGCGCTCGGGATGTTGATATGACTCGTCGGATGAAGGAAGCCAAACTTTCTCCTGAAACCTATCATGCCCGTCTTGGGCTGATTCAGACTGAGGTACTTCAAATTTATGCTTTTATTTTTCTCCCGTCTTTCTATACTTAACAATTTTATTGTTGCAGCTGTCGTCGATGATGGACGCTATGACGTCGGATTACAGGGATTGTCTTGACGCCGAGCTACGGGGCAACGAGCAGCTGATTCAGGCCGTCGACGCCAAGGAGACGGCTGAGCAGAAGTTAAAAGAGGCAGAGACCAACGTGGGTGAGCTTACTGCTGCCTACGAGTCCTTAACAAATCAGAAGAATGATATCGTGAAGGAGGTTGATGCCTTGAAGGAAGGGAAATCCAAAGCTGAGGCTGACTCGAAGGTGTTTCAGGATGGCCTTCGGGTTTGTGAGAACAAGCTTAAGAAGATGACGGCCAGTTTTGACTCTGCTCGTGCACAGATTGAAGAGATGAAGACGAGCCATGATGCTGCCTTGGTCCAAGCCAGGCTTGATGCTGTTAATGAGTTCAAGGAGAGTACTGAGTGCCTCCAGATGATTACAAAGAAATCTAGTGGCTTTTTCAAGGACGGGGCCAAGCATATGGCTAGGCGGCTCTTGGTGGATCCGGTGACGAAAGATCTGCTTTCTGTCAGGAAATTGGCTGACCTCTGCACTGAGGAGTCATACGACGACGAGGCTCGCTCGGTCCATCCTCTCGTCCCCTATACTGACAACGACTTCCTTATCATCAGGGAAGACGATGCGAAGGATGGGAAGGACGAGTGGCCCGTCCCCGCCGTCGTCCCAGGAAACTTTGATGCCTACTACGCTCACTTCGTCGAAAACGGCCCCGATCCTGATGCAGCTCCGGCCAATGTTGATCCCCAGTAATCATTTGGTCTTTCTATGATCGTTTGTGATATTATAAACAATGTTTCGTCTTTTGGTGGTGGTCCCAAACATTGTCTCAAACAATTTTTAATTTTTGTAATGTAGCCGACCTGTTTCCTCGTTGTTTAGAGGGGGTCGTACAATGTTTGCTCGTTTTATGGATGTTTAAGTTATTCAATGCCTTTGCTTTCTGTTTGTTAATCTGTTGTTAACGTAGATAGCATGTGATAACTTTATTTGGTGAGTAAGTTTGAGGACAAGTGCAAATGGTAGTCGTGAGTGACGACCAGAACTTGGGTCGTCCTAATGTGGCCGACTCTTGTTCACCCTTGTATTTTCTCAACTTCTCAATGGCTCGTAGGAATAGTATGAAGGTCCGTAGGTCTTTGCTCGTAGGCAATGTTCTATGGACGAGTCATCTTATTCAGTTATAGCAGTCGACGAGGTCTGGCCTCGTCTAGCCTTTATACTTGGCTAAAGTGAATGTGAGCGTCGAAGTCTTGGCTTCGACTGACCTTTATACTTGGATCAAAGTGATTGTAAGGGTCGAAGTCAGTCTTCAACCGTTCTGAGCTTTGAGCTTGTAACGGGCGAAGTTCAGCAAAGTGACGAGTTTCCATTGATAATTTCCAATCAATAATCATACATTGTTGACAACTCGATTACTTTTAAGGCTTACGGGACTTATAGATTATCCCTTACAAACTTCCAGAATTTTCAAAAAATGACAATGAAAAAGTTACAATAGAACCACAAATATGATGCCCTGAGGGCGCTGAGTGTTGACGACGATCTCAGAAGTAATACTTCGTGAGATGATTAGCGTGCCATGGATGTTTGAGTTGTTCTCCGTTTGGCCGGGCTAGGCGGTAGGTTCCTTCTCTGACCACACTAGTGACGATGTATGGTCCTTCCCAGTTGGGAGAGAGTTTGTTTTGGCGGGCCTTGAGTCCCGTCGCTTCAATCTTTCTAAGAACATGATCGCCGACTTTAAAGAACCTCTTCTTCACCTTCTTATCATGGTAAGCCTTGGTTTTCTTCTTGTAGTTTTCCATTCTTAGCTGGGCATCCAATCTTCGCTAGTCTACAAGGTCAAGATTGACCTGTCGATTATGGATATTCTTTTCCACGTCATAGAGAGCAACTCGGTCCGTAGGAAGCTGAAGCTCGGCGGGAACCATGGCCTCAGAGCCATAAGCCAATGCAAATGGAGTTTCCCCCGTTGCCTTGGGGATAGGCAACAGATGACTTAGAATGTTTGACGCCCATTCTGTTCAATTCTTGCTCAAACTTCCTCGAAAACTGCAGGCCGTTGTCTGAGACGATTACCCTTTGGATTCCAAAGCGACACCATATTGAGTCATGGATGAAGCTTAGGGCTTTGTTCTCAGTGATTTTGTTTAAGGCCTTGGCCTCCACCCATTTTGAAAAATAGTCAACTGCCACAATCACATATTTGACTCCTCCCTTGGCCTATGGGAAAGGCCCAATCAAATCGATGCCCCACATGTCGAATGGCCATGCTGCTATGACCGGGGTCTGCTCAGTCGTCGGGAGTTTTGGAAGATCGGCGAAACGCTGGCAAGTATCACATTTCCTTACGAATTGCTTGGCATCTTCTCGGAGATGGGGCCAGTAATACCCCATGGTGATCAACTTATCAGCCAGCGTACGGGCCCCAGGATGGCCCCCACATTCTCCTTGATATACTTCGAAAAGCAATTGGGCTATCTTATCAGGATGGACGCACTTTAGCAACGGTCTGGTGATAGATCGTCTATACAGTTCACCTTTTACGACCGAGAATCTGGCTGCCTTTCTCTTGATTTGTCGTGCCAAAACCTCATCATTCGGTAACTCATCGTCTTCAATGAATGCTTTCAGCTCGTCAATCCAACACCTCGGACCGTCTCCCATGCACATGACCTTCACTCGTTCATAGGCCGGCTGGTCGAGGTAGGCCAAGTGGTGGCCATGCTCGTCTTCAGGGAGTTGATCTGTTGCAAGCTTTGATAGTAGGTCGGCGTGTTCGTTGTCTTCTCTAGCTATTCTTTGGATGGCCCAAAACTCCAGCCCCTAAACTAACTCGCCGACCAAAGCATGATATTTATGGAGGGTTGAGTCTATGACCTGATAGTCGCCACGGACCTGGTTCACGATCAACTGAGAATCGCAAAAAGCCGCAATCTTAGTGGCTCCAAAACACGTTGCATACTCGATTGCCGCTATCAGCGCCTCATATTCTGCTTGATTGTTCGACGCTTGAAACTTGAATCTCAAAACTTCTTCAAAAACTGTGTTGCTTTCTGGTTCGACCAGCACGATTCCTGCTCCACTGAGATCCTTTGTTGCCGACCCATCTGAATAGATTTTCCAACATCCCAGAGGCAAGACTAACTCCGCTGGCTGGTCGCTGACCTCTTTGCCCTTACTCTCCTTCCGCGGCGGCCGTTGGTCGTCGTCAATGGTGAACAACGTTTCAACTAGGAAGTCCGCCAAGGCCTATGCCTGTAAAGTCTTTCTTGCCGTGTAACGGATGTCACCCCGTCGGCCAATGCTCCCGGTCCGCAGGCGGCGTAACTTTCAGGACGATGTAAAATTTTCCGAAGTGGGGCGTTGGTGTAAACAATGATGGGGTGAGCAGAAAAGTAAGCTCGTAGATTTCGTACTGTGATGACGAGAGCATAAGCGATTTTTTCCGCATTGAAGTAGCGAGTTTCTACATCCGACAAAGCTTTGCTAACGTAGTAAACTGGCCTCTGTGTTCCCTCCTCCTCCCTAACCATTACGGCGGCGATGGCTTTGTCGCAGGCCGAGAGATAAACATAAAGATCTTCCCCTGAGACGGGGCTTTGGAGGAGTGGTGGGGAGCCAAGATACTCTTTTAGCTACCTGAATGACTGGGAACATTCTTCCGTCCATTTGAAATCCTTAGCACCTCGGAGAGCTTTGAAAAATGGGAGTGATTTCTCGTCGGACTTGGAAATAAAACGACCCAAGGCCGCTATTCGTCCGTTCAAACGCTGGACCTCCTTGATGCTCGTAGCCTCTGCCATGTCAATCAAAGCCTTGATTTTCTTAGGGTTGGCTTCAATCCCCCGTTGTGAAAGCATAAATCCCAAAAAATTTCCAGCTGTAACTCGGAAAACGCACTTGGCTGGATTGAGGACCATGTCATTTGCTCGAAGGTTGGTGAAAGTCTGCTGTAGGTCGTCGACATGATTTATTTTCTTGGACTTGACAACCATGTCGTCGATATACGCTTCCAGGTTGTCTCCGAGCTGGTCCTTGAACACCTTGTTGATCATTCTTTGGTATGTGGCCCCGGCGTTTTTGAGCCCAAAGGGCATCTTCGTATAACAGTAAGTTCCCCCTACGGCCTAAAAGGCCGTCTTTGGTATATCCTCTTTGGCCATCTTGATTTGATGATAGCCAGAATACGCGTCAAGAAAGCTCAAGGTTGTATGACGGGCCACAGAGTCGACGAGCTTGTCGATTATGGGCAAGGGGTAACTATCTTTGGGGCACGCCAAGTTTAGGTCGGTGAAATCCACGCAAAGTCTCCACTTCCCATTTGGTTTTTTTACTAGAACAACATTAGCCAACCAAGTTGTGAACCCAGCATTTACGATAATTCCGGCGCTTAGTAACTTCTCGATCTCCTGTTTGATGGCGATCTCTTTCTCCGTTGAAAAAATTCTGCACCTTTGTTCCTTGAATTTCATGGTAGGGTTCACTCCAAGCCTATGGACCGCCACGTCTTTTCTGATACCCTTCATATCTTCCACTCTCTAGGCAAAAACATCGAGGTTCTGTTTGAGTAGGGAGATTATCTCTTCCCTCTCCTTAGTGGATAACTGAGACCCCAGTTTGATTTTCTGCTCTGGATAGCTTGGGTTGATGATCAGTTCCGTTAGTTCGTCGGCTGGCTTCATCTCAGGGGCGTCGTCTCTAAAGTCCATGGATTCAATGACAATTTCTTTGATTTTTCTTCTTGCCTCAGGGGTCAGGTCTGGAACCTCGTCCTCAATGAGCTTGTCTAGGTCGGCCCCCGATTCATGGGCGGTCAAAAGTTGTGGTTCAGCGGCTTGATCGTCCATGAATATTTCAACAAAGTCTTGTGGGTCGTCGACACACTTGATGGTGGAGACCGTGGCATATGACGTCGTCGTTTGCTTAATAGACTTGGAAAGCCTCACAATATGATCTGGGTCGTCTATTTCAATGGTCCGCTTTGCCTTCAGCACATGCTCTAGGAATTCTGGGGCTGTCCCCAGCACACATCCAACTCCAGCATGTGTAGGAAATTTGACTCGTTGATGAGGGACCGAGGCGACGATCCCCAAAGTGGCTTGGCCTGGTTGGCCAAGGATTGCGTGGTAGTCACTGACGACGTCAATCACAACAAAAGTCACAGTTTTGATGGTTCTTAATGGGTGTTCTCCAATGTCAACAGGTAGGTCAATTTGGCCCTTTGCGTCTACTCGGTGGTTGGTGAATCCCTCTAGACGGCCTAAGTAAGGACTTAGGCGGCTATCGGGTAGACCCATCCGTTGGTAGACGTTGTAAAAGAGAATGCCTTTGGCCGCCCCAGTATCGATTAGAATCCGTCTGGACTCACAGTTGTCGATGAAGCCGGGGATGACTAGCGTCTGTTGACGAGCCAATGGATTAGCTGCTATCTCATAGGGAAAAAAGCTTATCACGTCGTTTGGAATCTCCGACTTCTGTGGAACATGAGGGGCTTTCTTGAGATGGTAGATGGCGCTATTTATTTGATTCTTACTCGTCTCTTCAGATATAACCAAGACCATCCTTGGCTGCCTCTCCGGAGGGCCGTCGTTAGCAACTCGAGTGTGGGCTGCTTGACGATCCTTTCTCACGTACTCCTGGAGACGACCATCATCGATCCATCTCTGAATGATTTTCTTCAAACTGAAACATTCCTCAGTGTCATGCCCTTTATCTCTGTGGTATTCACAATACTTGTTCATACTTTTCTTCCCCTTCCCGTTGGGGTTCATCTTTGGCGCCATGCCAAAATCCACATTGCTTAAAATTTCAGCCCTTGACACGGTTAGAGGAGTGTACGACTCTGGAACTTTTTCAGCCTTCACTTGTTTGTTCTTTCCTTTTTCTCCAGCCTTGTCCTTTTTAGATTTTGCCGTTTCAACTTCGTCAGCAGCCTTTCCTTCTCTTTGTAACTTTCTCTCCTCAGCCTCGGCGACAGCATACGCTTTGGCGTAGAGATCTTTTCGGGATTTGGCTGGGTGGACTTGCAACTCGTAGTCCAGGGTGGAGGAAACGACACCGTGTCTGAAGCAATTGATAATTTCTCTATCAGTCAAGTCTTCATCAATCTGGTCTACTAACTTCTTAAATCTTTTGAAATAGCTCATAGAGCTTTCATTGGCCCCCTGTGAGATGTTGCTCAGGTCGTTGACGGTTTTGCGGAGATCTCCCGCCGTTGCAAACCTTCCCAAAAACTTTTTTCTCATCTGCTTCCACGATTCAATGCTCCCCTTAGGTAGGCTCCTAAACCATCTTAAATCAGCGTCAGTCAGCGTGCTTGTGAGGGCCTTACACATGACATCGTCGTGGCCTGAGGCTCTTGCCACTACATACATCTGGGCTTCGAGATGTTGTATGTGATCAATGGCACTCGTAGAGCCGTTATATTGTTTCAAGTCGGGAAGTTTAAAGCCTGGTTCAGGAGGTCCCGTCTCTAGCATCCAAGGTGCCAAGGTATTCATGGTACCACAATCGTCTTCTGACTCGTCGCTATCCGCTTTGTTTCTTTTGTTTGTCAGCTCTTCTACCTGACGCTTGAGTCTCAAGAATTCTCTCATATCAACTTCTCCTGCTGGGCCGGCTGGGGGGATCCTATCTTGATGATGCCCCCGGGCAACAGTATTAGACCATTGTCTCTCTGTGGGAGCGAGTCGTCGTGAGATGGATCTCTCCCCTCTGAAGCTCGGCGACGGAGATGGTCTGTACGACCTGGATAGCTCTCGCTCGCGACGAGGTAGAGTTCGGGTTCTCTCTCTATAGCTCGGTGCCCGTTCGTTTCTCAACGAGGGTGTCCCTAGACGACCTTGAACCACTTGGTTCTGATTTGCTTCTGGATTTTCGACTGCCATTACTCTACGAGCGTCTATCTCCCCATCTCATCGTTGCTGGGAGGGCGCTCCTTCACTACGGCATTGACTAATGTGGTCTCTGAGGTCAATCTGGGGCACCACCCGTTCCTCCCCAGTTACGACGTCATCTCGACGACCTTCTCTCCTCCGGTTCCTTCTCCTTCCCAACGAGACGATATAGTGGGACGCCTGTGGGGCTTGTGGCGCTGCCATCTGGATGAGTTCATTCTGGATTTGCAGGAATTCTCGAAGGGCATTTGATCTTTCGACGAGGAAAGCAGCTCTGTCGAGGTGTGGGTTGGATGGTCCTCCCACACGACGTTCAGTAGCTACCTAAGGTCTCCTTTCCAGAGGAGGTCGTGGCTGCCTCTCTTGAGCTGGTCTCTTCTCCCTCCTTCTAGTTGTTTGAAGGCCTGTGTCATCAACCACCCCTTGTGACCTGGTAACCCTTAAGTTAGGTTCCTAGGTGGAGAGGGTGGTCTAGGGTTTTGTTGCTGGCCTTGCGGAGGAGGAAGAGGAGGTATATCTTGGTCTCCGATGGATTTGCTTGTCGTGTGTCCATCTGACACCATTTTTCTAGATTTTTCCGGCTGTGTTTCTGTTATTGAAGATCACTGACAAACGATTCCCAGCAATGGAACCAATCTGATCGCGCAGGAATGTGTCTTAGGCTCAGTTATCGTGTCCAGCAAAGATTGAGCTAGCTTCGTCATCTGCACAACACAACAAAACAACCGTGAAACTGCGCCGGGGGTATTCCGGCAAGCCCCTCCGGCGTGAGAATGAGATGATGTACTGGAAAGATGGTGATAATAATATGGAGAGTGTGTGAGTATGTAAATATGCAGTAAAGCATTACCTTTGTCCATGTTTTATTCTCATATTTATAGTGAATAGAATGATATTAGGGTTTTCATCTGAACCGTTGGATGGGGTGGATGCCAGCTATTGGATCAGCTCTGTCTCCTAAGCGTACACGTGTCACGCTGGGGTTGGTCCACCTAAATAAGGACTCTGCAACACCTGACACTGATAAGTAGCTTAGCTTATAAAGGAAAGTCAACCTGCACACCTTTTGGTGTTATTACTGGTTACATGATTGCACGTGTAACAAGGCACTGTAGTAGGTCTGACATTACCCCAAATTAGCTAATTAATCAAGCTTGTTGAGGAAGCTTAATTGAATGGACGACCTAAAGTTGTTCGTCCAGTTAGGTCGTCTTCTTGAGAGGTGACTCGACGAGCAAGCAATTAGAGAGAGTTGGTCGTTCAATGACGACGCTCTCTCTTGGGTGAGATCGGTTTTGTGTGGTGGGAAGGCTCGTCGTTAGGTGGGTCGTAACTCATTGGCGACGACCTCTTCCTGACGTAACGACGGGCTAAAGCCCAAACCTTTGCTCATGGGTGTATTGGCTCATCGCTTGGATGGGCTTGGTCGCTCAATGGCGACGACCGCCATCTGTTGTTGGACGGGCCATAACCCAGGTCTTGATCGGATCCTTCATAGTTGGTCCTTTGGTGGGCCTGTTGGGCCCCTAGCTCGTAGCGAGGTATTGGGCTCGGCCCATCACAGAATATTCCGTTCAGAAATATATCCCGGATCAAGTGAATAGGGAGGAAGGGAAAGAAATTATACCGATGATATTGGATTGATAAACGGGAACGGAAACAAATCTGAAGTGCTTGCCTTCAATTGTTTTACAACTTAGTTTTCTTAATTTCTGTTTTAGGAATTTAATTAAAATCAAACAAACCCTCAATCTTGTCAAGTGACAACTGTGCAACCGAATAACCGTTCTTCAGTGGATCGACCCTGGACTTGTCCTAGCTGCAGTTTTGTAGTCGAGTCTTGTCTTGGTAATTAATTTGTAGGCGTGTGACTTTAGCCTTATCAAATTTTGGCGCCGTTGCCGGGGATGGAGAAGACGACAATAAAAATAAGCCCTTGGTAATGCACAACCTTCCCTACTACTTCTTCCTTCGAAACTCCCCCACAACAGCCGCTTTCAACCCATTAACACACCTCCTTGAAGAATACAGGAATCTTCCCTCTGACCGGATTTAAGGGGGGGGGGTTTAAGCTTGGAATTGGGCTTTGGATGAAGAATAGGGAGTGGGGATCTGAAATTTGTGGGTATGGGGAGGGGATTATAAGTGTATAAGTTGGATTTTTAGAGAGAGGGGCAGAGAGGGCAACGGAGTATTAGGGAGAGAAAAGGAGGGTTTGAGGCATTGGAGGTTATTGAAGGGTTAAGAAGCATACGTATTTTGTATTCCCAAAACCGGCTAGGAATGGGCCTACTGCCTTTTGGGAGCGGACGCTCCCTTTGGCCAGAAACTGAGCTGCGTTTGTGCAAAATTTTTGGAGCAGGCGCTCCCCTTTTTGGGAGCTGACGCTCCCTCCTTCCAGAAACTAGACAACTTTTTTACGTGATTGGGAGTAGGCGCTCCCTCAGTTTTGGAGCCAGCGCTCCCTTTCTCCAGTAGCTTTTCTTGTTTTGAACCAATTTGGGAGCCGGTGCTCCCCCACTTTTGGAGCTGACGCTCCCAAATTCCAGTGACTCAATTTTTATTTTTTTTAGGAATAAGGCCACGGGTCGTTTTGCTCCCTTCTCCATGCTTTTCCCTGCACAACACCACACACAAAAAAATACCTTAGTAGCACCAATTCCAAACGAATAGCAATGTAAAATAACAAAAATAACAACGAAATAAACAATGAAAATCCCGGGTTGCCTCCCGGTAAGCCGCCCTTCTTTACCGTCTTTAGCTAGACCAAATGCCGGGTAAGCCCCCGGCAAAGCATATGGATCAATCATAAATAGGATCGTAGAGATCTATCATCTCCACATCCTCCACAGTAACATCACTCCCATCAAAATAGGGCTTTAACCTTTGTCCATTTACTTTAAACTCTTGGTCTCCGGAGAGGTTAGAGATCACCACCGCACCATGTGGGAATACCTCCCTCACCAAATAGGGACCGGTCCACCGGGACCTCAATTTACCGGGAAACAAGCGCAAGCGGGAGTCAAATAGGAGAACTTTTTGACCAACCTTGAATTCCCTCCTTAAAATCATTTTATCGTGCCACGCTTTTGCTCGTTCCTTATAGGACAAATTATTTTCATAGGCCTCTCTCCGGATTTCATCAAGTTCATTCAATTGTAATTTCCTCTCCTCACCGGACCCGTCTAAGTTCATATTGAACTTTTTGATTGCCCAAAAGGCTTTGTGCTCTAATTCCACGGGCAAGTGACATGGCTTCCCATGACACTAATCGATATGGGGACATACCAATTGGTGTCTTGTAGGCCGTACGATAAGCCCATAGAGCATCCTCTAGCCTAAGACTCCAGTCTTTCCTATTCGGGTTCACGGTCTTTTCGAGGATTGATTTGATTTCCCTATTGGACACCTTGGCCTGGCCATTTGTTTGGGGATGATAGGCGGTAGAGACCTTATGAATGATGTTATACTTTTTAACCAAGACCTCCACCATCCTATTGCAAAAATGAGTTCCCCTATCACTAATTAAGGCCCTAGGCATCCCAAATCTAGACACCACGTTACTCTTAAGAAAACTCACCACCACTTTAGAATCATCGGTGCGTGTAGGAATTGCTTCGACCCACTTGGAAACGTAGTCCACTGCAAGTAAGATGTACACAAAACCAAAAGAAATAGGGAACGGATCCATAAAGTCAATTCCCCATACATCAAAAACTTCACAATTAATTACGATGTTTTGTGGCATCTCATTGCGGCGTCCTATATTTCCAACACGTTGACACCGGTCACAAGACTTACAAAAGGAAGTGGCATCCATAAACAACTTTGGCCAAAAGAATCCACTGTCTAACACTTTCCTAGCAGTATTTTTGGTCCCAAAGTGACCCCCACATGCATACTCATGACAGAACTTTAGGATAGAGGCCATCTCATTTTTCGGGACACATCTATGAATGACTTGGTCAGCGCAATGCTTCCACAAGTTTGGTTCGTCCCACACGTAATATTTAGCCTCACTGCGGATTTTGTCTCTCTTTGTTTTAGAAAATACTTGGGGAATTTTATTAGAGACTAAAAAGTTCACCAAATCCGCATACCAAGGGAATACCTCTTTCACCGCCCACAAAGCCTCATCAGGAAACTCGCCCCTAATAGGGGCTTGCTTATAAGGCTTGTCATCCTCTCTCACCAAATGACTCAAGTGATCGGCCACAACATTTTCGGCCCCTTTCTTATCCTTGACTTCTATGTCAAACTCACTCAACAAGAGGATCCACCGAATGAGTCTCGGTTTCGCCTCTTTCTTAGACATCAAATACCTCAGAGCAGCATGATCGGTGTACACAATGATTTTGGTCCCAAGCAAATAGGACCTAAACTTTTCTAATGCAAATACCACCGCTAACATCTCTTTTTCTGTAGTGGAGTAATTTCTTTATGCCTCATTCAAAGTCATGGATGCATAATAAATCACATGAGAGGCACGATCCACTTTTTGACCCAAAACTGCCCCCACGGCATAGTCACTCGCATCACACATGATCTCAAAAGGGAGAGACCAATTGGGGGCTTGAATAATAGGGGTAGATGTCAACCTCCCCTTCAACTCATCAAAAGCTTTCTTGCAATTATCATCAAATTTAAAATCCACCTCTTTTTGCAACAAGGTGCATAGAGGTGATGCAATTTTTGAAAAATCTTTTATGAAGCGACGGTAGAACCCCGCCTGACCAAGGAACGACCGCACTTCACGCACATTTGTAGGGTAAGGAAGTGTGGAAATAACATCAATTTTTGCTTTGTCCACTTCAATACCCTTTTTCGAAACCACATGTCCCAACACAATGCCTTGCTCAACCATGAAGTGACATTTTTCAAAATTCAACACCAAATTTGTTTCAACACATTGGTCTAACACTAAAGCAAGATGAGCAAGGCATTGGTCAAAGGAGTCTCAATGGACGGTGAAGTCATCCATGAAAACCTCCATAAACTTTTCCACAAAAATCGGAGAAGATGCTCATCATACACCTTTGAAAAGTCGCAGGTGCATTATATAAACCAAAGGGCATCCTCCTATAGGCAAAGGTGCCGAAGGGGCAAGTAAAAGTGGTTTTCTCTTGGTCTTCCGATGCAATTGGTATTTGAAAATGCCCGGAATACCCATCAAGAAAATAGTAGTACGCCCTTCCGGCAAGCCTTTCCAACATCTGATCAATAAATGGGAGGGGGAAGTGATCTTTTCTAGTTACCTCATTCAGTCGACGAAGATCAATGCAGACACGCCATCCCGTTTGCTCCCGGGTTGGCACCAACTCGCCCTTGTGATTGATGACGACAATGATATCGCCCCTCTTGGCTACACATTGAGTAGGACTCACCCACTCACTATCTGATATGGCATATATGATCCCCATCTGCAGCAACTTCAAAACTTCCTTCTTCACCACCTCCATCATAGGTGGATTCAACCTCCTCTGCGGTTGCCTTACCGGCTTAGCTCCCTCCTCTAGCAAAATCCGGTGAGTATATAAAGAAGACTTATGCCCTTGATATCGGCAATAGTCCACCCAATCGCTTCTTTCCACTCCCGAATCACATCAACTAATTTCTTCTCTTGCTCCTCCGTCAGAACACTAGAGATAACCACCGGAAGTGTCTTCCCTTCACCCAAGAAAGCATATTTCAAATTCTCGGGAAGGGGCTTCAATTCAAGCACAGGTGCCTTCTCAACAGATGGCAATGGTTTCTCCGGTGGCACCTCCAACTGTAGATGACCATAACCCGGTGGTGAGACATACATGGCATCCTCATAAAGGCTCATCACCGCCTCCTTCATCTCATCAGAAATATCAAACTCTAACCCGGCATACTCCAAAGCATTCTCCAATACCGACTTCATGTCATCATCTCCTCCGCACACATCAAACACCTCTTGGGGGTAATGGAAGAGGCAATAATAATAACCCCCCACCTCGGACATTGAGGTAAAGGATTGCTCCGAACTGGAATGAGCAACCACAAGCAGTGCTATTTCCTGACTTGATGATGGAGAGACTACCCCCTCCGCCACATTACTCTCCCCATGGCCAGTATTCCCCCTACCACCATGACTTGCATCAGATGGAGTGGCAACAACAGCAGCCCGGGGGTGAGAGTTCGAGCCAGCCAGGTCCATGGGACCATCATTTGGGCTGCCCCATCAGTGAGATGGTTGAGGTATTCCCTTCCCCTTCCTTATTTCATTTGGTCTGTAGTAATGCATATGGGACTATGCATGGTTCAGTGAGGGGGTGGGCTACCTGTATGTTATTTATATGTAGTTGCCTTCTTCTTTACTTAAAAAAAATATAGAGTGGCTAAGTGAAAATCCGAGAGGGCACTTAGGCAAAAGGAGAGGGTGTGTTGAAAAAAAAAAGGAAAATTGAAAAAAAAATTAAAAAAAATGAGAGGCTAGGTGAAAACCCGAAAGGGCGCCTAGGCAAAAGGTGAGGAGGTGAAACATTGCATATCCTTTATATCACCGGAGTTGGAGGCATAAGGGAGGATTGGAGCGTAGGGTAGGATTGATCATTATTGGCATAGGAGGTTTGGTTTAGAGGCGTTAGGGTAGAAAAATCCTCGTAATTCTTCTTGGCGATATAAGGGGTGTTGGTGTATTTCACGAGGTAAGTCTTTGCTTGGGCATTGACTTTATTTTTGAGGGAGTAGTAGTGTGAGGATAGCGTGGTGGAAGCTTAGGACATTGTAGTTCCCCCTAGCTTTTTGACGTGTGGGCCTTAGCTTGGATGTCCCCTTTTTGCATATTTGGAGTTGGGGTCGAGCTAAGGCCATTGGTATCATTGTATTTTTGGAGTGATAAGGAGCGGACTTCCATTCTCCGAGTACATTGATTGAGTGGTTTGAGTTTGTTGACTTCTGATTTGGAGGTTTAGAGGAGATTAGGGATCACTTTCCTCCCATGCTACGTTGACTAGACCGGTGCTTAGAGGGGGTTAGGATATTACTCAGGGACGAGTAATGGTCTAAGCGTGGAAGAATTTGATGTGGCGGATTTCACTATATGTAATTCCCTAATTTTCTAGACATTTTAATCATTATTTTAATGTAATTTAGATTAGTTTTGATGTAATTTTGAGTAGACTATGAATTGGTGAGTTTGTGGGAAATCTTTGTAATTGTGAGACATATTTTGAGTGATTTTGTGTTATTCCTGCAAAAGTTTATTAATGTGGAGGATAAAGTTACTATTATCAGAAGTACAGGGATCAAATTGCAAATAAGAAAAGTTCAGTAATCAGAAGGAGTTTGGGAAAGTGGGAGGACCAAATTGAAAATAAGAATTAAAGAAATTTAATGGCATTGAAGCAAGCACGTGAAGAGGACCGGTGTTGACCAAGGCATGAATTAATTGAGAAGTGAATTTTGGAAATTAAATATTCAGTAAGTTTCCAAAACCAAGGACATTGAGGCTCACGTGGACCGAGGCTGGAAGAGAGCGAGTTGACTGAGGGAATTAAAGGGTTGACTGGCGTTGGATGGAAGGAGTATTTTTATTATTATTATTAAATTTCTTTTCCCTTTTTATTTTTAGTTTCCTTTTTAGTTTAGGTTTAATATTATTTGTTGGGAGAAGTATTTATACTCCTTTCAACTTGAGTTTTAGGGGTCGACTTTTTATTATTCTTCCTTA
Organism: Adenophora triphylla var. japonica; assembly: GCA_022495995.1. Classification (NCBI taxonomy): domain Eukaryota; kingdom Viridiplantae; phylum Streptophyta; class Magnoliopsida; order Asterales; family Campanulaceae; genus Adenophora; species Adenophora triphylla. Next base: position 48,172 of record JAFEMH010000454.1, on the reverse strand, counting down.
GAGATTTCTGCAATTTTTATGGAGAACTAAATTCCTTGCTTCGGGTTTGAATCCTGAACCGTTTATTTAATTCAATTGAGGTATCTATTTCTTTAATCCTTAATCCCTATTCATAGTTTTACTTGTTTTAATTGATAAATCGTTTCTAGGGTTTTGAGATTTGATCACCCTCTTTTCCTTTGTAATTGATTTAATGCTAGTTTAATCTTAAGTCTGTGTCAGATTAGGATTTTTCACAAGTAGCATCTTTGAGATTTATGCATGTGTCATGGTAAATTGAAAAGGGGGTAAAACTAGGTTTTTTTCTATTTGCAAAAGAATAGTGAAATTCTTGATCTTAATTTCTTAAAGCTTTATCAATCAATATTGTGAATCTAGACTGTGTTAGTTAGGTTTAGGTATTGATTAGGGGAATAGGTGAGTGTGTCACTGCTTATAACCATTAATAATAAAGAAATAGGGATTAAAATATATCCCGGATCAAGTGAATAGGGAGAAAGGGAAAGAAATTATACCGATGATATTGGATTGATAAATGGGGACGGAAACACATCTGAAGTTCTTGCCTTTAATTGTTTTACAACTTAGTTTTCTTAATTTCTGTTTTAGGAATTTAATTAAAATCAAACAAACCCCCAATCTTGTCAAGTGACAATTGTGCAACCGAATAACCGTTCTTCAGTGGATCGACCCTGGACTTGTCCTAGCTGCAGTTTTGTAGCCGAGTCTTGTCTTGGTAATTAATTTGTAGGCGTGCAACTTTAGCCTTATCAGATACACTTGAAGAGGTGTTCTAAAGTGTTTATTCTGTCTGACAAGCTGCAGCTTACATCCTTGCCGCTTAGCTTGAGGGGGGTATTAGCGTAACATGTACCTAGTGCAAATCTGTTACATATTCCGTGTATAAAGGACTTGATTAAGTAGGATTATTATGTTTATCTATAGTCTTTATCTTTTCCTTAAGCCTAAGAGATATTCTCCCAGTTTGTAAATATCTTCTAGTAGGCTTAGTTCTCTTTGTATCTTAGTATACAATGTGAATATACATAACAGAAAGACTCACGTTGTGAGACAGAGAAAATTCCCACAAACCATTGTGTTCTTCTCCTTCGTCCATATTATTTTCTTCTCTTCTCATTTACTTATACTATATGAATTCTTCTTGTCTAATAGAATGATAATACCTCAAAAAGATGGACAATAGGCCTACTATCAAACGACATTTAGCGGCACCGGCGGTGGCGAACCTCACCTCCACATCCGTCGTCCGGCTACCAGATCCCAATTCGTCTCACCGTAGTCCATTCACATGTTCTGACTTTTAGGGTTTTGTTCAGGACCCTAATTATGCTGAAGTCAATGTGAGTTTATTCCCACTTTCATCTTCTTCTTCTTCTTTTTTCACAACTAAATTCCAAGCTGTGTAATTGGATTTTGGGGAGCAATCTTCAATTTTTACAAAATATTATCTTTTTTTCTTCAAAACCCAAATGCAAAACTTGGAATTTGAGTTAAAAAGCATACCTTTCCGCTTCCGAGTTTTTAATGAAGAGAAAAGAAAGTGAGGGGAGGGAAAAGGAGAGAAAAGAAAGGGAGGAAAGTGAATTTAAATTCCTTCCGATGTGATTCCGATGTGCTTCCGAGTTAGAAAGGAAATGAAAGGAAAAACAAAATTTTCTCTCCTCATACTTTCGAGTTTTGGAATGAAACGAGAGGAAATAAAAAGAAAATGACTTCTATACTCTCATCTATAAAAAAACCTAGTTGAAGAGCATTGCACCCCCTTCATTTCTGTAGCCAATTAACAGTTTCAAGAGTGAAATACTTCTTGTGCAAGAGGACTCAAAGCTCATGCCATTCTACTTTATCTAATCTATATACCCAAACAAAACATAGGGAGGGAGTAAAAAGCTAGGTCTCTTTATAACAAGCTTTTGTGGCATAAGCAACAGTGTTACAATCCATCCACAGGTAATCAATTGTGACGATCAACTTTATGGACCAATCGAATTCAACCCATAAAGCAAAAAAAGTCGAGCCCAAAGTGAGAACGAAAGTTAAAGCATTTAGGGTTAAAAAAATATTTACCAATTTGATTGGCATTCAGCCCAACATCTGCAGGGCCTTCCTCAATCATGGTAACAGCCTCTTCATCTCGATTTCCGTAAGAAACGCATTCTTCAAAATCTGGCATGTGACAACTCAAAATTTGCTCCTCATGTTGAGCTATCAACTTTGCATCTAAGAGGAAAAGATTAATTATCTTACATGACAAGTAGCAGTAGAATGGACCTCAAAGACTAATGGAAAAAATGTTATGCACAAAAAGCATTGATAGAAGTAAAGTCCGTGAGGGTAATCCCCAAAAAGAATAAGTAGAGGACATATACATGATATAAGTGGCAAACCATTGTTAAGTTAGAAGGACGATCTCTATTTACACTGCAAAATACTGTGTCATGCAGGTGACATAAGACTCAATAGTACGAGTTCTGAGTTCTGCTGACAAGGGAAGGAATTGTAATGACCCCAATTTCCATAATAAATATAATTCCCAAAACATCAAAAATAGTCATCAATAAGGCATCTCAACCGACGCCCTAATTCTAAAATAATAAACCATAATAAATAATATTCAAATGTTACGACTAGTACAACCCACTAGCTCAATCATTACTTAAGTTTAATAAGTAAACCCTAACTCCTCGATCCAAGCCGCTATCCAACGACCGATCCACTCCTCTTACTGCTTACCTGGAAGGGGAAAGAATAAGAAAAGGGTGATCGAACAATGCTCAGTAAGTTCATACGGGATCTCTCCGGATACTAAGGAAGAGATGACCGAAATGAACGGAGCCAAATAACTTCTCAATGAATGGATATCTATACAATTTAAGTACGATTTACAAGTACAGTAAAGAAGACACTTCTCAAATAATCAAATAGTGGCACTATCACAAGAATAATCAAGATAGAGACTGTATACACATAAGTCCGTCAATTCCAAATAACTATGCACCTTTTCAGGGTGACTTTGATACACCTTTTCAGGGTGATCCTTGAATAAGAGACTCCACGCCTTTTCAGGGCGCTCCCTTATCCCGACATATCATGATAGTCAACTACTTCATCAAGTAGTGTATAAGCGTCTAAGTCCTTTTCAGGGATTAGGCTAATTCTCAAAAAGTCATTTTCAGGGACTAAGTCCTTTTCAGGGACTAACCAAATCATTTAATTCCTTTTCAGGGACTAGACTAACTATATCATTATACAACAGATATAGCAAGTTCCATACAAGGTATTCATAGGTACAAGAATACATAAAACGCTTTACCAAATTCAAGTACTGGGGATACCCATTGAACAAATACTCATCAAGGGTAAGATATTCAAAGGACGTTCAATCAATGAATATTAGGAATAACTACCGGCCACTTGGTAGCATACAATTTATAAAACATGGAATCCTATCACCAAGGATTGAAAATATTCAACACTATAGCACGTAATCCCTTACCTCTATTGATTGCCTTTTCCTTGCAATGAATTCTCGCACGAATTTACAATCATGCAAAGAGGCTTTCTTAGGGTACAAGTATCTCTTATTTACTTAACCCAAAACTAACTTTAATGGCCTTGATAATCTAAGAGTCATTCTTCTTTAATTCTCCTAAAGGTTTATCTTTCACCCCTTTTGGGTTTACTTGTTTCCTCCTAGGGTTTCTAGGTTCCAACCCCTTAATATCTCTTTCAATCCAATCCACACACACTAAACTCACCTTTTCCAGCACACACAAACACACACTAAACCTTAACACACACACACACACCAACCCTAACACACACCCACACGGCTGCTACCACACACACCCACACACACGGCAGCAATACACACATGCACACAATAGGAACATATGCACACACACTGCACACATAATACATACACACACTGCACACACACACACACACGGTACACATACAACACACACCCCACACACTCTAAACCCTAATCTTAATCACCAAGTTCTTTAGGGTTTTCTAGGGTTTCAATCTCTAAAACCAAAACAATAAAGGGTTTCATGATTTAATTCATAGTAACTTGATTTCCCAACTCTAATCTCACCTTTAGACTTTTAGTTTTTCTATGGTTTTCTATCAAAACAAAAGAGTTAGTTACCTTGGTTTTGAGCCTTGGACACACAACAATGGAATTCTTTCTTCTTCTTCTTCCTTCTCCAAGCTTGGCTCCTCCCTCTCTCACAGTTTCTTCTTCTTGCACCGCTCCTTCTCTCTGCCGTTCTCTCTCTCTATTTCTATTCGGCTCCCTCTCTATTCCTTTTGTCGTTTAAAAAATGAAGGGGCTTTCATCCGTTTAAAAACTCAAGAGTCTCAAGATTTAAAGAAGTATATTTACTTGGGTTTCCTAATTTCCTAAGCCCACAAGGTAAGTAAAGTCCAAGTCCATCAAGGAAACCCACTTTAGGTAACCTAAGCCCACTTACCTAATCCATCTAGGAAAAGAAATAATCCAATTATTAACTAATTCAATTAATGAAATAACACAAATAATTATTTAAAAGAATTAATATTTAATAAATAAATAAAATAAATATTAGGGTTATTACAGGAATACTTTTCTCATCAGTCTATACAAATCATACATTGTCAATCTCAAGCTAACTATACGACTATTCAAGAGGTCTAAAATTACAAATGATTCATTGACCAGCTATCTGACAAGGCTTTGTTCATGCAATATTTACGATGGACCAATCTGCACAATGACAAGTACGTAATATGAATCTTGCAACCTATGACCGACACATAAAGGAAACATATACATCAATCATTCAGTCAAGTTATACTAATTTTTCCAATTAAGGAAACATATATAGCAGAAAATAGATGGACATACCTCTTCCATGAGCTTGAAAATGGAGTCTTGGTTGGCTTGTTCTAGGGCATTTGTTGGTCCCAAAGGTGGCAACAAGGGTGAAAATACAGCTAGAGGGGGGGTGAATAGCTGTTTTAAAATTTTCCCCCTCAATTTAAAACTAGACCTCTAAGCTTACAAAACCTCTTGCAGTGTATTAGAAGCGCAAGTAGAGTTGTAAAATGCACGACGGAATATACTTAATAAAATGCGGTTTTGAGAAGGCGGTTTTGCAAGGCGGTTTTAGTGCAATTTTACGAGCCGGTTGTAAAAGCTGAAAGTGTTGTTTGACTATGTTAACTCCAAACACAATTTCACAATAAAGGATAACTATATAAGATCAAACAGAGAGAAAGGTAGATAATTAGTAAGCACAAGAAATAAAATGCAGAAAGTAAGAACACAATATTTGGAGTGGTTCAATCGATAAACGATCTACGTCCACTACCAAGATGGTTAGTCTTGGATTTCTAAGAGAGATTTTATATTGAGTATTTGAGAGATTACAAAGTACAATAAAATCTTTACTATGAAGAACAAATCCAAAACTATAACCGGTGTATCTCAAATGAATAAACTATGTGTTTAAACAAGAGAGGTGTGTGTGTGAGAACAAGATCAAGGCTCTTTAAATGCGTGAGATGTAGAGCACAATGATTCTTGAATGTGTTAAGGCTTGATTTACGGGAATTTGGGGAATATTTCTTGAAGTATGAAGATGAAGATTCAAAAGACTAAGAATTTACGGCGAGCTTCAACTTCGATGATCACGGCAATTTCTCAATGTTTTCAAGCAATCTTCAAATGGTGAAGATTGGGGGTATTTATACCCAAGCATCTCAAATATAGCCGTTGGACACGGTTGTTCAAGGACGGTACTTGATGCTTTCCCATTGGTCCACTGATATCCACTTTTGTCCTTTAGAGTTTGTTGGTGCGGTAAAGGCGATCGGACCTCATTTGCAATCAAGGTGGTTAGGACATCTGTCACCTTTATGAGATCTTTGCGGATCTGCTCGACATTGGGTCACGTGACAAGATATGGTGGTTGACATTTAATATTGCCGACGTGGATTCCAAGGGATAAAGGATCACTTCAAGAAGTCAATCATTGGGGCGGTTACGGGGCAAGCGGTTTGACAAGGCGGTTCCACCGAGAAGAGGATTTCCAAAAGTGCGGTTTGCACTTGATTGATCAAGCGGTTTCGAGATGAGAGGAATCTCAAGGCAAAAGGCGGTTACGCAGCGGTTACGAAAAGGCGGTTCAGGAACCCTTGAAACTGCAATCCTAAAATCCAATGATTCTTGAGCCAGTCTTCAAGCCTAATTTTAACCTATTCTATAAAATGGACTTAGCTAAAAAATTGAAGTCTAAGCTTCATTACATAGGGTCCTAAAGTCCTTAAAATAAATAGGAGGTTATGGTATCAATCAAATCTAATACAAAATAGGAGGGTTAAAACATGCATACCCAACAATCTCCCCCTATTTGATTGATGCCATTACCTACTACAGCAAAAGCAATCATTGTACTTGGTAAAAACATGTCCATAAGAATTAACATGGTAAGTCATGTCCCAAGTCAATGCACACACTAGCTTAAGCTATAGATTTCTATACTTTTGAAAGATTGAAAAACTTACAATGTGGAAAGTATAGAAATGCATTCAGTGCACTTAAAAAGTATGAGTTTAAGTTCAAAGTGCAGTTTAAACTGAATGTTTAAACATCAATTCAAAAGAGTGATTTTTAAGTTGAAAAATATTTTGAATGAGGTTTAAGACCTTAAGCGGTTTCATTGTTCTACAAACAAGCAGTTTGAATGAACAAAGTTTTTGGAACCATGATGCAATTTCCATTAATTCCTAAGATGATTACAAGTACAGGAATGAAAGGAAATTACAAGATTACAAAAAGCAAAAATGAAGTAAGTTGGACAAAATAAAATACAAAGAAAGTGCGGTCCAAACTTACCAAAAATTACAAGGAAAAAGCGGTTTACTGCTGGGGTGGCTTGTTCACTTCATGGTCAGCTCCACTGGGCCCAGCTCTTGATTGGTGCAGTGCAAACGCTTTCCTTAGTCTTCTAACTTCCTCTGCGGTTACGGTGAGAGTAGCTTCAAGCTTCTTTAAGGCATTCACGAGAATGAGCGAGAGGTAGAATTGGTGGCACCAACCGCTTTGGTGTTTTCCATAAGGTTGTCTACGATGGTATCCGGTTGCACGTGGAGGGATGAATAAAGGGAATTGAAAATAGTATGGATCTCCTCCTGCACAGGCGGCGGTTTGTTCTTGGATAGCTTCCTTCATTGGATCAAGATCAATGGTAACTCTCGAGAGAGGTTTTGGTCATGAATTTCGGCTTCAATCTTGGCAATGAATCCGGCCTTCGGGTTGTCCGGGCCTTTGTTAAATTCATCACGAATCTCATTCGGCTTTGCCATTGAGGCATCTCCAACACATTCAGATTTACCTTGGAGTCCACCTTGAATATATCAATTTGCTCCGAACATCTTCTCTAAGGGAATTCAAGGCGGTTTGGACAATCTGTGCCATTTGCGGTGCAGGTTTAAGGTGGAAACAAGTTTTGAGGTCGAGATCCCCAAGGTCTTTCTCAATGGAATTGCGAGACCTTCTCTTGAATATCACTCAAGGCGTTGACCAATCCTTCTTCAACCGCGGTTTTGATAAGAGACGCGGTTTGATCATCGGGAAGCGGTTGAGGAGGATGGAGGGTTTCTTTGTAGATCTCTCCCCCTTAATGGCATCAAGCAATGTTGATTTAAGGGTTGCCATCTCCAGGATTGAGACTCTACCTTGGCATGAAGAACAAGGTTTGACTCAAAGAGATTTGAGAGAGAGGTTTGGAGGGAAGCATTAGAAGCGGTTAGGATGTCATTGGAAGCGGTCAGCTTAATGACATGACCTTGGTTTATTAGGAGTTGGCTTTGAATGAGGGAAAGGGTTTGAAGGATTTGGGAATAGTCAGAAGGAGGTGCGGTTGAGGTAGAAGCGGTTGGAAATATAGGAGGTGGTTGTGTTTGGGTAGTTTCAGGAGCGGTTTTGGTTTGAGTATCTGTTTGAGGAGGAGACTTTTGGTGATTGGGTGATTTTTGTGGAGGAGGGGATTTTGAAGGAGAGTTGGATTTAGAGCGGTTAGGTGTAGGGGAGCGGTTTTTGTTAGGGGAATTGTCAGGGGTTGGATCATCTCTAGCGACTTAGAGGTAGCATGTCCAGCGAAGGTTTGGTGCCATTGTTGATAGGCAGAATGAGTAGGGGTTTGGTTGGAATGTTGTGAGTTTATGGAAGGGGAATGTTGGGGTGAGTTATATTGGGATTGAGAAGATAGGGGTGAGAGTGATTTTACGGGGAAGGAGAAGGGGAATTTTGAGGAGGTGATTGTGGAGGGGAATTTGAAGGAGTGGGTGAGTGTTGGACAGGCTTGGTTTTCTTGAAGGGTTTCTTCTTGGCAGCCATTTTCTTCCTCTTAGGTTTCTCCCGAGATTGTGCGGTTTTGTTGGGGAAGGGGTTATGGATTTGGCTTTGGATGGTGATTTGGATTGAGAGTTGGCGGGGATTGGGGTGGGGATTGGTTTGGAGATTGGACGGGAGAGGTTTGAGGAGATGGAGGCGGTTGGGTTTTACGGAGGCGGTTCGTAGGGTGAGGCGGTTCCGGCTTGAGAGGTTGATTTTCCCTTGGCACGATACTTCTCGGCTTGCTCCTTGGCCAATCTAGCAATCCTGTCTTGGAGAACCTTCATCTGTTCTTCCACAGTCAATCCAGCCATCTCATCCCTAGCCCTTTTGGCTCTAGCCACCAAGTTGGGAATACTTGGGTCTTCCTCTTCTTCATCCTCTTCATCCACCAAGTTCATGGTTTTGTTGTCTTTCCTTCTTCTTCCTTTTGCTAGTACCAGCTCCATCATCAGTTGTAGGCGGTTTGGAAGCTGGAGCGGTCTTGACCTTCTTCTGAGGCGGTTCAGCTCTTGCTTGGGGTTTTCTGGACCGCTTGGGTGCTTTTGTTTGAGGAGCGGTTGAAGGATCTCTGAGCTCATATGGTTCCTTCAAGGGATATGTATCTGCATCATACAAAGATTTGTATAATGCGTCTCCATTGGCATATCTGAAGGAGTGGCAAGCAAGTAGACCTAGGCAATCATCTGAGCAGTCCACCATAAGGTCTGGATTCTTGGTGACCATTTCATCCAAGTGCTCATAGTCCATTAATAGGGCGGTTAGGATCTGCGAGAATGGTCTCCACCTACGATCTTCACCTTTGATCTTGGGTGATAGGTCTCTATGCTATCCTTAATCTCAAAATAAAGGATCCTTGGCCGGTGCGGCTTGATCTCCATAAAGATAGCGGCCTTTGTACATCCATTGTTGGGATGTGAAATTGTTGTGGTTCCAGTCTTTCCAGAAATGGTTCTCCCTACTAGATGACCAATGAAGTTCATCAGCTCACCAAAGTTCTTTCTTGGAATCTTCTTGTACTTCTTGGATAGGGTATCCACTTTGGCGGTTTGGAGAGCCGCAGCATCTAGGATAACTTGATCAATCTCTAAGGGGGCACCACCAGCTGCAAATACGAAAAGTCTTCTTATATCTATGTAGTCAACGGAGAGCTTCATCCCTTCAACTACGGCGGTCGGGCGGGAGACTCTACGGCCTTGCTCAAGAACTCTGGAATCCTTCTTAGCGGTTGCAAAGAATTGATCCACAAAAGATGGCACAATGAAGTTACGCTTCTTGGTGAACAGAGGTAAGATGCACGAGACTCGAGCTTCCTCGGCAACTCCCTTCCTAGAGCATCTGTTTTGAGCTCTTCCTCATTCACTTCCCAGGTAGGAAAGTAGTTGGATCCTACAAATTTGAAATTTCAAGTGTTAGATCCATTTGTGTATTCATAGTTCACATGCGGTTTGAGCACCAAGCGGTTGAGCAATGGTGCGGTTTGAGAATTTCAAACCCCAAGTGAAACCATGAATACTCAACAAATAATGAGGACTTGAGAACAAAATTACTTAAGTACGTGGCATTGTAATCCAAACTTATCCCACACTGCAAGCAGTGATTAGAGAGGAATTTCTTGGTTTCCAGCCTATATACTTAGTAAAATCTCAAAATCAAAGAAGGAAGGAATTTGACCAGCATGCGGTTTCAAAGTATTTGAAAAAGCGGTTTTAGAACATGCGGTTAAGGTTAAAAATGAGGAGCGGTTTGAAACAAAAATTCCTAAGCGGTTGCATACAAGCGGTTTCAAACCAACATAAAATCCAAAATTTCTGAAAAAGTTGAAAATATTCTAAGTGTTGGAAAAACACTTTCTCAGAATCAAGGCAACCAAAACATGTGATTTTTCAAGAACAGTTCATGGGTTTTGTGAAGAACACCAAGAACATTCAAGAACACCAAGAACAGAGATACATGAAACTTAACCAAAATGAGCAAATAATATATCAAAATGATCACATTGGGAAGGGGATTAACAATATATCAATAAAATTTCAACCTTTACCCAGAATCATCCAAAAACACCAAGAACACAAAGTGGGTTTACGAAGAACAGATTCTGAAAATCACCAAATTAGTGCTCATAACATGGATTGATCATAAAATAAATGACATATAAGAAATCCATGTATAAATCCGAGCAAAACCCAACAGATATCATCAAAAATGAGTAACAAATAAGATCAAAATCACCAAAAGTATGAATTGAAGAATATGAACAGTTTATGCGTGTTCATCCATGGCAGATTTTGAAGAAATCAAGAGTTAGGGTTAGAGATGTTACCATTTCCAGGATGGGTTTCTTAGCCCTAGCAGTGGTAGATGCTCTTAGCCTTTTTGAAGTTGAAGGTTTCGAAGTTGAAGCCATTGACAGTTAAAGGTTTTGAAAATGGGAGTTTGTAAAGGGTTTTAGAGAGAGAGAGTGAGAGAGTTGGTAGAAGGGTACGGTTGCAGAGAGTTTGGCAGAAAAGGTTTTTGTTTCACCAAACAAGGTTTATATAGGGTGAAGGGGTGGAGCGGTTGGTCGAAAGAATGATTGAAATTAAACCAGCTGTTACACCCTTTCACCTCTGCACATCTCTCTATGACGGGCGACATGAGGGCTTTAAATGCTCATGTCCCCTTAGCATTAAATGCTCTAAAATTTAAATTTTTGAGGGAAAATATTTGCAAAAATACCCTTATGTCAAAATAAGGACTAATTAAAGATAAATAAAGGAATTTGAACAGTTTTTTTTTTTTTTTTTTTTTTTTTTTTTTTTTTTAATAAAGATAAGCAATAAAAATAGACAGAGATTACTTCATGTTGAAACGCGGTTTTGATCAGCGGTCGGCTGCATGAGCGGTTTGGAACTTGCGGTTGTATGCGGGCGGTTGGGCCTTGCGGTTTTGGAATGGGCGGTTTCAACGGGCGGTTTGATTCCAAAGGAATTTCAACCTAATCTCAACAAACAAGTTAGCATATAAAGAGTATGGAATTTATTTAAGTTCAAGCATACCCATTTCTCCTACGAGAAAAGAAAATCTCTTGGAGTCAAGAGCTTTTGTGAGGATATCGGCAATGCGGTTGTCTGTCCCCACGTACTCTAAATGGATATTCCTCTTCTCCACATGGTCTTTGAGGAAATGATACTTGATATCTATATGCTTGGTCTTGGAATGCATGACGGGGTTGTTGGAGGCGAAATTGTGGAAGTATTGTCACACATGATAGGACAATTTCCTTCATGGATTCCATAGTCCACCAGCTTCTTGCTTCATCGAAAGGATTTGACGGCAACAACTACCGGCGGCAATATACTCGGCCTACGTGGTTGACACTTTGGCGAAGCTTGCTTCTTGCTGGCCCAAGCAACTAGTCTATTCAGGAAATGACAAGTACCACTAGTGCTTTTCCTGTCAATAGTACAAGGCTGCATAATCTGCATCTGAATAACCTACAAGATCGAAGTTCGAATCTTTGGAATACCAAAGTCGAAGGTTAGTGGTTCCCGGATAAATAGCGGATTATACGCTTGGCTGCAATAAGATGTGCTTCTCTAGGATGCGCTTGATAGCGAGCACATACACGAGACACTAAACATGATATCTGGCCTACTAGCAGTTAAGTAAAGTAATGAGCCGATCATACCTCGATATAAAGTTTGATCAACTTTCTTACCTTTGAGATCCTTATCTAGCTTATTGCCGGTGGCCATAGGAGTATCATATGCTTTAGCATTTTCTAATCCAAACTTCTTTATCAACTCCTTGGTGTATTTGGCTTGGCTGAGGAAAATACCTTCTTCGCATTGCTTGATTTGAAGCAGGAAGAATGTTAATTCTCCCATCATGCTCATCTCAAACTTGCTTTTCATTAGCTTCTCGAAACGCTTACAAAGTAACTCATTAGTAGAACCAAAAATAATATCATCGACATAAATTTGAACAAGTAAAGTATGCTCATTATATTTGGCAATAAAAAGAGTTGTATCAATTTTACCACGTTTAAATCCTTTTTCTAGTAAAAATTTAGAAAGAGTCTCATACCATGCCCTTGGAGCTTGCTTAAGTCCATACAAAGCTTTCTGGAGTTTGTAGACATGATTGGGAAATTTGGAGTCTTCAAATCCGGTGGTTGGGCAACATACACGGTCTCTTGCGGTTCGCCGTTGAGGAATGCACTCTTTACGTCCATTTGATATAACTTGAAATGCTTGAAAGAGGCGTAGGCTAAGAAGATTACGATAGCTTCCAATCTTGCAAGCTGGAGCAAAGGTTTCGTCATAATCAATTCCTTCTTCTTGCCTATATCCTTGTGCAACCAACCTTGCTTTATTCCTATTGATGCTTCCATTCTCGTCCATCTTATTCCTAAATACCCACTTAGTTCCTATCACTCCTTGATCTGAGGTCTAGGCACCAAAGTCCAGACCTTGCATCTTTCAAGCTGGTTGAGTTCTTCTTGCATAGCAATGACCCATTGGAATCTTGGAGTGCTTCATCAATCTTCTTGGGTTCAACTTGAGATAAAAGTGAAGTATGCTCATCATAATTCGATCTCCTTGTTTGAACAGGAAAACAGATCACCAATCACATTTGTGAGGGGTGGCTGCGACTTCACGAACCTCAGGGTAAGTCTGGTTGGGCGAGGTTTCTTGAAGATCTTCAATTGGAACGTCGTTAGATCCTTCGGCGAAGTCATGGAATGTAAGTTGACGAAGAGGTTCTATAAGTTTGGATAGGGAATTCCTAACTTCATCTTCCCTTGCGGTTGCATGCGGAGAGGGATCTTCGGGTGCGGTTTCAAAATTGCGGTTTTGGGGAATTTCGGTTGAGGGTGCTTGGATTTTGCGGTTGAGGTTCGGGTGCGGTTTGAGATGGTTCACCTGGTTCATTATGCTCAACAAAATCATCGGCAACATTTGGAGCCAAATGTGGCTCAAGGAGAGAATGCTCATCAAAAGTAACATGGACAGACTCTACTATTTTTAAACTAGTTTTATTGAAAACACGAAAAGCTTTAGAATGTTTAGCATACCCAACAAAAATACCTTCATCGGCCTTGGCTCCGAATTTACCTCTATTTTCTCTTAGTTGTAGAGGACAAAACATTTGCGGCCAAAGATCTTGAAGAATGCAATGTTGGGGGTTCTTCCTCGCCAAAGCTCATAGGGAGTCTTGTTATAGGTTTTGTTGATGAGGAGCGGTTTTGAGTGAAGCATGCGGTATTGATTGCTTCGGCCCGAAATGCGAGGTAGCTTCGCCGGATATCATTGTCTTTCCGGCCTCAATCAACGTCCTATTCTTCCTTTCCACAACCCCATTTTGTTGTGGAACACCGGTAATGGAAAAATTGTGATCAATCCCGTGGTCATCACAATGTCTTGAGCAACACCGTTGTTTTTGAATTCTGTTCCATTATCTGATCGAACACTAACGATGTCATCTTCTTTTTGAGTTTGGAGCCATCTAAAAAGTGCGGTGAGAATCTCATAACAATCATCTTTGGAAATCATCATCTCAACCCACGTATATCTTGAGTAATCATCCACCACCACTAAGGTATATCTATTTCCTCCAATCTTTGGCGGTGGTTACTGAGTCCAAACAAATCTATGTGAAGCGGTTGTAAGCATCTTGAAGTTGATGGAGCGGTCTTGCTGGTGAAAGGCAGCGCGGCTGCTTACCAAGGCTGGCATGCCTTGCATTTCTCTGGATGGTGGTCGGCCACTTTAGGTAAACCACGAACGAGGTTTTCCTTACCAATCTTTGCAAGATACTTGAAGTTCAAGTGGCTTAACCTCTTGTGCCATAGCCAACTATTTTCGCTCACATTCTTAGCTACAAAACAGAGATTAGTAATACTACATGCAGAATTTAGATCAATAATGTAAATATTACTCTTACGAATCCCTGTGAGTAGGGTGGCCTTGTAGGAAATGCTATCTTTGATAAAGCAATTTGATGACGTGAAGTTGCAAAGCATTCCTTTGTCGCAAAATTGAGAAATTGAAAGGAGGTTGTGCTTGATTCCATCGACAAGAGAAACCTTCTCAATGGTTAGGTTTCCTCTCCTTATCACACCATATCCAATGGTCTTGCCTTTGTTGTTGTCACCAAAGGTTACAGATGGACCACTTGCTTCAACGACATCTTCAAGTAATGATCTATCTCCGGTCATATGTCTTGAGCGGCCCTTTGTCAAGATACCATTCATTATCCTTGGAGTGACCAGCCATGAAGCAGAGGACCTGAAATGTAAACATTAAGAACGAGGTCCCCCTTTATTCCTTGGGTCCTGAAGTTAGCAACCCTTTACAACCCACACCTGTTTGACAGAAGGAGGTTTGCTCTTCCTGGCATTGGGAGAAACCGCAAAAGGCATTCTGCAGCCTTGTGACCTAAACCATCACACACGGAACATTTATAAAAACTACAAGCATCATGAGGTTTTACTAACTCTTTACTCTTCTTAGGAGTTGCCTGCGGTTTGGGACAAGGAAGCGGTTTGGGAGGTGCGGTTCCGGCTAACATTCAGTGATACAAAGGGAACGAGGCTTTGGTTTGACCACGTATTTCACTGGAACGCTATTCTTGCTTTTGAAGGCGGGAGGAGCGGTCGAAGAAGAAGCGCGGTCGGACACAGAGTTAGCGAACCGCCTTTTCCACCAGAAGCGGTTGGAGCGGGGATTCTTCCAATTCCATAAGCCATTTCCTCTTCAGGTGCTTCCACAGAATTCTTAGGTTTTAACACAGAATTCTTCCCATATTGCTTTCCTTTAGGGTAGACATAATTTACTTGTCTTGCTTTACCCTTACCCTTAGCATGCTTCTCCTTGGGAATTTCTTTAGTTAGTTACGGAAATTCCTCATCCTTTTCACTAGAGGATGCACACTTCTCCTCTTCCTCGAGATCCAAACCCTAGACCATCCTTAGTTCCGGGAGGAACTTGGAAGTCCAAGATTTTATCCTTGGTGGATTGAGACTTGAGCCACGAATCAATAATCTTTTGGCGATCGTCGATTTGGGTTACCAAGTCATCATTCCTGAGTTGAAGTGCAGCAACCTTAGTTTCAAGGATGCGGTTTTGATCAGCAAGAGGAGTCATCTGTTTGATTTGGTCCTTAAGATTTGAAATTTCAGACCTCATCACAGTTTTCTCCGTCTTGTACAGATTAAGTTCATCATGAGCTAAGCTTAAGGCTTTCTTAAGATTTGAGAATTGATGGATCACCATTTCAGCTTCCTTGAACATCTTTTCATGTTCCATGGGAGAAACCTCTTCCACCACCTTTTTCAAAATTTTCTTTGGAATAGCTTTTGAAGGTGGAGCAGTTTTAGATGAGAAAATGGGACGTGAGTACGAACAATTTCCTATCTTAACGCTAGGAGTAAGTTTAATATCATCATCCAATTTATAATTTGGAAGTTTTGCAAAAACCTCCTTTTCCTCCATATCATGCAACTCAAATGATTCAGAATCTGAGTCATCAGAAGCGTCTGCAACTAAGCAGAGGTTAACCTTTTCGGTTTCACCGTCACTTTCATCCTCAGAATCTGCTTCAATCCAAGTTGCTAATTCCTTGGAATTCTCTTCCTCCTCAGCAACCATTCCCTTACGATGAGAAAATTTCAAAGGAAAAGTTTTCTTTTTCATATATTCATATTTAGGCTGTGGACACTCAGATGCAAAGTGGCCAGGTTTCCTACAGTTGTAGCATACCAAGTCACTCTTCTTCTTTGTATCTGCAGCCCTAGAAAATGTTGCAGGAGGTTTGCCTTTTGAAAATGATTTTGTGAAAGGTTTTGAGGATTTTCTAAATTTTTGAAATCTTTTCACAAACATGGCAAAATCATCATCATCCATCTCGATGAGTGATGAGGTTGATATGGAAGGATCAGTGGTTTGATTGGATGTGGATGGTTTCTCTTCATGTTCCACTACAGACATAGAAAGCGATTTAGTTTTCCCTTCTATCTCTTCTATATGATTTAATTTAAGTTCATAGACTCTAAGATTGGCATACAAGTTACTTAATGACCAAGTACCCAATACTTTGGAGTCTTCTAGAGAGGTAGCCTTATTTACCCATCTAGAACCTAAAGCAGATAGGAAAGTCATATTGATTTCCTTATCGGTTAAAGTTTTACCAAGAGATCTACAAGCATTAACTACCTCAACATAGCGATCGTAGGTTTGACGCAAGGTTTCGTTGGGTTTTCTGTTGAAGTTGTTGTAGGATCTTTCAACAGTGTATAATTTGTTTTCCTTGCACTCTTCATCACCTTCGAGGTAGCTCTCTATGGCATCCCACATCGCTGCGGTTTTGAGGTACATCACTTTCTGTAGAGTTGATACGGGGAGGGTTCCAGAAATGATGAACCTCGCCTTGCTGTCCAAGGCAACTAATCTCTTCTCTTCATCCGACCACTCTTCTTTTGGCTTTTTGACTTCTGGAGTTTCAGCATTGGTGGTTGCATCAGTGTTAGCCTTCATTGGAATTAGAGGGCCATTGATCACGCACTCCACCAGCATTTCATCTATGGTTTCCAAATGAATGAGCATTCGGCACTTCCAGATGTCAAAGTGGTCTTCGTCCAACATTGGAATGTGTGAATAGTTAACAGTAGTCATTGTCTTTGAGGTTGCCATATCGAATCGGCACACAAGCTGTTAAGCTTGAAAAACAGTGGTTTTAAAATGTGTTAGCTCTGATACCACTTGTTGGTCCCAAAGGTGGCAACAAGGGTGAAAATACAGCTAGAGGGGGGGTGAATAGCTGTTTTAAAATTTTCGCCCTCAATTTAAAACTAGACCTCTAAGCTTACAAAACCTCTTGCAGTGTATTAGAAACTGCAAGTAGAGTTGTAAAATGCACAGCGGAATATACTTAATAAAATGCGGTTTTGAGAAGGCGGTTTTGCAAGGCGGTTTTAGTGCAATTTTCTGAGCAGTTGTAAAACTGAAAGTGTTGTTTGACTATGTTAACTCCAAACACAATTTCACAATAAAGGATAACTATATAAGATCAAACAGAGAGAAAGGTAGATAATTAGTAAGCACAAGAAATAAAATGCAGAAAGTAAGAACACAATATTTGGAGTGGTTCAATCGATAAACGATCTACGTCCACTACCAAGATGGTTAGTCTTGGATTTCTAAGAGAGATTTTATATTGAGTATTTGAGAGATTACAAAGTACAATAAAATCTTTACTATGAAGAACAAATCCAAAACTATAACCAGTGTATCTCAAATGAATAAACTATGTGTTTAAACAAGAGAGGTGTGTGTGTGAGAACAAGATCAAGGCTCTTTAAATCTGTGAGATGTAGAGCACAATGATTCTTGAATGTGTTAAGGCTTGATTTGGGTGGGAATATTTCTTGAAGTATGAAGATGAAGATTCAAAAGACTAAGAATTTCTGGGCAGAGCTTCAACTTCTGATGATCACAGCAATTTCTCAATGTTTTCAAGCAATCTTCAAATGGTGAAGATTGGGGGTATTTATACCCAAGCATCTCAAATATAGCCGTTGGACACAGCTGTTCAAGGACAGTACTTGATGCTTTCCCATTGGTCCACTGATATCCACTTTTGTCCTTTAGAGCTGTTGGTGCGGTAAAGGCGATCGGACCTCGCCGCAATCAAGGTGGTTAGGACATCTGTCACCTTTATGAGATCTTTGCAGATCTGCTCTGACATTGGGTCACGTGACAAGATATGGTGGTTGACATTTAATATTGCTGACGTGGATTCCAAGGGATAAAAGGATCACTTCAAGAAGTCAATCATTGGGGCGGTTCTGGGGCAAGCGGTTTGACAAAAGGCGGTTCCACCGTAAGAGGATTTCCAAAAGTGCGGTTTGCACTTGATTGATCAAGCGGTTTCGAGATGAGAGGAATCTCAAGGCAAAAGGCGGTTACGCCAAGCGGTTACGAAAAGGCGGTTCAGGAACCCTTGAAACTGCAATCCTAAAATCCAATGATTCTTGAGCCAGTCTTCAAGCCTAATTTTAACCTATTCTATAAAATGGACTTAGCTAAAAAATTGAAGTCTAAGCTTCATTACATAAGGTCCTAAAGTCCTTAAAATAAATAGGAGGTTATGGTATCAATCAAATCTAATACAAAATAGGAGGGTTAAAACATGCATACCCAACAGCATTGTTGTGAGATGGATAAAGATGAATGAATGAGCCGCTAGAATGAGAGAGGAGGGGGGCAGTAGGGTTTTGATCTTTAGTGAATATGATCGGACTATACGAGGGTAACGATGAGATTATAAAAAATATGTGAGGGTAAAAGTGGGATAATAAAAAAATTGTCAAGCTTCCAATTTCTTTCCTTCCAATTCCTCTCGATTTTGGGAGGAAAATCATAAAAAAAATTCCTTCCCTTTCTTTCCACTTCCTCCCTAAAAAATCTCGGAAGCAAGCTAACGAAGGATTTTTTTTTTTTAAATTTCCTTCCCTTTCTCTCCATTTTTAAACTCGGAAGAAGGACATTCATATTATGTCGATTCAATTCCATATATCTGCCTCCAATTTATAGCATTGGAAATTCAAATTATTGTTGTGTTTGAACAGAAAGAAGCTCCGTTTGCGGTTGATTGCAACTTCCTTTCGCCAATCAAATGTAGCTGCATTTGTATGTCTTTTCACTTTTGTATTCATTTTATTCAAGAGTGATATTTTGTCTGTTGTATGCTCTTACTGTAAGTTACTTCCAATATTATGAATACAAAGTAGTCATTGGCCCTATAATGAATGTCAGGTCATAAAGATTCAGCCTGAAAAAAAGTGAAAGATGTGCCTCTGAAAAATTCACGATATTGTGGTACTTCCCTCTTGTTCGAACGAGTGTCCTTTTAAGTTTTTTCGAATGAGTGTCCTTCTAAGTTTTTTCCTAAAAGTTTTTTCCTTCTAAGTAATCGAGGTGCATTTAGTAATTTTGTTAGAAAACAGTCACTCAATCTTGGGTGGGAAAAGTACTCTCCCTCTTGTGCATGTACATGGGATATAGAAAATTCTAAGGGGATGTTTGGGTACGGGTTAACGAACGGCCCCTTAGAATTTTCTATATCATTTAAACTAGTCGGGGGGCCAATGTACTCGCTCACACACTTCTTTGGCCGGCTGTGTCATATTTAACACGATCTTTCTGGTACATCATTTAGGGTATTAAGTTGTTCTTTCAATCACCTTAAATTTTGTGAAACTGATACTCGTTGCTTTGGTTTCAAAAGGTTTTAGAAAATTGGTGCTTGAAGACATCATAAGATCTTGTGTTAGTAAAGGATATGTTTTTCAGATGGAGATGATTGTTCGTGCTTCAAGAAAACACTACTACATTTCTGAGCTAATGTGATCCAGCTTGATGAGCAGAAGGCAGCAACAGAAACAGTGGCTGCAACAGAAACAGAGAAAGGCGGCTGGAAGCCAGGCGGGCGCCTGGGAGCCAGGCGGAAACTTCAGCAGCGGAACATCAAAAAACAGGCCTACGCAATGGGCTTCAATGTTGCTGAGTTTAGGGCTTTAAATATTTGTTTTATTGAAATATCAAGTCTTTCGCTACGTCAATTGGTATCAGATTCTGGTTCGTTCTAGGAAGAATGAGACGAGGAAAGAAGGCCACTGTGGAAGCGATTTACGAGCGAGATGAAGCGGTTCTGGAGGAACGCATCGGATCCATCGTAGATCAATGTATGGACACTACAACAAATATGCCTTTTCCCGGCACTTTTAAACCGGCACTTTATTTTGTGCCGCTAATTTTCGGCATTTCAACGAAAGTGCCGCTAAATTTCCGGCGTTTTTTTTTAAAATGCCGCAAATTTCCGGCACTTTATTAAAAGTGCCGCAAAATTTCCGGCGCTTTTTGGAAAATGCCGCAAATTCCCGGCACTTTATTAAAAGTGCCGGAAAATTTTCGGCACTTCAGGAAAAGTGCCGAAAATTCCCGGCAGTTTGATATAAGTGCCGCTAAATTTCCGGAAAATACTGAAAAGTGTCGCTAAATTCCGGCATTTATTGAAAAGTGCCGCTAATATCTGACATTTTTTTGTAATTGTTGCATATTTTCTTGCACTTTTTGAAAAGTGTCGCCTAATTTTAATATATGCCCTTATTGAAAAATATGTGCTCACTCGTGTGTGAAATTGAACCGGATTAAATATAGTAAACAAAAAAATTCATTTTTCCCCATTTTTTCAAATAACGTGATTGTTGATGTCAAATTATAAAAAACGTTCATAATTTTTTTTATAAATAAATCCCAATGTTATACATAACTATGCATATCTTTTGTTCCAATATCTGTCATTCTAGTTAATGTAATACTAGTATAACTGAAAGAAAAAAAAAAGTCTTTCAAGCCCGCTGAGTCTAAATGCAACGGCCCCCACGATTGCAATTCGCTAGGGTTAGGGTTGTAAACGAATCGAATCTTTTTTATTCGATACGGTATTCGAATTCAATATTCGGTATTCGTTTTCGAAATATTCGAATTCGAATTTTTATTTTGATCGAGTATTTACAAATATTATTCGAATAATATATATTATATATATAATTAAATCTAATTCTAATCTAATTATAACCCTAGAGGCGAGAGAGAACGGCAGTAGACGCGCGCTCACATTCTCGGTTTTAGCTTGGGCACCCGCTAACTTGCTTCATTCCTGTCGGCCAGTCGTTCACTACTCAGGCCTCGCACGTCTTCATACGTAACTACAAGACAACACGCGTCCGCCAGCTTGATCGCGATCTTTGCCAATGTTGCCGCCACGTCTTTCTTCACAACAAATTTGTAATCTCCCAGGCATCCATGGCACCACGGCTAACAAACGGTTGCGGTTTGGCTCTCGGAGTGCTTGCTACAACCTTTGCTCTTTTCGTCTCCATTTTCCCAATTTAGAATTTTAGATGTTATATAATTTGGAATCAATTCGTGATATTGAATAATATTTAGTGTATAAAATTTCAGTTTATCATAAACTGTTTGGTGCCCAAAAGTTGTTCGACGAAATGTCTTACAGAACTGAAATTTTATACACTAAATATTATTCAATATCACGAATTGATTCCAAATTATATAACATCTAAAATTCTAAATTGGGAAAATGGAGACGAAAAGAGCAAAGGTTGTAGCAAGCACCCGAGGAGCCAAACCGTAACCGTTTGTTAGCTGTGGTGCTGTGGATGCCCTGGGAGATTACAAATTTGTTGTGAAGAAAGACGTGCGGCGGCGATTGGCAAAGATCGCGACTGAAGTCAAGTTGGCGACGGCGGTGTTGCATATGTAGTTGCAGATGAAGACGTGCGGAGGTCTGAGAGTAGTGAACGCGATCGCAGAATGAAGCAAGTTAGCGGGTGCCCAGTTAAAACCGAGAATGTGAGCGCCGACGGCCGTCGTTCTCTTCTCAGTTCTCTCTCTAGGGTTAGAATTAGATTTAATTATATATATAATATATATTATTCGAATAATATTTGTAAATACTCGATCAAAATAAAAATTCGAATTCGAATATTTCGAAAACGAATACCGAATATTGAATTCGAATGCCGTATCGAATAAAAAAGATTCGATTCGTTAACCCTAGCGAATTGCAATCGTGGGGGCCGTTTTCAGATTTAGAGACGGGCGGGCTTGAAAGACTTTTTTTTTCTTTCAGTTATACTAGTATTACATTAACTAGAATGACAGATATTGGAACAAAATATGTGCATAGTTATGTATAACATTGGGATTTATTTATAAAAAAAATTATGAACGTTTTTTATAATTTGACATCAACAATCACGTTATTTGAAAAAATGGGGAAAAATGAATTTTTTTGTTTACTATATTTAATCCGGTTCAGTTTCACACACGAGTGAGCAAATATTTTTCAATAAGGGCATATATTAAAATTAGGCGACACTTTTCAAAAAGTGCAGGATAATATGCGACAATTACAAAAAAAATGCCAGATATTAGCGGCACTTTTCAATAAATGCCGGAATTTAGCGACACTTTTCAGTAATTGCCGGAAATTTAGCGGCACTTATATCAAACTGCCGGGAATTTTCGGCACTTTTCCTGAAGTGCCGAAAATTTCCCGGCACTTTTAATAAAGTGCCGGGAATTCGCGGCATTTTCCAAAAAGCGCCGGAAATTTTGCGGCACTTTTAATAAAGTGCCGGGAATTTGCGACATTTTAAAAAAAACGCCGAAAATTTAGCGGCACTTTCGTTGAAATGCCGGAAATTAGCGGCACAAAGTAAAGTGCCGGTTTAAAAATGCCGGGAAAAGGCATATTTGTTGTAGTGATATCATCAGGAATCCCACCAGTGAACATATTCCTAGACATGTCTACATAAGATACATCAGGAAGACGACTAAATTTCAAAGGAATCTCACCTGAGAATGAATTATCTTCGATTCGAACACGAACAAGGGAAGAACAATTGGACAGAGAAGGAGGCAATCCACCGGAAAAATTATTCGAAAACAGGATCAATTTGGTTAACACCCCACCAAAACAAATATCAGGAGGGATAGCACCAACCAAGTTATTGGTGGAAACATCAACCCATTTAAGCTTTGAGTATTTTTCTAGATCATTTGGAAGTGATCCAGAAAAGAAATTGCTCCAAATCAAAAGGGATTCTAAATTAGGAAGCTTTGCTAAACCTTTAGGAACAGGGCCATCCATCTCATTATACATAAGACTAAGCAATTTCAGATTCTTGAGCTTTGAAAAACTCTCGGGGAATTGGGCCAGTGAGCAAATTATCAGAAAGATCAAAATTTTCAAGAGGGGTAATCTTTCCAAACTCATTTGGAATTGACCCGGAAAGGCGATTTCGAAAGAGGAAAAGGGTGTGAAGTTTTGAGAGATTGGTGAGTTGAGTTGGGATTGAACCAGAAAGATTTGCACCAGCAATGTCAAGATACTGAAGCTCACTCATGTTACCAAATTGCAATGGAATGCTTCCTTGGTAAGAATTATACCCAATTTTCATGTGGGAAACTGATTTAAGCTTCCCCAATTCAGGTGGAAGATTCCCAGAAAGATAATTTCCAGCCAAATGAATAAACTCAAGTCTTGGAAACAACCCATATACTGAGCTGGAATTGACCCATTGAAGTAACTTCCAGCAAAGTTTAGAACTTTAAGGGTAGAAATTTCAGAAACATCAACAGTTAAAGACCCAGAAAAGCTATTACTAAATGCATCAAGAACAATTAGGCACTGCAAATTTGAAATCCCTCTAGGAAAAATGCCAGAAAAATTGTTTCTACTAATGTCCAAACTAGTAAGATTCAAAAGATTGAAGATTCCAACATGAAGCTTTCCCGAGAAAGAATTGTGACTTATGTTGAGATCAACAAGGTCAATCAAGAAACTGAATTGATTTTCTGATAAAAACCCACCAAGATTTTTCATGGAGAGGTCTAAGCCAGTGACTGCAGTGGAATTTTTGCTGCAATTGACACCTGACCAACTAGGAGAGAATAAGAAAGTACCTGATTAACTGTCTCACCAGACTGTCCAATTTGTTCACTGATATGCGGTGCACTATTCGCATCCTTTGCAATCGATGGGCTCACAAAATCAGGAACAACAAGATTCATTCCGGGATTTGCTTCTCGAAGTTGATTTATAATCATAGATGTAAGACTTGGTAACAACTGTGTTTTCATAATCTCCAAGAATTCCTCGGGGATTATGAAACCTGACTTTCTATCCTTTTTCTTTAAATCAGACATGGTCACACCTTTTTCGAAAAGTCGCAACTTGCTTTTAGAATCTTGTATCACTTCAAAGTATGGATCCTTTGAGTTGCTACCTTCACCATGTTGAGCTGACTCGATAGCATTTATCTTTGCATATTAATGGAACATAAAGTCATTATCTTACTAAGTTACCAAACATATAAAAACATATAATAATTCAACTCGTAAACTCACAATATTCCGTTTCGTTGCTTGGCTTGTTTCACTTGACACTCGCTAAGCCTAGATTCATTGCCAATTGTGAATAAACTCAGCTTTGTGACTTCTCACGTCCTTCTTTAGTTATTGAATTGTTTTCAATAACACTTTGACTTTGGATTCTCTAACGAACTATGTGAGCGTTAGAGATCATCGTTTGCCATCGTAGTTTTGGACTCTTGTGTCTTTTTACTTGGCACTAGAGATTTGATTTGGAATCTTGACTATTGCATTGATTATTGGCCATATACAATGAATTTTGAACTTTGATATCCTCGACAAACAGAGGATCCAACACCAGTTGTTGTTTTATTTTGCGGCTCAAAGAGAAAAGTATCATCTGCAGTAATACCTTGAAGTTTGAGCCCTTCGACTGCATGTGTTGCAGTCGATGGCGTGTGTATGTGTGGCCAGTGGGCCGGCTTAATTGCATTGTTATGGCATCCCGGCAATTTGTCTTATTGTTATTGACTATCGTTTCGATTCAGATATTAAGTCACTTTGATGATAAATGTTAGTCACTTGTACATAGTACTTTTGAATGAGTCTCCTCCTCTATCACTGCTTGTGGTGATAGAGAGTCCCTTACTGGGCATTCTTGCTCACCCTTCATTTTTCATGTTGCAATGTTAAAGAGTGAAAGGATTCTGGTCAGATAGGAGTAGATGGAATATAGACAAAGTCTCTAGAGGGGAGTTTGTATGGAATAGGATTTGTATTCTCTTTTGGGTTGTTGTAAGAGTTAGAGATCGAGAAAGTGTAGATGCTCTGACTCACTCGCATTATTCAGTTTTATTTAAAATGAAAAATTTAATGTGATGTATTATTATGTAACTTTCAAAACGGATTTTTTTATTGTGAACATTTATCTTTAAAAAAAAAAGAGGGCAGTAAATAGGTTTTGTTTTCGTAACAACCCAGGAAATGCAAATGCAAATCTCGGGGTGTTACAGAGTGGTATTAGAGCTTAGGTTATACAGTTCATAAGTTATTTGGCTTTAGGTTCATAAATTATGTGGTTATAGGAATCGTCTGATTTTGGGAGTGTGAAGTTGTCATATCTCTGTAGTGAGTTTTGATCCATTACGAGTATGTGGTGAGTTATTCTAAGTTCAACTTTAATGTTGAGTTTGATCATAAGGCCGCGTAGAGTTATAATTTGTATTGGAGGGTAAGTATATTTTCACCCGACATTGTTTGTGATTAGAAATTGTAGTTGTAGAAAATAAATAAATTAAGGTGGGCAAGTGTTTTATTTCTGTAGGATGTGGCTCGTCGTTGTTCTTCATGGCTGGTTCCCTTGCATTGAGGCGGGCGCCCCACATAGTGTGAGGTGGACGCTTGGGGAGCAGGGGATAGGGCCTTGGCTTCTTGGTTTGAGGCGTGCGCATGGTGCTAGGATTGGCGTACGCCTGAAGGACAGAAGATGGAGTCTTGGAGCCTTGGGCTTGAGGCGGGCGCTTAGCATTTGGTTTGGCGGGCGCCTCATGCACCGAAGGATAGGCGTGGCTTTTGTCCATTCCAGGCGGCCGCATGGTTTGCCTTGAGGCGTGCGCCTCAAGGCCAGCCGGGGAGGGTTCTGTTACGGGCTTTTCTATTGTTTTAGGTCTTAGTTTTGGGCTAGGGTTGTGGTATAAATACAAGCTTATAACCCTATGTAAAACTGGATGAGATCATAGCACAAATCAATAGAAAAGTAGTTCAAAACCCCAAATTAATTTCTTCTCTGTCTCTTTCGATTTCCTGATTGATTGGTTGCGTGTGTTCTTAGTTTTTATTCTCTTGCTTCCGCTGCGATTGCACAACAACTGGTATCAGAGCACGGTTGCGATGTCTGGGAGGAATTCCATCACCGTGAAGTCCGACGTTCAGAAGTTTGATGGTCATGGAAACTTTGCGTTGTGGCAACGGAGGGTGAAGGATTTTCTGGTTCAAGCAGGCTCGGGAAAAGTTCTTCGGCATTCGACTAAACCCGATGATGTCGAAGAAGGTCCATGGAAGGAGTTGTAAGAGCGGGCTGTTTCTTCGATACAGCAGTGCCTTGCGGATGAGGTGGTGTATCACATGATCGATGAGGAATTACCGACGACGGTTTGGGAGATTTTGGAGGCTAGGTATTTGTCGAAATCTGTTTCGAATAAATTGCATCTTAAGCAACAGCTGTATGGGCTTAAGATGGTAGAGGGTTCTGACCTAGAATCTCATATACACACGTTTAATCAAATCCTCAACGATTTGGTTAGGGTGGAGGTGAAGTTCGAGGATGAGGACAAGGCTTTAATGCTGTTGAATTCGTTGCCCAATTCTTCAACATACGAAAACCTTGTGACTACGTTGACGTGGGGGAAGGAGATTGTGGAATTGCAACTGGTCACGGAAGCTCTTCTAGCTTTTCATAAACGGAAGAAGTCCGTTAATGAACCTGCGGGTGAGGGGTTATTTGTGAAGGAAAATCAGGAACGTGGGAGATCTCAGTTCCGGGATAACTCGCAGAGGCAGAATTCTCATTCTCAGTCAAAAAAGAAGTACAAGGGGAATTGTTTCAAGTGTGGGCAGAAGGGGCATAAGAGGCAGAATTGTCCGGAGAAGGGGAACGGTAAAGGCAAGGAAGGATCTTCAAAGTCAGTCAATGTGGTTGAAGATTGCTCGGAGGATGTGGATGGAGATATGCTCACGACTTCATCAGCTGTGGAGCACCCGACAGATGGTTGGATTTTGGATTCAGCATGTTCGTTTCATGTGACGGCGAAACGTGATTGGTTCGATACCTACATGTCAGTTAATTCTGGTATAGTTACTATGGGTAATGGTGCTACATGTAAAATTGCTGGCATAGGAACTATAAGAATTAAGATGTATGATGGTGTAGTTAGAACGTTATGTGATTAGACATGTTCCGGAGGTTTCTAAAAATCTGATTTCATTTGGAACCTTGGATGCTAACGGTATGAACTACAAAGCACAAGGTGGAGTATTGAAAGTGGTTAAGGGTGCTATGGTTGTGATGAAGGGTGAGAAGGGCTCCAAGAACATTTACAGGTTGCTAATGAGCACGGTTGTAGGTGGAGTCACATCTGTTGAGTCTGAGGTCGATACTGATGCCCTTCTATGGCATATGAGGCTTGGTCACATGGGTGAAAGGGGAATGCGGGAACTTCATAAACGTAAGTTTTTGAAGGGTGTGAAGACTAGTAAACTGGAGTTTTGTAAGTATTGTGTTCTTGGAAAGCAGAACAAGGTGCAATTCAAGACGGGTAAACACACGACAAAGGGTATTCTCGATTATGTTCATTCATATGTGTGGGGGCCGATTAGAACAGAATCTAGAGGAGGACATTATTACTTCGTGACTTTTATTGATGATTTTTCGAAGAAGGTTTGGGTTTACTTCATGAGGCACAAGTCAGAGACTTTTGAGAAGTTCAAGGTGTGGAAAGCTGAAGTGGAAAACCAAACGGGGCGGAAAATCAAGTGTTTGAGGAGTGATAATGGGACAGAGTACATAGATAGCGAGTTCAAGAAGTTCTGTAGAGAGCATGGGATCAAGAGGCACTACACGGTACACAAGACACCACAACAAAATGGTGTGGCTGAGAGGATGAATAGAACTATTGTGGAGATGGCTTGGTGTCTACGATTCAATGCGGGGTTGGCGAAGAACTTTTGGGCTGATGCGGTGAGTATGGCATGTTTCTTGATTAACAGATCACCTAGAGTCTCTTTGGACAACAGGTTTGCGGAGGAGGTATGGACGGGTAATGAGGTAGACTTCACCGATATCCGGGTGTTTGGGTGTTCTTCCTATGTGCATATTCCTGGTGAAGAGGGGTCTAAGCTTGACCCAAAGTCAAAACAGTGTGTCTTTCTCGGGTATGAAATAGGTGTTAAAGGATACAAGCTTTGGGATCCCAAGTAAAGCAAGGTGGTGATCAGTAGGGATGTAGTCTTTGATGAAAAGGCTATGTTGAAGTGTACTCATGATGAAAAGAAGAAGGTGCCAGAAAGCAAGGAGGGCGAGAAGCAAGTTATTGAGGTGGAGCTACGTGAGGATAATACTGATGCGGATCTCACTCTTCCGGAGTCAGAGGAAACTACACAAGAAGTGGCTAGTACTTCAGTTGGGAGACCTAAGAGAGTAATCAAGCCACCGGTCAGGTATGGATTTGAAGACATGGCTTCATATGTTCTTGTTCTTAGTAGTGGAGACCCGAGTACTTTTAAGGAGGCTATAAACAGTCCAGAAAAGGACAAGTGGGTAACTGCTATGGCGGAGGAGATGGAGTCACTGTACAAGAATGATACATGGGATTTGGTGGAGCTTCCTAAAGGGAAGCGTGCTATTGGTTACAAGTGGATCTTCAAGCGCAAGGAGGCAGTATCAGAAAAAGAGGGGGAAAAGTTCAAGGCTCGTTTGGTAGCAAAGGGGTATTCGCAGCGAGAGGGGGTGGATTATAATGAGATTTTTTCGCCTGTTGTGAGACATACTTCCATTCGGATTGTGTTGGGTCTTGTAGCGCACTATGATTTGGTGTTGGAGCAGATGGATGTGAAAACTGCGTTTCTACACGGTGAGTTGGATGAGCAGATTTTCATGGAGCAACCACATGGGTTCACGGAGCCCGGACAGGAGCGTTTGGTTTGTAGATTGAAGAAGTCACTTCATGGGCTGAAGCAGTCTCCGAGGCAGTGGTATACGAGGTTTGACTCCTACATGGCACGTATTGGCTACAAGCGCTGTGAGTATGATTGTTGCGTGTATGTGAAGAGCCTTGATGATGGTTCTTGTATTTTTCTGTTACTGTATATGGATGATATGCTTATCGCGGGTAGGAGCAAGAACGAGGTCAATCAGTTGAAGGCCTTATTGAGTAGAGAGTTTGACATGAAGGATTTAGGGGAAGCCAAGAAGAATCTTGGGATGGAGATTCGCCGAGACAGGAAATCTAGGAGATTGTGATTGTCTCAAGCCGGCTATGTGGAGAAAGTGTTGGAGAGGTTCAATATGCGGGATGCAAAACCTGTGAAGACACCATTGGCGAGTCATTATAGACTATCTGCCTCAGATTCCCCGAGTTCGACTGAAGAAATTCTGAGGATGTCAAAGGTTCCCTATGTAAGCGCAGTGGGATGTCTCATGTATGCTATGGTTTGCACGAGGCCAGATTTGGCGCAAGCTATTAGTGTGGTTAGCAAGTATATGGCGAATCCGGGTAAACAGCATTGGGAAGCAGTCAAGTGGATTCTCAGATATTTGAAGGGCACTATGGATTATGGCATCATGTTTGGAGGCAAGAGTGAGGAGCTTTCTGTTGTGGGGTATGTTGATTCAGATTATGCGGGTGACTTGGATCGGAGGAGGTCGACTACGGGTTATGCGTTTACTCTTGGTGGTGGACCCATATGTTGGAGATCTATGATCCAATCTATCATTGCATTGTCTACAACGGAAGCGGAGTATATGGCAGCGGTTGAAGCTGCAAAGGAGGCTCTATGGCTTCGAGGTTTGGTCAAGGAATTGGGCATTGAGAAAGGTGGAGTGAAGTTGCTTTGTGATAGTCAAAGCGCGATATTTCTAGCGAAGAATCACATTTATCATCAACGGTCGAAACACATTGATGTTCGGTTTCACAAGATTCGGGAGTTGATTGATATGGGTGAGGTTGTGCTAGAGAAGGTTCACACTACGGAGAATGCTGCGGATATGTTGACGAAGCCGGTTACTACTGACAAGTTCAAGCATTGTTTGGACTTGTTGCACATCTCTAGCTGTTAGAGATGGGGGAGGTTCGAGCTGGTTCCTTGTATCTTATGTTGGTTTGGGTGAACACTCGCCAAGGTGGAGATTGTAGGATGTGGCTCGTCGTTGTTCTTCATGGCTGGTTCCCTTGCATTGAGGCGGGCGCCCCACATAGTGTGAAGCGGGCGCTTGGGGAGCAGGGGATAGGGCCTTGGCTTCTTGGTTTGAGGCGTGCGCATGGTGCTAGGTTTGGCGTACGCCTGAAGGACAGAAGATGGAGTCTTGGAGCCTTGGGCTTGAGGCGGGCGCCTCATGCACCGAAGGATAGGCGTGGCTTTTGTCCATTCCAGGCAGCCGCATGGTTTGCCTTGAGGCGTGCGCCTCAAGGCCAGCCGGGGAGGGTTCTGTTACGGGCTTTTCTATTGTTTTAGGTCTTAGTTTTGGGCTAGGGTTGTCGTATAAATACATGCTTGTAACCCTATGTAAAACTGGATGAGATCATAGCACAAATCAATAGAAAAGCAGTTCAAAACCCCAAATTAATTTCTTCTCTTTCTCTTTCGATTTCCCGATTGATTGCTTGCGTGTGTTCTTAGTTTTTGTTCTCTTGCTTCCGCTGCGATTGCACAACAACTTCTTTGATGTGCTTGCCTGTTTGAAACTTGCTTTGTGTTTGTGTGTTTTTGTGCGTGTGTCTTGTGTGTGTACTATGTATGTGTTGACTGTGTTGTTGATTTATGAAATTGAATGGGGTTTACTACTTGGAGCATGGCGGTTTGAAATTTTGAAATTGGTAAATCATTTTACATTACAAAGAAAACCTCCTTTTTTTACATTGACCGAAAATGTTTTATATTTGACTTCCTTTTACAAGTGATTACCAAACACTCGAAAATAGGTAAAACATTTTCCGAAAAATATTTTACTTGAAACAAACACCCGAAAACAAGGAAAACATTTTCCGGAAAATGTTTTACATGAAACAAACGGAGCCTAAAAGACAACCTAATTTCATAAACATAAGTAGTAGTTCTTACATATCTAGAAGTGATTTTTTTATATTAACCTTGTTGACCAATATTTATACTTTGTCAAGTACCATATGTATTTATATTGATCTTGAACACTGGAACACTAAAGTTGATTAGTTCAATTGTGTAAGATGATCAATTCCGAAAATTCTTGTAAGGTCCCCAGGTTCTTAGAAATTCTTATGTGATCCATGTAAATTGGGAAATTACTTTTTGGTACTTATGGTTCTAAATGTTTCAGATTGTCCCTATAACTTAAAAAGAATTATGTAAACTTTAATTGACTATAACTTGCTCATTGTTACTCAAATGAAATGATTCTTGAGTCCAACTTGAATATTTTTTAGATCTTTACAATGGGATATTTTCAAAGAACTGAATCTTTTTGTATTTTTAAAATTAAAATAAAAATTAATTAACTTATTTCTATTGTCCCTAAGTACTAGTAAAAATCTTAATACAAGTACTAAAAATTTGTTGAGTTGTAGGTACGGCAAAGCTTAAGCAAGCTGCGAGAAAAAGTGTGGCGACGTCCACAAGTAGAGTTCAAGTCAATATAGTTCAGATAGATAATGATGAGACTTCCACATAAATAATTGATCGCTTAAGGGAAAAAATCAATGAATTAAAGCAAGAGGCTGTGCACCAAAGAAAGAGAAAAAGAGAAGTGAAAGAACAATTGAAATATGTAGAAATGAAATTTGAGGAAAAATTAGAGTGTCAAGCTCAAATCTTCCGTAGGACGTCTGCCTTTGTCTTTCCTGAGGCGGTTGTAAGTTCTATATCCGAGTTCGCTGCAAAAGTCCCGCCAGGCAGCGAAAATTTTGTGGGTCGTCCGTTGTAGTGGAGACGAGAGATCTCTAAGTAAAGATTTGGGCTGGAAAAGTTTGGAAGGTTTTGAAATGGGTATTGTAAATATTTAAATAGTTGCCCTAATGTCTAGGGTTGTCTGTATGCTACCCACCCTTGTTTTTGCGTTAGATGGGTAAGCATACATCCAACCCTAGACATTAGGGCAACTATTTAAATATTTACAATACCCATTTCAAAACCTTCCAAACTTTTCCAGCCCAAATCATTACTTAGAGATCTCTCGTCTCCACTAAAGCAGGATGACCCACAGAATTTTCGCTGCTTGGCGGGTCTTTTGCAGCGAAGTCGGATATAGAATTTACAACCGCCTCAGCAAAGACAGATGTCCTACGGAAGATTTGAGCTTGACACTCTAATTTTTTCTCATATTTCATTTCTACATATTTCAATTGTTCTTTCACTTCTCTTTTTCTCTTTCTTTGGTGCACAACCTCTTGCTTTAATTCATTGATTTTTTCCCTTAAGCGATCGATTATTTATGTGGAAGTCTCATCATCATCTATCTAAACTGTATTGACTTGAACTCTACTTGTGGACGTCACCACACTTTTTCTCGCAGTTTGCTTAAGCTTTGTCATACCTACAACTCAACAAATTTTTAGTATTTGTATTAAGATTTTTACTAGTACTTAGGGATGATAGAAATAAGTTAATTAATTTTTATTTTATTTTTAAAAATACAAAAAGATTCAGTTCTTTGAAAAATATCCCATTGTAAAGATCTAAAGAAATATTCAAGTTGGACTCAAGAATCATTTCATTTGAGTAACAATGAGCAAGTTATAGTCAATTAAAGTTTACATAATTCTTTTGAAGTTATAGGGACAATCTGAAACATTTAGAACCATACGTACCAAAATGTAATTTCCCAATTTACATGGATCACATAAGAATTTCTAAGAACCTGGGGACCTTACAAGAATTTTCGAAATTGATCATCTTACACAATTGAACTAATCAACTTTAGTGTTCCAGGGTTCAAGATCAATAAAAATTAGTGTTCTAAAAGAACTCGTCCAAGGGCACCTAGGCCCCGCCTAGACGCTAGGCCCCTCTCCAACGCCTAGTTATAAGCCCCGCCTAGGTCCCGACTAGTCACCGCTTAGGCGCTAGGCCCGACTCCGCTGCCTAGCATCCACCTAGCGCTTTTTAGAACCTTGATAAAAATACATATGGTACTTGACAAAGTATAAATATTGGTCAACAAGGTTAATATAAAAAAAATCACTTCTAGATATGTAAGAACTACTACTGATGTTTATGAAATTAGGTTGTCTTTTATATTACAAAACCCATCAAGTCCATTCGATACCAAGTCCATTTGTTACTTTACTAAAACAGAGTATGAGCACAATAGACTTTATACAAGAATAATCACAATTGTGAATTTCAAACCGCCATGCTCCAAGTAGTAAACCCCATTCAATTTCATAAATCAACAACACAGTCAACACATACATAGTATGAAAGTGTGATAGAATCACACTTAGCCAAGTCAAAAGATTGACTTAATTATGTTTTGTTACTTTCTTTTTATTTAAAATTATGTAAATATTTTATATTTGATTTTTATTATTACTAACTTATTTAACCGAATTTTATTATCTCTTTAGTATTGTTTTAGTTATTTTCTAGGACTCTCATATGGATAAATGAAGGTGTAAAGAGATAAAGAAGATTGAAGAGATTGGAGATTTGGATCTTAGCTCTTCATCAGATTTTAGCCTTACCCGTTAGCAATGGCCTACTTGGCTATAAATATAAAGGTCAAGTCAGTTCACAAGATACGGTTTTTATACACTCCAAAAGGCTGAAGGATTTTAGGCTTAGAGGAGTTTTGTTTTAGTGAGAGTTCTCTTTGTTGATTTTGTCATTCTCTTAGTTTAAGTTTTGTAATCGGTTCAAAAGTGTTTTTAATAAGAGAATTTTATTGTCTACAGCATATTGCTGTAGATAAGTGTTAATCCGTTGTTTATTTCATTTCTACTTTATTATTCCATTTGCATTTCTTGTTGTGCTAGTCTTTGGTGCGATAGCATCAGGACTCACATCAGTCTTCTGTGTCTTCCTGTGCACTTCCTAGCCGCTCCATTTCTTTCAATTGGTATCAGAGCTCCACTCGACTTCACTGAGTGAGATCCAAGGAAGAGTGGTCATTATGGAAGGACACTTGAGTCAATACCGTCCCCCGGTTTTAGATGGAACTAACTATGCCATCTGGAAAGCTAAGATGCGTCTCTTCATCAAAGCAATTGATGAACGAGCATGGCTTAGCATTATTATTCCATGGTCCCCTCCTAAGGTTGAAATGAAAAATAAAGAAGAAGAGGGTGAAACCTCCGAAAAGGTGTATAAAATTAAACCTGAGGAAGAATGGACCACTGATGAGGTCACTAGTGCTAACTACAATTCCAAGGCTCTTGGTGCTATTTCAAGTCATGTGGATGAACACATGTTTAGACTTGTTTTAAATCAAAATATAGCAAAGAAAGCCTGGGATATTTTGCAAACTCACTGTGAGGGTGATGACAGTGTCAAAGCCACTAGGTTGAGAATTCTCATGACCAAGTTTGAAAACTTGAGGATGAATGAGTCTGAGGATATAAAAAGCTATTCTGCTAGAATAAGAGAAATTTCAAATGAATGTCTTTCATTAGGTGAGCCTATTTCAAATGCTAGACTAGTATGCAAAATGTTAAGGACTGTCACTGATAAGTTCAACATTAAAATAGCTGCTATTGAAGAAGCAAATGACACTGCAACCATGGCTCTAGATACTCTTGTGGGTAAGCTAACCATGTTTGAATTGAACATTTCTATTCAACAACAACATAAAGCTGAAAGTGTTGCTCTTGCTTCTGCTCTTTCTAAGGCATCCTCAATTCCAAAAGAGATTGAGGAAATCTCAAATGAAATTGATATTTCAAATTTGGAAACTGAAGATGTTGCTCTTTTAACAAAAAAATTTACTTCTTTTCTTAAAAATAAAAGGGACAACAAATTTCCTTCTAAGAAACCAACTATTTTTGATAAATCAAAAGAGGATAATGAGAGTACTTTCAAGAAACCCACTAATTTTTCTAAAAATAGATCTGAATCTGTTCAGTGTAGAGCCTGTAAAGGGTTTGGACATTATTGAAATTACCCGGATCCGAGAGGCAGCGCGCTCGCGCCCCGGCATCTGGCATTTCCCGCTTTGCAGCGTTTTCGAGTTGGAGGTGTCTCGCCGTTTGTTTTCGCATTTGTAGAGTCGCCACGCCGTTTTTATTAAGCCCAAAACATTGAAAAAGGGCATCAGTTTAAAGATAATTTTAAACTATTTTTTGTGTGATGAGATTTTGAGTTCGGAGGTCAGATGACTCCTCGGGAAGAGAATATTAGAATATTAGAGCTCACCCGAGTCGCCTCGTAAAACGAGTTTTTCGGATACCCCTAATATCCTTTAAAATGTTGTGTGTGTGTGTGTGCTTTTTAAAAATGCATGCTGTATCGGATATCTACATTGTATGCTATGTATGGAAATGTATTGAAATAGTAACGGAAGGAAGCCTTACCAATGTTGGTTTGTGTCTGTCTTCCGCAGGGGAATAGTGTTTGAGGTCGGAGTAGCGTTCCGGTACGGATCGGGATTGCTTCGGGAGATGCCGGTTGTCTGCGGACAGAGTTTCGGCGTGAGTTGATGTTGCAAGCTGCGTTCGGGCAGAGGTTCGGTGTGCGTGGGGATCATCGGGATCACTCGGGCAGAGGTTCGGCGTGCGTTGGGGTGGCAGGAGTCACTCGGGCAGAGTTTCGGCGTGGTTTGGGATCACCGGTTTGACTCGGAAAGAGCCGGAACACCGTGGAAAGACCAGGCAAGGCCTCGGAGTACCACGAGAGGCCTCAGAGTACCTCGAGAGTGCCTCGGGGCAGCGTGGGAGCGTCGCGGGAGCGCTCGGGGAGGCTTCGGAGCACCACAAGGGAGCTCGGAAGGCCTCGGAAGGATCCGAAAGGGGCCGGGAGTGCCTCGAGAGGACTTAGAGGGGAAGCCAGAAGGCCTAGGGAGGAAGAGAAAAGTGGGAGGTGTGTGAAAATGAGGAGGGGGAGCCCTCTATTTATAGTGCCAGATTTGGTGCAAGAAGGTCCGTACGGACCTCCCTGGTAATCCAAACTTTTGGTTTTCCTCGATTTGAGGGAATCTGTGATGATGGTGAATATTCTGAAATCATGATGTCCCCTGAGCAATAAGGTCCGTACGGACCATCTTGACATGCAAAGAGGTCCGTACGGACCAACTAAGCAAGAGGGTAATCATTTTCTCCGGGATTTGAGGGAATATTGTGGACTTTAAGGGGATTCAGTAATTATGATAACAAAGAGGTCCGTACGGACCATTATTGCTTTCCCAATTTCCTGGAAATTCCCGAAAGGTCCTTTTGTCCCTTTTTATCCCAGGAAGGCTCCTCCCTTGGTTTGGCTGGGGGTTTTGAGTGCCAGAGGTCGTCGAGACTGCGTTGATGAGTCTGCGGTGTTTCCCGTGTGCTTGAAAGGGGGTGATCCAGATTGGGGTACTTACAGAAGCCCCTCGACGACGTCACTTATGGAAGAAGTAGGGTCGCCGATAAGATAAGGGTCCTAATCTGGATCGCGTGCTGGGAGATAAAGTGACCGGGGAGGTCAGTGTGAGGACGTGGTGGTGTCCTATTATGTGACTGTTGGAACAAAATGATCCATTAACCATGAACCGACTCACACCTAGATTAAGAATGAGAGGAAGATGAAGAAGAAGACGAAGACGGAAGCGTGTACCTTGTGATTCCATGATATCTTACTTGGTCTTGTTCTTGAATATTAAGAAGGAAGTATGAAGATAGACTTCAAATTAGGGAGGAGTAGATCTTCTAAATGATGAGTGCCCTTATTCTCTTTTGTCTTCAAATACTTAGGAAGATTTAGGAATGAATGAGAATATTAAACTAGTAGATACATAGGCATGATGGATAGGCCTTTATATAGGAATCCAAGAGGCACTTCATTTAGGGACTACACCTATTGATGTATAAGATATTACCATTATGCCCATCATTTAATGGTAGTCTTATACTATGGAATTCTACACATTATGTTGAGTTCTATACTTTATACCATATATTATAATATTGATCACTATATTATTAAGTATTTATATGTTATATTAATTCATGTTCTTACAATCTCCCACTTGGATTATTATAACATATACCTTCACTTAATAAATTTCTTCAATCATATTTATAACACAAATGACAACCCTTATGTGCACTTTGTTGTCATTCGAAAACAATCCCGTCCATTAGTCATATAAGTATAAGGACTAAAGGGGCAGTCGTTGTAATTGATTCGCAACTAAACCCACATTAATCACATATATATATCCAACTAAATGACATAGACAAAGTATAGATATGTAGCATGGAATATTAACGAATATATATGAAAGATGCATATATATATTCTCCAACTAGTCCTACTTAACCAAATGAGATCAATATGAATAAAACAAATAGTAAATGAAAAAAAACAATACAAAGAAATAGAAAACAACACAAACTCCCACTGATTTAAGCATTATCAAAATTGTTTCACCCATATGAGCAGTATGCTCGTGAAACATCAAAAGAGATTATGCTTTATAAAAATGGATCCAATAACATGGAGTTTGATCATATAAGTTGTATATCTATTTGTTCATTTTATACTTATTTCTCTTCAACAAGAGACATAACCATATGATGTCTTTCGACATCTTTGCATCCATTAAAACAGAATCGGAATACCTAATGATCTCAAAATGATCCGATTTTGTATATATGAACATGTAGTTCAATGTTTTATAGGTATTTCATCATTCTTTTGGATGCGACTTAATGTTCTTCTTTTCGAATTGCTTTGGTATTAACCAAGCATCTCAATAATAAATGCAAGGTCTGGACGAGTACAGACTTGCGCATACTTTAAGCTTCTTACTGCCGATGCATAAGGGACATTTTCAATATACTTGGATTCAAAATTAATTTTAGGATATTACTTTAATCTGAATTTATCTCCTTTAGAGACAGGGGTGTCATGTGGTTTTATAATTTTCCATGCTAAACCTTTGTAATACCTTCTCCATATAGCTCTTTTGTGATAATCCCAAAATACCTCGTGAATGATCACGATGAATTTGAATTCCTAATACAAAAGAAGCCTCTCCATATAGCCCTTTTTAATTTTCTTAGTTTCCTTTTAGAAGGTCCTTATTATTACTAGCAAGTAAAATATTATCCAAATATCATCCACATATAAGACCAAAATTATAAATTTACTCCCACTGAACTTATGGAATACACAATCTTCATCAAGATTCGTTTCAAAACCAAATGAAAGAATAACTTGACTAAATTTTAAATACCATTGACGAGAAGCTTGCTTGAGATTATAAATAGATTTTACAAACTATTTGATTAGTTTGATCTGAATCAGTCACCATTTCTGGTTTCCTCATATAGATGTTTTCCTCAATGTCTCCATTGAGAAAAAACTGTCTTAACATCCATTTTGATGAAGCTCAAGATCATAATGTGCCACTAATGACATAATGATCATAAAAGAGATTTTTAGAAGGTATCGGAGAAAATGTTTCTTTATAATCAATGCCTTCCTTTTGAGTAAATCCCTTAGCAACAAGACGTGCCTTATATCTTTCCATATTACCTTGCTAATCCCTTTTGGTTTTAAATATTAATTTATAACCAATAGGTTTTACACCTTCAGGTAATGGGACAAGATCCCAAATGTCATTGTCTTTTATTAATTTTAACTCCTCATTAATGGCATTAATTCACTTATGAGAATTAGAACTATTAATGGCTTCATGGAAGGTGATTAGATCATCTCCCACTAAACCTAAGGTATCCTCATTCTCCGCAAGATACATATCATAAATATCCAGAATAACACTTCTTCTTTCTCTAGTAGATCTCCTTATGGCAAGACACTTAGAGTTCATCCTCATTTCGAGGTTGTTGAATTTCCTTATGTCCAACATTTTCATGTTGTCCGTTATTTACGGGAGTCTCTATATTATTTTGAATTGTATGTTCTTTGTTGAATTTCAGGTACAATTACTTGATTTCCAACAGAAACTAAAGTTTGAGAAACATAGAGTGATTCCTCTAACTCTTCAAATTCAAAATTATTACTATTTCTCCCACTAAATTCAACATCCTCAAAGAACCTAGCTTTTCCAGTCTCGAAAAATGTTCTAGTTTTCGGGTCATAAAATTTATATCCCCTAGATCTCTTGGCATACCCTACAAAATAGCTACTAACAGTATTAAGGTCCAGTTTGCCCTCATTAGGCCTATAAGGTCTAGCATCTGCTGGACACCCCATACATGAAGATGATTTAAGGACGGTTTCTTATTCGTCCATAACTCATAAGGGGTTTTGTAGGTAGCTTTTGAAGGTGCTCTATTGAGAATATAAGCTGCGGTTTTTAATGCTTCGCCCATAATGAGTGAGGTAAAGAAGTACAACTAAACATACTTCTTACTATATCCTTAAGGATTCTATTATGTCTCTCCACTACACTATGCTAGGTTTGCCCGACATGGTGTAGTGAGGGACAATCCCACACTCTTCAAGATAGCGAGTTTAAAGGACCTGGACGTTTATTCACCCAATACGTCAAATGATTGAGACTTTACATGAAGAAAATAATGTATCCACAACGAGAGTATTCATCCATGAACGTAATGAAATATTGTTGATCATTCCATGAAGGGATAGTGAATGGTCAACAAATATCCGTATGAATTAGTTCCAAGATGTTTGATATTCTCAAAGATCCTATTTCCTTTAATGTTTGTAAATTAAAACACTTAATGCAAAAGTTGTTTTAGGATTCCCTTCGACATAAGCTTTATCAATTCTCCCATTGAAGATATGACCCAAACGCATATGCCATAGAATACAAGAATTTTCACTTGATAACTTTTGCTTAGTGCCTTTAGTTTTGGTTTCATTATTATGGGACTCATTAATAGTATTTACTGTTTGAAGTAAATAAAATTGTCATTGTTAAGATAAAGTACTAATACCGACAACTTTGGAATTGAAAATAAGATCACATTTATTATTACCAAATGAACGGGAATAACCTTCCCGATCTAATACTGTGACTGATATCAAATTCCGCCTAAATGAAGGTACAATAAATGTATTATTTAATACAAAATAATAGCCAGTAATTTAACATTAATCTAAAAGTCCCTTATGCCTAAATCTTCAACCGGATTTCCAGCTCCTATATAGATGTATCTCTCATCTTCACTGGGGATTCCGCAATTCAGGCAACTCTGCATACATGAACTAATGTGAGTTGTTGCAACAGAATACAACCACCATGTATATTAAGGAATTGAAACCAAATTTGCCTTTAGTACAAACAAGACCAAATGACATACCTATCTAAATTCGCCATTCGCGATACTTATGGTAGTCGTTCTTCATGCGAGTAAGGTCCTTGCAAAAGAAGCATTTCTTGACTTTATGACCATTAAATGATCCCTTACGCTTCTTACTTGCAACCACAATTTCCTTCCCCCTTCTCTTAATCCCACGAGAAGAAGTAAATGCTGAATGAGTACTTTCCAATTTAAGATATTTCATCCTATCTTCCTCTAATGTCATATGTGAAAGTAATCCATTAATATTCCACTTGTACTTTCGACATTTATAGGTCACCTCAAAAGGACCAAATTGAGGAGGGAGATAGATCAAAACCAAGTGCACGAGTAAATCTTCCGAAATCTCTAACTTAAGTGCCTTTAGTTTGATCGAAAAATGAAATAATTCAATAATGTACTCCCGAAGATTTTCCTCACCCTTGTACCGAATAGAAACAAGTTTCCACAAGAATTCAAGGAAAAATTCAGCATTTTCGATCTCAGAGACATTGTCCAAAAATGTCTTTGAAACTGCATTTTCCATGATCATTAGACTCACGCGGTTGGACCGTTCCCATTGCTCAACATTTTTCCGTTCTATAACGGTATTTCCTTTAGTGAGAGCAACGGGACTTGATTCCCCTAATGCGTGATCGATGTCCATTTTGCCTAAGATCATCGTTAAATTATTTTTCCAAGTTTTAAGTTTAGTCCCAGTAAGCAATGGTACATCATTTATAGCCGTAGTTACAGATGAAGCATTAATCAAATCTGAAGGAGAAGAACAAGAATGAAACAAAACATATATAAGAAACTACATAATGATTAATTATATCAAATGAATTCCATCAAAATAAAGATAATCAACATGACATCAAGACTAATCTTTGGATTGCGAATTGACTCACAATTTGATTTATCTTAGGGTAAACAAATAGCTTAAGCAATACACTTTAAATACTTGCCTTCCTTTGGGCCGGTTCAAGTATAGAAAATGTCCTAAAGTTTAAGGTACTTGTTTCCCGGTAATAAAGAATATAAACAATTCATTTTAAACACCCGCCTTCCTTTGGGATGGTTCACAGCATTTAAAATGACCATAAGTTTAGTTCAATTATTACCCCATGAATGCAAATACTTAGTCAACAACAAGGTCTCCTTTGGAAAACAAGCATGTTATCACATATCAATATTTACATTCATCTTTTAACAAGTTTGAATTTAATCAACAAGGTCTCCTTTGGGAAACAATCATGTTAATTTGTCCAAAAATGTTAATTAGGATATAATTAATCGGAAATAAAAGGCCTTAAGGTAATTTCTGAAATTTTTAAATGGTAAATAAATAAGTGAAATTTATTATTAAAAGATAGTATCTTTTTGTTCTACCCGTCCATTCTTAAAGTTTAATAACTTCAAGAACCACCGAAGCGCAACTGGTGTCCAGATACTATAATTTATTAATAAATTATCAATTTTTTTTTTTTTTTTTTTTTTTTTTTGGCAACGAAAATCACCATTATACTTTATGAGAAAGCAATAACAATAAGCCACTTTAAAAGTCACCATTTAAAAAGCCACTTCACGGTACATATGGATATGGAGTAAAGCAATACAAAAGTCACCAATTAAAAGGCACGGTGCACGAATGTACCATTGTCTTTTATAATATATTCAATTAAAAAGTCACCACTGATGCAGTACGGATTTGACCATTGCCTTTTCCAACCGATACCATGTTTGATGAAGCCTTTTACCAATTGCTTTCTTGCTAAATGCAATTAAACTCTATTGCTTTTTCCAAAAAAAAAAAAATAAATAAATAAATAAATAAATAAATAAATAAATTTTAACACAAACATGAATGTTAAGCAAAATTAATGCTTAACTAAGACATGAATATACAAGTAGATCCAACACGATTGTGCGACATAAAACGCTCTGTTGTGTCAATGGGATAATCTTGCACTTAAATTAAAATGGTCAAACAAGTAGATCTAGATTTGCATACATCATACAATGTTGGCTATGCAAATGGGATAATCTTGCTTGAACCATCATGTCTCTTAAGTTTGATTTTACCATTCTTAATTTAATGGTGACTCAATTTTCAACCAAAGTAAGTAGATCCGCATACTCACAACACATTAAAAAAAAATGTGTGGCTATGCATATGAACAAACTCACAACGCATCCAAGGATGGTGGCTATGTTCAAAAATGGGATAATCTTACATTAAGGGTTGAAAGCCTTTTTGAGTAAAACAAAAAAAATCAGAAATAGAATGAAGTTATGAATATGATACTCTTAGACAAGATGAGTATCATGAACAAGAACGAAACCAAATGAAATCACACAAGGATTACAAATATGAAATAAATTAAAGCACATGGCTTTACTAGAATTCAAACTCAATCTAGTATATGAGAAGGCTCTGATACCAATTGTTGGAACAAAATGATCCATTAACCATGAACCGACTCACACCTAGATTAAGAATGAGAGGAAGATGAAGAAGAAGACGAAGACGGAAGCGTGTACCTTGTGATTCCATGATATCTTACTTGGTCTTGTTCTTGAATATTAAGAAGGAAGTATGAAGATAGACTTCAAATTAGGGAGGAGTAGATATTCTAAATGATGAGTGCCCTTATTCTCTTTTGTCTTCAAATACTTAGGAAGATTTAGGAATGAATGAGAATATTAAACTAGTAGATACATAGGCATGATGGATAGGCCTTTATATATGAATCCAAGAGGCACTTCATTTAGGGACTACACCTATTGATGTATAAGATATTACCATTATGCCCATCATTTAATGGTAGTCTTATACTATGGAATTCTACACATTATGTTGAGTTCTATACTTTATACCATATATTATAATATTGATCACTATATTATTAAGTATTTATATGTTATATTAATTCATGTTCTTACAGTGACCGCATAGGTCAGTAGGCTGGACCCTGTGATAGGATTCCTACGTATCCCTGGCGGGAATCAAGCCTGGTCGTAGTTCGGGTGTGGGGTGAGTGTTTTGTGAATGCGGGCGTGGTGGTGCCCTGAAGTGTTGTGTGACCGCCGAGGTCAGTGGTAAGGACGTGGTGGTGTCCTGGGATGTGGTGACCGCATAGGCCGATGGCTGGACCCTGTGATAGGATTCCTACGTATCCCTGGCGGGAATCAAGCCTGGTCGTAGTTCAGAGGTCGTGAAATTGTGAGTGCGGGCGTGGTGGTGCCCTGAAGTGTTGTGTGACCGCCGAGGTCAGTTGTGAGGACGTGGTGGTGTCCTGGGATGGAAATTTTACGATTTTCCTAATCGGGTGGTTTAAGGCCTTCCGGGCCGAAGATAGTAATTTGGGAGGTTTATACGGTCTTCCGGACCGAGTGGTTTAAAGCCTTCCGGGCTGGAGGTAGTGTGAGGACTTGAATCATCTTCTGAATGTGGTTGCGCCACGCGTGAGGACTTTGAATCGTCTTCTGGCGGCGGTTTCGGTGCCACGCGGGAGGACTTTGAATCGTCTTCTGGCGGCGGTTGGTGCCACGCGGGAGGACTTTGAATCGTCTTCTGGCGGCGGTTGGTGCCACGCTGGAGGACTTTGAATCGTCTTCTGGCGGCGGTTGGTGCCACGCTGGAGGACTTTGAATCGTCTTCTGGCGGCGGTTGGTGCCACGCGGGAGGACTTTGAATCGTCTTCTGGCGGCGGTTTGCCATGTGTGAGGACTTTGAATCGTCTTCTGGCGGCGGTTGGTGCCACGCGGGAGGACTTTGAATCGTCTTCTGGCGGCGGTGGTGGAGGCATGGCTGCCTTGAGCTTTGAGAGGTTTAGATGTCTCGTGCTTTGTCCGTTGGGGGAGAAGGTTGGACTTACGATGGCTGCCGGTGTTCATCTGTT
This sequence comes from Adenophora triphylla var. japonica, assembly GCA_022495995.1. Classification (NCBI taxonomy): domain Eukaryota; kingdom Viridiplantae; phylum Streptophyta; class Magnoliopsida; order Asterales; family Campanulaceae; genus Adenophora; species Adenophora triphylla. The sequence goes on along the minus strand of JAFEMH010000454.1, from coordinate 3,771 downwards.
GGGGATTTATTGTGGCCTTGTAGGGGCTTGCAAGGATTCCCTTTTTGACTTGCTGGGGAAGGAGCTCGGGCTTACTTTGATGGCCGGTGATTGTGTTGTCGATGAGTGGGCCATGATGATGGCCGGTGATTGCTTCACCATTTGGCATTTTGGAGGCGTTTCGTGCCTTGGGATTTGTACTCGGAGGTATTGGCTCCTTCTTGTGCTTGTTTTGCCGTTGAGTGGGCAAAGTTCGGGCTTACATTGACGGCCGGTGCTGGGGATATGCAGTCTTGTACGACTTCCCTTTGACTTGTTGGGGAGGAGCTCGGGCTTACTTTGATGGCCGGTGATTGAATTTCTTTGAGGATGCGTGACCTTATTGGCAGGGCTTTTCCCCGGGAAAGTGTGCCCGGACACATTTTGAGGGCCGGTGCTTCGGGTGCCGTCGTTGAGCGTTTTGGAGGCGTCTCGTGCCTTGATATTCGTCTTTGGGAGGTGTTGGCTCCTTCTTGAATTGTCGTTGAGTGGGCGAGGCAGGGCTTCTGGATCACGGCAGCCAAGGGGTGCTTGCGTTGCCCAGTTAGGTGGCGAGATTCGGAGCTTACACGGCCGCCGGTGCTTGCGTTGCCGTTGGAGTGGGCGAGGTTCGGGCTTACACTGACTGCCGGTGGTTGAATTGCCGTTGAGTGGGCGAGGTCCGGGCTTACATTGACGGCCGGTGCTTACGTTGCCGTTGGAGTGGGCGAGGTTCGGGCTTACACTGACTACCGGTGCTTGAATTGCCGTTGGAGTGGGCGAGGTTCGGTCTTACACTGACTGCCGGTGCTTGAATTGCCGTTGGAGTGGGCGAGGTCCGGTCTTACACTGACTGCCGGTGGTTGAATTGCCGTTGGAGTGGGCGAGGTCCGGTCTTACATTGACGGCTGGTGGTTGAATTGCCGTTGGAGTGGGCGAGGTTCGGGCTTACACTGACTGCCGGTGCTTGCGTTGCCGTTGGAGTGGGCGAAGTTCGGGCTTACACTGACTGCCGGTGGTTGAATTGCCATTGAGTGGGCGAGGTGACAGTGACGCCCACAGATTTTGCTGCTATCACCGGGCTTTCCTTCAAAGGAAGGCAAGTGCGGTGGAGGGATATGATTGCCGAGGACGTGCTGACTGAGCTGCTGGGCTTTGCGCCTCTTCCTCGCAGGGGTCTGGGGATGCTGTATAGCGATGTGGAGCTGAGGATTACGGCCAGCATTGGGGCCTATGTTCGGGGTACCGGCCAGGTGACGGCGGAGCCGGCGGCGCTCCTTTTGTGGTATGCACTTTCCGAGACTTTGTTCTCGAACCACGCGACTGCGGCTCCCTTTGCTCTGTTGGAGAGCTTGATTGATCTGGAGAGGGTTTGTGATATCGCTTGGGGCGAGGCAGGCTTGGCCGAGCTCTACTTTTCTTTGGACCGGTTTAGCCGGGGTGTGGCCAGTTCTTTGGCCTGTTTTGACTTTGCTTTGGAGGTATGAGTTTATTGCTGTTTTTTCGATTTAGCAACTTGTCGTTTCTCCGTTTTTTTTTTGCACTGAGCCTTCTCTGTTTTTGTCACAGGTGTGGTTTTACGAGATTTTTCAGTGCTTCCCGTGGGATAGAGATCCGGGGGCTGTTGCTGCCGTATCCCGCTATCTTTGGGCCGGGCTCGTACGGCGAGGAAGAGGAGGACCGGCGTGAGAGGGAAGCTCACCATCGCCTTACGAGGGATGTGCGGGAGCATCTGGAGAGGGGTAGCCCGAAGGGGTTTATTTTGTTCCCGTGGGCTCGGTATGAGGGGGATGAGTTTGAGGGCTCTGAGGTGGCAGCGCGGCGGAAGATCTTTGCGGGGCACGACTGCGACGTCATGTACCTGGGGGAGCGGGTCTTCTGGCAGCATGGCCCAGGTGTGCTTCCCGTGGCTCCGAGGGACCCTCCTTTTGGGATGCTTGATTCCCGGGATATGGATGTGTTGGATTTTGAGAGGTACCTTGGCGGTGTGGGTGCCGAGGAGTTCATTTTGTATGGAGAGGAGTATGGGGCCTTCGTGAGGAGGAAGTTGAGGACGCCGCAGGTATTGGCGAGGGAGAGAGAGGCTGGCCCGCAGGTTCCCCCAGAGGTTCCGATGCCGGGGCCGGATTTCACGTATGTCCGTGGGGACGGATCGAGGAGGAGGGTGTCTGTACCCGTTTCTGAGCAGGCTCCTGCTGCATACCGAGTGGATCCCGATAGATCGGTGAGTGTGCTGACTCTTTTCCATCTTGGCATCTTTTCTGTATTTTTCTCTTTTTGTTGTTGAGTATAACTGTATTGCTGAGCGTTTCCTTGGCTGCTTGCTTGTGCAGGTCCCGGGGAGAGCCTATGATATGCTGACTCGCCGTTATGTGGCGATGAGGTCGTTTGCGAAGAAGATGGCGTCGAAGCTGTCTTGCCGGTCTTCCCGACGCGTGCCGGCGTACGAGCCTATGCCTTCGAGGCATTCTGTAGACGTTCCTCCACCGAGAGCCGAGCCGGAGCCACAGCAGGAGGGACCTTCGAGGGGGCGGCATAGCATGGATGCCGGGACATCTTCGGGAGCTCCGAGGCAGCAGCCCTTTTATCAGTTCTTCCCTCAGCAGGATGCACAGGGTGAGGGTTCGTCAGAGCCTTCTTTCTTTGATCCTTTCGCCGGATTTGATCCTTCTGAGTACTTTGAGTACCAGCCTCCGGAGGGGGCTCGGTACTCTGATGACGAGGACGTGACGGGCGAGTTCACCGGGATGCCCGACTTCTCTCTGGAGGACCTTGGCGAGGATGATGATGCTGAGGAGTCTGATTAGTATTCATTTGCTTTCCCTCTTTTCATATCTTCTCTTTTTTTTTTGTTTAGCAACAGACATTTGATGTACCTGTAATAAAACACTCGTATTTGCATGGCAAAAGTATTCTATTTTAAGATGTAATGTCGTTTTTGTGATTCCCGGGATTTGTCCTAGAAATTGTTGCTATTATTATTATTTTTTTGTGCATGCCACGTGAGCTGAGAGTGCGTTTGTGGGTAGTGTATGTTTGCCGGGAATGGCTTTGGCCAGTGTTTGGGCAGTTTGGAGCAAGGTCCTGCTGAGGACAGTGGTTGTTGTACTGTTTGCTGGGGAAATGGGTTCTGGTTGCAAGGAGGTCCGTACGGACATACTTAGCATGCAAAGAGGTCCGTACGGACCAACCTTGCTTTTGGGAAGGAGATAAATGCTTTCCAGTGTCTGGTTCTTCCCCATTTCCCCATTTGCAGCCATTTTCGAGCTTTCTTCCCCATTTTCTCTAGGAACCTCCATTTTTGCCATGGATTCTTCGTATGTTCCTAGAATTTTGCCGAGGCTTTCGCAGGAGAGGCAAGCACACTTCCTTGAGCAGCTGAAAACGTGGATGCGGCGCCGTATGAGGCATCAGAGACGGGCTTTCGAGGTAAGGTTTCGTCTTTGCTCGATTTGGTCTTTTAAGGAGTTGGTTCCTGATTGGGATTTGTTGCGGGCTGCCGCGAAGTTCTGGGATGTTAGGAGGCATGTGTATTGTTTCTCCTACAATGAAATGGTGCCCACTTTTGAGGATTTTCGGGCTTTGATTGGAGGACCGGAGGTGGAGGCCATCTCGCTTCCTTTGATTGAGTGGTGCTTTGCGGTGAGCGTGAAGCTTTGCGAGGCTTTCTTCGTACTTCGTTGGAAGAAGTGCAGGGGCATGATCCTCGATTCGGGTCATATTGACATTTCTGAGCTGCCGGAGCGGTTCATGGCTGATGATGAGAGTGATGTC